>OZ024830.1:79031385-79666385 GCA_964016985.1 Anodontia alba | reverse complement strand
ACTGTACTTGGTATTTTAAGGAAGAAACGTGTTCTATAAAGCAGCAGAAGTAACCATATTGTAAATATTTGTCTTGCGAAAACTACATATATATATATATATATATATATATATATATATATATATATATATATATATATATATATATATATATATATATGAGCTAATCATTAACAGTGCAAACGATTTGTTTCCCTGAGGCCTTTCGGTTTTCGCATTCTTCAGAGGTTTTCTATTTAATCGCAAATGACATCAAAATGTAAAATTTTACAAATAAAAGATTATGCCCTTTTCGGGCCCATGTTATCTGGCCCGATACGACTTGATAACTGATCGTGTTTAGATATATGTGAAATGTAAACAATACGCGTAAACACAACGTGCAAAATATTTAAAGATTATATTCAAAACGTACTAAAAATAATTTGGACCAAACATTGGACATACCCTATAGCAGTGCAAACGTTTATTGTTCAGTGATCCCATTTGTAACCAGGTGCTCCAAGTAAGTTTGTTATCATAGAAATATATGTCAGAATGGTTTTGCTATTTTACATAAACATTTTGGAATCTCATTAGATCTACACGGCACTGTGAATAATTAAAAACCACGTTATTTTTGTCCACGTAGAATAAGAAAGAAGAAAACAAATCATCTAACTTCTTAACTGAAGCCCTACAGTGTATCCCACATCTGCCTGGGGCTTGCACTTCGTTAGCTATTTATACAATATATGCACAGGTTTTTTGTGTTCTGCAATTGCCTTCCAAATGCATATTACTAAATCAGGCTTTACATCTTCAAGGTACTGAATGGAAACTGCATTTCTGCAACAAAAGTCAAGGTACTGACTGGAATCGGCATTTCTGCAACAAAAGTCAGGGAGATGGCCAAATACATGTACAAATTAATTAACGTATATACTAAAATGAATATGCCAGTACATCGGTCGATTAGAACCCGAGTATTATGATAAGTTACTATACAATGAGAGAACAAAAAGATTATCAATCGAAATAAACGTACGAGATACATGTTTGATATAGATATTTTGAGACAGATTGCAGGGACTGAATACACTCGTACTACTAGTGTAGGGAAGAGTAAACTCAATTAATAGTTCGGCCCGCGTAGGTTTCCAATCCTTTATGGGGCAATGGGCATTAACAGATTTAAACTTATATAGACCAGTGCTGCATTAGGAAGTGCAAGTTACTCGCGAGTATTTTGTCAGCAGCGATCGTCATAAGGTTTTCTTTTTGCTGAGGTTTTAAGGCCTAGTCAACCCCATGGGGTCATGTCGAGTGCTGTCAATTTATATAACCACACTTTTACTGGACAGGCTTAATTTTTGTCCCCAAAGCGGTTAACCAGAATTGTGTACATTCTTTCCTCTGAAACTGACAACTGTCCTTCTTGAATAAGAGAGGAATACCGGACAAAACATTTCATTCTCAAATCTCCACAAAAGAATGTTGCCGACCCGGGGGTCAAACCCGCAACTTTCTGATCACAAGTTGTACGCGTATCCAACTGAGCCACCGAGGCCGGTTCGTCGTCAGGTATATGGATCCAGGCTAAAACATTTACTATCACTTTGCACCCCTGAGCGCAGTCCGAAATTTTAGTGGACTAAATATAATTGGTAATTTGTTCTCCCATTTTTATAAGGGAGCTTCTGTGACTTCTTGCTTGCTGTCCTGCTCAACAACAATATTAATGCTTATTCAGGGAAAATCACAATCACGAAGCGCTGCCTTTTCGGGGTACCAAAGAGGGGAAAGATGAAGAGTAAACACTGACAAAACACAACAACACAGCTGTAATAACTGACACACAAACAAAGGTTGACTGCAACAGAGGAACCGCCTTTTGAATGGGGCTTACTTTAAAAGGAAAATGTTTGGTTCTAGGCAGGAGTAGATGCTTTCCTTTTAAAGCAGATCCTTTTCAACTGGGAGGCAACGACAATTTCGACAGGGTCGAATCCCCTATAAATGTATTATTTAACTTGAATCCATTCTCATTAGCACACACATTCTGGTATTATACTAGTAGTAATTATGATGTTGATGCTGATGGCGACAATGATGGTACAGTCGATGAAAATAATAACGAATACATGCTGTCCGTACCTGTATCTTCAAATGTCTGAAGTAGGAGAAACTCTGTTCCAGTTGGTTTGCCAAATATTCCTATTAAAATTGGAACATAGTTAGCCGGCCTCAGGTATCTCTGTATCTTCACCTCTCTTTCGACATCAGCGAGTTTTGTATTTTGTAGTAGCTTAATGTGTGTTGTGTTTCCTAACTCATGAAATATTTCTCCAAAATCAACGGAATCGACAACAATTTCATCGTTATAAACACCAAACTTGAAGTCTTTGAAAGGGATAAGTATATGATTAAGGTCTTTAGGAATGTCTTCTTCGAATACTTCGAATTCCGGAATATCTATCTGGAAAGCATCATCATCAGCGAGTTTTGTACTTTGTAGAAGCTTAATGTTTGTTGTGTTTTCTAACTCGTGAAATATTTCTGCAAAATTAACGGAATCGACAACAATTAAATCGTTGCTATAAACATCACAACTAAATTCTTTTAAAGGGATAAGTATATGATTAATGTCTTTAGGAATCTCTTCTTGGAACACTTCGAATACTTCAAATTCCGGAATATCTATCTGGAGAATGTCATCGTCTTTCTGTAGAACACATTCATTCGTCGAAGGGTTGCATGTTTCCCGATAGGGTTCTGTCGGGAAGTTTTTGGCAAATAACTCTACTAAAACAGAGCTCATACAGTTGTCTATATCTAGATAAACTGGCTGGAAGTCTTCTTCGACATTAACCTTCCCTTTTGGTTTACCTAGACAAAAAAAAAAAAAAAAATACTTTGCAAAGGTAACCAATAACCTCATAGGATAAAAAGTGTTTTTAAATAAGTTATAAAAAGAAGAATCCTTTGAAACAAAAAAAAAATATTAAATAAACACAAATAAGTAGGCTTGATTTATTGCGTCTGTTCATGGAACAGTAATAAGCGTTATGTAACGTGTTCATGAACAGTAATGTAAAATAAAAGTCAAAAAGGATTTGGAAACAAAGAACACACAAAATCACGAAAATTGGAGACTCGTCAGTTATGTAACGTGCCACATTGCTCACGACTTCAAGCCCATAATTGATGGATAGTCTATTCTTCAAATAAATCCAAGCTGAGTGAAAGACCGGGCTGAAAGCTAAAATTCTATTCAGTAAAGTCCGAATATTTGATACATACTCATATTTATATTTTGTGCATAGTGGGCATTTCCATTTAGAACATTATAAAGACTTAACATACATGGTAGATTTTCTGCCCATATTGCCAAGAGAACTTTTCTGGCTCTCGTTTGCTTTCCTGCTGATTGATTGTGTTGGGGTTTAACGACACATCAACCCTTGTGGGTCATTTTGTGTCGTCTCCCAGAGACAGGGAGAAAAGAGATAGAAGAGATAGTAGAAGAGATGAAAGAGAGGACAGGGAAGAAAGAGGAACAGGAGTGAAAGAGAAGAAACAGAAGAAATAAAAAATATTCCCCTTCTACCCTTACCTGCTACAAGAATAGCAGGCCTTGCCCAACTGTAAGCCAATATCAATTGGACGCCCCGGTGCCCTGAGGTACAGGACACCTTCGCACCACCCGACCATCCCCCACTTTCCTGCTGAAAAGACATCAACTCTACAAGGAACAGATCAGGAGCAAATTCTTTTCTTTTAGAGTAGAATGTTTTAAGACGTCATGCAGACATTTTGGACAGGCTCGCCTCTCTTAAAAGTACATCTGTTCACCTTGAAGAGTTCTTTCATAGAAACAAATCTGTTTTACTTCATGGGTGACACATTATCACCGTTGTTATGTGCCAACCAACCAAACAACTGTTACGTTTAACCAATCATCTAAAATTGTTTTTGGTGAAATCAGCCAAACATGGTTTTGGTGAAGTGATCAAATGACTTGAACTTTTTGTGAAATTTTCAACCGTTTGAGCCTAGCGTCCCATAAAAGGGACATTGGTAAACAGAGTAGACCCAGATCAGACGTTGAATTAAATTCAGAAATTTCTACAAAACATAATAATAAAAACTAGCTAGACACCATTTATGTAGGAAATGAACCTGTCCAAAGAGTTGAGATAGGAGATTCCATTCGGCATAAATTGGTTAAGGGTATTTCAGGACAGGAGTCAGAACAGTTTGAACAAAATATCTGAAAATCTACCATTTATGTTCAGTACCAAAAATTGCTTGAACATAGAAAGACAGATTGGTGATTCATACAAATACACAGTGAGAAATCACAGAACATATCTTCAAGCATTTGCAACAGCTTAACTGTGCCAGCTTGGGGTCGTCTTTAGCAACAAACCGAATAAAAATTGTTGGCTGAAGAGTAAACAATAAAACTCTGGTACCGTGGTTTACCCTGTATATTTGAACACAAAATTTCTTACTCGTACTTCTAAGATTCAACAAGTCTGTTTCACATCCACGCAGTCTTATCAGTCTTTACAGGGCACTCTGTGGGCATTCAAGGATCTAAAGCATTTTAGGCGCACAGCAAAACCTCTGTGCAGGCTGATCTTAGTCTTCGCTGGGCAAATATGCAAGATACTGTGGCCCGGCTCATATGCTCTTTATCTATCCATGGCATTTTCACTTTATTATAATGTGAAAGAAAGAGATAAAGCTGTCATAAGCCCACATAAAAAAAAACTTTGTGCAATTCAAAGAGCTTGCAAATGTAATAAACACGTTCAAATTAGATTTAAAAGCAGCCAAACTGTACTCCAGCATAGCCCGGTTTCACTATAATATCTTATGGGGCAAGCTGGATGTCTCTTACAACGATTTGTTAACCGGTTTCTTTTATATTATAGGAAAAGCTAGGTGTCGCTTAAATTGATTTCTTAAAGCACAGCATAACCCAGTTTCACTATATTATTATGGGGGAAGCTGCATGTACCGTACATTGATTTGTTAACGCCCATCGTAACCCAGTTTCACTAAATATTATTTGTTAACCCCGGTTGCTTATATATTATGGGAAAAGCTAGGTGTCTCTTAAATTGATTTCTTAAAGCACAGCATAACCCAGTTTCACTATATATTATGGGGGAAGCTGCATGTACCTTACATTGATTTGTCAACGCTCATCGTAACCCAGTTTCACTAAATATTATAGGGGAAACTGGGTTGTATCTTACATTGATTTGTTAACGTCCAGCATACCCCAGGTCACTATATATTACGGGAGAAGCTGGTGTGTACTTTGAATGGGTGCATAATATGGTTTCACTATATTATTATACGAGGGTCCTGCAAAAAGTTTTGTCACTGGGTTCGGATTACTTCAGTGCTACGTTTTATCAAACATATTTTTATTACAAACCTTCAAAGTATTCCCCCTTTACTGAAACACATTTTTGTACCCTTTTTACCCAGTCGCGAAAAGCAGATAAACAGTCTTCTTTTGGTATCTGTTGGAGACACTGATAAATAGCGCTGCCAAGAGAACTTCTAGACGTATACTTATTTCCAGAAAGCATTTTCTTAAGCCTTGGAAATAAAAAGAAGTCACAGGGACTCAGGTCAGTTGAATAAGGTGGACGGTTTAAAACTTTCACCTTTTCAGAAGCCAAAAAAAAACTTAACAACCTCACACTTATGAGAGGAGGCGTTGTCATGTAAAAGGTTGACTCCTGACCATCCTTTTCTTGGATGGTTCTTTTTGTAAAACTCTTTCACTTTCTTCAGTACAGAATTCTTGTAGAATCGGCCAGTGACTGTATGACCAGCTGGACAAGGCACTTGAACGACTGGCCCACTCGAATTAAAGAAAATTACGTACAGCATCTTTTTCGATTTTTTGGTTCTCTTGGCAATACATGGGCGTTTTTTTTATCTTTTCGCTTCCATTGCTTATTATCAGCCCTTCTTTGTGGCTCAAATATGTACACCCAAGTTTCATCACCTGTTAGCAAGTTAGAAATAACCCGTCTATTACAGCCATTGTATGTTTTCAACAGCTCCCGGGCACATTTAAGGCGTTGTGTCGCTCGCTCCTCAGTGAGCAAATGAGGTACCCACCTAGCGCAAACCTTTCTCGGGTCCAAACGCTTTTTCAGAATTGTTTGCACACTGCCTTCTGATATGCCATTACAACTAGCTATTACCATAGTGCAGATTATATTTCATTTCCTTTGGGATCATTGGGCCCATTGTGGAATCTTTGAAAATGGAGTTATGCTTATGTATACGCTAGAGGGCGTAAGCAGTGTTGCAAACTTCATTACTGCTTATGAAGAGTCTCAGTAAAATCAAGACTCCCATTTTCTTATCTCTAGTGTGTTCTTTGTTTCCGAAGGCAATTTTTTTTACGTTTATATCTCTGACAGACAATCGCGCATCCTGTTCGAGCACAATCTTTACAGCAGCGATGTTAGCCTTCAAGTTGGTAACAGAGGTTTTAGGCCCTACAGAACGGGTATCATCTTCAACAGAAAATTTCCCAGCTTTAAAAGCTTTAACCCACCTAAACACTGCGCGCATTGAAATGGTCTGAGGTCCATATATACCACACAATTCATTAAATATCTGCTTTGAATCTATATTAAGCCTAATGCGGCATTTAATATAGCTACGAATTTCAGTCTTCTGGTCCATGTTCCAATGTAACATGGTCAGTGTTTATGACTGCATCTATTTCAGTTTGAAATAATTCTGTCAGTTGGAAAGCAATGTGCACGAAATAAACTGGTATCGTTAGCTATTCAATACAAGCATTTTAAAATATACCTGGCATAAAACTAAGGAAGCCTATTAGTGACAGAACTTTTTGCATGACCCTCGTAGGGGGAAGTGGGATGTACCTTACATTGGTTTATAAACGTCCAGCATGACCAAGTTTTTGTTTCACTATATTATTATTGGGGAAGGTGGGATGTACCTTACATTGATTTGTTAACGTCTAGCTTACCCGGTTTTAGGGGAAGCTGGGTGTACTTTACGTGGATTTGTTAACGTCCAGCACAATCCGGTTTCACTATATATCATGGTGTGTGTGTCTGTGGGGGCGGGGCGGAGCGGGGCGGGGGTAGGGGGGAGCTTGGTGTACCTATCATTAATTTGTTTACGTCCAGCATATCCCGGTTTTATTATATATGATGGAGGAAGCTGACGCCCAGCATACTTCGGTTTCACTATATATTTTGGGGAAGATAGGTGTACCTTTCATTCATTTGTTAACGTCCAGCATATCCCGGTTTTATTATATATGATGGAGGAAGCTGACGCCCAGCATACCTCGGTTTCATTATATATTTTGGGGAAGATAGGTGTACCTTTCATTCATTTATTAACGCACAGCATAACCCGATATCACTATTTATTATGGGGAAAGCTGGGTGTACGACCTTACATGGATTTGTTAATATCTAGCATACCCCGGTTTCAGTATATATTAGTAGGGGGAAAGGGGGAGTTATGGTGTACCTTACTTTGATTTTTTTTAACGTCAAGCATATCTAGATTTTCCCTACATATCGTGTTGTTAACGTAGCGCCATACAGGATGATATAAGTCTACCTGAGTATTATATGTCATCAGTCGTTTACAGTTTTGGGAGATTCATTTGTAACTTAATTCTGTGAATTAAATACTTTAAATAAAACTATTACTGTCAACCCACATAAACGGACACTCGATAAACGACACAATTCGTTATAATGATAATTTGACTGGCAGAATACCTTCTATCGAGAGGTGACATTTGATCAAAAATCATACAAGAACATTGTATTTAAAAATTCCAGGGACATACATGTATGTTTCGAATATATGTTGGAATCATCTCATTGATACAATACAAATGACCAAAATATATATTCTGTGAGGATATAAGAAGGCCTTTCTTACATGTTATCTTGCTCAATAAGGATTAATTCTAACTGCAAATTCTTTTTAATAATGGCTACAGTTTTGGTAGAAAAGCTGTCATTGTAACGAGGGTTCACTGTATTACATACTGGATCAAACTGAAACGGCATAGTGATGCAATTTGTAATAACTTGTATAATACAGTGATCCTAGTGTTTGACTAGAATTATATCCTGACACATCGTATTACTTACACAGATTATACAGAGCGTCAAACAACTCAACTGTAGGTTTTCTTTCTTCAGTAGTATCTTTTGTTGTATGGTTTAAACCTCTACAGCTGGTCTTCGTCGGCATGTTTTTACTTGATGGCTTTTCTTCTTTACTGAGAGGTGGTCGGTTAGATTTGTTATCAATGGTCATCTCTCTAGCTGGACTATTTTCGTGGTTTCGCCCAAAAATATTGGCCAGTCTGCAAACGAAGAAAATGTGTTTGTTCCGAATTAATATATATGACAACAAAAACAGTTCAAGTAAACAGATCATCATCATATTCTTGATCTTCATCATCGTAATAGTTTGACACACTAGCACCCATGTAGCCCCATCCTAGGCTACAAACATGTAAGAAAATGACAAGAAAATAGAAAAAAAAAAAAAATCCAAAGAACTAAAGGGTGGAAGCCATTGTTTTTTTTTTTTTTTTTTTTTTGAGGGGGTGATGGGGGATTTTGGATATCATCATCAATATCATAATCACCAATGTCATTATACAGGCATAAAGAAAGTTTACATGATTCCAAATAAGGTGAAAAAATATTCACAAAAAGCGGGAGGAGACTTATTTAGGCCTCTCTTGGTACCGACGTTAATGACGCGTGTTATACAATCAAGGAAGATGGAGTTTAAATACAGTCAGAGGCGGACCGTGGTGCAATATGGAAATTATCTGCGTCATGTTCGAGAGGTTGTGGATTCGATCCCCAGTCGATTCATAACAGAGGTTCTATCGTGTTAACTTTATGAATTCGGACAAAAGGTGTATCTCTCTGAGATATAGCTAGTCGTATTTGTTCCAAATATTCAGACAGAAAGGCCTGGGTAAACAGTGTAGATCCAGATCAGACGCCACGGATCGTGGCGTCTGATCTGGTTCTAAACTGTTATCACAACTGCTTATTGTCAGGATGCATCTCATCCTATCCACTCTGTTTGCAAAAGCTTTTTATTATCGGCTGTAGGTTCGTAAGAGTTATAATTTGCAAAGCCCTGTTTATTCTAATTACTGGCACCCCTTACCTTCTTACCGTTTTGTTCTACAGTTTGAACAACCCCTGTTACTACATAACCGGTAAATATCACTTAACACTTTTAAGTGTCTGAATGACAGACAAGCAGTGTTACAGAGTTTGCCTTGATCAGACACTGTGATTTGTTCCGTGGCGTCTGATCTTACGGAATGTTATAGTCTCTAACCTGCTACCCAACTAGCATTATGTTTAAATCAATACTGGACCGTTGTCGGCCCGGCAGGATTTCTGTCGGGCCGATAATGGTCCCATACAGATTTAAGCAGAATGCTGTTTGGTTACTACCACCTACAGTCGCCCTCCATATTACTGTATGAATATACCAACTAAAATAAATATATTTCTTGGTAATATAGCCCCCACCGTGTGAAAAAAGTACCCTTGTGGCATATGAAGACTGTTTAGTCTGGTCCAGCTTGTGCGCTCTAAAAGAAAGACCCTTGAGAGCAATGAACACACACACACACACACACACACACACACACACACACACACACACACACACACGCACACAAATTGGCATGGCGTGGTCCATATGTCCTACCTGGAAAAGGCCGCGCGACAACACCTTGAAACTTCCTCGCCACACGATTCGTTGTCGTAGCTGTCTATTCCTTGAGATGAGGCATCATTCTGTTAATATAATATAAAAATAAAAAGTAAAGAAAGAAAAAGAAATAAGTGGCGCACAGATCAAACAGAAGGATGTTTTGAAATATGTGGCGTAGTGCTATATATAAAAAAGTTTCATCTTTACGTGACCGTAAACATGCTGCGGAAATTATTAATGACTGTACAATTGTATTTAGATCGCTATGTTGTGTTAACGGTGCCTCTACACCAATACCTAACACGTGTTTAGAAATTTTAAAACGTCAATAAATGGATGTACTCGTAAGTTATAAATGCCGTGATTATTTCTACACCGTTCGTTTAATACAGTGGTCATTGAAAAACATTTTATTCTGTCTGCGTAATTGATTGAGTTGGGGTTTAACCACACGTCAACCCTTGTGGGTCATTTTTGTGTCGTCTCCCTGAGGAAGGGAGAACAGAGATGGAAGAGATAGTAGAGATGAAAGAGAGGGACCGGGGAGAAAGAGGAAAATGAATGAAAGTGAGGAAACAGAAGAAATAAAAACATTTCCCCTCCACCTTTACCTGCTTCCAGGATAGCAAGCTTGCCCAACTGTTAGCCAATATCAGTTGGACGCCCCGGTGAAGCAAGATACACGACACCTTTGCCACCCAACCACCCCGCGTACGACCATATCGTCACGTTTGCAAACCTAAATCGTACTCATAAGAACCCTTGTATACTCTTACATGTTACAGAAACTAATTACATCGAACTCATTAGCATGTAGAAAAGGAGGTGAATAAAAATGGCCAGTCGGAAACTGTTTATTGAAATTTAGTATGAAGTACTATTTGATCAAAGAAACAGCATAGGCGTAGCGCACATAACGCATGTGCGTAACCTGCGTAAGAAAAATATTTACAAAAAAGTGACAGTAAGATAAAATGTTTTGTTTCTTTACCATGAGGGCTGCTCTTAAAGGAAAGAATTTGCTCCCTTTGGGCGCAAATTCTTTCCGTTTAGAGTAGCCCCTATTTTGGAAGCATTTCTGGGCATACTTCATCAAGATGTTTTTTTTTTTCTATATGTACGTAAAAATAATTCCGTTCTGGCTACTATCACGGATTTACTAGTACCGACCAACACAATACTCCACAATATCGAGCAAAACCAAAACATAATGGCTGACGCAGAAAGAATACATAATTGTTGCAGTACCAGCAATGTAACAGGCAGCTATATACAAATAAAGTTGAACAGAAAAAAAAACAAAAACAACAACAACAAAAAAACAAAAACAAAAAAAAAACAAAAAAAAACACCACCAACAACAACAACAACAAAAAAAAAAAAAAAAAAAAACAAAAAAACAAAAACACCTGAATATAAATATTTGTCATAATTACCCTTAATATTCGGACACTTTTACTCATACCATACTTCCCCTAAAAGAAACAGGTCCATGTGACTACCATGTGTGATATATTTAAACATGTGGTAGCGTAATTGAATGGTAAACCGTGTGGACCCTGATCTGCGGTGTCTGATCTTGATCGACTCTATTTGCTCAGGGCTGCCTGTTCGAAAACTTAGGAGAACTTCGGTATAATTTGCAGAACACAGAGCCCAGTTATGCTGAGGCTGTATATAACTGGATTTTTGGATTGCCGGAAATACCTGTTCCGTCTCCAGCTTTAACACACTATTGGCGAAATCATCAGACAACCATGATATTTTTCCTATCATTTTGCAGTAAACTAGGGTTACCAGCACATTCAAATTGTCTTCATAGAGTATGAAATATCGCCTTTATATTTTTTTATGACAAATGAGGAAGATTTTCAAAATTATACGACAGTCAGTCAGTCATTTAGTTAGTTCACCAGCCACTGGTGCTATCTAGAGATTCCTGGTCGCTGTTCAGTCACATCATTTTCAAGGATAAAGTTAATACAGTGTACCATCATTCAAACCGAGGTGGTAACTGGAAGGCCTCTGTGAGGCAGTGTAATTCGTAGGGCTGCATGCGTCCCTACCACCCAGCGCAGGTTAAAAGAACCCGGGGCACTGTTGAGACAAAATCTTTCCTTAGTGGTCCAAAAAGAAATTCAGTTAGTTGGTTATTCATTTATCTATTTAGTTAAATAGTCAGTCAGTTAGTTAGTTAGTTAGTCAGTTAGTTAGATAGTTAGTTAGTCAGTCAGTCAGTCAGTCAGTTAGTTAGTTAGTTAGTTAGTTAGTCAGTCAGTCAGTCAGTTAGTCAGTCAGTTAGTTAGTTAGTTAGTTAGTCAGTCAGTCTGTCAGTCAGTCAGTCAGTCAGTCAGTCAGTCATTTAGTCAGTTAGTTAGTTAGACAGTCAGTCAGACAGTCAGTCAGTCAGTTAGTTAGTTAGTCAGTCAGTCAGTTAGTTAGTTATTTAGTTAGTTAGTTAGTTAGTTTTTTAGTTGGCTCTTTCTTAGTTGTTACTTTAAAATAAGCGAAAGAAGAAAGAAAGAAAGAAAGAAAGATCGAAAGAAATAATGAATGAATGAACAAAAGAGAGAGAGAGAGAGAGAGAGATAGATAGATAGATAGATAGATAGATAGATAGATAGATAGATAGATAGATAGATAACCCTAAACGCTATCAGAGTGTAATAAGAAAGAAACTGCGAAATTGACGAGATTCTTGTCCCTATCCCATAACACTTCTAATAATTTTACAAATAATTAAACTTTTATGACTATTACCTTTCTATATTTAGAAAAACGACCTTTTCTCTCCTTCTTTTTCTTCTTTCGAGATTTTTTCGGCATGATTCTGTTTTCGTTTCCACAAAAATGCACAGAAATCTGGCAGCTGTTTCAGTTATATCTGAGCAGAATATCGCTAGACAAGTGAAACGTACTGCTTGGCAACGGTTAACGTAACAAACGTCAAGTAACGTCGCGACGTCACCTGAGTAAAAATCAAAGTACTGGAAGTATTGAGAGGCGGGCAATTAGCTCACAATTCTTTTTACTTTGCAGTGCTTTTGCAAAGGAGCCAACCTTTGAAATTTGATTTGTATCAAACAGGTTCTGGAAAGATGGCATTTGCTGCCGATGGGCAAGTACATGTAGTTTTAGTGATTACCGCTGAATTCCTGAGTGTTTTTTTTTTTTGTTTTTATTTTACTTTATTTTATTTTTTTCTGCAAAGATCTTAGTAAATCTTCCACCACAGGCAAATATTTAAATGACTTTGACATGTGAGTGCATATTGTTTTAGTTTTATAACAAGTATATTATTAAAAGCTAGCGAACGGTATGCATGGTATTTTGATTCCGAAACGGACGTTTAACAGCTCCCGCTAAAAAAACAAAACATAACGGAAAACCATTAAGAAAACAAACTATAATAAAAAACACCTTCGCCGTTTTGGCGTTATGAAGTACCGTGATATTTACCCATGATAATTTCAACTTTAATTCCTTCCATCACGAAAACATACCTATATAATTTTGACCCGCTTAAACCCCACTTTTATATAGTAAAACTGGGGTTTACAGGGGTATACATTATTTTTCTTGTTTCTGCTAAAAAACATAGATTGTTGGTACTCGTAAGAACCGCCTCACCGAGGCGGTCTAACGAGTGCCCACAATCTATGTTTTGAGCAGAAGTATGAAAAATATCAGAATTTTTATCCGAAATTTTTCAGCTTTTGGTAGTAAAATTTTCAGTTTTTGGTAGTAAAATTTTCAGTGTATATTTGAATAGGCGTGATTTCGTAATGAATGCCAATTACTCTTGTCTCAAAACCTATTACCCATCCAATGCTGTATTTCATTGCACGTCTGTTCATTTATTCTCGACGCGTCGCTCTACCGAGGCAATGGCCTTCCGCCATTATTGTTCACGCCCATGCCATTGTTCCGGAAGCCGTTTATGAAAGGTCATGGACTGGTCCAATGTTTTTTTTCCCCCAAGGAATGCTCTACGTTAATATAACCAAGTATCGAGCTTTGACAAAAGGCTTGGTCTAATCTTAGCACACATTGTGTGCTGCTTAGCACACATTGTGTGCTAAGCGTAGATCAAGCTTTTTGTCAAAGCTTAGTTTTTTCAGAGTATAATGAGAGCTGTCAACTGGCTGGCCTACCATCTTTCTTCTTTCAAAAAGTATTGTTTTCTTCGGTATAAAGCTAACCGACACAAAGTAGCTGGAAACCATTTAAGTGGAATTAAGCTTCTTAATTTTATTTAAACGAACCACCATGCGGCGCTCAAGCGGTTATATTGAGCCTTCGGGGAAATTGGCGGCTCTTCTGCGCCCCTCTGTCTGGTGAAAGCGCGCGTGCGATCATGACGTTCTGATTAGTGAATTTTCTTTGTATTTTTGTTTCGTTCAAAAAACTGTGAAACAAGCAAACATGATTGTGGATATATAATTTTGCAGACATGGCTGGCGAGTCAGACGTCGGTGAGGAAGGGACGGAGGACACATTTAATTTCGATGAATGGGCAAATAACATTGGCCTTAAACGCCCAACAACACAAACACTAAGAAATGAGGATTTAACATCTAAAGAAACGCTCATCCTTTTGGAGCAAAAAGACATGAAGGAATTAGGATTGACAATGGGAACTATCAAACTTATTCAGAAACAGATTGATCAATGGAAGAATGTGAAGGACACTGAACCCGTTTCAACTGAAAGTGTTGACCCTGTTGTTGAAGACAACACAGACATTCTTGATGGGGCAGGTAAGACGTTTGACGTTTTATTCAGCGATTCGCCGCCCCCTTCTGGGAAAGGAAAATCTGAACTGTTTGGCCAAATGGACCCCCGTGCTATTCTGACACTTAAGTCCCAAACAAATAAGGCTGTCCACATAACACAGTTTCTCACCGAGAAAAGTAAGCGCCGACGCCAAAACAAACGTAAGGAATTTGCACTATAAACTCTGAAACACTTGTGCTGAAGACCGACGACGAACACCCTTACCTGGGAATTTACATGGAATAATGGGGCGCTGCTAATATGCGCCTTTTAAACCACCTGCTCGCTTCAAAAAAGCTTCGAAGGGAAGACATTGAGTTCTATCTGGTATACACGACTAAAATTTTCCAATTTGCTGAGAAATATGAATGGAATTCCGTCTTAAATTACGACCACGCGTATAGAGAGCTACAGGCGGAACATCAGTTCCAGTGGGGCACTTTTTCCCCTAGCATGGAGATTCAGCTGCTAGTTCCCAAACGTAGCCAGCAAACACAGAAACCCCCACAGCAAACTGCAGTTAACGTGGAAGATTGCAGAATCTTCAAAGCAAAAGGAACATGCCCTTTCGGTACCTCATGCAGGTACCGCCACCCCAAAGCTAAACCATCAACTGACAACAGCTCGGATCCCGCGGGGCCAAAAAACATGTAAACACCCGGTCTACAGCCCTTAACTATACAGCATATGAAAATGAGCTTCCCCAGGACTATGAGCATCGCAATTTTTTATTAACTGGAATCAAAAACGGTTTTCACATTGTTGACCCGGAAAACATAACAAAATATGTGGAAGTGGACAATTATCGTTCCGCAACTGCCGAACATTCGCGCGCGCAGGTAGAGAAGCAAATCTTTACCGAACTTGAAAATGGACGTTATAGAATTTCCAGTGAAAGGTCAAATATTGTGTCAGCCAGAGGCGCGATACCCAAGAAAAATTCTTCAGATGTCAGATTGATACACGATGCTTCCAGACCTGCCGGTAACGCTCTTAATGACTATGCTACAACCAATCATTTTAAGTATCAATCGATCCAGGACGCAGTGGACCTAGTGACCCCTGGATGTTATTTCGCCAAATTGGACTTAGCTAATGCCTATCGCTGTGTTAAAGTTCACCCATCAAATTTCAAAGCAACTGGCTTAAAATGGCGCTTCACAGGTGATAAACATTACACATACTTGATTGACGAACGTCTCCCATTTGGAGCGGCCCGGTCCCCAGAGATTTTCAACAGAATAACACAAGCTGTCCAGGAAATAATGAAGCGCAAAGTTTATGACACTATTATCGCATTTCTGGACGATTTTCTGGTGATAGGCAGGTCTTACGGTGAATGTTTACAAACTTTGAATGAATTATTATAGTATATAGCCTTAAGTCTAAATGAATTATTGAAATAAAGGAAACAACGGAGACTTCAGCCTCCTCCTCATACTTGGATTGTTATCTCTACATCGACAATGGAAAGCTTACTACTAGGCTTTACGACAAACGGGATGACTTCAATTTTCCCATCGTTAACTTTCCTTTCCTGAGCAGTAATATCCCTTCTGCACCATCATACGGCGTTTACGTTTCACAGTTAATCCGTTATGCCAGAACTTGTTCAAATTATCAGGACTTCATGGAGCGTGGGAAAGTGCTCACTCAAAAGTTGTTGAGCCAGGGGTATCAAAAAACCAAACTGGTAGCAACACATAAGAAGTTCTATGGGAGACATCATGATCTAGTCAATCCCTACAATGTGGCAGTTTCCAGAATTGTTTCTGATGCTTTTGCCAGTGACGCGCCATAAGTAGACTTCCCAAATCCCGGACATACGCTTCTACCGATATTTCCTTCGTTCAGGCCCATGGGCATGGTGGGCGAAGCTTGCTTACCAAGTAATGCTTACTATCCGCGGACGCCTGATTACACCCTTTGTTCTGGGGTCCATGTCTGTTGGTCTGAACATTCTGATTCGTCATTCGTTTATGGATTTATGATTTTGAATTACGGCTTTGGTACCATGACCGCAACTACTTATTGCGTTTACTAAGACATTTAGGGTTCCAGATAAACTATAAAAAGATCGAAGGGCCCACCCGCGAAATAACGTTTCTTGGCATTGTGTTGAACTCTATTACAATGAACTTGTCCATCCCTGAAGAAAAGCTTCGAGATGTGGAATCTACAATGAAATCATTTCTTACCTCCCAAAAAGTTAACAAGCGTAAAATTCAAAGTCTGGTTGGTAAGTTAAATTGGATCACACAGTGCATATATGGGGGACGTTTTCACATGCGTAGACTTATAGACAGATGTAACACATTAAAGAAACCCTGGCATAGAACCCATCTTACCATAGAAATGAGAAAGGACATATTATGGTGGCTTAGTTTTATGCGCAGTTTTAACGGAACTGTGCCCATGCTTGACTGTAGACCGGCAACTCCAGTTAGTATTGACTCGTGCAAAAAGGCTGCTGGAGCTTTCTTTCATGGTGACTTTATTCATACACAATGGAAACAAGACATATCTCTTCTTCCCATTAATTACCTGGAGGTGCTAGCCTTGGAGCCGGCCGTATTACGTTGGGCTCCGCTGTGGGCAAATAAAAAAGTGTTCGTCCACTCTGACTCACAAGCAGCGTGTAGTATTATTAATCGGGGCTCAAGTAAGAATCCGCTGGTCATGGACTCTTTACGGCGGGTGTTCTATCTATCAGCTGTGTTTAACTTTAGACTTAAGGCTATATACTATAAAGGAAGTTATAATTGTTTAGCCGACTGCGCCGGCCGTCTTCATGAGCCGGGAAAATTACATGCGCTATATCAAAATATGTCTAACTTAGGGTATTTTTAACTTCCAGGAATTCCATGTACAAGTGAGCGAGACTTAGACGATGATACAAATTTCTACTTAAATCACGCCTTCTCGGACAATACAAAGAGAGCGTATAGGACTCACAGACAATCACATATGGATTTTTGCACGCAGTTTGGTTATAACCCCGTCCCAGCTGACACTACCATCCTATGTAGATATGTGTGTTTTCTTGCAAAGAAATTAAAGTACAACTCATTAAAACAGTATTTAAACTATGTACGCCTACTTCACAGTGAATGTGGTTTTCCAAATCCGCTGGAAAATAACTTCAAACTCTCTCAGACCTTAAAAGGTATTCGTAGATGTTTTGGTGATGCAGTAACGCGAAAAATTCCAGTGACTCCTGACATGTTGAAAGAAATTCTGCAAAAAAATTGGATTTAACAAAATGTTTCGATGCGGCAGTGTGGGCTATATGCCTTACTATGTTTTATGGCCTCCTGAGGCGTAGTAATGTCATGGTACCTTCTCATGCAAAGTTTGATGATTCTAAACACTTACGCAGACAGGATATTTTATTTTTCCCATGGGGCATCTTAATTCACATAGGCTGGAGCAAGGTGATTCAATATAAATCAAGAACTTTTGATGTCCCTTTGCCCCGCCCCCCCGACAATATTTTATGCCCTGTGAAGGCACTGTGTAATTATCTTCGTCTGTCGAGCGGCGCTCCAGCTTCTGGACCCGCCTTCATCTGCAGATCAAATTTTGAGTGGAAGGTTATTTCTGCCGAACTTTTTATCAGACGTGTACGTGAATGCTTAACGTCATGCAATCCCTCTGAGATCGGGTGTCACAGTTTCAGGCGTGGCTGTACTTCCCTTTGCCATGCTGCCGGTTTCAATGATACGTCAATGAAATTAATGGTTGACTGGGCCTCAAACTGCTTTACCTCCTATATACATACCGGCACTGTGGCTCAGTGGTAGAGCGTCCGCTTTGTGACCGGGAGGTTGCGGGTTCGATCCCCGGCCGGGTCATACCAAAGACTTTAAAAATGGTACTAGCTGCTCTTTCGCTTGGCGCTCAGCATTAAGAAAGTAGAGCTAGAACTGGTCAGCTCAGTGTCAGTATAATGTGACTGGGTGGAATATCATGTCAAAGTGTCTGGGGCGTGATATTTCAGTGAGGCAGCACTCTAAAAGTGAGCATTGAGCTCCCTGCCACATCCAGACACCGTCGCGATATGACTGAAAAAGGTTGAAAGCGACGTTAAGCCCAAATCAAACAAACAAACCTCCTATATAGACAATAGTGTTAAAACCCGCTTGAAGCTCACCCGTCAGTTACAGAAACTTGTCTAAATGTTTTTACTACTCATACTACCCCTACAGTTTGGATGTTTGGACGATATACTTTACGTCATAAAATTTACTGCTCAGACATTTGTGCATGATTCAGTATGATTCAGTATTATTTACATATAAAATGTATATGATTGTCGCGCTTTCAATTTGCCTATGTTAGTATTGGAGTTTTGTAGTTAGCATATTAAAGCTCCCAGTTTCCCCCTACTTTGTCTTGGTGTTTTGTTTAAGTGGAATTAAGCTTCTTAATTTTATTTAAACGAACCACCATGCGGCGCTCAAGCGGTTATATTGAGCCTTCGGGGAAATTTGCGACTCTTCTGCGCCCCTCTGTCTGGTGCAAGCGCGCGTGCGATCATGACGTTCTGATTAGTGAATAACAAAAATACAAAGAAAATTCACATTTCACCTCATTTTTCACATTCTACAGTTTTCAATGGTTCTGCAAGCGGACAGCGAAGCGCTTGACCAGACTGCGTTGACGTGCAGGAGGCATGGCCTTTCACTGTCTATATAAGCTCGAAGCCGCCTTTTTCGCTTGGTGTGGATCATACCAGTATTAGCATAATTAATTTCAGGACAAATTTTAATTTTCATCCTGACTAGTGTCTTATTTCAAATCCTGTATTTTATTATCCTCGCGCTTTTTTTTAAGCAATGGGGATATTGTTAACGCATCCGTCCGTCCGTCAATCACGCCATCCCCCCCTAAACCACTAGGTGAAATTTAACCAAATATGTTTTATGACTTCCCCACGTGGTAATGGAGTGCGACAGCAGCAATATTTCAAGGCTGTTCTAACGAGTACCTACAATGTCTGTTTTAGATCAGAAATAAGAAAAATAATGTCTTCCCCTGTAAACCTCAGTTTTAGCATATAAAAGTGGGTTTAAGGGGTTCAAAATATATAGGTATGTTTTCGTGATGAACGTCGGGATTTTGCGATGACGTGCCATGGACTGCGCATTCTAGTTTATCTTCTAAGTTTTGGTTTAAAGGGACGATAGATTTTCCGTCATTGTTTAAAAGGGAACTTACTTTTGTGACTTCTTATTTGCTTTCCAGCGCACCAGTTCCCTTCTGAAATAGGTCTACTCTTAATGAAAGAAAATGGGGTACTTTTGGACAAATTCTCTCCTTTTACGGTAAATTTCTATTCAGAAGACAAGATTAATGGTTTTGAGGTAAACTATAGCTTTGAAAGAGATACCTCCTCACCCCTTAAAGTGTATAAATTCTCTTTAAGCTAGAAGAGGTATAACATATAGTCTTAAGTAAGCTGCTCTCTCGAGCAGAAATCATAAAAATAATCAATAATGAAACAACTGCCCTATACGCGGGAGTGAAAGAAATAGACAGGAGTAGAGACATGTAAAAAATGAGTTTTGGTAACACGTGCGGACAACGCCAGCCAAGCTCAGCCTAAGCATTCGCGCGGTCTAATCAGGCTTCCGCTGTCTGTTTACTGAAGCTTTTTTACCGTACAATATATTGGATCTTTCCTGTTCACATACCGTATTTACCCTACGTTTTCGGACAGCTAGGCCTGAGCAAACAGCGTAGATGCAGAACACGACGTCTGATCAGAGTCTATACCGTGTGCCACTCATCTAGTCGCATTTTATAATTTCAACAGGTAGTAAAATGGTCTTGTTCTTGAAAATTGGGACAAGTATGGTAAGGTGATTAGGTGTCCGAATACGTAGGGTAAAAACGGTAGGTCCCGGAAGCAGCTTTACTCATGGCGAGGCTCATGTATTACAATAGACAAACGTCAAAATGTACTGAAATCGGTCGTCGTATTCCCTGGTATTGCCATGGTATTCCTTCTTTGCTCACACTTGTCCTTGCATAGGACGTATACGACAGGCTTATGAATAGAAGGACTATTGACTTATATTTAGACGGGAAAATACCCAAATTCAATTTCAGGGTAGATAACTGAAGGGAATTCCAATTTATTTTTAATGTCCCTTGGAAAATTAGCTCTTTGTAAGCATGCGCAATCCGGGAATTTTCTAAATTTAGAAAACATCTCAATAATTGCTATCTGCTCAGGAAACGTGCCAGTATTAACAGAAGACTCAAATTGATCTAAATCACCCCGTAATGTTTTTGGAATGTTGGGGTTTCAATGCCCTGTCAACAGGTGTTCAGCCATTCCTGACAATGAAAACGTGACAGCATGACAAAAATAAGCACAAGTGAACATCGCTCAATCACAAGAACAGAGAGACTTTTTTTCCAGCTGAATGTAGCCAGGCAGACTATATTATATGAGACACTCCATGGGAAATTATGTTTTCGGGACATATACGGACAGCGAAGGCCCAGATCACACTGTAAATAGCGCAGTCTGGTTACAGCACTCGCTGTCCGCTTATAGTATCTTGGATACCCAGCAGGCACACAACGTAAAAAATGACGTCGTATCAACGTCGATGCGACGTGATCACGTCGTATCGACGTTGATACGACGTCATTTTGATGTTGTGTGCCTGCTGGGATCCATATATATTGTAAAACATAAACCGTTATCACTGAGATTGTGCTGCTTCATAGCTGATCTAGATCATTACTGTTCATATGTACCCCGAGGACACCTTTTCTTAGTTCGTACCGTATTTTATCCTAAGTATTTGGACTGTCAAACCTGCCCAAACAGTGTAGATCCAGATCAGACGCCACCTAACGCATCCCATCTAGCAGTTTTTAAACACTGCAATTGATAGTCAAATCTACAGGATTCAGGACGAGTATAAAAAGGTGTTCGAATATTTAGGGTAAATACAGTAGTCTGTAGATTTCTGCGGAGAGAGAGAGAGAGAGAGAGAGAGAGAGAGAGAGAGAGAGTATTAATGTAATATGATTATTAATGAGAGATAGCAATAGTTATTAATTGTCTCCTTGGACAGGTAGTGCAAGGTACAAATGTAGACCAAATACTAACTACATGTAGGTTCTTCTAACTGGAATTCTCTATTTTTATTATTTTAGGTCCTCAGTGAAATTAAACTAATTTTTAACTTAAAAAATTTACCACTTCCATACGAATGATTTATTAACATTTTATATTTTATAGCACAGAAAATTGTTCGTTTTGATGTTTTGGAAGCTTTTCATGCATATAGCCCAGTTAAAAAGGCAACTATCCTTAATGGAGTTGCTAATGATAAAAGCAGAGGTATTCAATTAACTGAACGTTTTTGTTTACAGAGAGTACCCAGAGGAGAATATCATTCGGCAAAACCAGAAAAGCAGTTTCGATTTTCAGTGACCAAAACCCCAGTTAGTCCGTACAGGAAGATAGGACTGCTCCATTAGTCCATACAGGAAGACAGGACTGCAAAGCTACGTGTTTACCTTAATTATTCGGGACAGCCTGAGAGAGGTCTGAGAAAAAAAATGTAGGTCCAGATTAGACGCCGCATATCCAAGGTTTAGGATAAGTATGGTAGGGAGTTGATATGTCCGAATGGTTAGAGTTAAATAGGGTAACAAATAAAATACTTGAACCTTCAGTAACCAAATGTTATGCCCGGTGTCCGCGGAAAGTAAGAACTTTCTTCCTGCAATATTTGTAAAACGCGTTATCTTTCTATACCGTATTTACACTGTATATTCGGACAGACAGGCAGACCCGAGGAAACTGTACAAACGCAGATCATACGACACATAACGCGGCCATTGTTCAAGATATATACTGCTTGCTATTCAATTCCTACTACTTTTAGACACATCATCAAACTGCCAGATTGACTTTATGGTCTTTGCATGATTGTTAACCCAATTATGGTTGTTAGCTTTGCGTCTCTCTTTAATTGCACAACGGTGGTCGGTCCTCAGACTAAATGACGGCTCTCAACTCAGTTTCAGATAGTCGTTGCCTGACTATCAATGTCTGTGGTCGGGCTCATCGTGGCCCTGTTTGTGGTTTTCTTGTGTTCTGGCTTCAGATAGCCAATTAGCCCTTTGCTTTGTTTCATCAGAGTGTTTTTGATTATATGTGTTTCACTATGATGTTTCACAGATGAAGTAGAGGATACCTTCTGTGATTGGTATGTAGCCTCGTCTATATAGTGGATATCTACCAAAAATTGTTAAAATTTTAGCCCTAGGGTAAAAAATGACCCCAACACAAGGTGTCACTTGTTTTTCATAGTCTCATACAAGGAAACGCTTTACAATTCTTCTTGTGTGAAACTAGAAGGCCCAGGTCTTTGGTGTTTGGTATGCAGCTTTATCTAGTAAATCTTTATCAAGAGTTTATTGTAATTACAGCCCTGGGGTAAAATATTGTTCCTTCCAATGGGTAACTTGTTATCTCACCTGGGCTATTGTGATCGGTCACCATCCGTTTTCGTTTCCATCCTTCCGTCAAATAACACTTTCTTTATTATATTGAATTTGATCAAACTTGGATGGAATGATCCTTGTATGGTCTTTTTTGCAAGTTGTTCAAAGATCGCCGGATAAAAAATGAGGTACTGATTGCCATATACGACATTTATTAGTTATCCTTAATATCACAATAAAACGAAACACACACACACACACACACACACACACACACACACACACACACGAAATTAAAAAAAAAAAAAAAAAAAAAAAAAAAAAAAAAAACAAGGGTGGCAGGAAATCGTTTCCGTTAACTATGCAATGTTGATAAAATGTCTTGCTCAAGGACACACACTTGGTGCTCGGTAGGGGGCGAACCCGCGAACTTGCTAGCTCACGATCTTGTAACATATTGTAAAGATTAAAATGTAGTAAGTGGCGTGAAGCGAAGCTGGTCTCGCTAGACCTGTCGCAAATCAGAGTGTTTCCATCACCCTGACTGGAAGCATCTCTACTAGGTACTTTCAAGGAATACCCATAACATATGATTTCATAGGAAAAAATATGTCTGGAAACCTGATCGAGAATGCTTATCGTCGCCGTGCACCCACATATATGTACATAATTCTGCGACTTGGCAATACTGAACTGTCTCATGTAGCTTGTTAACATGTGAATCACCGAAATATGCTGTGCAAATGTAAAGTAATTTTTCATCATTATTAATCTCTGGTAACATTTGGCTTATGACAAGTTCATGTTGTTTATTCAATTGCCACTTTTTTTTTAACTTTTTTATTATCTTTTTTTTTTATATTACGTTTATACTATTACAGCAAACAGGGTATTGTCAAAACATCAATTTAATCAAATGTAAACGGTATACTTAGGCTATCAATTAATTAAAACAGAAAAAAAAAAACAACAACAACAACAAAAAAAAACACAATAACAACAACATAAAAAAAAAAAACAACAAAAAAAAAAAAAAAAAAACAAACAAACAAACAAACAAACAAATATATATATTTAGGTTTACAGGAATGAGGAAAGAGATTTATTGCAAGTACATGTACTTTTCATTTATGCTGAGAAAACGTCAACAAATTTTAGTGAGACCCCTCATTTTTTTTTTTTTTTTGTATTCTGTTTTTGTAATTCTCACACACCACACGCACTCGTTGCTGGGCTACGTCTGCAGTGCCTATCATCTGTACTTCAGACTTTGAGCACAGCAGCTTGAAGTTCTGTCCATAAATAATTCATATCCAAAATCAAAAGTGACAGTACTGGTACGCCATTTCTTTGAAATTGCTTCATAGGTTTTTTTTTTTGTTTTTTTTTTTGGACATTTTCAGGGTCCCATTTTCAGTACGTTTGATGGACCACTGAAACTTCAAGCGTGGAGCACAAGCGGAATAAATCGCATGAAGAGACCATGGTTTCTTCTTTATGAGACATGGTCACATGGAGAAATTTTAAAGTTCCTATACAGACGATTTATTCCGTAGAGACCATGCGTGGTTTCATAGCACTTTTTGATTAGTCGCATCCCTCCTTGAAGGGTTTACATGGTAGCCACAGTTCAGTTTCTTCTTAAGTTCCCCCGTTGATTTGTCGGGGCACCACCATTTAACTACATATTTTCCAGTAATTTATGTATCCCTGCATTTTGAGGTCTGATTGAGTTTTACGATCCTCTTCCTGTGAATCTGGTCTATGTACTCTCTTGAATGTAGTTCAACTACCGGTATATATGGTCGATTTTTAACACAAACAAGCAGTGCCGGTATTTATACAATTCAATAAGAGTAAATTCCCTTTAAAAGTCCATTGACAGTCGGGCGATTTTTGGACAGTTTGAGAAAAAAGAGAAATGATCGACACAGAAAGCACTCAAACATATCATGAACTTCATTTTATTCTGGCTGACTTTATCCAGTTGTTCAGTATTTTCTGTAAGATCTAATGTATTTTACGGGGAGGTATTTTGGGGTTCAGGGTTTGACACGTCATGTGTCGATAGTCTGGTAGCAAGTCGTTTCGCCCGTAAGACGTTTCCCAACTGGTCTTTTCGCCTCCAGGTCGCTTCGCCTCGATTTTTCACCCATAGTCATTTCGCCCCCCCCCACCCCCCGCCGCCCAGCTCCCCGTCCAGTTGTTTCACCCCCAAACTATATCCCCTAGTCGTTTCACCCACAACCCTGTTTAGCCATGGGGTGTGTGTGTGGTTATGAACTTTTATATGGAGAAAGAGTACAGTTTAAGTAAGATCACAGACATCATTTTTAAGAACTACAGTTGTCAGCTACTGGCGAATGATGGGGCATTTAGTACATTTTATGCAGTTTAAATGTCTACATAAAAATGCATATTATGCAAAAGTGAGCATGTGTGTGTATGTGTGTGTGAGCGATCTTTTGCCAGTAATCAACTTATCAACAAAAAATGAAGAACCATGAATAATAAAATACAATATTTATGTTTAATATTCAGACATAAAATCATGGGAGGGTCATGGAGAAACAGCTTTTCTCATGCCTCAAAATCTCCCGAAAAAATGAAAATCCTGATTTTGGGTCAAAACTTTTTAAAAAGCTATAGGTTTGTAAATTGAAAATCTGGCATGGCTCAATCGGAAGTAGTCCAAATATATATCCGAAGTAGTCCAAATATCGATTGAAAATGCATAAACGCTTGGATTGAATGGGGAAAACACATCAAACATAAAAAACAAAGCGTCTTGATGCTGTTATTGCATTGTGGGATAGCGTTGTCTGAATTGACGAATTGACAAAAAGATTGGCGTCTCGTGGGGTTTGCTTCCCCAAAAAATGTGTTACAATAAACTAAAGCACTGTAACCCATTCTCAATGTCCTAGAAAATTTGAGAAACCAGAAATAAGACAATCTATTTCTTGATGACAAGTTAAATCAAAATGATGATGTGACTGATCCGCCAAACGGGATGAACCTAATTTAATAAGCACCTGTGCGATCGTAAAAATCATTTTTTTGTGAAACTTTCTTCGGTCACAAGGAGCTTGCAATAAAAAAAAAAGGTGGGGTCTAAAACTAGTCACAACACAAGTTAAAGTTCGGAATTCGAGAAAAATGTATGACTGAGTGAAAAAAAAAAAAAAAAAAAAAAAATGACAGAGGGGCTCTACAAGCATACAATACAATATGCAGGTTATTTAATTATTGTGAAAGGAAGCTCTGAATAAAAAGAAAATAAACTTTGTTGTTTTTAATTATACTTTTATTTTCATCCAAGGCATATGACTATTGCGTAATTAGTGGACTCCAGGACATAACATCATATATGCATTGACGATGACATCAGTGGAGAGATTAAGGAAGAATGGCATATTTATTCAGTAAATAAATCTCTTTTGTTACTTCTGGAGTATGGAAAGCTATAAGTATAATGAAGTCACTGACAGTGATTAACAAGAAAAAATCTTAGCTATAGGACAGAATCACCTAAGAATGGTGTTTAAAAGAAATGAGCAAATGTGTTATAAATACATTGTAGCTCTCAGAATGCACCATTTTACATCTTAAAAATTTTACTGGGGAGCATGCCTCCGGACCCCCTCGCCTCGCTTTGTGCCTTCTGCGCTCACCAACCTGGCTCAACCACGCTGTCTCCCTCATTTTATTTTTCAAAACTTAACATGTCTGGTTATTTTAACATACGGGAAAATGAAGAGAGAATGGAAAGAAAGAAAATATTTGTTTTGTGAATCAATGTTGGCTTTAACTGTATTTTTTTTTAAATCAAATTTAATAAAGTTTTAACTGCTGTGATACATACCATTAATTACCTTTTTTACAGGATTAAGGTGTGAAAACAGGTGCTCTTAGCAAACGGCTTTAATTATCTTGTTAGTACATTTACCTGTTTTAAATAGTGTATTAAATTAGTTTGTTGATCCTTTGATATTGTCATTGAACAATTGCATTAAATTAGTCTGTTAATCCTTTGACATTGTCGATTGACAAATTGCGGTAAAAGGTAAAATAGAATCCCAAATTGTCATAATTGGCATATTTATTGTGTCAAGAAAATGTCATATGCTGATGACAGGGCTATAAAAGATTCTATTACCATGTGTTATAGAAATTCCTGTATTTAATGGAAACAGTGTAGACATTGATCAGACACCACATTCTGTGGCATCTGATCTGGGTCTATGCTCTTTGCCAATGCCCCTTTTATGGGATACCATGCTTAGCGCTCTGAGTAAATGGGTTAATTTTCCTTATTAATGTGCCTCATCTCCCTACTGTCTTTTAAAGATAATTGAATAAAAATTAGATGTTATACTATCTGAATAGCTAGTAAATTTTATCTAGTTAACGATATGGGGCAAAATAACTTTGGAGCCGAAACAAATAGAGGCAAAACCACTAGGAGCAAAACATATAGGAGAGGAAGTGGTTGGGGGCGAAATGACTCTGAGCTGATAGTCTTATGTACAGAAGCAGTGAAACACTGAAACAATGATAATTGAGGCAAACAGAGCGATTAGTTGAAAATTTATCTCTTGCTCATTGTTTAGTTTGAGCTATGCTTTCATTAAGTTAGTACTTTTGAACTGAAGTCTGATAACTGGTTTGTCAGGTCTAATATAGTTTGAAAATGGTGATATTTGCTGGGAAAGGCATTACCGTATTTGACCTAATTACCACACACACAGTCACGCATTTCTGTAATCTTCTGATTACAGCCTGTGTACTTTTTGTGTACTATTTTATAAAGGTATATGTTTTGGGTACCCATTTGAATAACATCGACAAGTACAATGTATCCACAACATACTTTTTTATAAAGAAAATCAGGAAAAACACACACACTAAAACATTGCTTAAGCATCATTTGGTATGGCCTTCTCTGATCCTTTTTTCAAGTGTACCCTCAGTGTAGGTGGATATTTTACCACAAATTTTCCCAGTAATTTTGAAAAATCTAAGTGCATGGTATGGTAATAAGGTCTAATACAGTAATTTACATATGTAAACGGGGTTGGGCCATCCTTAAATTACTTTCTTGGCATAATGCCATATGCCCATTAAGACATTGTAGGCATGTTGCGCTGTCAAGCAAATTCAATTATGTTAGTAGAAAAAGATGAAAAGTATTACAATGAGTGATAAAGTATGCACTTCTCTATCAAACACCAATCAGTATCTCGCAGTCAGTTGAAAATTTAGCTCTTGCTCATATGATAGTCTCATAGAGAAGGGGATGAAAGTTGATGGATTAAAATAGTCGAGTAGTTAAAACTCGGGTTAAAAACATACTATACTTGGTATCTTAGGGCTTGACATGCTGCAACTTGCAATTTCAGCCTTGAGCTGACGGCAGATTCTGGTACTAGGCATTCAGCTGAACAATTTACAGTGGAAAAACAATGCTTATAGAAGTCCTTTCCAGTGTTGAGCTACCAAAATGTCAAAGCATGGTCATACTGAGACATAGGGTAGTTTGGTATAACATAATCTGGGAGAGGTAATTTGACCATGTTATGTACAATCTTAAAGAAGAGGCAGAGATACAAGCATAGCTAAAACACTAGAACTTAAATTAGTTATAGGTAGTCCAAAGAGCTGTCTCTGTTGGACTTTCTTGATCTGATCCATCTTGACTTTGGTATTATTTTTAGGATCCAAAATGGCTTAGGCTTGACCAAGGTATTATAGGCTGCCTCTCTCATTCCTGGCATTTTAGTTTAATATTCCTCTTGACTAATCTGAGGGTTTGGTTTGCAGTGTTGGTAATCCTGTCTATGTTGGAGCCTTAGGAAAGGTTACTAGAGATGTCAGCCCCCTAGATACTTAGCACAGTTGGCCATTTCCAGGATTTCACCATGAAGCTTCATAGGTCTAGAGAAGTGTGGGTATCTGATAAATATTTTTCTTATTTCTCCACGAAAACATATGCTGTGGGTACTCATTAGAAGCACCTCGGTGAGGTGCTTCTAATGAGTACTCACAACAAATGTTTTCGTGGAGAAATAAGAAAAAATGTCGATACTTTTGAATTGAAAAAAGCGCCTTAATTAGTGCTATGATTATTAATTTAGTCTGTAGCAAGCTTTAATGGGTTTCCTGGACCCTGTCACTTGCACCACCAGATACTTTGAAGGGTTGAATTCCATGTCCCAGTCAGTCTCCCAGACAGTCTACCCAGATCTTGTTATAGTACTGAACTCTCTTCTGTGCCCTCTATAGTGAGGTTCACAGCAATATCATCTGTAATGAGGAGCACCTAGGAGATAATGTTTTCAAGCAGGCTACTGATGTAGACCAGGAACGGGAACTGGTCCAAGACAGACCCTGGAGGAACACCAGAGGTGACTGGTGATAGGCAGTCAGGGTTTGGCCATCCTTAAATAACTATAGATAGGCAGGACTGTTGTGCCTGACTTGCAAGCAGGGGCTCGCAGGTTAGAGTCCTGCATCAGGCACACATCTTTCTCCGTAGTTCACTTGACTGGTGATGTGGTAAACTGGGAGAAAGTGGTTGGAAAGGCTAGTTACTGATGATATGTTCATTTGATGCCTTGCACTTAAATGTTCAAACGGGGAGGAGTGTGGTATGCAGAAATCTCAGCCTGGTTAGCTCAGTTGGTTGAGCACCTAACTTGCATGCAGGGGGTCATGAGTTTGAGTCCTGCATCAGGCATAATTTTTCCTTCTTAGTTTACTGTTCAACTGTTTGCTGTCATGTGACCCAGCCAAAACCCAGCAGAATGGCTGGGACCAAAAAAGTATTATCGAGTTTTGTGAAGAACTTCTTTTTTTGCTTTGCTCATGGAATGTATTCATGCATGTTAATATGCAGACTGGTCCGGGTCATCATATCTTACACAAGTACAGTCAAACTTCAATGACTCCAATATCTTTGGGACCATAGAAAATTGTTCGAGACATGGGTAGTTTGAGCCACTGAGGGTTAATCATGGTGCCAGGTCAGGAAGCAAATAGCGATTTTTTTCAGTTTTCTACACGAAAACACTATGTTGAGTGTACTTATTAGAATCACCTCATTGAGGCAATTCTAATGAGTCCACACAACATACAATTTCATGATAAAATGAATAAATCCCTAAATATTTTGGAAAAATTTTGTGGGATTCAAAAACTAGTTCGAATTAGCCGTGGTAAACGAGCCATCGGTGTTTGAGCTATTGAGGGTTGACTGTAGTAAGATTCTGTATTACGGGTCATGAATTTACTGTTAGTCAGTTGCATGCTGAAATAGCACACTCCGTATTCGACATGCTTACAGAAGTGTTTTGACACGCAAACAAAGTTTCTTTAAAGGCTAATATGAACATTGCGGAACCAGATCAATCTACACATCTGTATGGTCTGATCAGGGTCTATATCATTTGTTGTACAGATGCTGCAAGACCAATACATTATTTATATGTAATAAGCTAATGCTGAATACTGAATAGCCTGCACAGCTGATCTGGACCTGTGGAATTCGAATCAGCAAAAAGGAAGAGTTTTCTTCACTGTGTCAAGTATCTAGTAACACTGAAATTAACCCATTGAAGACTGGAAACCCCTAAACGGGTAACTGGCAAACAGTACAGATCCAGATCAGATGCTGCTGAAAGCAGTATCTGATCAGGATTTCCATTGTTTGCAAATAGTTCAACTTTTGTTCTTTAGGCAGTGCTTGCATTAAGGGAAGTCTGGGAGTCAGAGACTCCCAAAAATTGCCATGGGACTTCCAAAAATCAATGTCAGGAACTCTGGGACTCCCAACTTTTAAAGCTATTTAGGCATTTATAACAAAAATTTAGAATTAATTTATGTGTTATTGAGCTTAAGGATGGTGGTTTTACTCCATAAATGAGAGTTTAAGAATATTGAGGTTGAATTTCTGAAAATGAGTGAAAAAAATTTGATCACAAGGACTTCCAGATATTGGAGCTAGGAAGTCCTCGGACTTCCTGATTTTGACAGTGTAAGCACTGTTAGGAATATCTACATCATATAGCCTGACATATCTAAAATTGAAAATGGACTCTTCTGAGGTCGGCAACATTCTTTCGTTTAGATTGATCATGAAATATTTTCTACGGTCATTCTCTCCCTTCTGCTGATTCAAGAAGAGCAGTTGTCAGTTTCTGGCAAAAGAATGTGCACAATACTTGTTAACCCCTTAGAGGACTAAGTCTGCTCAGTAAACGTGTGGTTAGTTAAACTGCCGTGCTCAACATGACCCCATTGGGTTGACTGGGCCGTAAAACCTCAACACAAAGACTCTTCCAATATATAGTATATATGGGAGAGTTTATTCGGTCTTCAGTGGGTTAAAGTAACTTCCATGTTTTACTTATACATGTTTCTGATGATCTCTTACAGGAAGAACATGGGGAAAAGCCAAACTGGAGAACACAAGAAAAAAGAGCAGTTTATTGCAATAAAGACAGCCAGGCTTCAGTCAATATTCAACAACATATCAACGAACACTTCAAATTGGCAAGAGATGAGTTTAACCTTCTGTCACATAAACAGAAAAATAAAGATGTTGTTATGTATAAGATGCAAAATGAAGGAGACACTGGCGTGATCTTCCACAATGCTACTGAAGTTATAATAGCTTTAATTAATTGTCATAATGCATCTAGGACGAAATGTATGGATCTGGCTAGGTATTGTGTATCTTATATAAAAGATATTCATAAAGTTAATGATACTGAAATGTTTTTATTTGGAAAGCCCTGTATACATGGTATGTCAATGAAGATGTTTTTAAATATCTTACAGGGTAAAATTCAAATAATAATGACTCAGCGGAGAATACGCCGGTGGTTGTGCAAAAATATCTGTGATAAATATTTTACCTTTAAGAAAGTGTTCAGTACTGTTTTTAGTATTCATAATAATAGTAATAATTTAGTATTTAATTTTTTGTGCCAATTACCAGACAGAAAGGAAAAAGGAGAGCTTTATTTAGTTATTTTTAGATGTAAATATAATCATAAACCTTCTAGACAGTCTGTCACTGACAGTTTATTCGAAACTTCACGTGTACAACGAAAACTTCTTTCAGTAAATGATTTATCGAATGCAAAGGAGATAGATGTGGGTTCAGTTACAGTAGATCTTAAAGATGCTGGTAGCCGTTTGGAACGAGACAGTTATGGAGATACTGGAAACTGGGAGAATAAAGATAATGCGAAGCCATTTAATTATTCTGTTTATCTTGAATTAATGGAGTACTTGAGAAGAAAGAGGTAATTATTGTAGTTCTAGAATATGATACTTTTCATCTTAACCCATTGTAGTCTGGAGACCCCTAAAAGGGTAAACGGAAAACGGTGCACGCCCAGATCAGATGCCACAGAATGTGGCGTCTAATGACTCCGATCAGGGTCTCCACTGTTTGCAAATAGTTTAGCTATTTTTCTCTATGAATATCTAAATCTTGTAGCCTGACATACCTAAAATGGAAATAAGAATCTTCCAATATATAGTGTGGGGCAGTTAATTCAGTCTACAATGAGTTAACCAGGTCAGCCCTGAACATAGCTCCAGATAATGTGCTTTATACAAGGTGCTCTTTCCGGAGCAGTCTGACCTGGGTCTGCACTGTTTGCATATGCAATTTTGTCAGACACTGAGATGTACGAAATTTCAGGACATTTACCTTGCTTTAATGTGAGAGTTTCTAATGAGATGAGAGACTAGTACAAGTGGCTCAGCTGGTATTGTGTCTGCCTTCACAGAGGCATTACCAGTGAGTACCCACAAGATACACATTAACCTCTTTATAACATGACTCATTATAACACAGTTTTGGATACAACACAGTTCAAAGATGGAGCCCAAAAAGTATAGATTATATAGAAAAATGACCATATAAATGGTCATTTTTCTAAAAAATCTATACTTTTTTGTTTGGATATAACACAGTTGTATAACTAACACAGTTTATGCTTTGGACCCCAACAATAGTGTTAAAAAGAGGTTGTGGTGTATGTTTTTTGAAAGAAAATAATAAATAAAGCTTGACTCAATACTCTCAATATCTAGACGTACATGTATGACTTGCAGCACAATTCTTGCACAGGGATGTGTGTAAAAGACAAAAAGACTTATTGGCTCTCAGTATGACTTTTGTTTGAATTTGCCAATATGGTTGCACAGAAGTTGCATTCTCAAGGTAAGACACCTTTTTTTTTGAAACAAAATACATGTATGTCTATATTTTAACTTTTTCTTATTTTTGTATAAAAAACATAACTTATAGGTGTTCATTAGAAGTATCTCATCCTTATTTTTGCACAGAAACATGGTAAGAGATTAAGTTGTATACATGTAGATAAGTTTGAGGTATTTGTATAGATAACTTTGATGCCATTGTCTGATTTGTTTCTATTTTTTTTTTTTTTTCTTAAATGATATAACAGATAAAGAATATAACTGTAAGCTTAGTCACAATGAATTTGTTTAACAGTTTTATGATTTAATACAGAAAACAACCTTAATTTTAAAGCTTAGCATGCAGGGTCAAGAATTCAGCAAACAACATTTGGATTTTTATTTCCTTTTTGTATATATACTAGAAAATAGGTTTTCGAATTTCATGCAAAATGTTCTCAAAATTCAGAACCTACTTTCTTGGTGAAAATTCAGCTGACAAAAAAAAAAAAAAAAAAAAAAAAAACAGTTTTGTTATTTATTTTTTTTGTAAGCTGAATTTTCCCAGCTAGTGCAAAAAGTCAAAATCATTACTGATGTACTTGTATACATTCTAGGTCAAAAGATCCTGTCTGGGCAATGTTCAGTGTTATGCTGTTGATGGGGGTGCTGGTTGGGGCTGCATGGGTCTGTGGTTTGCGAAAAATAGACACAGAGAAGTTGATCAATGTGAACATAGATGAACATTTCCACTATGTCTCAGTTCGAGGTAAGAAATGCAAGCACAATGTAGATACATTGCAGTATATTGTAGTCAGCATTTAACCTTTACTATTCTCTGGGAAAATTCAACAGGCAACAAATTAATACCCTTATCATGCTGAATAAAAGATGCCATGCCCACTTCTAATTTTCAGCCAATCAGATTACTTACTCAATTGTTGATATAAATTCAATTATATTGAATGACAAACAGTGCAGATCCAGATCATTTGGCTTCTTCAGAAGCCAACTGATCTTGATCTACACTGTTTGCAAAGGCAGGGTTATCTGGAATCAGCAGGAATAAGGGTTAATATTTTTCTTATTTTTTTTTTCCAGAAATATTGGACTTGATATTTCATGCAAATTGTCTCCATTGGAAATTCTGGAAAAAATAGGTAAAATGAAATATTTCAACATGTCGTCTGCTGAAAATTTTACCCAGCATGCTAAGTTTGTAAATGACCAGAATCAGTGGAGCCATTCTAACTGGTGTCAGTACAAAAACATGCCTATTCAAATATGTAGAAAATTTCATCTCCAAAAACTGAAATTTTCAGATTAAAAAACTGATATTTTTCATAATAATTTCTGCTCTAAACATAGATTGTGGGTACTCGTTAGAACTGCCTCGGCAAGGCGGTTCTAACAAGTAACCACAATCTATGTTTTAGCAGAAATAAGAAAAATAATGTATACCCCTGTAAACCCAAGTTTTTCCATAATAAGGTGGGGTTTAAGTGGGGCAGTATTATATAGGCATGTTTTCATAATGTTTTCTAGGTATAGGTGAGAATCAAAATGTAGATAATTCTAGATAAGGAAATTTTCCAGCAAAAAGTAGATATTTTTCTTATTTTTCCACAAAAAAATATGTGTTGTGGGTACTCATTGGAAGCACCTTAGTGAGGCACTTCTAGTGAGTGCCCACAACATATTTTAACATGGAGAAATAAGGAAACTATTTATGTGGATGCCAGGTCTGATCTGAGTCTGCACTGTTTTCATTTGCTTTTCTGTCAGAATAGTTTTAAAATTTTAGGACAATTACAGAAGTACTTGGAAATGCCTAGACAAGCATGGTGATATCTGAGAAGTTGTTAAGGTGGAGTATTTGATGATAATTCTGGGATAGTTTTCACCAGTTCTCCATTAAGATGTTGTGGATACTCACTGTCAAGATACGTCTAATGAGTACCAACAACAAATGTTTCTATTGAGAGATAAGAAAAAAGAATGATCCCAGAATTGTCATCAATACACCTTAACAAGTACCCTAACTGACATCAAATATTGATTGCTTAGAGGACTGAGACTACCCAGTAAAACTGTGCTCAGTAAACTGAACATGCTTGACATGACTCCATTGGGTTGCCTGGGCTGTAAAACCTCAAATCAAACAAACTGACATCAGATGTTGCTGATCCACACATTAAAAAGGTAATCACTCTGTAGGTCTAAGGTAATAGTATGTGTTAGAGTTATTGCCCTTGACCTGCTACACTGTTATCAGTACTGCCAAAAGATTATTGTACCCCTGCTACACTGCTTTAGTTCAATTAGAAAGGGTACACTTTCAAGGAAGACAACTCAGTCAAAATTTATTTTGCCCCATTCTGAAAGGGGGTCTCATCTAAAAGGAAAGAATTTGCATCCCGTGGGATAAGCCTTATCTTCAGTTCCATCATCCATGGTACAGTGTATATAGTTTGTACATGTGTATTTGTCTTATTTGACACTTACCACACTATGGGCAGAGTCCGCAGACCACAAACTGATATTTTATTTTATTTTTCCTAGAAAATAGGAGCTGACACTTCATGCAAATTCTCTCCTAGGAGACAGTTTGCATGGTGTCAGATCCTATATTCTAGGGAAAATCTGAGGAGACAATTTGCATGAAGTGTCAGATCCTATTTTTTAGGAGAACTAAGAAAAATATTTCAAAATGTCATCTGCTGAAATTTAACCCATCATGCAAAGTGTTAAGCAATGTAAGGTAGTGAGATTGCCATTGTCATTTTGTTATTTTGAAAAAAAAAAGGGGAGAGCTAGAGTTCCAGATAAGGGTCGGGAAGATGGGGTTTCGATGCCTCACACTGAGGTCTAGGGTGTTTTCCTGCAAAATCGTCAGTTTTTGTCACTCCCAATTTTAAACAAGCTCTGTACAGTCTTCTATTACAAACTCAGAAGAAATCTGTTGTACTTAGTAAACCTCCTCCTGATAAAGACAGACTCACATTTCCTCATAAAGTTCATAAAACTATCAAACTTTCTCTGTTTACTGGATTAACTGCAAGCCAGTTCAGTCAAGCTGGACATCAAACATGCTGCAGAAAGTGAAGTCCCAAAGAGCAAAGAAAAAAAACAAAAAACAAAAAAAAACTCTTTTTTTTTGACTTTTGGTTCTGATATTCCAGTCTTCTTTTTTGAATCATGTTTGTAACTCCCAGAATATTAATGGACAAGTGGTTTTTGACCAGTTTTGTTTAGTCAAAATCTAAAAAATAGTCCTCTTATCTGGAGCACTGAAATGGTATTGTTTTAGGTTTCAGAGCTCTAGATAATAGGGAGTACAGGGTAGTTCAGCATTGAATTTTTGAAAATCAGCATTGAAATTGAAGCTGAGGGGGTAAAAATACTAAAAAAAAATTTTGGATTTCAGCATTGAAATCAAATTTAGGGGGTAAAGTTTTTCAGTGAACTTTATGTCTTTTAATACAAAGCAATTTCCCTCACATTGAATCTGTTGTGAGCAGGAGCAGTGCATTAGATCAGAAAGAGCTTAACCCTTAAGCTTCAAAGACAAATGCATTACTAGATGTTTTTTTTTCTTCTCTCTTTTTTTCAGATAAAATAAAGCTTGGCATTTCATGTGAATTGTCTGCTTAGCAGACAATTCACATGAAATTCCAAGCTTTATTTTCTCTGTAAAAGTTAGATTTTTTTATGCTACTTTTAAACTTGGCTCCTTAAGAGTTAAACATTGCAAATGGGCATTTAAGCATTAACCTTTAAAGCCGGGGGGGGGGGGGGGGGTAAATACTCTTTGTACCAAAACTTTATCTAGAGCCCTGAGGTTTGAATACTAACTGGTAGTTCCTGCTATCTAGCCTATTTACTCAAAGTTGACACCTTCTCAGCCAGCCTCACTGGCTCAGTTGGATACACGTCAGACTGGTGATCAGAAGATTGCGGGTTTGATGCCCACTGGGTCAGCAACATTCTTCTGTGGAGATGTGGAGATTGATCATGAAATATTTTCTATGGTCTTTCTCTCTCTTCAACTGATTAAAGAAGGGCAGTTGTCAGTTTCTGGCAAATGTAAATAATACTAGTTAACCACTTAGAGTACTAAGCCTACCCAGTAAAAGTGTGGTTAAGTAAACTGACCATGCTCGACATGAGGCAGTTGGGTTGAATGGGCCCTAAAATCTCAACACAGTCTGCTTCGGTGGCTCAGTTGGATGTGTGATCACCTAATGATCAGGAGTTTGCAGGTTAGACCCCTGCAGAGTCAGCAACATTCTTTTGTAGAGATTGATCACGATATATTCTCTATGGTCATTCTCTCCCTTCTGCTGATTCAAGAAGGGCAGTTGTTAGTTTCTGGCAAAAGAATGTGCACAATACTGGTTAACTGCTTAGAGGACTAAGCCTGCCCAGTATAAATGAGGTTAGTTAAACTGACCGCTCTCGACAATCCCATTTGGTTGACTGGGCCATAAAACTTCAACACAAACAAACAAAAAAATGCTGATATCTTTCTTATTTCTCGACGAAAACATATGTTGTGGGTACTCAGTAGAAGTGCCTCACTGAGGTGCTTCTAATGAGTACCCACAACATGTTTTCATTGAGAAATAAGAAAAGTATTATGTGGATACGCCCTCTTATCTGACGTTATTGGATAGGCCCATTTCACTCCCTGTCAGTGTGTCTAAACACTGCTGGATGGAAACTATGTAGACTGATCAGACACTGAAGAATATAATTAAAGTTCAACATACCTGTATATAGCTAGGAGAATGTCATATAGGCAAAAAAAGAAACATATCGATGATGGGTAGGTGGGGTCAGAGATTGAGGGAAGGAGTAAACAATGTCATACTTATAACACCTCCTGTTACTTCAGAAGGATATTTTATTTGATTTCCCACCACATTTGACACTTATATAATTGGCTGATCCCCAAGAAGAAACCAACCGGTCCCCTGATTTAAGAACGGTAGTTGTCAGTTTCTGGTGAAAGAATGTGCACTTTACTGGTTAACTGCTTACATGACTAAGCCTACCCAGTAAAAGTGTAGTTAGGTAAACTGCTGCACTGTACATGATTGGGTTGATGGGGCCATAAAACCTCAACACAAACAAGAAACATCCAGTTTTTTCTTCCCTTCGAGAAGTATTCCATGGGGGAAGAAACTGACTGTTACACCAGAACAGCATTGTTTGTTCAGATATGTTTGTCTGATTACTTGGGTAAAGTTTTAAAGTTATTAATAGTCCGGATAACGGGATATCCAAATACATGTAATATATTTCACATTTCTCTTCAAAAACATATGTTGTGGGTACTCATTAGAAATGCCTTGCTGATGCCCTTCTAATTAGTAACCATAACATATGTTTTTTGTGGAGAAATAAGAGATAAATCAGAACTTTTTGGTTGAAAAAAAAAATTGCCTTATCTGGAGCATGAGATATTTATTCTTGTTCTGTTTATTTTCAGATATTCTCAGGTCAAAGAAAAAGTATTTATCAAAGAAGATTCAACAGTATAAAAGACGACATAAATACCGCAAGCATAAATATAGACGATTAAAATATCTGGAGGATATAGAACGTGATGTTGTTTCAGACAATAGTGAAGATGAAAGATTAATATATGCAAATGATTTCTAGAAATTACTATAAATGACTTAGCTGTTCCATGTATTGTACTGATGATTAATTGTAATCAATCATCAGTCACTTTTGCCTCTTAATTTTACAGACTGTCAGATGCCACATTTTACTTAATTACCATGCTTCTGAGTGACAGATTAATCATATCAAGCAAACACTGTTCATTATTCTATTATATCATTTTACCAGTGTATAATAAATGTCTTAAAATTTCACACACCAAAGTTTTTGACAAAATGGAATATGCCAACAGTGTAGACTCAGATCAGATGGCTCCTACAGGAGCAGATTGATCAGGGTCCACACTGTTTGCCATTCCACTAAGTATTTTTAGAAACAACTGCATAAAAAGCAAAATTTGGGCAAAAATGTATAGAATAAAGTGTTTGACAACATTAAATTTCAATAGGTTATTTAGCTATGTTGACATTATTTTCATGACTTAATGGCCATAGACTTGGTTTACCTGTCATTTTTGGGGGCCAGGAATTATAAAGTAAAGGCAATAATGGGTTACGAAGTCTATAAAAACGTTTTGTTACTGTAAAATAATTGCTTTGTTTCTGACATCATGTCCTCACTTTGTGAATTATAGAAAATAAAGAGAAATCTCTGTATTTTACTGATGGAAATATAATAAATAAAAAGATCTTGTTGCTAGGAAAGGTGTAAATGAGGCTCTAGTGCATTTTTAGCTCACTGGGGCCAAAGGCTGTAAGGGAGCTGTTGTGATTAGTCACCGTCTGTCGTCCATCTCACCGTGTGTACATAATTTATTTAAATGACATCTCCTCCTAAACCACAGTGCCAATTTCAACCAAATTTCATAGGTATGACCCTTGGCAGATAATGACTGAACATTGTTCAAAGATTTGGAATCCATGCAGGATTCTGGTTTCCATGGCAACTAAAAAAAAACAAAACAAAAAAAAAAAACTTTAAAAACCTTCTTGTCAGAAACTACTGGCCAGATTTCAATATAGTCCGGCAGAATGTTCCTGTTGTGACTCTGTACCAAGATTGTTCAAGCAGTCATGATTGGTCCAAAAAAGATGGCCCCAGAGGGTGGGGCTTATCTTCCCAATATATTTATATAAAAAAAAACAACAACTTTTTGTCACCGATTTCAGTATAATTGATCAGAAATATTCCTTTGGTGATCCTCAAGCAAGATTGATGAAGCAACAAGATTCCTCAAATAACATGGCCTTTAGGGGGCAGGGCTTATTTTAAACAAGAAATCTGCGGAAAGCGATGTCGCACCTGCGGGGATTAAGTCATACAAGTTCCTATTTGTATTGAAAATAATCTATTTTTCAGTATTCAAGAAATTGATGGGTTAGTTTGTAAGAAAAATGGACAAAGAAGAAAATTCGGAATATTGGCTTGCAAACTTTGATCTAAACCTGTCCATTATTTCACAAGATATTGATATTGAGTGGATATCATTTTTGCCCATTAATCAAGGCCAGGAACTCAGCTGAAAATTGACGAAAAATGTCATGTGACAATCCCAAGCTAGGTATTGTTAACAACAATATGTATGCAAAATATCCTAATCCATCAATTCTTTCACAAGATATTGAGTGGAAACCAATTTTGGGCATAAATCAAGGGTTCCTAACTCTGCTGAAATGAATCTGAGATTTATGTGCAAACAATATGCACATCTTCAGACCATGACCTAATCATCTGTGAAGTTTCAAAACTATTGGCCTAAAACTGCAGGAGAAGTTGCACTCACGAAACACCCACTGACTATAAGGGTTTTAGATAAAAAATGACTAAGTTAACAAAGCGGAAAAAGTTGAAAAAAAAAAATCTGAGATTTATGTGCAAACAATATGCAAATCTTCAGACCCTGACCTAATCATCTGTGAAGTTTTAAAACTATTGGCCTAAAACTGCAGGAGGAGTTGCGCTCACGAGACACCCTTTGACTATAAGGGTTTTAGATAAAAAATGACTAAGTTAACAAAGCGGAAAAAGTTGAAAAACAAAAATCTGAGATTTATGTGCAAACAATATGCATATCTTCAGACCCTGACCTAATTATCTGTGAAGTTTCAAAACTATTGGCCTAAAACTGCAGGAGGAGTTGCGCTCACGAGACACCCTTTGATTATAAGGGTTTTAGGTAAAAACTGACTAAGTTAACAAAGTGGAAAAAGTTGAAAAAAAAAAAAATATGAGAACTATGAGCAAACAATATGCATATCTACACACCATGGCCAAAACATCTGTGAAGATTCAAAATGATTGGCCAAAAATTGTAGGAGGAGTTGCGCTCACAAGACACCCACTGACTATAAGGGTTTTAGGTAAAACTGACTAAGTTAACAAAGTAGAAAAAGTTGAAAAAAAAATCTGAGAATTATGAGCAAACAATATGCATATCTACACACCATGGCCAAAACATCTGTGAAGTTTCAAATGATTGGCCAAAAACTGTAGGAGGAGTTGCGCTTATGAGACACCCACTGACTATAAGGGTTTTAGGTAAAAACTGACTAAGTTAACAAAGCGGAAAAAGTTGAAAAAAAAAAAATCTGAGAATTATGAGCAAATAATATGCACATCTACACGCCATGATCTGTGAAGTTTCAAAATGATTGGCCAAAAACTGTAGGAGGAGTTGCGCTCACAAGTCAGTTGTTGACGAACGGACGAATGGACAAACGGACGAACGGAGGGTCATGGCACGCCTATATCATACCTGCGTGCTAACGCTGGTGCGACAAAAACTCTTTGTCAAAAACAACTTGACCAATTTCAATAGAATTTGGCAGAAATATTCTTTGCGTGAGACTTCAATATTAACTGTGCAAATCTGTTAGTTCAGGTGAGTGATATAGGACTATCATGGTCGGACAGGTCCTCTTGTTTCTAAAAGTTGATGCATTTATTATAGTGCCTTGTTTTTTTATTGGTGCTTAGGTTTTATGGTTTTGCTGATCTCTTAGTTGGCTGGATGGAAAGGGCCTGCTATATTGTTATTATTTCTTCTGTTTCTGCACCGTCATTCACTTTTTCCTTCTGCCTCACAATGAAAACATACATTGTGAACATACAATGTAGCTCTTGATAAGATGCTTTTTTCAATCTTAAAGTATTGATATTTTTCTTATTTCTTCATGAAAACATATGTTGTGGGTATTCATTAGAAGCGCCTCGAGGAGGCATTTCTAATGAGTACCCACAACATGTGTTTTTGGGGAAATAAGAAAATATTTACCTGATACCCATTCTTATGTAGACCTATGTTGTGGGCACTCTTTAAAAAAGCAAGGTGCTTCTAATGAGAAACACAGCATAGTATGTTTTTGTGGAGAAATAAGAAAAATATCAATACTTTTCAGATGAAAAAAAACAAAACAAACCTTAACTGGAGCTATGCTCCTCTGTTTTTCTGTTCCTCTCATCTACCGGTTCTTTTCACATTTTCTTCCTTTATTTGGAAGATGACATTTAATGACTAACAAGGGTTGCAGTGTGGTTAAACCAGAACTCAAACATTCTCTAGGTTATGAGCCCTTATATCTGTATGAACTAGTCACCTCTTTCCATGTGTTGCTGCATGCATGTGAAATAATGTTCAGTCGTCATTTTTGGGTTGATTGTTTACAACAGAGCCATAGAATACATAAACAAAAATTTCCTTAAGCTTGTTGTCCATATGATTATCATCGACCAATGAAATCAAACAGTGCATTTGTATGGAATCCAGGTAACAGTTATTTATCCCGCACCATAACGAAAACATACCTATATAATTTTGACCCCCTTAAACCCCACTTTTATATAGTAGAACTGGGGTTTACAGGTGTTTACAGTATTTTTCTTATTTCTGCTCAAAAACATAGATTGTCAGTACTCATTAGAACTGCCTTGTTGAGGCAGCTCTAACGAGTTCCCATAATCTATGTTTTGAGCAGAAATATGAAAAATATCAGATTTTTTTTTTCTGAAAATCTTCTGTTTTTGGTGGTAAAATTTTCATTATATTTGAATAGGCATGTTTTCGTAATGCTATTCTTGTACTTGTGAAGTAAAGAGGGTTATCTGTAAAACCTGGACTGGGACATCAGCAAAAAGTGCAGACCCAGATCAGATGCCACAGAATGTGGCATCTGATCTGGATCTGCTCTGTTTGCTTAAATAACAGGAATATGAGTGTTAAATGAAACAATCTTAAGTCCCTGTTAAGGACCATTTTCCCAGCCTACACTCAGAGACAATTGACCCACTAGTGCTGCCAGTGCTTTGATGTTAGCATTTTCTGATGTTGCCATTTGCAGCAGTTTATTTCATAACTTCAGATAAGGCCACTTTCCCCACCAAAAAGTACAGATATTTTATTTATTTCTCCATGAAAACATATGTTGTAGATACTCATTGGGAGCACCTCATGGAGGTCCTTCTGATGGGTACCCACAACATATGTTTTAGTGACATTACGAAAACACGCCTATTCAAATAATATTGAAAATTTCACCACCCAAAACGGAAATTTTTTAGATAAAAATTCTGATATATTTCATATTTTTACTCAAAACATAGATTATAGGTACTTGTTAGAACGGCCTCATCGAGGCTGTTCTAATGAGTACCACAATCTATGTTTTTGAGCAGGGGGGTGGTCGGGTGGTGCGAAGGTGCTGTGTATCTTACATCACTGGGGCGTCCAACTGATATTGGCTTACAGTTGGGCAAGGCCTGCTATCCTTGTAGTGGGTAAGGGTAGAGGGGGAATGTTTTTATTTCTTCTGTTTCTTCACTTTCATTCCTGTTCCTCTTTCTTCCCTGTCCCTCTCTTTCATCTCCTCTACTCTCTCTTCTATCTCTTTTCTCCCTTTCTCTGGGAGACGACACAAAATGACCCTCAAGGGTTGACGTGTCGTTAAACCCCAACACAATCAATCAAAAAATGTTTTTGAGCAGAATTAAGAAAAATAATGTATACCCCTGTAAACCCCAGTTTTACTATATGAAATTGGGGTTTAAAGACACATATTCTCTGCCTCTTGGCTGGGGTGGTCCATCATGATTGCATCCAATATACAGTCCTGATAGTGGTGGCTCACATCAAAGGCTTGTTATATCTAAGCAATTATGAGGGGATTATCACTGCCTGAAGTCGGTTGGGCCAGAAAGAGGGAAAATGAATATAATCTAATAAAGTGTTCATTGTTTACCTTGACTGTATGAATATTTTAATTATCATTTTTATTGATTATTTTTATAAGAAATATCCAAATTCAATTATGTATCATTTTTTTTATTTTTTCTTACTTTAATGTTTTCTTATTAAATCATAAAGTGAATGAATGAATTCTTTAGTTTTCAGAGTTCTCAAAAAAGAAAACAAAATAAATAAAGACCAATTTCTTTTTTTATCTATATCTTCATTTATATCTTTATTTATATATTTATTTATGTATTAGGTAAAAGATGAACACTTCAAAAGATCAAAACTGTTATGATGGATTATGTGTAATAATGAATTAAATAATTAATTCCTGATTAAAAAAGAAAATAAATAAATAAAAACACCTAAGTGATTTTAGATAAAGAAAGTTGCACTTGTTTATGAAACTTTTTAATCTTCAAATTCTATACATTATCAAAATGGTTTCAAACTGATAAATGAATAAAAGCTTATTTTGTACTTCTAACTATTTATTTTCTGCTCAAAACTGATTTCCCCATATGTGGCCCCTACCTGTTTGAGAGCATTAGGTCACCACAAATGTATGATCTGTTATCTGCATATTTCACTAATAGGGTCATTAGGATGCTACGCAATGGAATATGTGTCTTTAAGTGGGTTAAAATTATATAGGTATGTTTTCATGATGGAATATAAGACATATTATTTGGATAGCACTTCCCACCGCCCCTCTTTCTTATCTGGAAGTATGGTATTTCTACATCTGTATACCCTGCAAAGTTTGCAAACTGTGTTTGTAGGGGGTATACTGTTTGACATGTCTGTCTGCCCACCCGTAACATTTTGATTTCTGAGCTGGGTATCTAATAAGTACTGCTTATTGACATTTCCTGTTTAAATAAAAATAAAATTGCTCATGACCACTGTTCATAATATTGTATGTACCCTATTTTTTTTTCAGTCAGACAGGCCTGAGCAAACAGTGTTGACCCAAATCAGGTGCTGCAGAACATGGTGTCTGATTATGGTCTATACTGCTTGCCATTGTCAAACACTTCTTAAACACATCAGCATGTTCTGACCTTTGATAGCAAAGCCTGGATTTTTGTAAAACTGTGTCTTGAAAGCACATATTGTATGGTCGGAGATGCTTGCATTGGTATTATTTCACTGGAAGCTTGGTAATGCACAAACGCAGAAATTTTTTATATATTAAATTACTGGAGTGCTTAAGGTAGGTAACTTTACTGAATTCCAACCCTCAACTTCTGTTGTGGTAAAACGTATTCGGCAACATTCTTTCGTGGAGATTGATCATGAAATATTTTCTATGGTCATTCTCTCCCTTCCGCTGATTCAAGAAGGGCAGTTGTCAGTTTCTGGCGAAAGAATGTGCGCAATACTGGTTAACCTCTCAGAGGACTAAGCCTGCCCAGTAAACGTACGGTTTGGGTAAACTGACCGCGCTAGACATGACCCCATTGGTTTGACTGGGCCGTAAAACCTCAACACAAACAAATGAAGCAAAGATGAGGACCGACAGATACAACGTGTTCAGACACATTGAGGTTCCTGGGGTGTCAATACCACTGTTGCAGTTCTTCTTTGTTCGTCGGTGGTTTCGTATGTTGGCGTTTCCTTTGTCATTGTTTGTTCCTCATCTCTTCATTTGATTTGGAAGGTGTTGTTTGTGATTGTAGCACTTCTTAGGTATCTTCACATATTTTGTTCGTCTATTTTGGAATATCCGTCTTCATTTCTAGATTTCGCCCACATAGGCACACTCTATCGACTACTAATTAAACAATAGTAAGTGTACTCCATATAAGTAGATTAGTGGGCGTTTCCTTAAAATATTTTACTTATTTCTTTACAAAAACATATGTTGTGTGCTCATTAGAAGCGCCTCGCTGAGGCGCTTCTAATGAGTACCCACAACATATGTTTTTGTAGAGAAATAACAAATATATCAATACTTTCTGGCTGAAAAAAAAGTGCCATACCTGGCGCTGTGAGTGGGTACAGTAATACTTTGCAATAAAAGGATAATATTGCGTACTCATCTATTAGTACTCTTGTGTAGTTGTTATCACCCATTGACACCAGATTGACATTATTCATTGTTGCTCTTTTATAAGCTATTAACCACGTCCATTATCTTGGATAATAAAAATGAGATGGGCACAAAGGAAAAGATATATGCATTTCAATAATATTTCGGGAATTATGTTTTATTTACTTTATGTGCCGAAAGCACGGACAGCACTTTTTGATGGCTCTTTTTCGTGTTCCGCACCAAGACTATGGAATGCTCTACCTCAAACAGTAAAAACATCGGGGTCACTCTCTACCTTTAATCAGTCTCTTAAAGCAACATTTTAACCCTTATAAAATGTCTTTAACTATGATTTTAAATGATATACCATGTGTAAAATTATCGCTGAAACCGTTGTAACTGAATTGAGAGCTTTTATGACCTAGCATAATTGTTTTAGATATTGGTTTTATGCGCTCGTCAAATCTTAAAGCACTTACAAAAACTGTGATAACATACAGATTTGTCTTTGATATAATTCAGTGCCATGTTTGGTTTTATATCACTTGCACATACCTGTTAGCACTTTTATTTGATAAAAACTTTATACAAGCATTCACTTCGCTACAAGCTACTTTTATCCCATGAATTTCTTAGCTGTTAGCTAAGTCTTGTTGTATATATGTATATAAATTTTAGTTAGAGGACCACAAGGTAGAATAGTTATTTATAGCTAATTGTGTCATCCTCTTTAAACATTGTTTAAATAAATAAAATAAATAAATTTGTAACAACACATCGTCGTCTGAGTGCTGCACGTTTTGATGACTTGCGTATAAAATACCGTGGGAATCCGGATTGAATGTTCGATCTCCTGATGCCCTCAGACTTTGCCAGTCGTCGCCTTATAACCAGCAATAAACAGTTCTTTTTTGTTCTTTCTCGAAAATGTTTTGATTACTGTTCTACGCCAGTTGAATCAACGAAATGAAAGTATAGTCACGTGGCCTTACATGAATTTTAAAGGTCGCTTATGCCATTTTCATTTGGATAATGTGTGTACAGTTAGATTAGCTGTATAAATGCTGCATTTCATTACATTACATTGTTATGGAATCCAGGTCAAGTATTTGTTCTAACTCCGGGTTATGAGGCGATTCTAATGAATACACACAACATACAATTTCACGATAAAATAAGAAAATTTCCCTAAATATTTGTTTTCTTGAGCTATCGGTAGAACTTCGTAGGGACTCAAAAACGAGTTCGAATTAGCCATGGTAAACGAGCCATCGGTGTTCGAGCTATCGAGGTTCGACTGTATACAATATACTCTAGTTGCGACTCAGATTCATCGCTTGCTGTTTGCTGACACCTGCTCTTTATTAACTCTTTCACTGCCACAGGCGATAATAATAGGCATGAGCCGTCTTATCTGGATCTAAACTGTTTGATATTTAGTCTTTCAACTTTACGTTTTACTTCTTTTCAAGTGATAATTTGTTAAAAAAGAAAAGCAGACGACAAATGTCGTCTGATTTGGCACCGAAAGAGTTACCACTTAGTGTTCTAGGTAAAAGTTTTAGAAGATGACATGTTGAAATACGTTTCCTTGTTTTCCCTAGAAAACAGGATTTTAGACAATTAGCGCGAAAACTCAAATCCTGTTTTCTTGGAAAAATAAGGAAAAAAAATATCAATTTGTCATCTGCTGAATTTGTCCAGAGAGTGGTAAAGTTTAATTTTCAATTCAAACATTGGGCGCTTATGTTCCCAAGCTAATTACAACAATGTTCCTGCGTTCAACGCACTATTTGGTTTGGTCATGTTAATATCATATGATGCTATTTTATGAAAAAAAGCTCCTTTATTTATGGATTACTCAGACACAACAATCTAATTATTAGCGCGTTTCTGTATAGGCAACAGTATACAACCATTATATTGGCACACACTGTCCTCACAATTCTCGTCCTAGAATTCGAACAAATCCAGGGCCCAGTTGTTCAAAGCGTCGTTAGCTTAACGAGCTCGTTAAGGGTCATTTCGTTAACTGTTTTAGCGGATTCAATATACAACATTCTGATATTTTCTGCTGAAAAAATGTGAGTAGTTTTTAGCTACTTACATTTTTTCAGCAAAAAATTTCAGCGTATTTGCGTATCACTCGATGTAAATTTTAACGAATCGTTAACTAACGACGTCGTTAGCTTTGAACAACTGGGCCCAGTTTGCTACCTGTTGCTGTGCCTGGAAACTGCCTGTCATGTGGCAAACTGTGTAGACCCGTCTGATCTGGGTCTACACTGTTTGCTCAGGCGTGTCTGTCCCTATTTTAAGGTAAATACGGCATCTCATCATTAGCTATCTGCTAAAAGATATTATTTAGCAATTTCATGCGTACACACGCATCTGAGGTTGAGTAAGCACTCGTTACTACAACACCAAATATAAAAATTCGTACATTTTGCGTTAGCCTCAATGCAAAAGTAGATTTTTTTTCTTTTTACGTTGATCTCGTATGGTACATTTCGACGCAAAATGTAGAGATGTAGAAAAAATGTGACAACTGTTGTATTATATCTTCCCATCTACGAAATGTATTGTTTTTGTACTGTCGTCTATCTATGGATCCGTATTTATAAGGCAAACCACTTCACTGTTAACTACGCTGACCATCATGACACAACAAATAAATGCTATGAAGATGACTGATGTCTGTACACATTGGTATTTATTTTGTATAGTGGAGCTATCAAGTTACTAACTATCGTACCAACGCAAAATATATCTAAATCGAACTCCTTTTTCAGTGTGTAGAAAAATCTGATAGCTCAAGAAAACAAATGTTAAAGGGTATTTTCTTATTTTATCATAAACAAATGTATGTTGGTTTAAACATATTTTATTTCACCACTTACATTAGTACATACAACAGATAACACACTTTATAGGATTGGAACGAAAGCAATTTGCTTGTTTGGTTCCTTGTCATGATAACAATATTCATTATACAATATGGCGGAAAAAACTATGACGAAGCATTGAAATGGCTATTATGATATATGTCATGGTTTTCCGATAAATATGATAGTCGACAGAAAACAATATACATAATCGAAGCAATGCGTAGAGAGAGAGAGAGAGAGAGAGAGAGAGAGAGAGAGAGAGAGAGAGAGAGAGAGAGATGTGTGGAGCAATCGTTTCGTTTCTGGATAAAGACTATATTTAACTATCTTAAAGAGTGTATAATATTATATCGTAATATTCTGTCCATGGTTTCTCTCCAAATTAGAAAATGCAAGGAAAAGTTGCTTAATATCATAGTAAAGACTTAAAATCTCTTTGAGTCCCGGATATATGTATGTACTGCCTCAAATATGGTTGTTTTTGTCTGGATGGAGAGTGTACTGTTCCCAAATAAGAGAACATAAAGGCTTACGGTGATATGTTGAGAGACAGTGTGTATGAGATCTGCACGTTGATTGGCGTACTACTGGCAATTTAAGAAGGAGTGAAATGTATTTTCGATTGCACCACACGGGCAGTATGGAGTGTCACATATGCGTTTCAGGAATAAATCATTGTTCAAAGCACTACAGTTTGTTCTGAAACGGGTATGAAAGATCTGGAAACGCTTTTTTCCGGAGTTATATTATCATAGAGCGTTTAAAAGAAATAACAGACTCACTCTTGCTGCACTCTAATAGTAAATTATTCCATTCTCTTACAGTTGAGGTATGTCTTTGCATGTTTGTTCTGGTGGAATTTTTATTTTGGATAGCTGTTTGGCCAATTTTGGGGAAAGAAACTGTCGTTTTAACTTTCTGCTTGCAGTGTTCTCATTGTGGTGCCGTTACTTCAAGTGCGTCCTCCTTCCCTTTGATGTCTTGGAACGGATGGTGTTAGGTAATTGTATCAATTCCTGATCATCACTTTCTTTTCTGTTTAGATCACTAAGTATAATGTTTATGATCTTTAGAAGTGAAAAAAACAAAAAACAAAAACAAAACAAAAAAAAACAACAACAACAACAAACAAACAAAAAACAAAAAAAAAAAAAAAAAAAAAAAAAAAAAAAAAATCTGTTGCCCATTACAAGCAAGGTAAAGGGAATTTTCTTTTATGAAGTTTCTTTCAATTAAATCAAGAACTTTATGACGTTATTTTTAATCCACTTATGCGACAGTGTTGTATAAAGCCTGGCAAATCATATGTGTAAAAACTGGATGCAGGAAAATATCAAGCCTTGAGTTCATTTAAAACAACTACAGCATTTTTTAATAGACAAAAAAAAAAAAAAAAAAAAAAAGAAGAAGATTTTACTGGATCTCACAGTATTTAACTGGGTCCGGTTGTTCAAAGCGTCGTTAGCTTAACGAGCTCGTTAAGGGTCATTTCGTTAACTGTTTTAGCGGATTCAATATACATTATTTTGATATTTTTTGCTGAAAAAATGTGAGTAGCTTTTGCACTGCAAAAGCTACTCACATTTATTCAGCAAAAAATTTCAGCATATTTGTGTATCACTCGATGTAAATTTTAACGAATCGTTAACTAACGACATCGTTAGCTTTGAACAACTGGGCCCTGAATGCTTTTTAATAGCATAAAGACAAGATGTTAATAATTTTGCGAGTTCATTCGTAATGCACAGACTCTAGTTTACGAAAAGCGTGCTTTACATGGTCTTTTATGGAGCGTTGGTAAAACATACAACGTAGGAAGCTTGTCCTGGCTCTCTTTAATGTAAACTGCAAACTCGTCAGACTGAATACTATGATCGTCATTAATGAAATTTTAATCTTTGGAATTCTGCGTGTATGTTTTAGTACTGACAAGTTTCTTTCTTAGGTATCGACATAATGCAGACGTCACATAATGTCAACACTGTTTGTAGCCTTGGCAATTGGAACCAAAACATACTTACTTTGAATGTCTAAAAGTTAGCTTCGGAACACTGTTGCAGCAAGGAATGGTTTAACCAGAGTTTTACAGGTACCTGGTTTATAAATTAATGGAACATTTTTTAACGTGATGAATCGATTAGAATCGTAGATAAACTATTGCGAAATCGGTGGTTATCATAACACAACAACAACGACAAAAAAACAAAACAAAAAAAAAAAAAAAAAAAAAAAACGAAACAAAACAACAACGACAACAACACGTCTATTCTTGAAAGTAGATATTATCCAGTAGCAGTGTGATGAGTTATTGATATTATACGTAGGTTTCACTGAATCAAGCTGAGAAAAAATAATGCATCAAAACGCATTGGAAAAGTCCTTTATACATACGACAATAAAAAAAGGCATTTAACCGTCCAAACAAATACGTTGCTGTCACTTCTTATTTGTTCTTTCTATTTGTAATGGAGTGTCGTTGTATGTGGTCGTTTTATGTCGTTTTAACCCTTTCAGCCCAAACAGAAGAAAACAGATACCTGTGCAAACAGTGTCGATCCAGATGAGATGGCTCGTTACGGGCCATCTCATCAGGATCTATACGCAGTCTGTTTGCATTCCGTTTTTTTTTTTATTTTATACTGAAATCCCTATTTGCATCAGCGGCATGTCTGAATTTAAGAATAGAAGAGTCCATTTCAGAAACTCAGGGATGAAAGGCAATGACGTAGTCAGAACGGAACAAAAAAAAAAAAAAAAAAAAAAACAAAAAAAAAACAACAAAAAAACAACAACAAAACAACAACAACAAAAAAACACCTTAGTATCGCTTTCAGAGGGCCTGCTCTGAAAGGAAAGAATTGGCTCCTTCTGGGAGCAAATTCTTTCCTTTACGAGCAGCCCCTATGACAAAAGAGGAAAATATTTTATGCTAAGTGATCTTAGTAACTCAAACTATTTTTTTTCATATGCACATTCCTTACTTATTTCAGAGGGTTATTTGATCCTTATCCGGTCCCCTAAGCGGGCTGTGTTCCGTGATTGTGGCTTTTCTTGGGCATTTTCATAATTTACCTTTGTCTGTCAACATCTACGTCATTAATAGAAATGGGAATTTGCACCCACGCCGTAACTAATTTTCGCACTGCTGAGAAAGTGTTGCGACATTCAAAATGATACCTTATAGCAAGTGCGAATGCTCTGAGCCAGTCCGCAACGCACGTACATGTATTACCTTGCTCAACGCATAGTATGCTGGGTGATTGTTTTTCAGATGACATTTTGAAATATTTTTTTTCCTTATTTTCAAAGAAAATGGACTAACAAATGCATGATGTGTCAAAGCTTATATTCTGCAGGAGAAAAAAATATTTGCAATTTGGTGTCCGCTGAACTGGCCTCTAGAGTGATACTGGTTAATGTCTGTTTTTGTTGAATCTATCTGCGAATAATGATGACTTTAATCGGTTGTACGGACGGGCAGACCGATCTGGTCCGAGATTTTGCCGTTTTTGGACCGGCGTGCTAGCTTTACGTAACTGCAGATGCGAAATATAATACAATATACCCTTTTTAGAATATTATTGACGCGTGGGTGGGGTGCCAAGCAATACATTACGAAGACACGCCTTTTCATATATATAGAACATTTTAAAACCAAAAAGGAAAATTTTCAGATTAAAAAAAATCTGATATTGTTCATATTCCTGTTCAAAACATAGATAGTGGGTACTCGTTAGAACCGCCTCGGCGAGGCGGTTCTAACGAGTACCCACAATCTATGTTTTTAGCAGAAATAAGAAATATAATGTATACCCCTGTAAACCCCACTTTCACTATACAAACGTGAGGTTTAAGGGGGTCAAAATTATATAGGTATGTTTTCGTGATGAATGATACGAAAAGCAAAGTCTGGATCAACATGTGTATCTGTGTCCAGGACCGTTCCGCTCGAATGAATTCTGGATGCACGTGCAGTGAAATCCACTGAACATCGCGCGATCTGCCTCACATAATTGAAGCTTTATCATCAGACGAAGTTTTGTGATATTTTTCATTATTTTTACAATATAAAAGCTGATAATTCATTTAGTAGTGACAATTTGAGTGATATGTCAAGTTTTATCGTCTCTGCAAAATATGAGAACATATTTTACTGATCGACTGATTTATTTATTTCGGTTATCATAGACCAGCAAATATACATGATAGAACAATGTTTTGGTAAATATGCATATAGATTATACATATAGAACAAATCACAGAGCTTATATAATGGCACGTCAAGCAATGTTTTGGTAAATATGCATATAGATTATACATATAGAACAAATCACAGAGCTTATATAATGGCACGTCAAGCAATGTTTTGGTAAATATGCATATAAATTATACATATAGAACAAATCACAGAGCTTATATCATGGCACGTCAAGCAATGTTTTGGTAAATATGCATATAAATTATACATAAAGAACAAATCACAGAGCTTTTATCATGGCACGTCAAGCAATGTTTTGGTAAATATGCATATAAATTATACATATAGAACAAATCACAGAGCTTATATCATGGCATGTCAAGCAGCACCAAGGATTACAAAAAAAAAAGTAAGTGATTACGTTAACCCGTTTCTGTCTGGCGTCTCTTAAAAGGGTCATTTGCAAACACTGTAGACCCAGATCAGACAGACACCACAGAACGTAGACTCTAATGTATCCACGCAAAGTTAAGACTCCGCCCTTTTTCGGTGGTAGTTTCAGAAGACAAAGCGGTTCCATGAATTAGTTTGAAGATTTATACACAACCATAGGCAATGCTTCATTTATTCAGAATTCAGTCTTCCCCGCCTGCCCAAATTCACCACTATATGAAGTATAATGAGGAATGTGGGAGGGGGTCAGAAATTATGAGTATGAGAGTTATACTTTTCTGGCGAAAGAATGTGCACAATACTGGTTAACCGCTTAGAGGACTAAGCCTGCCCAGTAAACGTGTGGCTAGGTAAACTGACCGCGCTCGACATGACCCCATTGGGTTGACTGGGCCGTAAAACCTCAACACAAACAAACAAAGTGTGCTATACGTCATTAAGGCTGCACGGAAGTGCAGATTGATATGGGTCTTCGTTTTTTACGGAAATGGGGTCGGAGTAACTCCTTATACATGCCATAGTACAGACGTTTGTTTGCATTACGAAAACATGCCTATTCAAATATACTGAAAATTTCACCATTAAGAATGAAAATTTTCAGGTACAAAATTCTGATATTTTTCATATTTCTGCTCAAAACATAGATTGTGGGTACTCATTAGAACCGCCTCGTCGAGGCGGTTCTAACGAGTACCACAATCTATGTTGTGAGTACGCATTAGAACCGCCTCGTCGAGGCGGTTATAACGAGTACCCACAATCTATGGTTTTGAGCAGAAATAAGAAAAATAATGTATACCCCTGTAAACCCCAGTTTTACTATGTAAATGTGGGGTTTTAGTGGGTCGAAATTATATAGTCATGTTTTCCTGATGAAATTGATCCTTTTTCAGTTTTGACAGTTTATCAGTATGAAGGTTTATGAAGTCCCCTCTGTTTTAGGCAAAATATATGGATGGCCCATGTTTTTTTTTTTTTTTTTTTTTTTTTTTTTTTGAATAATGTATCAAAATCATAAATTATACCTACATCATACCAATACAAAATTCAAAAATATCTTCTGCAGTTGTTTTAGAGATTTATAAGGCTTTCTGTTCATGTGTCATTTTTGAAAATACAGTCGAACCTCGTTATCTCGAACTCGCTTATCTCGAACAACCGCTTATCTCGAAGTGATAATCTGGTCCCTGTTTAAACACAGAGGTCTACCAACAGTCAATAAAATATTGTGAAAAAGAGGAGAAATTGCTCCTTAGGAGCAATTTCTCCTCTTTTCCACAATATTTTCAATATATCTCTAACTTAGGAGTCAAATTACGTATTCATTCTGTTAAAGGTGGTTGTTCGATTAATTGTTTTCCCTTAGTTCCGTAAATCTGATATGTCGAACTACGGATATCTCGAAGTGTTTCATAGAGTCCCTTGGAGTTCGAGATAACGAGAGTCGACTGTACAATATATGACTGGGAATAAAATTGACATTAAGTTCGATTTGGCCAGCTGAATATATTGTGCAGGTTTCTAGTTTTTCAAACACGATTCTGTACCAAAAGTCTATGCAAAGTCCAAGCGAAAGTACTCCCTCACCACTCCGCACACTTCAGAGGCTTTTCTCATGTGTCCCTGTTTGCGTAACAGGTCTCACTTATTAATGGGTGGGTCCATTTGCAAAAAAAAAAAAAAAAAAAAAAAAAAAAAAAAGAAAAAAATGACTAAACGTAGGATTAGCGTCAAAGAATGAGTGTAGGTGCTGCATTAAAGAGACTTTATCAACTATTGATGTTGCTTTAACACGACACAGCTCTGATGTTAGTACGCTATTCCCTTTTAAGAGTGCCATCTAGTCTATCACTTCTACACATAATAACATCAGTTTAATATATAACATTATCAGACTTGATTATATTTTTCATTCTCCGTCGATAGTCCGCGATGATAGGAACCATGCCGTCTTTTCTGTACAATAAACTGGAAAATTTTATATGCGTCGATTATTTTTACAAATAAAAGGGACTTACTAAATTTTATACTTTTGTTTGAAGTAAATAAACTTTAAAGATTCTTTGAAACATGACTCTTAGATTGGTGAGTATTTGGTTTTTATATAATTCATTTTTCAATACAAAAATGCATGGAGCGAATTGATTCTTCAATGCGCAACCACGTTATTATTTTCTTTACTTCTTTCTGTATTTATTTATTTATTTATTTATTGCCAATAATTATTATAACTATATTCCTATCATTGATGCCGCTTTCAAACCGTTAACTGTCTTGCAGTCTGACCCAAAAGGTGGAGTCTCATTTATCTAGATCTATATTATCAAATTTTTAACCCTTAAAACGCCAAGAAAACCTACATCTGAAAATGTCGTCTGCTGAATATTCTTGCAAATTTTTCAAACCTATTTTTGCATAAAGGCAAACAGTGTGGACCCAGATCAGACTGCTCCTAGAGGATCAGTCTGATCTGGGTCCACACTGTTTGCAGAAATGACTTTTAAAATCACAAGCAGATGACAAAGCAGACGACAATTGTTGTGATTGGCAGTTTAAGGATTAATCTAGGCCTATTTATGTGAAGCCTCGTAATGCTGACGTCGTGATGTCAAAGCGACACGAATATATAACGTTCCAGCTGATTTAACTGCTCCAAGCGGCTATTAACGACAAATTCTAAACTGAATTTACATTTTCATTGCAGTCGCCTAAGATGAAACAGTCATTCTTGTTGCACTTTATTTCTTAATGAAAAACATTAAGATTCATGGGATCTAAGCCTTAGGGCAGAGACGTCAACATCAACCAGTCACGTTATTTGTTTACTGTCGTTTATGTAACGTTTATCGCATATCGGCATGACGCTAAGCACGTCATGTTTGCCTTTGGTTGTTTCAAGACCTCCGGCAAGCTTTACTGAGCCCAAAACATTAGAAAGCATGTACAACTTTCTGGCAAAAGGTTGGTCGACAAAATGTTAATAAAATAAAATGTAAATAGAAGAACTGAAATCACAATGTTGCGGTGTCATCGAGTAATGAGTATTTTGTTAATATTTTGTCGACCAAACAAACTACACTGCTGTATATGAAGAAACTTAAGAAAACCGAGACTCTTGAGCTTAGTTTTCCGCGTTCGTTTTTCCAAAGGTAACTTTTTAAATATTTTATTTTCGTTTACTTCACTATAGCTAATGTTAAAGACATAGCTAATAAAATACCCAAAATGGTACCAATCACTAATGATTTTCTTGACCCTACCTAAGCCATACGTAAGAAAGACCAAAGGTATGTTAAAGAAGTGATTATGAGACCCAAACAGGGGATGATAAAGAGACCTTCTGAAGGGTATTAATGTTATAGCTATGGATGAGATAAATAAGTCATTACTAAATTTTCCCATTGGATATCAAGCTATCTATCGTTTATTAACATTACTCATACATTAGGTTTCGTTGAGCAAGTGCCTTATCAGTGATGAAACAAATGGCCAAGGCACATCTTACGTTTTGTCTGTAAGTGCGAAACGTCTCCCCGTGCTTCATAATAGTGCAGATCATTACGAAAACACGTCTATTCAAATATATAGATAATTTCACCTCCAAAACCAGAAAATTTTCAGACAAAAAAATCTGATATTTTTCTTATTTATGCTCAAAACATAGATTGCGGGTACTCGTTAGAACCGCCTCGACGAGGCGGTTCTAACGAGTACCCGCAATCTATGTTTGTGATATAATATGTAATAATGTATACCCCTGTAAACCCCAGTTTTACTATATAAAAGTGGGGTTTAAGGGGGTCAAAATTATATAGGCATGTTTTCGTGATGCTAGATTTTTATTGTAATACACCATACACATTCTGGAAGAAAACTTCCACGTGTACTTTTCACAATATTCAACCATTTAAAAAGCTGTGACATAAACTGAGGAAATCCGAAATTTCATTTAACTATCATTGATTTTACATAATGAGACATAGTCTTCAAACTACTAATTTCAGGATTTATTTAACTTGCCTTATTACGCTTCGAAATAGTTATAATTTATCCGGACAAATTAACTATATTATTTTACCGACTGAATGGAGCACAAAACTATGCTATTTGATTTTTCCAGGTAAAGCTAGGTGTAATCTAAATTATAAGACTGAGTTCATGAGGTTGGTACAGCAGAAATTCTATGCAATTAAATTTATGTTTGAAGTGAAAACCAGATACCTAATTGGTGTATAAAGTGCCCTGACCTGATGTCCCATGTACTGACAGGTGATAATTTGTTATTACAGAACTTCGCATTCCCGTATAATATATATTGAAAAACAGGGATATACCGCGGTATATATTTTATGCGAATTTTCAGATATATTTGTTTTTAATTTAAAATCTATTTCATTTTCTTTTGTTATTTTTGTAATTCTTTAATACTGTATGAATTTGTCTTAAAGTACGTAATAAGCAAATAATCTTCCTTTTTCCGTTTTACAGCAAGGCAATGCCATGGTCTACATACATATAGATATAGATAAGACAGATGTCGATATAAATAGCTTTCTTATTTGTTCACTAAACATATGTTGTGAGTACACATTAGAAGCTTCTAAATGTACTCACAGCATATGTATTCATAGACAAGCAAGAAATAATATCAATACATTAAGCTGAAACATGTCATATGTGCCGTTTGTTTTGTAACTGTTTATCCAAATCTGTCCTTTTTTGGTGACTCTGGAAAGCTGTGTTTCTTGGCATTTCCTAGGTATCTTTACTTATATTGCATATATGTGCATAAGCGTAATAACTATATATGTGTATTAAAGTAATAACTATGATATTTTTCAGCCTACTCTGGTTACAATCATCATCTCTCTCTGTATGACAGCAGCCTACAAAATAGCCGTTTGTCCTCCATCTAGGTTCCTCCAAGTTCTAAATAACATCCTTCAGGAGGGTAATGAGGATAGGCATCAATATGGCGTCTGTTTACCGGTGATTAGGAATGAAAGCACTTCGGATAATCATCTGGCACTCTGTCCGTGGGACATGGTTACTGATTATGACGAGTACAGACATCCCCATGCAATTTTAATAGCGCAATGTCGCTGTAGAACGTGTTTACAAAATTTTAAGTGCAAACCTGTGTATACACAAAAAGAGGTTATGCAATATCAATGTGTAAATGGCAAGATGACGTGGACTAAATCGCTCCAGTACTTTCCAATGTCCTGTATATGCGTCAGGCCAAACAGACAACATGTAACGCAAAGAAGATAAAGGCAACACTTTCCCGATTCTTCCCAAAGCATTTAGGAATGTTAAAATAATTTAAAATTCTGTTATTCGGGGGCCAAATAAGTGACACCAGAACGGGGCCTGGATACACGTAAAAGGTTTTCTGTCATTTTACAAGGGATGCAGATTTTGTGACCTCCTGTTTGCTTTACTGCATGCCAAGGCCCATTTGAGAAGAAGTCTACTCTAAATGGGAATCGTTTGCTCCATCTGAGAGGAAATGCTTTCCTTTCTGGGAAGATATCTTTTCAGAGATGGGCAACACAATTCTGATAGATTTGCTTACCTTGAACTTGTATCCATTCCCCTTAACTAGTCTGACAAGCTAGAAGTTAGCATGATGCCAAGTCCAGAGAATATAGCATATGGCGACAGTATTTGGTATATCAGACTGACCACCTAGTCGGATAACTCTATCCAAAAAAAAGATGTCCTGACTTCATGCGGTACCACCGCACTTTAATTTGTTTTTCATGAACAATCCATAATTTACTATCGTCCGGGATTTCGTAAAACAAATCAAAGCTCTTAAGAGCCGTTTTATCCTTTGTACAGCGTTTGGTTTATTATACATGGACGACTTATAACCGAAGGTAGAAATCTGTTCAACGTGTAGTTAGAGGGCATCATGGATGATTTATTTTACTTTACTTTTTATGAACATACTGAAAAAATACGAGTCTGCCATTTCGATTCACTGGATGGTGCTTGCTTTAAATTATTACATTTTACCAGAACATATTATACGAGCCAGTGCATGACAAACCTACAAAATGGCATGTGCGCCCAGCGAAGACTCAGATCAGCCTGGACATCCACCCAATCTGATCAGAGTCTTTGCTGTACGTATGAAGAAAGCTTGGGTCCTTAGCTAACCATTTAGCACACAGCAAAGACTCTGATAATATTCGGCAGATGTCCAGGCTGATCTGAGTCTTCGCTGGACGCAGACGCCATTTTGTAGGTTTTGTCATGGGCTGGCTCATAAAATACCTTTCAATAGTTAATAACGAAAAATTATGAGCTGTTTCATTAGAAAAGGTGCTTTCTGGGCATATGTGGACAGAGCACGCTTAGTGGCGTGTGGCGGCCGTAGGACGTATCCTCGTACTTCACCATAGTGCAGATTATATTTTTATTTCCTTTGGGATCATTGGGCCCATTGTGGTATCTTTGAAAATGGAATTCTGCTCGTGTATACGCTAGAGGGCGTAAGCAGTGTTGTAAACCTTACAACTGCTTATAAAGAATCTCAATAAAACCGAGACTCCCATTTTCTATTTGTAATGTGCTCTTTGTTTCCAAAGGCAATCTTTTAGACGTTTATTAGATCTGCCTGCGCATCTTCAGGATTTTTGTTGCCCGCTTCCAAAATTATTGGGTGCTGTAGAATATATTGACGTGTAGCAAATAGAAATCTCCCAGGAAATATTTCCCGTATACGTGTAGTAATTTATTTATTATACATGATAAACTAATTTCTTTTCCACCAGATACTGTTCTATGTTCTTTCGACGTTTCTAAATTACAGTAATAAGTTTTGCGACGTTATGTTTATGCTCACACCACGTCGCGTAATAGTGTTCTAAAGGAAATACTTGCTTGTTCTAGGAAGAAATATTTCCTCGAAGGAATGATGAGTTCTATTTCCAGCAGACATTATTAAAATAGCTTTAGGTATGTAATGTAGACTCATATCAGAATCTACTGCTGCGCTGGCTGATCTGGATCGTTGCTGTTTGCTATGCTTCGAGACGCTTTTTCTAATTGCACTTTTCAAATAGGGGATCTGATAGTAAATGCTTTTACCCTGACATTTTAACTGAAATGCCTGGATATATCATGAACCTGTAAAAGAGAGGCTTGATCAGGATCTGCAATGTTTACTTATTTTGGTGTAAAAATGTTCACTTGATGTCCTTTCCACCGCTAAACTCAACGCTCACATGGCAAACGAAACCAAAGGTAACTTTAAACGTAAACATATGAGACTTGTTTTGTTTACGTAAAATTTTGAAACAAACTTGACACCATCGTATGATTTCACGTTTGAATTCATTTTTGATTTCTACTCACCATAAGTTGGACAAATAAGGTTATAAATTCTACGATAGTAGTCATCGACTGCATAATAAATCTCTTCTCACTAATGTCATACTAAACACGTTCTTCGACTTTGCATTGATTCTGAAATCGATCACATGAGATCATTTATCAAAATTTTATTTATCAACGAACGAATCTAATCGAATTTAGCGCCATATCCGGTATCTTTAAAGATAAATTAGTACTCTCATCTGCTCTTGTTTATTTTGGAATATAGAATCTCCCAATATTTGTAGCAAATAGTACTATAACAAGCTAAATTATTATATTTTATGTAACTTTAATAACCTGGTTTCAATATATATTCAGACTAGGACGCTAGAGTGTTTAGATTTAAGGACTCAAATATTTTTATTTACGACCGAGGTGTATCATTACTGGGAATTTGAAACCTAATTTCTGATTCTAGATTTCGTTGTATAGATTAAAAGAAGCCTAAATGCAGATTCTCGTCACATATAGACCTTGTTAAATGTTAGCTCTTTGGAAAACTTAGATAAACACCGGTGCAAACGAGCAAATGTTCAGCCTAACGCTTTAAATGATTGGAAATATAGTGCATGTATTTATTAATATTATTGAGAAACGAGATTCGTTTTGCTCTTGAAGTCCCGACTTTCTTCTCCTTACCCTAAAGTTTATTTTCGGCATTTGAAGAAGGGTAGTCAGGAATTTCAGGCAATGTATATCTTAGTTCCAGCTGACAAAACAGGTTACAACGTTGTTGTTGTCTGACGGTTGCTTTATATATATACATGAATACAGGAACTGGATAGCACAAAACATATCAGTGTACCTCTACTCATGAGAAGTCTGTTGTGCGCCATATTGCTGTTGAGTTTGTACTAAGTTCCAATGGAACACAAGGAAGACTTCCCACTTTTTACTGGTTAGCTAAGCTTAACAAAACTTATAAAATACGTATTATTGTTAATTCTAGTTCTGGTAGCACTGCTAAAACGTCAAAATTATCAAAGTCCTGCCTGGCTGCAGCTATGAATCATGCTGTAAAATATAATAGTTTATGACAGGAATAATAAACAAAACTCTTTTAGTCTATTAGTCTATTACATTTAGGCGAGATTCTTGATAAACTGAACTCGATTGGTTTTGACCTTCAAGTTGGTTCACACATGCTTTTTAAACTCTATATTCTGCCTTACCTCATACACTGATTAAAGAAAATCTAATTTACTGAATTGAATGGACGTGTACTTGGGAAGGCACTCTTTGCTTCGCCTTTAATCAGAAGGAAGATTTCTCTCACTTCTGAGGAACACAAGACATTATAAGGTATGTTCATGTCAAGAACCTTGTACAGCGCCCCCCCCCCCCTCCCAACCGCCCCCCCACCTTTTTTTTTTTACTTTTTTTGGACAATCTATTTATTTGATTTGGTAACCAAACTTTATGGTCGAATTCCGATGGGGACTAATTGTGTTCATCTTTTTGTGGATTTGTTTTAATATTCTTATAACAGGGAGAGAGTCCTTCTTTGATAAAAATAAAGCTGACGTTAATAAAGCTGTCAATTCTATTTCTAGATACCTTGATTGCTTACTTAATATTGATAATAGTTTTGAACAAGAGGTACATCAGGTCTGATCTAACTGATCATCAAGTAAATACAGCTAATTCTTCCCACACCAAAGAACCGTCTTTAGATTTTAATTTATCAATATCAAAAGGCTATTATTTCTTCACATATTTTTCCAAACGTCATAATTCTGAATTTAACATTGTTAGTTTTCCTTTTTATAGATGGCGATATATACATCAATCTAAACTTATTCGTTCTGCAAATGTATCTTTTCATGCAAAGATCCCGTAAAGATTTCACAAGGTGCTATCTTCGACCCTCCAATAATATGATTCTCTTGATTAATATATATAGTTAGCTTGAAAACACTTCTGCTGCCAGGGGACTGTTGATATTTTACGGTGACCTAGTTTATAAATTTAGGAAAGTTTTTGGAAAATCCATTTTTGGAAACATTTAAAACAATTATTACCCGTTAAAAAAGGATATTATATAGCATTGATGATATGCGACATACTTCATGCTTAGTCTTGACCCAGTCATGGCAGATAGCTATGCTGTTTACTTTAATTGCGAGACATAAGGTCAGGTTTAGACTCTATGACGGTGACAACCTAACCTTCCATAAGAGGGTTGATGCCGGATGTTATGTCTTTGTTTGGGCCCTCCGTGGTTGTACAAATGATTGGTTTTGGTTCAGGATGTCAGTGCCTGAGGCATTTGAAGCGAGCCCTCATCCTTGTTTCGTCACAGAGATTTGATTTGATTTATATGTTCTTCTGTGATATTTCACTGAATGAGATTGGACACTTTATGTGAGCCAAACAATTGTTTTGAGGTTTGTTTTACCCGGTGTTAGTCCTACTCTTTGTTGCTTTGTGGTTTATTCTACGTGATTGGTTTTATGTGTCATTATGTGTCATTTTGTTCTTGTGTTTTTCAGTCCTTTTAGCATTGTGATTACCTCCCTTGGGAAAGAAAGAGCTAATCTTAGCGCTTTTCGTACGTTTGTTCGTTTTGTGCTTGTTTGGATTTGTCGGTCTCCTCTTCCTCTTGGTGTCTGGGAAGGGCTGCGGTTTGTGATTGTGGCCCTCCCTGGACTTCTCTCACCTTTTTTTTTTTACAATATTGTAAACTGGATTGAAGATTTTGCCTCAGAAAATTGATTTAATCCCTCCATCTTCATTTGTATTTGTTAGCTTTGTGACCACTTGTTATATGTTTAGTCATGTTTACATTCTAGCATCGTAATGACGGTTACCTTTGTGGCGTTTTGTTTTGTTTTTCGAGTCACAAACTTTCTTGTCTTAATGCTAGCGTTTCTATCTGACATTTTTATCACCTCGTTTCGGAAGAGCTGGTTACTATGCTTGTAATTGGTTAGTAACGTGTGTGCTGTCCGTTGTGGTTCTTTTTCTCTTCCTCCTCGTATTATAGATAGGCTATTTCCTATGATTGTGACTCTTCCTGGACAACTTCTTTACTTTTAAATATGTTTCGACTTAGTCTTTCGTGATAACCGTTTTTTTTTCTGATTTCAGAGAAATATGCCTAGCGACATACAGTCGACTCTCGTTATCTCGAACTCCAAGGGACTCTATGAAACACTTCGAGATATCCGTAGTTCGACATATCAGATTTACGGAACTGAGGAAAAAACAATTAATCGAACAACCACCTTTAACAGAATGAATACGTAATTTGACTCCTAAGTTAGAGATATATTGAAAATATTGTGGAAAAGAGGAGAAATTGCTCCTAAGGAGCAATTTCTCCTCTTTTTCACAATATTTTATTGACTGTTGGTAGACCTCTGTGTTAAAACAGGGACCAAATTATCACTTCGAGATAAGCGGTTATTCGAGATAAGCGAGTTCGAGATAACGAGAGTCGACTGTAGTTGTAAGGAGCAACTTCCGCTACCTTCACCAAAAGATTCCAGTATAAGATTATTTGTTATTTTCTGCTGATTAAATTGAGAAATGTTAATTTTAGAAGATCTTTGCTTACACACTCATGGAAACTATAGAATGTATCATGTAGCATTGTATAGCAAAGATTTTTTTTATCATATCGTACGTTTTCGCTCTTCATTGTACCCATATGTCTCGAAGATATCTTCTCCCGCTGAGAGGCTCAAATATTTAAAATGCATAAAGAAATAAATCAACATTATTTTTCGGTGCATGTACAGAAGCAAATAACTCTCTTAAAGTTTGTGAATTTTGAAAGAACGAGACTGCCCATCTATTTGGAGCATGCCAGTGAATCATAGCAGCTGCGACGTTTTGGAGAAGTCCGCGACGGTCAGTCTCTATAACTTTATCGCTCATCATATTTCACATAAACAAAAACAAATGAAAGAAATTATCGCGGAAAAGAAAATGAATGTTCAAAAGTCGATGGTAACGATATCAGGATATGTTGCAGAAAAATGCAGACGAATATTGAAAAGCGTTTTTCCCCAGTGATTGCACGACGTTGAGTCGCGCCACGGGTAGAATCGTTTCCAGAACGTTCCAGGTTGAATATCAATTCTTGTGATTGGGACCACCTTGATCCTATTGGTGTTTGCCCTGCCTTTGCATTATTAATAAGTCTATAGATGTAATGTGTACGTCCTTGTTCCGCGCAACCAAACACTAGAATATGTAGGTACTACATTATTAGGAGTACTTTCAGTATTATGCAATTTAAAACCAGGGCCAAAGTTGTTCAAAACTAACAATGTCGTTAGTTAACGTATCGTTAAAACTTTGATCCTTAAATATGGCATATTTGCTAATATTCTTGCTGAAAAAAATGTGAGTAGATTTTGCATTTTTTCAGCAATATTACTGGTAAATTAGATACCGTGCTTACTAGAACAGAACAATTTGACCACTAACAAGCTCGTTAAGCTAACGACGCTTTAAACAACTGGGTCCAGCTTTTCAAAGTCATTACTTTTATGAATATAGGGTCATTGCACTGCTATTGGGGAATATTCTCACGATCTTTGACGTTTCAACGCGGGGCACTAATCACCAATATCAGTGTAATAACCCTGTTATTATATAGCTATAAATACTTTGCTTCATTTTCGGCTCTTTTTTGTCTGCTGTCTTAAAATAGACATTCTATTATCTAAAATTCTGAGCCTGCACAGATACGGACACATTTTGGCATAATGCCATTGCCTTTAGACTTCATTGAAACAACGTCAGGTAACGGTAACATTCAAAGGCATCCGAGTAAGCGTGCAATATCAGGCCGAGTATGCAGGCCGATGTCGAATGATATCTGCAGAGTTGCTCCTCGGCTGTTTTCGCTCATTTTAATTATTATAGCTACATATATATCGTTCATCTGTCATTACTGACAATGACCAGTCCCAATCAAATGCATGAAGTGTTATTGTTTGTGTGTTCTAAGATGGCTGATGAGACGAATCTTGGCACTAAACTGCCTGTTGCAGATAGAACAAGAGCGGTCTGAGGAAGAAAGCTCTGTTGGTAATGCCTTAGCTCTGGCTTTCCGCTGCGCACGTTTCTGTTCGGTTTCGCTGATTCCTTTTGCTTCGTACTCACCAGCATCTCTTCTTATGAGGCCTCGCCACTTTGCTCGATCCTGTGCAATCTGTTCTCATGACTCAGTTGGTATGTTGAAGTCTTTAAGGGAGGTTTTGAGGGTGTCCTCGTATCGGTTCTCGCTTCTTCTAACCATCATAGGAGCGGTTTCCTACTTGTACTTCTCCATAGAGGATTTTCTTTGGCAAACGTTCATCCGGCATTCTGGTAACATGGCTTGTACTTCTTAACTGTGCCAATTTCAGAAGAGTATGTACACTCTGCATCCCTGTCCTTTTCAGGACATCTGTGTCTGAATTCCTGTCTTGCCATTTGATCTTTAGAAGTTTTCTAAGACACTTAAAGATACTGATACTTTGACCAAATGGTGGACTGCATATACCCTACAGTACTCCAATTTAATAGAGCAAATTCTTCCGATACCGAGGCACCTTTTTTAGATTTGAATCTGTGTATATCTAATGGTACAGTTTCCACCAAAATTTATAATAAACGGGACGATTTTGATTTTGATATAGTCAATTTCCTTTTTCTGGATGGCGGTGTCCCCCGGCGTACCTCATATGGGGTATACATATCACAACTTATTAGATGCGCCAGAGCTTCTTCAAATCTTAATGACTTTTACTACCGTAATAAAGCCCTTATACTGCCAAACTTCTTAGGTAGGGCTGTCGTTATTTTAAACTACGTAAGGCGTTTTCGAAATTTTATCGCAGACACAGTGCCTTGTTAGAAAAATATAGCGTCAGTCTAAAAACGCTTCTGCAGTAAGGTATATCGGAACCAGAATTTTACGGTAACTTAGTGTACAGATTAAAAAAAATTGTAGGTAAATCTAACTTTTCGGAGCCATTCAGAAAACTTATTAACCGTTATAAAAGAATTGGCTATAGCCTGGATATTATGCGGCAGCCTGCATGCCTAATTGTCAACCCAATCATTGTTGATGGCTATGCTTCACTCTTTAATTGCACGACGGCGGTTCGGGCCTCAGACTCAATGACGTCCTCTTCGTAAAACTTAAACCAGTGGATTGGGGCTTGACGACATGTGTTTGGCTTGGCCCGCCGTGGTTCAACTACTGGTTTTCATTTACTCTGGCATACAGTAGAATTAGCCATGAGTACTCGTCTTTGTTTATTATAGTGATTAATTTGATTTTTATGTTTTCGCTTTGATGCATGGACTGAGTTGGAAGGCTTTATGCGAACCGATTTTTTTTTATGTATTTCTGTATTAAGAGTAGCATCGGGACCCAGGGTGAAGTTGGCTAGCTGTAAAAGTGCTTTAAACACCCGCCCACCCGCCCCCCCCCCCCCGGCCCCCGGTGGTTTACTCTATTGACCGTTCTAAGGCGGTGGTCCCGGTGTTAGTCTTACTATTTGGTGCTTTGTGGTTTATTCTGCGAGGCGATTTGTTGTATGTCTTACATTGTGCCATTTTGTGTTTTTCAGTCCTTTTAGCATTGCGATTACCTCGCTTGGGGAAGAGAGAGCTAATCTTAGTGCTTTTCGTATGTTTGATCGATTTGTGCTTGTTTGGATTTGTCGGTTTACGCTTCCTCTTGATGTCTGGGAAGGGTTGCGGTTTGTGATTGTGGCATTCCCTGGACTTTTTCCTTACCTTTTCTGTATAGCTGTTAAAGTATTCTGTGTAGCAAACATCTAGGGTAGCTGGAACTCTCAAATCTTGGTCGGCAATCCATCTAGGAATTGGCAACTCCAAACAAAACCTGCATATTTGGATTTGCCTATTCCAGTTATGTAAAGTCTGGTTCGGCAGCTGGGGCTGTAGCTACATAATAACCCTTTGTATTGCATTATCCTCTCTTAATTGTTATATAACCAAAGACGTCGTCATTTCTCTATATTATATGGCTTTACAGAGCTCTAAAGAGGAATATCAAGACAAAAATGCTTCTTGTTTCGCCACATAACACATGTTGTGATGCTCATAAGATACATCTCTGTGAGGTGCTTTTACCACTTATAATGCTGACTAAATTAAGGTGCCATGCCCACTTCCAATTTTTAGCCAATCAGATTACTTGGTCCAGTTGATAGAAATTTACATACTGAATGACAAACAGTGTAGATCCAGATCAGTTGAATTCTTCAGAAGCCAACTGATCTGGATCTACACTGTTTGGAAAGGCAGGATATATCCGGGTTCAGCAGGACAGGGGTTAATAAATACCACAGTTGTTTTAGTGATAAGAACTTTAATTTTTGTGTTAAAGTTTCGGCTTATCTAGAACTCTGGCTTAGCCGTAGCATTTTACACAGGTGTGTTTGCGTAATGAGGTCGGCATGGAACCCTCTAATTTGTTTTATTATGATATTGTTTGAGGTTTTACTTATTATACAAAGACGATTCATTGGTTATGTAGAGAACAACTACAAATAAATATTTATAACTTGGAGTCGTGGAAGAATGAAGGGCGAGCCTTCACCCGCTGAAACTAATTAAAGCCGCGCAGTAGGTTTTCTGCAGATCGTTGGTAAGTTGTATTGTTCTTCTTTATTCATAGGTCTGTTATTTGACTTGCTGATTTGTTTTGTCGTTGATGGAATATTATATTCTTACGTAAACGGTATTGTTGAAAATTCCAGTGATAATGAGACAAACTCATTCTAGAAGGCTTGAGTCCGAACAAATAGTCTATGTTTGAGCTCACCATGGCTCTTATAGTGGTTTTATTTTGCTCTGCCTTCCAGTTTATAGTCGAACATTTCATCTGTCTTTCATCATTGCGTTGAGAACTATACAGTGACAACGTAACAACGACAGTATTTGTGATCAAAGATGTCATCATTAAAATGAATTTGCTCAGGAAGAGAACCCTTAATGATCAGAATGATATTTAAGGAAGGCCTTGTTTTATTTTTATGTCATCCTAGAGCATATGCTTTGGATATTTGTTGGAATTGCCTCAGTGAGGCAATTCTAACAAATATCCAAAACATGTATTTCTTGAAGTATTAAATACAATTTACTTGCATAATTTCTGAGTAACTATCACCTCTTGCGCAAAGGTATCGTGCAAGTCAAATGATCACTGTAACGAATTTTATCGTTGTATCGACAATAGGTATAAAGACGTTTGACTGCATATTTTTCTGACGGTTATCACTCTGTATACAAAATAAATGAATAAGACAATGGATAAAGACATGCTTATTATTTATTATTCATTTTGCCCTAAGCATTCTGTATTTGAACCATACTGTGTTAAAAAAATAGACATCACGAAAACATACTTATATAATTTTGACCCCCTTAAACCCCACTTATATAGGAAATCTGGGGTTTACAGGGGTATACATTATTTATCTTATTTCTGCTCAATAACATAAATTGTGACACTCGTTAGAACGACCTCGGCGAGGCGGTTCTAACGAGTACCCACAATCTATGTTTTGAGCAGAAATATGAAAAAATATCAGAGTTTTTTTTATCTGAAAATTTTCATTTTTTGGAGGTGAAATCTTCTATATATTTGAATAGGCGGGTTTTCGTAATGAAACGATGCTAACAAAAAACAACAACAAAAAGTCATTGAATATACCCTGTATATTCTAAATATGCAGACTTTCTGATTCCTTACCAAATTTTTTGAGGCGGGCTTCAGCATTTTCTACAATATAGAATGTGCGCCCAGCGAAGACTCAGATCAAACTGTAGTTGCAGGCAAGGCCGATCAGAGTCTTCGCTGTCCGCATGTACACGCATAGGATCATTTGCTACCCACAAAATGCTCTGTAATGACTCTGATGAGACTGCGCGCATGCGAAGTCTGACCTAAGTTCGTCAGGCGAATATGCAATATTGTAGGAAAATCTGTGGCCGCCTGATTTTTAAACTCTGGATACCCAGTCTACAAATGTTGGTTGAATGTGGTCACTGTTTCCTCAGGCATGGCTCTACGCTTATATGAAGTTACCTACCGTGTGTTTGTTTATCTTGTCCAACGTAAAGCTTCTTGCAAAAAGTAAATTGTTAATAAATATATTTTCGCATTAAATATTGTTTGTTGAGTTCTTTCTAGAACAGGCCAGTGGTTGGAAAAGTGTACACATTTGTGTTTACAGTGTAACTTCCCTACAACAGTCACCCTTATGAAATCAGATAACTAGCCTCTCGAGGTTATATACCCTTTTCATGTTCAACTGAACAGAGCATGAAATTTTCTCTGCCAATAAATATGAAAATGCCAAAAATAAGTGACATTATCATATTTATAAGCAGAGAAAATTTCATGTCCCGCAAAGTTTAGCAAAACAGAATTTTGCAATTCTTAGTGATTTGAAATTTATTAGCAGAACATTTCATGCCCAGCTGAATTTAGCATGAGAACAGTTTTACAACCTTGGGGACATGGCTTTTGCAGGTAGGCGGCATTTGGCGAAAGGTGGCCGTTTATGTAGATTTGACATGGTGATTTGTAGTAAGTGACGTCTATGGACCAGTAGGTCTTTGTCAGTTGGAACGTTTGTGAACTCATTTACGAAACGTTAATATAGAGTTCATATCCATTACCCGTTTGTATTTAAAATGGATTAATTTATGGCAGATATGATTACAAAACGAATGTCAGTTTGCGCGTCATAAGCCGTATATGCATGCACGCACGACCGCACACACACACACGCACGCACGCGCGCACGCGCGCGCACACAATCGATCATAAACTTGAATATCACTAAATATACTCTCCATATTCCCAAATCAATATTCAAGGCACGTTTACATATACCCACTGTGAAAACACAAACTAGGGCTAAAGTGTATAGACTATTTCTGCTCTTAATCTATCAATTCTATATGGCGCCTGGTTTGTGCCATTCGAGTGGCATCTTTCCGTGTTTTTTTTTTTTTTTGTTTTTTTTCCTCGTCTTTTCTCCAAGAAATAGCACACTTCATCCACCGTTATTCTAGCTTTGTTGCTGTCAAGTGCATCAAATTACCGTGTTTACCCTAAGTATCCGGACACATTAACCCATAATCATATTACTCTTAATCATGTATATTTTCCTTAATATTGGGATATCTAAACTTACCACAATGCTTGTCCTAAAATTTGAAGAAGTCTAATTTATTGTCTGTTGTTGTGTCTTAAACTGCTATATGAGTATATGAGCAGTGTAGACACTGATCAGACGCCGCGTTTTGCGGCAATTGATCAGGGTCGACACTGTTTGCCCAGTCCTGTCAAGTGTAAATACGATAAACACTGTTGTGAAAAAAAAAATACTTTCATGAACGCCATCTGTAAAGCTCCATCTACACAAATAGTAAGGCATACAGACAGGCACAAATTCATATTAATACCACGCATGCGCAAAGTCTCATTCGGGCATTTGCTTTCCATTGGTACATTCTGTAGTGTCAAATGAGTCTGTTGGCGTAAAGCGGAAGCCCTGATTAGACTGTGCGGATGTGCAGGCTGATCTGGCCTTCACTGTCCGTATATGCTCGAAGGCGCGTTTTTGCTTGGTGCGGCCCATATAAGTCTCCCTTAATAATTTCTTGCACAGCTCTTCCAGCAATATAATAGGAATTTAGCCGAAATAATCCACTGTATTATATAACTATAAATATGAATAGATGATTAAAATGTGCGATAAAATCCGAGGAGCAGGTATGAAGATATCACTCGATATCTGCACGCATACCTGACATTACAAGCTAACTCGGATGCCTTCGAATGTTACCTTTACATGACGTTGCCTTTGATGACATCTTAGAGCAATGACGTCACGACAAAATGTGTCACATATTTGTGTATTCTTTGAATTTTAGATAAAAAAATGCCTATTTTCAGACTGCAAGCAATTGAAGACGGCATAACACATTTATAGTTATATGGTGTAGGGTTATTGCATTGATATTTGTGAATGTTTCCTTGTGTTGAGATATCAAAGTACACTCGCAATTTGTGATCATTCTATACAGCAAAACCCGAAATGCTATTTTGCATATTGAACAGAGTTAAAATTCGTGTATATATTTGTCATATGCAATTTGTTTCCTCTCCAAATTGTTGTAGATATTTTCATGAACTTTTGTAAAAATATAAAGTATCATCAAACAATGTGCAAAGAACAAGAACCAATGGCCAAATATAACGTTGCTTTGAGACCTTCTACAAGGTCTGTCCGAACCTGAACTTTTTGGCAATTTAGTTTATAAACTCAAAGAGATTGTTGGCAAAACTTTTTTTTTTTTTTTTTGAACAATTCAAACAGTTTGTCACGCGCTACAAACCCAGTTAGCATTCTACATAAATCTATAGCGGGCCGTTATCGGCCCGTCAGGGTAGCTGACGGGCCGATAACGGCCCGCTATAGATTTATAAAGAATGCTAGCTGGGAAAATAGAGTACAACAGGAATATGCTGCGACAAATTGCATGCGTGCTTATTTACCAAATTATGGTTGATAACTCCGCTTCCCTTCCAAATTGCAAGACGGAAATATCTGTTTTATTTGTTTTACAACACAGTGAAACAAAAATGATCAAACTCACCTTGATGAAATACAGCAAATGGCTCAATGGCGTTCTGAAGATAGAACACAAGAAAACAACAAACAGAATCACGATTGGTTCAACCACAGAGGGAACCGTCATTTAAATTAATAACGGGTCCTTCTATGGGGATCGAAAGTATATTTGTATTTTTGAGCTGCATCAGAAATAAGGATGGGGTTTCGCGTGAGTAAAATAAATAAGTAAACTCAGGAACTGATACAAACAGATCCACATCAAGCCCCTAACACCGAAAGGAAAAGACAAACAAATACAATTAAGCAGTCACAAAATAAACAGATGACAAGTGGAGGTTTGGCCTCAAATAGTTTATCCATTTGTATTGCAACTCTTGCTTGTTTTTTCGTCGACGGTTTTATATGTGGCGTTTATTTTGCAATATAGGGATCAAACATGGTTTTTCATGCATTAACATTCGTCAGGTCCCGAGGGAGGTGTTGAAAACCGAGGCCTCCGGCCTCCGTTTTTTAACACCTCCTAGGGACCTGGCGAATGTTAATGCATTGAAAAATCATGTTCGATCGCTACTATTGCATTAAAAATGAAAACATTTACTACATTTCGTGTTATTTCTTGCACTATTTTGTTTCGCCTTTTCACCGATGTCTCACGAACGTAATTTGCACGGACTTTGCTTGTTCTAGGGCCGGGCAGTACACATCTCGTAACGGCAGCAAGTCTGAGGCCCCAGTACGACTATATTGAAAGTTGTGTAGCCATGCATTAACAGGGCGTGAATTAGCTTGTTAATACACAGCTTTCGCCGGTTAATGCACGGCTGTTAATAACGTGCGACACTGCTTTTTATGCAATAATATCAGTGTCTCATCTCACCGTATTTTGGTGCCTCGAGGCGACTGTGCTTCGTGATTGTGGCATTTCCCAGGTATCATAATTTCTATCTTTATGATGTCATTAATAGGCTAAGTAATTGCCATTAATAAGCTAAGTTATAAAGATGTCCACATATCGTTACATTTTTATTACTGAACATAAACGGTTGAAATTTGAAACCTGAAGTGTAACATTTTAATACGCTCTTCACTACCAAAATATTCCGATTTTCTGGAAACATTGAAAATTTCGACAACAGAAGTAGATAATATCTGATTGTATCAGGCCCTGATCAGTGTAATGGATACATTAACTCTAATGGTCAATCTTTACAAAACTTTGGAAACGAGCTCTAAACAGAGATAATATTATAAATGCCCTATTACTTGATACGTACAGTTTTTACCCTAGTAAATGCTTCTCAGGGGAGGCCATCAAGTTTTTAAAAAAGTGACATAACAGGTCTGCAGCATCAGGCCATTTGTAAAAGCGCGGTCTTAGATTTATTTGTATATTAAATCTGGACATGACAAGTATGGTTTATTTTATTGTGGTTTATTTTATTCCCAACTCTCGGGAATTACTTCAGTCGCTTACTGCATTCATAACAAACAGACAAAGAAAAATTAATTGCCACGATCAGATCAGGGGCCACACTGCAGTCAGAGGCAAATGCTGTGGAAACGTTTCATCATGACTGCAAAATCAATGCTCAATACCACAATACCGAAAAAAAAAATCCGGCTGCCAAATATCATTAAATTTAGACACGAACTATTGTGCCCTTTCTGCATTTACATCTCAGTCGAGTTTTGTTACATTATCAAAATATGTTTAGAATACTCTCTCTCTCACACTGTCTCTCTGAATCCAGCTGAAGTGGCCTTTGGATCTAGAATGTGGAATTCGACAGTGTTGTTAGATCTACAAGTTAAAATACGGAAGAACAAAAGACTCGTACAGAAAAAGAAACGGCTAAAATTTCTGACAAATTATTAGTGACCTTGTTGAATAAATTACTAACACCAAGCTGCATTGTATAAAATTTCGCGCTTTTTATTTTTCAAATGAAATTTTTTAAACATAGTCCACTACCTAACGGTTATCATCATCCGAAATTGGGGATCGAGATGAAGTGATCATACATAAACAAAGTAAGGTAGCTCTGAAATTCCAGTTCGATACGTAACTATTTGTAAAATGGGACGTATTATTGAAAATACCCTACCACGACAGCACGAAATTCACGAAATGCTAAAACATACCACGAAATGCACATTGCAAGCTTAAAACAAAATCAACGTAGTGCTACGTGTTATAGATGGTATGTTTTTGTTCAAAAATAACGTATAAAATATTACCGTTAACTCTTTATTGCCGCCAGAAAACCCACGTTGTATTTAGCGGCAAAGCCTACGTCCGAAACAACTGACCAATGTGTAAACTGTATTAGTGATCGTTCTTTCTCCATGCAGAAGGTGTTTTGGTTTCAACCCACAATACTTCCTGCACAAGTGAATAAGTGATTGTGTTAAAAAATATATTTTCAACTTAAACAACTGTATTATCGATTCGCAGTAATTTCCCAATGATCTTATCATTTAAGCGCTCTCTTGCGGGACATATTTCAATACATACAATGATATCTTAAAATCAGCCACACCATGTGAAAACTACATTACTGATATGCAAAATTCGCATGTCGAGATCCGCCTGCGCTTCCGCTTTCTATTCAGGTATATCACAAATATCTTATTCAACATTTCATCCTGTAGCATCTACACAGTTTGAGTAGATTCTAATCGGATAGCATTGTTTGCTTGTGTAGTTAGCTACATTGTATAAGGTATATGTATTGTGGCCATGGCTTATAAGAACTAAAATAGTTGTACACGAACTATTATACTTTCGTTTTCCATATTCAACCCAAAAGTGTACCAGGCAGGAAGTTTAATTGAATAATTTAGCGAGAACAGTTCGGTCTTAAGTAATTTGATTTTATCACATCACGAAAACATGCCTATATAATTTTGACCCCCGTAAACCCCACTTTTATATAGTAAAACTGGGGTTTACAGGGGTATACATTATTTTTCTTATTTCACCTCAGAATATAGATTATGGGTACTCGTTAGAACCGCCTCGTCGAGGCGGTTCTAACGAGTACCCACAATCTATGTTTTGAGCAGAAATATGAAAAAATATCAGAGATTTTTATCTGAAAATTTTCAGTTTTTGGAGGTGAAATTTTCTATTTTTTTGAATAGGTGTGTTTTCGTAATGACTTGTCTTATCCTTGATAACATTTATACCTTGTTTTAACATTCTAGTACTGGTGGCGGTGCTGTTGATAACTACAGCTGGCCCTTTTTATAACGACTCCCGATACAACAATAAAATTCGTTGTAATGATAATGTGACTGACACGGAGCCATTGCTAAAGAGTGACAGTTAATCAGAAATTATTCAAGAGCATTATATTTAATGCTTCAAGAAACATTTGATTTGGATATTCGTTAGAATCGCCCCGGTAAATCGATTCTAACAAATATTCAGAATGTTTTATGAGGAATTAGGAGTAGATCTAGACCTTTCTTACACATTATTCTGCTCTTTAAGGATTCATTACAATAGCAAACTCATTTTAATTGCAACATCTTTGGGAACAAATGCTGATGTTGTAGTTGTAACGATTGTTCACTGTATATTCCTTTCACTCATGGTAGAGATACAGTGAAACCTCGTTATAACGACAGCATTATTCCCAAAGGCGTTGCCATTAAAATAAATTTGCTGTTGTACAGAATACTTAATGAGCAGATTGATATGTAAGAAAGATTCTTGTTTCCTAAACGAACATATGCTGAGGCGATTCTATTAAATATTCAAAACATATGTTTCTTTAAAGTTTTAAATACACTATTCTTGCATAATTTGTGACTCATTATTACTTTTTTTTTAGCGAAAGTGTCATGACAGTCAAAATGTCATTCTAACAAATTTTGTCGTAGTATCGAGTCTTGGTAAAAAGAGGATTGTCTGAAAAAAACAAAACAAAAAAAAAACAAAACAAAAAAAAAAAAAAAAAAAAAACAGACAGTAAGTCACTGCTTTAAAGTAGTTTTAAGCTGCCCCCAGATTCATACTGCGTAATCATTTTCTGACAAATTTAATCTTTAAACTAATTTCAAGTTCTTGTCAACCTATTATTTTTATATGAAAGTAAGCTTTACATACCTGATTTGTTTTAACAAAATTTCGTAAAAATTAAAAACCGAAAATATATTGTTTTTGAACATTAATTATGACAAAAAGATTATAGCAAAATTAGAAAATCATTACGAAAACATGCTTATTCAAATATATAGAAAATTTCACCTCCAAAAACTAAAAAAATCAGATAAGACACCACTGATATTTTTCATATTTCCTGCTCCAAACATAGATTGTGGGTACTCGTTAGAACCGCCTCGGCGAGGCGGTTCTGACGAGTACACAATCTATGTTCAGAAAAAAGAAAATAATGTATACCCCTGTAAACCCCAGTTTTACTATAAAAACGTGGGGTTTAAGGGGGTCAATATTATATAGGTATGTTTTCGTGATGACACATAATAATTGATTGATATTCAAGTGATGTTTTGATTTTCATTCCGGTTTGGTTTTGTTTGGTCCATCATAGATTGCCTGGTTAGAATCACCGCTTCTGGTTATTACAACCAATGTAAAATCAAAGACATAGTTAAATTGCACCCTATGGAAAACCTTTGAAAGTGTGGAGTGAAAACCTTGTTCAAAAAGAAATCTAAGATAGTATAGACGACTTGAAGTTCTTTGCTTTTGGCAAAGGATCCACTGTGGTCTAACGAGCCAAGTGCCCGAGGAAGTAAAGGTTACTGTTTAGCTTCAATTCAGTTTGTTGCTAAACAAAAATATCGAATGCCTATCCTTCACTGTGATATAAAACAGATGAATTAGCAATGAAACATTGAACTAAAATGATAAAGAGTTCTGCTGTTAATGCTATACAAGTGCTAGAAGTCACAAATAGTAGAGAAAAGACTGTCTGTCGACACAGTAATAATACAACAGATAGGTACTATAAAAACAATAAAAAGTTAGCAAGAACTTACGAATGGGTCACCCATCTTACTCCTAACCAGAAAAGTAATGCTGATTATTCGTGATCGAGGAATGATAAGAATTGTGTCGGATGACCTATACACATGTAATGCAACTCTATGGACTGAGTAATTATAGTCTAATAAATGCCACAAGTGCTTTTTAATAATTGATGCTCATTTGATCTGTTTTATCAGGAATTTTGATTGCTCTGGGGTGTTTAAAATAAATCATATTTCAATTACTTATATGATGGATTTCATATTTGGGACGTCTTTGATTAGTCGATAATATTTTTGAATTTTACACTAAACCAACCTTAGCGCATATCATGCATTTAGACATGTTACCGGGTTTAAAAATTTCATGAAACTTCACATATCAGGAGATCATGTTGCATTGTTGGTCTTATACTAATAGGTTTTGCGAAATATATACATTTAAGCCGGGTGTACACCAGGGAGTCTCCTGAGACACACAACTCTTTGTTGTAGAAATCAAGGCTATTTTAGTAGTCGCTCGGCTTTGAGCAAATATTGCGCAAAGTTTAAAGAAAATCCATGTATGGGCAGATTTGGAACTCCACCTTGAATGAAATAGCCGAAATAAGGTCCTTTTTAACCAAATAGTACTCACAACACTGATAGTGGTTTCTTATTTTCCTATGAAAACATATGAAATGGTCCTAATTAAAGGCGTCTCTGCGTGGTGCTTATAATGATTATACCCACACCACACCATATGTTTTCTTAGAGAAAAAGAAATATATTATGTGGATACCCCTTCTTAACTTGAGCTATGAATGTTATAGCTAGAATTTTTATGCCTCCAGTACAGGAGAGCATGCAACAATTTAAATATAAATCAACACATATAATGACAAGTGAACAAATAAATGCACACAAATACAGTAAAACCTCAATGACTCGGACACCGGTGACCGTTTGCCATGGCCAATTCGAATTCGTTTTTAAGTCCCTAGGAAATTCTCCCGACAGCTCAAGAAAAACAAATATTTAGGAATTTTCCTTTCTTATCATGAAAATGTATGTTGTATCTATTATTTAGAATCGCCTCATCATTATTTTGTAGACGATCGAAATTTTTTTTTATCCCATTTGTCCCCTATCCTGGCGCGATTAACCCTCAGTGGCTCGAACTACGCATAGCTAGAACAAATTTTCATAGTCCCAAAGATGTTCGAGCCATTGAAGTTCGACTGTAATTATAAACGCATATTAACAAACAAACAAAAAACAAAACAAAAAAAAAACAACAACAAAAAAACAAAAAAAAAACAACAACAAAAAACAGATACAATAGGAAGGCAGGTATTAGAACACAATAGCTTTGTCAGCAGCGGTTTCCATCTGTTGTATTCTCTGCTGCAGTTGCCTATTCTCATTCTCTTGTGTGATTTCTGCTACTTGAGTCTGGAAAGATTCCTTCATGTAGCTGGCAATCTTCTGAAGGTCTTCATCTTGTCTCGGACACACTATATTGTGTCCGAGATCTCGTAGAGTGAGTTGCGAAGATGGATTGCTGCTTGGTAAGTTGGTTGTTGACATGTTTGAAGCAATTGTATTTGCCCCTAAACCAGAAATGTCTGATTCAGATGATGAATCTAATAGAATTCGATTTTTCTTATTATAATTATCGAATTCAGGAGAAGGCAGTTCTCGCTTCTTACTCCCATTTGATTGTAGAGGCGTGTTGGGTTCTCCGCTCATAATACGATGAAAATTCCTGAGGGCACTTATTTAATTTGGTGAGTATACTTGAAAAATCATTCAGCGTGGGTTGTCCACCAAGCAGTATTTCATTCACGTGCGGATTAACATTTATAGTTCATTATGTAAATAATGCTGCAGCAGTAATAAGCAATTATCAATGGCTGCCTCGGCCGATTTCAGAGAAAGTAGAAATACCTAGATTTCTACATGAATTATATCTCCATTTGTAAAATTGCTAAATATTCCGATAACTACATCACTAATACATAATATGAGTCCTATGAAAGTTCCTCCATCAAAAGAAAAACACTACATATTTCAGTTTTACAAGAGGAGCACAAAAGTATCGACTTTCGCCATAATCACGTGACTCGGTCGACGCGTGACTCGGTTAAGCCCCACTTTTATATAGTAAAACTGGGGTTTACATGAATATACTTTATTTTTCTTATTTCTGCTCAAAAACCGCCTTAGTTTTTTTGGTGGTGAAAATTTCAATATATTTTAATAGGCGTGTTTTCGTAATGAAAAGGATTAGTAAATATTAACTACGCCACAGTAAAGCACGGGAAGACGTTTTACGGTCACCACATGGCATTCGCATTACTAACTCCATGCGTATGCTAAGAATTTACTGTGTACAAATATTAAATGGTAACAAATCAACCTTTAACAGAAGTCCGCGACCGGCTTTGTATGCCGTGCCTTTTTACAATAAACTCCATATCTTATGATATCCATTACGAAAACATGTCTATTCAAATATATAGAAAATTTCACCTCCAAAAACTGAAAATTTTCAGATACAAAAACTCCGATATTTTTTCATATTTCTGCTCAAAACATAGAATGTGGGTACTCGTTAGAACCGCCTCGGCCAGGCCTTTCTAACGAGTACCCACAATCTATGTTTTGAGCAGAAATAAGAAAAATAATGTCTACCCCTGTAAACCCCAGTTTTACTACATAAAAGTGGGGTTCAAGGGGGTCAAAATTATATAGGCATGTTTTTGTGATGATATCATATAATCAATCTTGAGACATCAAAATTTAAGTTTTTGCTTTCACATTAAGTTTGTGCTATCATAAAAATGGGGCTAATTTTGATGATACACGATCAATTTTCTCATTTCCTGACTACAGGAAATAATGTTGATCTCGGTGTGCCGGAGTCTATCAAAAATGACATTTGGCAATTCATTGGTTTAATCTTGTTGATATTGGCTAGATCTTGTTAATATAAATAATCCTTTTTTCGCCTACAGCAGCCAAAGGAAAGCACCCTCGGTGCTGCAAATTTATGCGCATGCGCAGATCATTAATGTCTATAAACGTAAAGGGAAGTCAAGGGACTCGAGGCAAGGCGTCCTGCTGAAAAAGGGTCCTCAAATTTACATTGCGCCCTATGGAATTTTGGGCGGGAAATCGTAAATACCCTAATAACTCCATCAATTCGCAACAGACAGGCGCGCTTTTTATAGGGTTTATAGGTCTTAGGCCTAGGTCTCATCCTACAGGTGTTAGACACATTAAAGGAAGTCAATCAAGTCATTATAATTTTCGGACAAATTTGGTTAAGGGCTAAAGTGTTCTAAAATTTAAAGTAAACACGGTATTACAGGCAGACAGACTGAGCAAACAGTGTAGACCTAGATTTACGGTATTTACCGTACGTATTTGGTCAGACAGGCCTGAGTAAACAGTATAGACCTAGATGTACGGTATTTATCTTAAGTATTTGGTCAGACAGACCTGAGCAAACAGTGTAGACCCAGATCTCCTTACCTTCAGTAGACAGAACAAAAGCCTTTCCAAAATCCAGTATGAATGCGTCAATTTAACCTCCACTGTACAAAATTTTAGCCCAATCATTTATGACTGCTACCAGCTGAATTTCTCAGCTATGAGTAAAAAGGGTTGAAGTTTTCAAATATTATATGTAAGGAGATGAGGTATCCGAATACTTAGGGTGAAACCGTATGCCCCGAAAACAACTCTTCTCATGTCGAGGCTCCTGAAAGTCAAGATCAGCTGAAATCAGTCGTCGTTCGATGCATATTTTTCCTTTTATTGTCGGGATAGCTCCATGTTTGCTCACGATCGTCCTCCGAGCTAGCATTCTTTATAAATCTACAGCGGGCCGTTATCGGCCCGTCAGGGTAGCTGACAGGCCGATAACGGACCGCTATAGATTTATAAAGAATGCTAGCTAGGCTTACATTGGACGTATACGACGGTCATATGAACAAATAGACTTAGTCTATTAATCTATATTTAGCCCGGAAAATCCCTTAATTTAATTTCAGGGTAGACAATTAAAGGGAATTCCTCATTATTAAATTATGCCCCTTGCAGAGTGTGCTTATTGTAGGCATGCGCAATCCGGGAATGTTCTATATTTAGAAAACATCTCAAATAAGCACTATTTGCCCAGGAAACGTGCCTGCATTAATAAAAAAATCTGAAGTGGACCTGAATCACCCAATATTCGTCTTTGCTATGTTGGTACCTTCCGACAGTATTTCAGCTATTTCAAGACAAGAAACACGTGCTAACATCATAAAAGACTGTCCAACTGAATATCGTTCAGTCATGCGAAAAACTCTGCCCTGGCGGATCCGCGACCCACAACAGTTAGGCGATCAGCAGGCAAGCATTAAATTTACTTCACTACAAACACCCCTCTCTCCATGAAAATTACTGTGCTGGACATGCAGTCCCTGGCAAAAAAGTTAGACCCACACATCAGAGCGCGGCATCTGACCTAGGTCTAGACTGCTTGCTACTCATCCTGCAATTTAATCTTGAAATTTCAACAGATAGCCAAATGGACCTAGTCAGATTTTTGGGGGCCTCATTTGATACCATCAAATTCGTATGGCCTTCTTGATTCCCCGCAAAAAACTGGATTCATACTGTCTGAAATGTGGAACACAATTTTGGCATCTATTTCTCAATTAACTTCATGTGTGGGTTTAGACCACCTTGCAGGACTGCTGTCTGTTATTAATCCGTGTGCCATATTGTTGGGGAGTTAGGAAGTCGAGCATCCTGACATTATTTAATCATTCACGTAGGTCAAGTGAGTAGCCCCAAGGAAGAGAACCAAAAATTTTTTTTTTTTTTTTTTTTTTTTTTTTTATAAATTTCTTATGTTATATAATAAATATGAAACAGCCATATTCTTATGTTTTGTATAAAGTCAGCTTTTAGAAGTGTAATCAGCTACCAATGAGTCCTCGAAACTATTAATTAAGATCATTATCAGGTCCTGCTGGAAGCAGGATACAGAGACAGATTTAGCGTAATTTGGGTCTTTCTTGAATCTGTGCAAAATTAACATTATACTCTTAATCCGTTGGTGTTATCCGTTAGCTCATGCATTATAGAAACCCAGACATGCAAGCAAGCAGACATGGACACGTATTCATTCATGCATGCGCGTGTTTGTTTGTGTGCTTAACAGAAAACAAATCTACAGCTGGAGGTCTTCGGTGTCGAACAGTATTCCGTCCTTCATTACTCGCTGACTAGTGTGTTATGCAATAGTTTTGTTCAGTAAATCTGGATGATAAAATGGGATTTAAGAATCAGATTATCGTTTCTTCCATGGAATTGTCACATCCTAGACTTGATGTCGGCTAGCTACCAGAGAAACAGGACGTCAATCGACATTGTACTGATTACAAGCCTACTGAACCTGTTTAATATGGAAAACTGCTGCATTAGAAATCACAGTTGAAATGACTGTCTCTAGGTGTTTCCATGCATGCGTGTGCGTGCGTGCGTCTGTATGCATGTGCATATGCGTATGTGCATATGAGAGAGTAGTAACAGAGACGAAAATTGCTTAGATGCATTGATTCAATATGGAACAAGGGTTTTTGAGTCACAACAAAAAAAAAAAAAAAAAAAAAAGGAAAGAAAAGAAATATACACACGCACGCACGCACGCACTCACACAATAACAACATACTAATCTCCTTTATGCAATGATAGGAATAAGCTGAAAGAAATGCCATTAGGTGGATCGAAAAGGACAAATACAAAATGACAAAAAATACTCCCCCGCCCCCCGCTGCCCACCCCTCCCCCCCTCAAAAAAAAAAAAAGAAAAAAAAAGAAAGAAAAAAATGCCTGAGAGTAAGGACCGCCATCTGCACTACAAGAACCAAAAAAAAGTGCTAAATATAGTAACCTGTTGTCCTGGTGGTGGTTGTCAAATATAATTATGCTTCCTTTGATCTAACTCACCGACATCACAACTTACCCAACTGATTAGAGCGGATAGAATTTAACACAAAAAATGCTATGCGAAGAAATGGTCCGCTTAAAATCGATTCCTTTGTCTAATATTTTATGAACTGCCTCGACGGTTTGTATGTCATTTTCATAAGATACAGCGCTGTTGCCAAACAACAGAACATTAACAGAAATAGGGCAAATAAGCCAAACTGTCCGCAAACGGTCTTATCTTTGCCCATAGCAAACGGGACATGCTAGTAGAAAATGATTAGCGGTATCTGTACTGCCACAAGTCCATTTTGAAGTATCAGAACTATTTTTTTTGCGAAAAAGATCACGATTTAAGGAACAACAGTTAAAGATGTGTGTGCATTGTCTGTCGCCAATATAAAAGTATTTTTGGAATTTCTGAAACATTTATATTTTTGCACAGTTTATTTCACAATTAAATCTCAACGTTTCGGCTGATTAAAGCCTTTTTGAAGAGAGTTAATTTCTTTCAATGCTACACCATCTTCTCATCAATACTGTCAACCATTTTGAATACAGATGTTATTCAAAATGGATAACATCTGTATTCAAAATGGTTGACAGTATTGATGAGAAGATGGTGTAGCGATAACATCTGTATTCAAAATGGTTGACAGTATTGATGAGAAGATGGTGTAGCATTGAAAGAACTTAACTCTCTTCAAAAAGGCTTTAATCAGCCGAAACGTTGAGATTTAATTGTGAAATAAACTGTGCAAAAATATATGTGTAAAAAATATTGTGCGCTTATGAGAAACATTTATGTTTCGATAAAGACGTGATTTGAAGGCATTAACTAAACTAGCATTTTTTTTTTCTCTTCAGACAAGCCATTCCATTCTCTAAACACACAAGGGCGAGAAGAATCATAATACGGATTTGTTCATGAATCATTTGTTTGTAAGTTATTTGCATTGCTTGAATTACAGTCGAACCTCGTTATCTCGAACTCGCTTATTTCGAATTACCGCTTATCTCGAAGCAAAAATCTGGTCCCTGTTTTACATGTAACATGAAACTATGACAACAAGTAACAATAGATATATTTCTAACTTCAGGAGTCAAATTACATATTCATTTGTTAAATGTGGTTGTTCAATTTATTGTTTTCCTCACTCTCTCAACTCTAATGTGTCGAAGAACGGATATCTCGAAGTGTTTCAGTGAGTCCCTTGGAATTCGAGATAACGGGAGTCGACTGTATATGAAGAAGTCTCGCTAATAGAATGTGGTACAAGAGAGGAAAGAGGACTGTGACTTAGAATATATTTCGTAAAAGAGAGACAATTTTTGCTTTCTTCTTCTGGAATCCAAGGTATGAGTGGGTTAGGCATACATTGTACGAGGGTCTTGCAAAAAGTTCTGTCACTACTAGGCTTCTTTAGTTTTATCCAAGGTATATTTTAAAATGCTTCACTGCACTTGAATGGTGCGTTGAATAGCTAACGATACCCGTTTATTTCGTGCAAATTGCTTTCCAACTGACTTAGTTATTTCAAATTGATATAGATGCAGTCATATACACTGACCAATTTACTTGTTACAATATAAAACGACCAAGCAAAGGATGGTCAGTCCACCTGAAAATAGCCTCCTCTCATAAGTGTTAGGCTGTTAAGTTTTTTTGGCTTCTGAAAAGGTGAAAGTTTTAAACCACCCACCTTATTCACTTGACCTGAGTCCCTGTGACTTATTTTTATTTCCAAGGCTTAAGAAAATGCTTTCTTGAAATAAGTATACGTCTAGAAGTTCTCTTGGCAGCGCTATTTATCAGTGTCTCCAACAGATACCAAAAGAAGACTGTTTATCTGCTTTTCGCGACTGGGTAAAAAGGTTACAAAAATGTGTTTCAGTAAAGGAGGAATACTTTGAAGGTTTGTAATAAAAATCTGTTTGATAAAACGTAGCCCTGAAGTAATCTTAACCCAGTGACAAAACGTTTTGCAGGACCCTCGTAAATGGGTTAAAGTATCGTTAAAGTCGTGTGGTCGCAATAATCTATATTCCACTTTACTTATTCCAATGGCTCCACATAAGAAGACAGTAGACTGCGCAGGTACACAGGCTGGTCTGATCATTCACTGTTTTTTTATGACGTAATGACATTTTTTTTCGTATTTCGGCTCCAGTCTATAACAAAACACACGCTTGGATCTTAGGCGTCACCCAGCGGACATGCAACGTTGAGACAACGTCGAATCAATGTCGATGCAACGTCGTGACGTTGTATCGACGTTGATGCGACGTTGTTTGAGCGTAATGTTTTCAAGGATCAAATAATGCCAAAAGCAAGAAAAGATATAAGAGGACTGGTCCCAAGGTTATAAAACTTTTTCATGCTCAGCTGAGCTAAAACTGATGTTTTCTCTGCTAATGTTGGCATTTTCATATTTATAAGCGGAGAAGTTTTCATGCTCAGCTATGTTTAGCAAGAAATATTTTGTTCACGTTTAGACTTTACGGCCCAATCAACCCAATAGGGTCATGTCGAGCGCGATCAGTTTTACTTTTACTGGGCAGGCTTAGTCCTCTAAGCGGTTAGTCAGCAATGTGCACATTTTTTCGCCAGAAACTGACAACTGCTCTTCTTGAATTAGCGGAAGGGAGAGAATGGCCATGCAAAATATTTTATGATCAAATCTCCACAAATCTCCACGAAAGTATGTTGCCGACCCGGCGAGGGTCAAACCCGCAACCTCCTGATCACCAGTCGAACGCGCATCCAACTGTGCCACGGAGGCCGGCTCAGCGGGAACGAGTAAATTGAAATTCTATTAGCAGAACAATTTTCATGCTCAGCTGAGTTGAGCATGAAAACATCATGAAAACATGCCTATTTTATTTTGACCCCCCCCCCTAAACCCCACTTTTATAAAGTAAAGCTGGGGTTTACAGGGGTATATATTATTTTTCTTATTTTTGCTGAAACATACATTGTAGGTACTCGTTAGAACCGTCTCGTAGACAACAATGTTTTGAGCAGAAATATGAAAACTATCAGAATTTTTTTTTATCTGAAAATGTTCATTTTTTGATGGTAATATTTTCAGTATATTTAAATAGGCATGTTTTCGGGCCTGGATACACTAAGTAGATTTTTTTGACAGTTCCGCCAGGAAAACAACTTTTGTGACTTCCTACTTGCTCTACTGCATGCCCGACACTCTCTAGGGAGGGGTCTACTCGAAAATAAAGAATTTGCTCCCAAGGCGAGACATTTTTATGACTTCGTGTTTGCTGTACCTACGCCGAAATGGAGCAAACTTTTTCCTTTTAGAGTAGACCCATTTTGGAAGGGACGGTAAAACCATTTTTATTGTATACATAATAAGGCTGTCACAATTAATCGGATAATCGATAATTGATCGATTAATTCCACAAAAATGATTATTATTACAGTTTTGCTAATAATCGATCACTTGGTTTCTGTGTCTGTTACTTTTACGTATTTGCCCTTCATATTCATACACCTCAACTACTTACAATACTTTATCTAAAATTTGAACAAGTACAATTTACTACCCAATATTGTGTCTAAAAAAAGCTGGACGAATGGCGAACAGTGTAGACCCTGATGAGACGCAGCGTTTTGTGGCGTCTCATCTGGGTCTACATTGTTTGCTCAGGCTTGTCTGACCAACATACAGTAAAGTATAACATGGTAAGACTTATGCTCAGACAGATACGTAAAATTATTACCAAATCTTCAGTGATTACTAATCGATTATCAATGCCAGGACTGATAATCGATTATCTTTTCAGCTCTGATTAGCCAGCCTTAATACATAACATATCAGCCGGACACATAAAAAATCAGATGCCATTAAATGCACTGAAAGGTACACCACAACCTCTGTATAACACTATTGTTGGGGTCCATAGTTTAAACCGTGTTAGTTAAACACCCGTGTTATATCCAACCAAAAATGTATAGATTATATTGAAAAAATGGTCATTTTTCAATATAATCTATACATTTATAAATAGTCATTTTTCACTATAATCTATACATTTTTGGGATCCATCTTTGAACCGTGTTATATCCAAAACCGTGTTATAACGAACCGTGTTATAAAGAGGTTGTAGTGAATTTGTTACAATTTATAAACAGACATGACCTGAATTATATTGATGTTAATAAGGACATTTAACAACAATACATCTACATGTACATTTGTACTTCGGTGGCTCGAACACCTATGGCGACACTGAAAATTGTTCGAGATAAGGGTTAATAACTGAGGGTTGGTTAATCACGGCGCCAGTTTAGAAAGCGAACAGTGACAATTTAGGGAATTCTTTTTTGATCTTCTACACAATTATGATATGTTGTGTGTATTCATCAGAATCGCCTGGATAAGGCGATTCTAACAAGTACACAGAACATACAATGTCACGATAAAAAGACAGTTTCCCCTAAATACTTCTTTTCTGGAGTTTTCGGAAGAATTTCGCTGGGTCTCAAAAACGAGTCCGAATCAGCAATGTTAAACGAGCCGTCAGTGTTCGAGTTATTGAGGTTGGACTATATAACATACACAAGTTCTTTAAAAAGCTCTCGCCGTTTACCCTTAAAAGTAAAACAGAAAGCAAAAGCAGCGTCGATCTGAAGCATAAAACTGCAATGGCATTACAAGCAGTGTAATATAAACGGATACACTTACAAGGGGGGCATCTGTCCAAAGTATTTCTAAAAAGGGAGGCAAAACAATTTCTTTTTATAGTAGCAAATACTCTCCTTTTATAGTATATAGCAGCCCCCTTCTGAAAATGGGCCTACTATTAAAGGAAAGAATTTGCTCCATAAATTCTTTCTTTTCACAGTGGGTCCCTTTTCAAAAAGGAATTTGTGTGGAAAGAAGCAAACATGAAGTCATAAAAGTTATCTCCCTTGTACAAAATGGCGGAAAATCTAATTAGTGTTTCCAGTTGTCTTTAAATCTCAGAAGTCAGTTACATTTAGTTAAGAACAAGAACAGCACATATAAGTAAAACAGAACAAAAATGCAAAAGTCAACAACAGAGCATAAATTAGTAGCAAAGCCAATGAACATCAGAACAAGCTCAAACAGAACACAAGATAAATCCAGCTGCTTTGTTTCTCTTAACCATATACAGTATAACCTCAGTGGCTCGAACACGGATGGCTCGTTTACCGACGATGATTCGAACTCTTTTTTCAGTCCCTACAAAATTCTTCCAATAGCTCAAGAAAACATATATTTAGGGATTTTTTTCTTATTTTATCATGGAATTGTATGTTGTGTGTACTCATTAGAATCGCCTCAACGAGGCGATTCTAATGAGTACGCTCAACATACAATCGTTGTGTAAAAAATCGAAAAGATTTCCCAAAATTATCGCTATTTGCTTCCTGAACTGGTGCCATGATTAACCCTCAGTGACTCGAACTACCCATGTCTCGAACAAATTTCCATAGTCCCAAAGGTGTTCGAGTCCATGGAGGTTCGACTGTATGCCGACTTTTTACTCCAAACGGATTCTTCTTCTACCTCAGTTTTTCAAACAAATCCATTTCTGATAGAAAGGGTGACTAATTAGTTTTTTCTTATTAAAACATTTTAAAGAAATTACGGCATTTTTGCAAACAATATGGACCCTAATCAGACGCCGCGTCACGCTCTGGTGCTACTTTGTTTGCGGATGTCTCTATTATAGGACACCAAGAATAAATGGGTTTAACACCCCCTAAATAGAATATGAAACTATACAAAGAACGATAGAGTAAAGTCCACTGGGCAATAATAGGTCACCTCATTTTAGTCTGGATATGCCAAAAAGGGTAAAAGTCAAACAGTGCAGACCCAGATCAGTCGTTGCATTCTGCGGCGTCTGATCAGGGTCTCCACTGTTTGCAAATAGTTAAGTGCTATTTTTCTCTGCGAATATCTACATAACATAGTCTGGTATACCTAAAATTGAAACTGGACTCTTCCAATATGTAGTGTGGGGGAGTTTATTCAGTTTAAAAAGTGTCAAGTTAGAAGCACTATTGACCGGCGCGGGAATTGCGCCGATCTCTTAATATAGCTTTGGTTTAAACAATATTTTATTCAAAGCTAGTATACATTTACAACATATAAATAAGATCTGGCATAAGGATCTGACAGTAAGCCATTTCACTTTTAAAAGTCCTCTCCTGAAACAATGTAATGTACGACATTATTGAGTAGCATGACTCAAAATATTGAGATGAACTGAATACGAGAAAATAAAGAGAGAGAGAGAGAGAGAGAGAGAGAGAGAGAGAGAGAGAGAGAGAGAGAGAGAGAGAGAGAGAGAGTTGAGTAGCAAGACTAGAGTATTTACTGAAAGTACATACGAGAAAGCAAACAGAGAGAGAGAGAGAGGCAGAAAGATTTGACTGACCCCTACACATGATTTATACAGATAAATAAGCGAGTAGGCATGTATCAAGGCAATTTACATTATGTGCTAGATGCTAGGTACCTTAACAAATCTTTCCGATTTGATAATGAAGTCTTGAACTTGTAAATTGAGTATTTCATTCTCATGCAATGAAAGGTTGTTTTTCCCATGCAACAGGTCATTAATTGTATAACTGTGTAGATTGCGTGGTTGATATCTTTCCCTGGCAACTGAGTGGTTAACACACGTGAAAAGGAAATGTTTGGCACTTTCAAATTCTCCACAGCTACAAGAAGGGCTTTGGGTGATATTTTTACGGTAAAGATCGGAATTAAGTGAGCTGCATCCCATCCTCAGTGTAGCGTGGAGAATTTGACCCATGCGTGTACCAACGTTAAAGTATTTAGGAGGTATTTTTATGTTTCTGTTTAAAGCGTGTTTAAAGGCTGCAACAGATGACGCTTCTTTGACTTCGTTTCGTAGACTATTCCATGCGCGTATAGTCGAGGGAAAGAAAGAGTCAAGGAACAGATTTGTGTTAGCTCTGTAGTTCTGAATGTGTTCAGAATTTCGAAGATTATACCTAGCTGTTTCTCTAACAGTAGGGGGGACAATGTCAAAAAGGTAGTCGGGTGTAAGACAGTGTAGAATTTTGTAGAAGATTACCAGTTTGTGTTTATTTCGACGACTTTGAAGAGACTCCCATCCAAGATCAAAAAAGAGCTTTTCAATACTGCATAATTTGGTTGCCCCTGTTATAATTCGCGCAGCTTCGACGTGAATTGCATCGAGCTGTTTTTTAGTTTCAAGTGAGCAATTGTCCCAGACGACATCGCTATACTCTAAAAGGGGTCTAACAAAGGCCATGTACATTTTCTCTAAGGATTTTCTACTCACTCTAAATTTGAGGGCTCTAAGAAGGTTGAGACGTGTCCAAGCTTTTTCAGATATATTTTTCACGTGTACTTTCCAGGCGCATGAATCGGAAAATGTGAGGCCAGATGTCTGTGGGTGGATGTTTCCTGAATCATCGTGTTATTCAAAAAAAAGGGGTGGGTGTTGAATGGGGTTTAATTTCCTAGTGAGCGTCATTGCCATCGTTTTCCTTGCGTAGAATTCTACTAGCCATGAGTCAGCCCAGTCAGAAATAGTTTGTAGATCGCTGTTTAGCAGTCTTGCGGCAAGGTCAGGGCGTTCAACAATGATGTACAGGCTGGTATCGTCAGCAAAGAGACGAATGGAGCAGCCGATGTTTTTAACAATATCATTTATATATACAAGAAATAGAAGTGGGCCCAATATGGAACCCTGGGGCACACCGGCTTCAACTGAGGCCCAGTCGGAACATTTGCCATTGATAACGACGCGTTGTCTACGACCAGATAAGTAGCTAGTAAACCAATTCAAAACCTGGTCGGAAACAACTAAGCATCGGAGTTTGTGGAGCAAACCCTTGTGCCAGACTCTATCAAAGGCCTCGGGTATGTTGCAGAAAACTGCTCGTTCCTCTTTACCACTGCATATGGCCTCACAAAAGGTATGATAGGTATGAAGAAGTTGATAGGTTGTAGAGTCACCTTGTACAAAGCCCGACTGGAATGGAGTTATCATCTGATGTGATGTGATGTAATTATAAAGGTATTTGTGTACGCAGCGTTCCATGGTTTTGCCTACAGAACTCAAGAGGGATATGGGTCTATAGTTACTTGGGAGGGATTTTTCATCTTTCTTATGAACTGGAGATAGGTTGGCGTCCTTCCACGAAGTAGGAAAGTAGCCTTGAGCGAGGGACCTGTTAAAAACAATGGAGTACGGATAGACCGGATAGTCGGCGCATTCCCACAAGACTCTTGGGCTGATTAGATCGGAACCACAGGCTTTGCTGACATTCAAGTGTTTCAATACATCAAGAACGTCTTGTGTGGTAATTGTGATTGATTCTAAGATGTGCTGTACCGGCTGTAGAATTGGTAATGCTTTGTTTGTGTCATTGACCTTTGTCTGAGAGGAGAAGTATGTGTTTAACATTTCTGCTTTCTGTTGGTCTGTTTCAGCCATTTCGTAGCTCATTGTGAGTATTGGAATATTGCTAGAGGAACTCCCAATATTCAAAAGTCGTTTTGAAGTTTTCCAAAATATTTTAGGGTCACAGTTTTCTGAGGACAGCAGATGATCAAGTTTGTCGAAATACTGTTTTCTTGATAACCGTTTTGCAGCGTTGGCTTTGTTCCTGAGAAGTTTATATTTAATCCAAAAATAATTGTTGTTTGTCTTTTTAAATTGCCTAAAGGTGCGTTTACGTTTCATTATCAAGATTTTTTATCTTGCATGTTATCCAAGGCTGATCATTTTGGTTTATGGTGACTCTTTTGTTTGGTATTGATTGTTTGGCAGCCGCAAAAATTGTATCAGTAATATCCTTGATATTCTGGTCAATATTCTCTTCATATTCAATTTTTTCTGAGAGATTAGATTCAAACACCAAGTTCCTAAGTTTGTCGTAATCTGCTAATTTATAGTTCCATATTAGTCTTTTAAAGGATGGCGTGTGTGGACGAGCAAATTTGAGTAGAATAATTACCGGACAATGATACCTGGTATAATCTGCCATAAAAGGGTCAGCTACACCGCTGGTTAGAACATTATTATTATTACGCACTAAAATTAGATCGATGCGCGAAGAAGAAGTTTCTGTAAAATGCGTAGGTTCTGTTATAAGCTGTTTCAGGTTATATTCGAGGAGAAGGTCTGTCATTTTATTATTGTTGTTTTGAGACATATCAATATTAAAGTCACCCGTGATTATAATGTCTGCTAGGTTGGTGTTGTTTGCTCTGTCGACACTTTCTTTTATAAGATCGAAGAAGTCAGGGCTGCTATTAGGGGGTCTATAGAATCCCGCCACTAGCACCTTTTTCGATTTGATTTGGATCTCGACCCAAGTAGATTCCAAGCCTTGTATTTCTAGGTCGGGTCTTTGCTTACAGAATAGAGAATCGCAGACACAGATAATCACACCTCCTCCAGAACGATCTTGCCTGTCTGTCCTAAAAGGTGACATAAAGTGGTCTATCTGTATCGTGCTATTGTCAATGTCAGGGTTTAGCCAGCTTTCGGAGAAAACAAGCACGTCATATGGCTCAGCTTCACTGCGTATTGTGTCGATTTTCGGAGCCAGGCTTTGAACGTTTGCTGAAAAATATCAGAATTTTTTATCTGAAAATTTTCAGTTTTTGGAGGTGAAATTTTCAGTATATTTGAATAGGTGTATTTTCGTAATGAGAGAGAAATGTTTTGATGCGGTATGCGAAAGGGCATACGCCGGTAGGGAACCTTAATGTTTTTGTAAACCTCGTTGCTTCGCTGAATAGCTAGCGACATATTGAACGCAGAGAGGTTACGGTTATTTGGGATACATAACAATACTAGTGTCATTGTAAATAAAAGTAGATGGAATTTGTTATGTGTTATTCTCTTCTTGGTACCTAGCATTAACGATAAAGAAACACCTAACGTGCCACCAAGCCCGTCTGATTTAAACTGGTTGATCTTCAGGTAGTGCTCAGCAGGAACTGTAGGAATATCAAGACGAGTCCTGAAGCAGGTCTGGTGTGTCTTGAAATTGGTGTGTAGTTTCAACGTAAGTCATCGGCTGTGAATATCTGAATGTAAGGTGGTCAGTCCAAGTTACAGGTAGAAAAGGATAGGAAAACGAACATAATAAACAATAAAGAAACGTGATGGTAAACTTCACGTAATTTGAAAAAAAAAAAAAAAAAAAAATATATATATATATATATAAAAGCAGCTGTGGTGGGAATAATAAATTTAGTTCAAAGCAACGTTGCATAAGTCTACCCAAAGGAAGATTGGAAAAGGAAGAATAATACCGAGATAATTTAAAACTTCACACCAGGTTCACGACGCAGGAGCAGCATCCAATCAGCGTCGAAGACGCCGTGGCGTCGAACAGACGATGATCCGCCGCGGCATCAACACCGTGTATGTTAACTAGGTTCTTTTGGGTAAGAGTATAAGTAATGAATTTGACCCTCCACGAGATCCCAGGGCCTGCCGAGCCGCGGCGTCATCTGCAAGTTCCGCCTCGATAAATGACGTAAGAGCTATGCGGTCGCTGAAAAATGTCAATCTCAATATAAGGTTATAGCTTTAGAGGTTGTCTAAGAAAAAAAAATACCACAATGGAACTGAGTGACATGCGAGTCCAGCAACAGCGCCACCATAACGCCGACTGTTGCCGACGACATCGCACCCAACTGGCCCAGCCATCTCGTGAATCGTCACCGTTTCGTACTCGTACATCTATGCGTTTGAAACCTAACTCGTGGTGATAATCAAGCTTATAGAACTCAGAAAATAAAATAGTAATAATAAAAAATCACAAGTAACATGACAGTGTGTATTAAGATAAAAATACTGTTACATTTCAACAGATACTAGCCATTTTAACAACAATAGTAACGTATTTAATTCAAGTGCTGAGCATGCTGATTTCAAGACACAGAGTACCTGCGTGTGTATTATGGTTTGTGCATGTCTGTGCAGTCGTATGTGTATGCGTGGACATATGCATGAACATGACTTGAAAAAACTGTCTCAAGTGAACACTCAAGTGGAATATATTGGATACTGGATGCATTTAGATCGGTACAAGTATGTCCCGGTAAGCATTCTATGTAAATCTATAGCGGGCCGTTATCGGCCCGTCAGGGTAGCTGACGGGCCGATAACGGCCCGCTGTGGATTTATAAAGAATGCTAGCTGGGGTGTTTCTTTGTAACGGTTACAATTTAAGCTTTGTGTAGGAGGTGCAGAAGTGCTGAAATACAGTGTTTTACATTTTAAAAGGATTTAACTCCAGCAGTCAGTGGAGATGTCGACCATATATTGGAGCTTGGAATATAATCTTAACATGCTGCACACTACAACGCCCACGCTCCTGGCAAATGTTTCAGCAAACGACACGCCATTCCCCGGAAACAGGTCCCGACACCTCATGCAGGCTGTCTTCCAAAGGAGACAACCAGCAAGCAATGCCAGATACTATTGTCTGGGTAAAAATAAGAAAAAAAATTATCAACTTGTCCAATGCTGAATTAGCTCCAGCCTAACTACTAGGCCAATATATAAGTATGTCACTTTTTGTTTACTTATTATTATTTGTTTTTTCATTTACATTCTACTTTTTGATTCAATGTTTAGCTAGTCTATGGGTGAACTTTTCTTCTGTGGTTGTCTCTGAAATATATTAGAAATCCAGACCATATTATCTATAGACTAGCCACAGCCACAGAGCTCAATAAGCCCAAGAATATATATGTATATTTCTAAGCCTTGGGCAAGGCTAAATTAGCCCAGGAAGCGATAAGGATTGACGTGTCCGCATGTCAGTTATTTCCCTTCGATTTTCAGTAGCAGTTATCTCCTTTGAACCACCAGGATCTGCCATTATCTAAATGTACATCTAAATGTACATGTGATAGGTGTTTTTAAAGAACAATGGTTCTACACCATTTGCTACTAGTACAACAACGCGGGATATGGTGTGGTGTGGTTCAGTGTGAGGTGGCGCAGTACGGATCATTTGTGTGTGTGTGTGTGTGTGTGTGTGTGTGTGTGTGTGTGTGTGTCTGTACGTACGTACGTACGTATAATGTGTGCTTGCGTGGAGAGGTATGGTTCAGTTGTTTGTGTGTATATATGCGTGTGTGCGTTTATGCGCATGTGTGAGTATACACAATTTGAAATAGAGAATTAGGCTTTATCACCCAGGGAAACCCGATATCGGGATATCGGAGGTTGCGAGATTTCGGAGCTAAACAAATGATGTCATCCAGCGACAGTGTATGTACTTATCCTCTTTTAATGATCAAAAACGTACTCCTGGAGGATAAGCAACGTAACTTATATTTTCTCAGTTGAATAGTTTAATATATGAAAATGGAATTTCAATATAAAGTATCCTCCTATTTATTCAAAATCACGTTTGAAAAGGAAATTTCATTGTTTTTCACCCAAATTCCATTTTCACTTGTTTATAGCTTTTATCCTGTAAAGCTTTATCATTGAGTATGTATGTCTGTATAATCTAGAACATTTCTATAAATTATACAAGAAATATCAGATGTGAAAAAAAAATACTAAAGTGGCAGATTTTTTAGATTTTTTTATGGTTGTTGTCATATTTATTGGTAACAGGATGTCGGAGGTATGATGCAGGGATGTCGGAGGACAGATTTATATTGGAGAACGGGATATCGGAGGAAGGAAATTTTGTGTTCTTCTTAAAACGGCTACATTTTTTCTGAAATGTGATCTTGCCTAGTTTAATATGTTGAAGACGATTACCTGAATCGTCAGGAGAGGCGTGTAGCAAGCGAACAAAGCGTTTATGCTGACTGGCAAAGAATAAATGAAATAATGTGCCACAGACTTATCAAGATAAAACATCAAGATAACCAGCCATCGTGATGAAAATCCCGGTAACAAACACGACTTCACATAGAAAAAGTTGGGACTGCAGGGCTATAAATCTTTTTTTTTTATTTTTTTTCTTGTTTCTGCTCTAAAATATGTATTGAAGTACTCTTAAGAACCACGTCGTTTCTGCTCTAAAACATAGGTTGCTGGTTATCGTTAGAACCGCCACGATGAAAAAAAAAATAATAATAATACGAAAATTAACAGTTTTCTTTCTGAAAAGTTTGTATTTTTTAAGACATGAAAATTTCATTCTGCGCGTTTTCATATTTGTTCATCACAACGTTTTGTGCCTTTGGTGAGTTTCCAGGCCTATACACAGACTTTTGAAATGGAAGGGGCGGGTGTGTGAATTCTTGGCTATTCTTTAAAGGGGGCACAGACGCCAACAAAATGCCGATGGGAGATGCACAATTAAGGAATGTAAAGTTATTTTAAGGCCAAAACCTGCATGATTTTTAAAATAATTGGCCCGAAAGGGGTACAGGTCTCGTTTCATCGTTTGGTAGGTCAGACACTCCATGGATTTTTCACTTACATTTAATGTAGGCTTAAAAACCCACGCCCGTGGGTTTTGAAACGGAGATGGTGTGACCGTATGGAGGCGTGCAAATGCTCAGAAAATGTCGATTCAGAGGCAAAAATTAGGAGTGTAACCTGTGTTTTCGATTAAAATCTGCTTGATTTTTTAAATATTTTGTCCACAATGGAGGCTACGTTCGCCAACTCCCCCCCTCCCACCCCCCATCCCATTTGCTTGATTTTGAATAAATTTGTCCATCCCCATCCCCAACCACCACCACACACGCACGCACGCACGCGCGCGCGCACAGCGCGTATGGAAGAACACGTTACAAAATCTGCAATGTTTTCTATTGATAGCAAATGAAAATGACAAAGGTCTCTACGATACAACTCGAAACAAACTCATATAATTATTATATCACGCTAGCAAATTTATGCGGTGAAGACCCCTTGCAAATTTCACTTAGGAAAATGGGATTACAGGGGAATGTGCAATTTTTCTGCTACTGCTTAAAAACCTTGATAAGCGGACTATCCTAAAGATTTGTAGACAACAGAGGAGTTGAAAGCCCGTATGGTATAGAGTGGGACTCAGAGGTATGCTTCTTAACAGATTGTAAGAGCTCGTCGTGTGATTATTATTATTATTATTATTATTATTATTGCTAAATTCTAAATTTAGCGACCCACCTAACACAGGTAATGGTCAAATATGAACGACTCAGTATAAGAAAATAGATAGACTCTTGTAATTAGATATACAAATGTCAGCCCGATGGACGAATAAGCACCTGTTGTTAACTTTATTATAGAGTTTTTGTACTGATATTGGTGAATATTGTGCAGAGTTGGGATATTGCTATAAATAATTGATATATCATAGATTTACAGTGGTAACGTTACGTTTATTTTTTCTGATCTGATGGCACTCGTTGGCACCACATCGGCGCTGCGGTTCTTACGAGTTTCCAAAATCAACATTTCAATCGAAACTTAGGTAGGAAAATATCACGTTTCACATACAGATTATCATTTTTGCAGCGAAAAGCTGTTTTATTGCATATAGGTTCTTAAACGTAATAGCATTGGTTCTAGTAATATTATTACATTAAACTCTCCTTCAAACCAATCAAACCCTATTAAAATTGCTACAAAACGAGACACTAGTATTTACACACAGGCTTAGCACCATATTGTGCGTGCAGGTTTTAATTTATATTGTTTTTTTCAGACAGAACTCACTCCGTCAATTTTCAGTGCCTCCGAAATCCAGCAACAGTCCCTCCGAGATCCACAGCATCATGTGTTAATGTACCTCCGAATATTCCGTTATCCAAAATTTCGCTAGTACTTGCTTTAAATTTCATCCGGAGGCGTTATTTTTTGTTGATAAACTGAAACAACTATGAAGACAGTCGAAGAAAAGATGTCAATCCTTGGGCAATAATAAACTAACATGCCATTTACCATGATGGGGCTGGTAGCCGTCGAAAAGGCAAAATATGAGATGAAAAATAGATCGTCTCGGTTCAAATGCCGTTTTCACCTCCACAAAGTAGCTGAGAAAGGAAACATTTGCTTTAACATATTCAGTATTATGTCTCTAGAACGAGCAACTCAGCTTTTTTATCAAATGATTAAGATATAAGCTATCAAAAACGGATAAGTACATACCCTGTCGCTGGATGATGTCATTTGTTTACCTCCGAAATCTCGCAACCTCCGATATCCCAATATCGGGTTTCCCTGGGTGTTTATGATATAACAGGTATATGAAACCAGACATCGACTCGATAATATTTCTAGGCAAAAAAATCTGTAAAAAGTATTATACTAGTCTCTTTTTACGACAAATATGAAAGATAATTTAAACGTCAAGCGAGCCACGTCATGAGGAAACCTGTCCAAAAAAAAAAAAACGAAACAGTACGCAGGTTAGAATGCGTAAATGCGCAGTCTGATCCGCGCACCTCTTCGCATTTATGAGTGTTCAGGTTTTCTCTTGATGCGACACAGCTGTGTAGTGGTAATGTGCTGAATACACATCTTGAGCACAATAGTTACAGTATATGTTCAAACACAGGTAGTATAGGTCCGGGTAACATAAGACAAGAATATTATGCATAATTCGTGTTAATGAATATGCTCTATACTTAACCACTAAAGTGACTTACATTTAGGTCTTAACACTTCACACCCTTGGTAAAATATTTTCAGCAGACGACATACCGAGGAACGCCTCCGATTACTCCTCCCCGAAAACAGGTCCTTGCACCTCATGCAAGTTGTCTCCTAGAGAGGCAACCCGCAAGAGGTACCAAATCCTGCTTTCCGGGAAAACAGTCTAGTCCAGGACGGGTGCCCATCCACGCATTTGTGGAGCGTTTTCCGGTCCAAACTACGTCTTTGATTTGGAATTTGGGTTAAGATCCTGTTATAAACATTTTTTTCTAAACTTACTGATTTGTTTAACTTTTTGACTGATAAGTGGATATGTACATATGCAATATGTGCATTGATTTTGATAAAAACTATTCCATTAAAACCTTAAAGCTGTAGAGGTATTTTCCAGTATACTTTGCTGCATGTGATGTAAATTTTTTCCATCATTTTCTTTTCTGAATTTCTTCTTAATAGTTGTCAAGATTATCAATATGGCAATTTGTGTGGGGCCTTCTGGAAGCTGGGTCTGATGTAGGAGTTCTACTTTTCTTCTTTTTGTCTAATTTTTTAACAGCCTTTTAGATGCCAAATTATAAAACAGGGCTGTGGAAATACCATACCCGACTTGTTTAGCTTGTCCCATTTCCCTGAGGACAAGTAAGAAATTGCAGTTTAGTTGTCCTGGGACAAGGACTTCATATCTCTAACCTTGAAGAACATCCAGATTATGACATAAATTTTTCTTATTGCTGGAAGAAAACAAATGTTATGGGTACTCATTAGAAGCACCTCACAGCACCTCTGTGAGGTGCTTCTAATGAGTACACCCAATATTTGAGAAATAAGAAAAAAAATATCAAATTTCGGGCAAGTAAATCTTGGTTTGACATGAATTATGACCATTTACTTGTCCGAGGACAAGTAATAAAATTTGATAATTCCACAACACTGTTAATAAAAGATATTCTTGTATTTGGTAGCCATTCCTTTTCAAATTTGGATGGCAAGTGTTAGAGCAACCTCTGAGGAGTTATTTTAGTATATCAGGCTGCACATGACAAAATGAACAACATGTGTTCCAAACAAAGACTCGGATCAACCTGGGTATCAGTCTTCCCATAGTGTACAAAAGGTAGTATAGGACAGACTGTCTTCATGCTGGCAGAATGAACTTGATGAATTCCCAAGCTCATCTGAGTCTTTGCTGAGCACATGGGTCAATTGTTGGTTTAATAATGTGATTGCGCACTAAGTATTTTAATTATAACTTAAAATCTGTGGTTGTATTCATCTTTTACAAATATTTTTGTTTTCTCTTTTATTATAGTTACAAAAGAAATGCTATTTCAGCTATCTTTTCTTTTGTTTGTATTGAGCATAAGGACAGCATATCATATGTACTCATGGTATTAGTTTTTGAAAAATCACAATCCTTACACTAGGTAGCATGGTTACAGTAAGTGAGGAAAGTTCCATTTTATTCCAGCCTCTTTTAAAATTAAGTTCGTGTCAACACGTTCTTTTTGTTGGAGTTTGAGAACAGGATGACACATTTAAGCAAACAGTTTTTCATCAAGGTCTTGCAGAGGCACACACTCCTCAAAAATGCGCATACTTTCTCTAAAATGACTTTTCTCAACTTCAAGGTAGTATACACATTTCAGTTCTGCTCCTCCTCCTGGTTTGTCAAAGGGCTGCAAGTGCCTTGCCCTTTGATATCTTTGATGAACCAATGGTCTTGAGCTCTGAGTGACTGTTCCCAAGATTTGGCAGGAAATTTTGGCGACCAGGTTTCTCTCCATCAGTAACTTAAATGCACGGCAAACATTTGCTGGTACTCTTCCCACTTGTTTACCTGAAAGCATTAAAGATAAAGTACATGTCATCCATGTTATATGAGTTGGAGTTTGTTTGTTTGCTTTTTGTGTTTGTTTGTTTGTTTTTGTTTTTTTTTGGTAATTCAGTTTTACGACCCTTCAACATGTTAAAGGTCATTTTGGGCACGGCCAGTTAAACTAATCACAAGGTTCCTGGCAGGCTTTTGCCAGTAACTGACAGCTGGCCTTCTTAAATCAGCACAAAGAGAATTACAGGCAGAAATTTTTTCATGACCAAGCCTCCACTGAATAATGTCCGGGTGCGAGGATCAAACCCTCGGACATTCGCATACTAGAAAAACAGTAACTGACAGCTGGCCTTCTTAAATCAGCACACAGAGAATGACAGGTAGAAAGTTTTTCATGACCAAGCCTCCACTGAATAATGTCCGGGTGCGAGGATCAAACCCTCGGACATTCGCATACTAGAAAAACGTGGATCAGACAAAGCTACTGTACCCAGTACATGAGTTGGTACTATATGTGCCACATCATGAGATGACCTGCTTTATAAGCCTGTGCATCCATGCAGTCTGAGCAGTGTCTTCACTGCCTTATACTATCTCTTGCTCCTATATTCAAACTTTCGAGCCTCGGGCTAGCTACTGCACTTGCACAGGCCAATTAAAATCTTACCTGGTTAAAAACCCCAATGGTAGGTTTTCTGGTGATGGGGCTCAGTGAATTGTACAAAGTTTTGTAGTGAAAAGGTTTTATGCTATATGTCAGTTTGTTTAGTTTCTGACAAATGAAGTATTTTTCTACTGGCTTTTTTTTTTATATTTTTGAAATTTTCTGGTGATTATGACACGGGACATTATTAACTGTTATTATATGTACATTCCATGATTTATTTGTCACTTAAATAGGTCTCATCTCAGTTTCTACATGGTAAATCGTCTGCTGCACGAAAATCAGAAACGCACCACAACTTCTTTATGGTAAAAATCTTAAAAAAAATTGTAACTATCAGAGTTTACATATGGTTTAAATTTCATCTTGGTAAGTTAAATAATAAAAAAAATCCCCATATCGTGCATTGCTAATTTTTTGTGTGTTTTCATACAAAAAAGGGGAAATAGCATTATACCTGTATACCATTTGAGGCAAAATTTAATAGTAAACAAGCAAAATTTAATAAACATGTCAGGATAAAATTTTGCGTGTAGAGCAGTACATTTTTTGTAAGTTTTCACCTCTTCAAAATTTTGGGATGGCTCCAGGTTTCCCATAATAATTAACGTATGAACTGAGATGAGACAATGTTTAGAATTACAGTGAGGGGCATGTGTAAAAGAAAAAAAAACAAAAATAAAACAAACAATGGTGTATAAATGTCAGGAAATAATGCATTCCTTCTGGCTGATAATGTTTATATATGTATGTATACCATAAAATTCTAAAATTTCAGATACCCATATAATTTGTTGTAATTACCCAAAAATTCAACAAAGTTGCTTTACCATTGAGTAATTCATAGCTAAAATATATTGGCAGATTGGCAAGCTGTGTAGACCCTGATCAGACTCTTCCTCTATCTGATGTGGGTCTGCACTCTATTCCCCTCCCCTGGATGTCTGAAAATTTAGGATCATTACAGTACATTTAGTTTACTAGTTCAGGAACTTTATTTGAACATTATGGGTATGATTGTCTTTTTTTTTCAGTATTTTAATTTAGTAGACAACTTATCATTAGAGTGAGTTCAGCCCGAGTTATCAACATGGCAAAGTCATAAAGTGTTAAGTGACATGAGCTGTGCTTCATATTTCAGTCAGAAATAGTCTACAAATTGATAGGATAGATTCTTTAGTGTTACAGACATATGTGTTTGTAAATATGATACTTCTGTTAGATTTTATTTCACAGATATGTATTATGACTGAAAAGCTGTTTTCTTTAACATGTTTAACATATTAGAAACCAACTTCTATACATATCTCATTGAAGCATATGTGATATATTTTCATTGTATGCCAGTAAAAACTGCAGGTGGAAATGCTATAAGTCCGATATTGACTGTTTTGAAATCAGTTACATGTACATGTTAAGATGTTGCTCAATTATATGTTTAACCCTTGTCAAGCTGAATAAATTAAGATGCTACGCCCACTTCTAATTTTCAGCCTATCAGATTACTTGATCCAGATTATTTATATAAATTCACATACTTAATGGCAAACAGTGCAGATCTGGATCTGCACTGTTTGCTAAGACAGGGCATGTTGTGTTCAGCAAGAGAAGGGTTAAAATTTTGAATAATTCCAGCTGGAACACGATAAAATCAAAAACAAACTGAACCGGCGTTGGAACTGTCAGATCAGCCGGGGCATCCCAGGAATAACAAATACTGGTGACTGGCCAGTGGGAGAATGCCAAGTCTGATCCTCGTAGGCTGATCAAGATCCCTAATTTGTGTTATTTTTGTTGGTTAAATATGCTCCTGCAATATAATATACAATTAGAATTAAATAAAAATTCAATGTTGAATTACAGATTATATAAAAATTTTGTTCTGTTTATTCTCTATTTCCCATCTGTCATGTTAAATGGGATCTGTATTTTAATGACCAGACAGATAATCAGAAAACATTGGTTAAAATACGAAAAAACAACATAATTACCTAATCAACTATGTAGTAATAACCATACCTTCATTTCTCCGTACACTTTGATCTGAATGTAGATGTGCTGGTGTCTCCACGAGTGAAGGCAACTTAACTTTCATCGCATTATGGTCATAGGGGTTGTTTGGCTCTGGCACAACTTTCAGTTCTATATCAGGATGAGGACGCACTCTAAATATGTGGTATCCTTTAATGCTCCATTCTAGCTTAACTGGACGTAAAACTCTCCTATCAGATCTGTTTGTCATTATTCAAGCAGGCATGTGAAGTACCATTAAAAGGATGGTATCTCCATCCACTACCAAGTTTTTTTAAGGATGGATAAGCCACCCATAAGTGGATTACAAGTTTGGATGGTAAAATGGTCCAAAATTCAGTAAAAGGTTTAGGATGGAAAATCCATCCAATGCAAATATGGACCGACGGACGGTCCAAAATTCTATAAACGGTTTAGGATGGAAAATCGATCCAATTCAATTGGATGGAATATCCATCCAAAAATGAAGGTTTGGAATTCGGATGGGTACCCATCTTGGACTAGACTGGAAAACAAGAAAATTAGCATCAGTCTGCCGTCTGCTGAAACGGCGCAGAGATGGGTAAAGGTTAATGTGAGATTAACAGTACAGTGATATTACGTAGATCCAGTGGCTATTGGCCCTAGTCCACGTACTGTTGCCTTTTCTGCTACTATTTTTCTATCTTCGTTCGGATTTCCAAATTTTAATATGTCAGTGTATGTCTTTATCAATTGCCGTACCTCACCATTGTCACGCACAAAGATTTTACCGTCAGTCGAATAAGCAGACTTCAACATATTTGCACGAACAAGAGATCTAGCATCAAATAAAAGTTTTGATCTCAACTTAGTGAGGCCTTCATTGATGAAAATCCCCTTCATGTCCTCATTTTCACTGCCACGTAAATCCATACGTTTCAAGTGGACTCTTTGTCTGGCGTTGTATGTCGCAAACTTAACTATTATGTCACGATGCCGGGGCTTTGGTCCACTAGCCCTAGGTTTTCCGACATGGTGAGATCGGTCAATATCTGAAGGGCCTATGTGAGTTTGCAATTCATTTGCAATCCTGATTACTTCTTCATCCGTATTCTCTCCCTCTAGTTCAGGTACACCTGATATCCGATCACTGTTCCTACGGGTGTGTATAGCTTTGGATGTTTAAACCCCGCCACACGATAGTGGCGGGGTATTATAATTTCATGTTGGACGTCCGTGTGTCCGTCCATCCGTCCGTCGGTCGTTCGTCCGTCCGTCCGTCCGTTTATGTCTCCGGATGATAGCTTGGATTTTTACCAAACTTGGTATGTGCATTGATATTGTGGAGATCTGGTTTGGGATTGCTAATGGGCAAATTCTGTCAATTTTTTACGGAGTTTTCTGCCCGCGACACGATAATGGTGTTGTATTTTAGTTTAACCTTTTTTTTATATATGGTAGAGTATTCGATTAGCTCACAAAGGCTGTTTTTTTTTATACTTGCCGGGATCGCCGGTGTATTACGATATAAAAAAATATAAAAATCTTGTAATAAACAGTGTTATAAACAGATTAATGTATATTTTATTTTCATTTCAATCAAGGAATTTCATAAAACTTAACATAAGCATACATTAAAGAATCACATTGTTGTTCTTTTTTACCTGTCACACTGAAAATTTATTAAACTTTAGTATACCCCTGTCTCATATCTCAAAGTAAACATGAACAAAATTTGCGCCGGTACTTAGACGTTTACGTCTAAATATTTTATGGAACATTGATGATATGTTATCAGGTCACACTATGTCAATTTATGGCCGATTTCGCAGACGTCAGAGATAAGTTTCGAAGATTTTTAATAGGAATCAAGTGACCAAGGTCATCTATATTAACCCGTATACTCAACATGATAACAAAAGTAGCCATTTGACTGCAATGATGGTACAGTAAAATTGTAACCATGTCCAATGCATCACGAAAACACGCCTATATAATTTTGACCCCCTTAAACCCCACTGTTATATAGTAAAACTGCGAATTTACAGGGGTATACATTATTTTTCTTATTTCTGCTCAAAAACATAGATTGTGGGTACTCGTTAGAACCGCCTCGATGAGGCGGTTCTAACGAATACCCACAATCTATGTTTTGAGCAGGAATATGAAAAATAATAATTTTTTTTTTTATCTGAAAATTTTCCTTTTTTTGGTTGTGAAATTTTCAAGATACATGTATTTGAATAGGCGTGTTTTCATAATGGCTCTGAGACTTCGATTCCCAGCTGTAATGCGTCAAATAGGATATTGAAACAAAAAGTCACAGGTCGCCGAACAAGGTTTTATTTCAAATTTTTATTTTCTATATTAAACATGCATTCACAATTATGTCAAGGTTGTAGCCGCTCTGGGTAAAAAATATTCATTATGTATCGGGTGGAGTACGGTAAAGAGTACGGCACTGTGTGCTGTTATGCAAAGGGGCCTCAGAGAGGACAATAATCAGATAATTCACAGAAGGGCGATGTTTGATCAAATTTCCCCAAAATGTTCCCGTTACATTACACGAGTAAACACGATCTAACGGATTTATTACATGATACAGAAACAAAAATAACGTTTAGCAGTAAATTAACAGAAGGCAATTTTTACCTGCATGTGACACCATATGGGTGACTACCCAGTAAGCATTCTTTATAAATCTATAGCGGGCCGTTATCGGCCCGTCAGGGTAGCTGACGGGCCGATAACGGCCCGCTATATATTTATAAAGAATGCTAGCTGGGTATGTGCTGCTAGTAGTTATAAATATAGTAAACCCTCAATGGCTTAAACACGGATAGCTCGTTTACCGTGGATAATTCAAACTCATTTTCGAGTTCCAGGGAAATTGTTTCGATAGCTCAAGAAAATGAATATATATTTTGAGATATTTTGAGAAAGTTTTCTTATTTTATCATGAAATTGTATAATGTGTGTAATCATTAGAATCGATTCATCGAGGTGATTCTAATGAGTACACGCACCATACCATTATTGTATAGAAGCTAGAAATACTTCCCTAAATCATCACCATTTGCTTCCTGGCTTGGCGTCATAATTAACCCTCAGTGGCACGAACTACCCCAAATCTCGAATTTCCATGGTCCCAAAGATGTTCGAGCCATTGAGGTTTTACTGTACCCACTCTTTAGATAAATAGATATATGAATAAAACGTAACCATTACATAATTCAAAACACGATAGTAAGGAAATTGACACTAAATTTATAGCTTACCCGAAGTATTCGGAGAGATAGGTATAAACAAACAGTGTAGATCCAGGTTAGACGCCGCAGAACGCGGCATATGATCTGGTCTCCATTGTTTGCCAATCGTCCGGCAAGTTTTGACAAATAAGCAGGCAGTAAAATAGAGTTGATAACATTTTAGGACAATTGTGGTGAAACATATAAGATATCCCAACATTTAGGGTAAGTGATATCCCAACATTTAGGGTAAGTATAATATGATTTATAACCAAGTTGGCACCGAATTCTCAACTTCGTCGCGCTTCTTTTGCTGTTGAGTCTATCAGTAATACACACAGTGGATCAATAACGACGAACTAGCTCATGGATGTACAGGACTACGATCTATGCATTGTTGGCGCCGGACTTATTGGGTCAGCGGCCTCGCGGCATGCATCTGAACGCGCCCATTTGAAAGTGTGCTTAATTGGACCGTCGGAACCAGAGATAAGTTTTATTCTTCAGATTACCGTAATATACCCAAAGTATAGGACCACCTTAACTACTTATCATACTTGTCATGAAATTTGAAAGAGAACATTTTACTGCCTCTTAGTGTGTGCAAGATGAGTGGCAAACAATGCGAACCCTGATCAGACGCTGGTCTTGCGTCTACACTGTTTGCACAAGCCTATCTGTCCCAGTACTTTGGGTTATTAAGTATTTAGATGGATACAATAATTGACCTACTTAAGTGAAAAGGTAACTTCGAGTTGTGTTAACAGAGAAAGCCCTAAACAGACTGTGAATCCGCACAGCCTGACCACGGTTTCGCTGTCAATGTAAGCATATTTTTTTTGTATAATTTCAAATGCGTATATTTACAAAATTTTAATAGGATTAACAACGTATACAACTGGGATTCTAACAAAAATCAAAGATTTATACAAATTCGTTTCCAACACAGGAATAATCGATTCGCTATATACATGTACATTTGTAAATATGAATATATTAATCGTTTAAGTAACCACTAGTGACCAGCCTTTATAGTCATAATATTATTTGGGTTTTCTTTTGGTGGATTATCAAACAGGACTATAAGAATAAATATTTAGTCGCTGTGGAATGGAGGCAGTCTAATGCGCAGATTGAGCTAAATTAAGTCATACACATATGCTGAAAAGACAGATTTTATTGGGTTCGGCTTATCATCACGAAAACATGCCTATATAATGTTGACCCCCTTAACCCCCACTTTTATACAGTAAAACTGGGGTTTGCAGGGGTATACATTATTTTTCTTATTTCTGCTAAAAAACATAGATTATGGGTACTCGTTAGAACCGCCTCATCGAGGCGGTTCCAACGAGTACCCACAATCTATGTTTTGAGCAGAAATATGAAAAATTTTAGAATTTTTCATCTGATAACTTTCATTTTTTTGGTTGTAAAATTTTCAGTATATTTGAATAGGCTTGTTCTCGTAATGAATGCGCATGTATCTGGAATCTCGATACACATGGAATCACACGATGTCTGTTTTTAAGGGGACATAAAACCCTAGCCTCCATTTTAAAAAAAAAAGCAGTTCCTTGCTTGCAAAAGTTGTCTCTCTATTGTAAAAAAAAAAAAAAAAAAAAAAAAAAAAAAGAAAATGGCGATGAGTTCTCAAGGAGTCTCCTCAGGAAACTAGATACACTAAGTGGATTTTCTATCCATTTATTTAAAACGAGGTAGCTTTAGTGGCTTCCTGTTTAAGTTCCAGCACACCCAATACCCTTCCGAGCAAATTATTTCGTTTTGGGGGTGTGGGGGGGGGGGGGGGTTGGGTGGGTAGAGTTGCCTCCCTGAAAGGTAAACTTACAGGAGAGGCAACTTTGTCAAAATTATTGTGTCTCCCTTTGAAAAGGAGTGGGTGATTGGTGTGCAGAACAAAACAGAGAAAACACGTTCACAAAAGATGTCTCCCTTTAACACAGTGGCAGAAAATCGACTCGGTGTATCATGTCCCCTTAGCGTAGGCCCAGCATACTACTAAGTGGAGTTGGCGAACCCTTTCTAGACCAGAACATAAGATATCATTTTCCTATATATATATATTGTGTTTTCAATTGATTCTTATACACGGCATATATGGCTGTATGATAATGCTGATTACCAATCTCTATCACGTAATATAAATTAAACTGACTGGAACTCTTTTAAGGATAATAATGTAGAGATATATGCAACTAAAGTACCGAAAGAATAATGACCCTCGCAAGTAAACATATACCTAATAAAATAATACGTTACGAAACTCGGACCCTCCTTGGCTGTCTAGTAGCATAAAAAATTAATGAGAAAAAGAGAACGACTTTTCGATAAATATAATAAAATCCAAATCACCAGCAGATTTTGAACACTATAAACATGTCCGAAATAAAGTTACAAATGAAATACGAAATTCAAGAAAGGCTGAAGTTGATAACTTAGCTAAAATCTTCATTACGAAAACATGCCTATTCAAATATACTGAAAATTTTAGCACCCAAAAATGAAAATTTTCAGATAAAAAGTTCTGATATTTTTCATATATCTGCTCAAAACATAGATTGTGGGTACTCGTTAGAACCGCCTCAATCTATGTTTTCGAGCAGAAATAAGAAAAATAATGTATACCCCTGTAAATCCCAGTTTTACTATATAAAAGTGGGGTTTGAGGGGATCAAAATTATATAGGTATGTTTTCGTGATGAACATAACAATGTAAATTCAAAGGACTGGTGGAAGACATCAAAGTATTTTATTAAGCTCGATCAAACATCATCCATGCCCCCACTTAATAAAGATAGAACAATCTACTTATCCGCAGAGGAAAAATAATTTTTTCACTGTACAAACACACTTAGACGAAACTAACGCTTCTCTGCCCACAACTACAGTCACTCCACCAGATACAATCAATACTATTATTACCACACTACAGGAAGTCGAATCGGTTCTAGTCATTACATATAGGTAAAGCCCCGGGACCCGATCTAATCGATAACAGATTATTAAAAAAACTTGCTGAATCTTTATATTTCCCTCTGTATGACCTTTTTAACTTCTCTCTTGCAAACGGTAAAGTCCCAAGTACATGGAAGCAGGCCAACGTCACACAAGTTGGTCTTCAATATGGGATAATTGCACTCAGTACGAGATAAACGAACTTGAAAAAATACAAAATGAAGTATCCCGAATCGTAACAGGAGCCACTAAACTCGTATCTATTAATTCTCTTTATTTAGAAACAGGATGGGAACCCTTGGCATCTCGACGGAAAAACATAAGCTATTGGTATTCTTTAATATGGTAAATAATCTTTCCCCTATCTATTTACCTCTCTTCTACCGTCTACTGTTGGAAATACCACAATCTATCAGTTACGTAATGCAACCCATTACGAAAACACACCTATTCAAATATATAGAAAATTCCATCTCCAAAAACTGAAAATTTTCGGATAAAAAACTGATATTTTTCATATTTCTGCTCAAAACATAGATTGTGGGTACTCGTTAGAACCGCCTCGGCGAGGCGGTTCTAACGAGTACCCACAATCTATGTTTTTGAACAAAATAAGAAAAATAATGTATACCCCTGCAAACCCCAGTTTTACTATATAAAAATGGGGTTTATGGGGGTCAAATTTATATAGGTATGTTTTCGTGATGAATCTTCAGTCTGTCTGTACTAATTCACAACTCTTCTATAATTCCTTTCTGTCCTCTGTTATCAGAGATTGGAACGAGTTGCCAGACAATGTTCGCAACTCACCTAGCAGAATGGCCTTTAAACGTTATCTTAACAATAACATTACTTACCCACCCAATTTTTGCTTTGCTGGTAAACGCCTGTGACAGAGCCACCACGCACGATTGAGAACAAAATGCAGTTCTTTATGTGAACATCTATATTCTAAAAATATTTTAGACAACCCACTGGGTATTTGTGGAGCCACTGAAGACACAAATCATTTCCTTTTGAAATGTAATCGTTTTAGCAACCACAGACAAGAAATAATGGACACAATGAGTCAATGACTCATATCCAAACACCAACTCTTAATGTTCTCCTTTATGGAAGTCAAGAATTGAATGAATTACAGAATCAACAAATATTTATAGCAGTACAGAAATTCATCTTAAAATCTAAGCGTTTGAAGTTAGATAAGCAATTAAAATAAACTAAAATATTTCTGTAATAATATAAAACAATCCATGCCTTAACATAACAATATAAGATATTTCAAGCTAGTCAACCGCAGGTCCATTACATAGTTACCCTGACGGCTAGAATTTGTTTTTGTCTTGCAGCTATTACGATTGTTGTGTTATGGTGTTTGTATGATAATATATTAAGGCTCCATTCCCCGTGGAGGAGTAGCATCTCATATAATCACAAACATCCATACATTTTTGAAAATAGATTATTAGATTATCAGTGGTAAATAAGTACCTAGTTAGGCAGAAATAAAGGGAATACAAATGTCCATGTATTCGCTTTTCTTCTGCTTATTTTGATACATGGTTTAACATATAAAAACAGTACAATCACTTAAGCTTCAGTTGTTCAAATCACGTATTGCTATTGTTATTAGCTTTGATGATTTCACTTTGGATATAGATTAACACAAGTCTTCTGAATTTCTTCTGAGTCCCATTTGTATAAATTATCAATAATTGTATTAGATTATTTTTATCGCCTCTGCTTGTAGCAGGGTGCGATATAGACGTCCGCTTTCCGTCCGTCCGTCCGTCCGTCCGTCCGTCTGTCAACATTTATGTCGACGTTCGACATTTATGTCAAAGTTAGTATTTTAATCAACTACAAGACTAAACAACCATCAAACCTTGCATGAAACATCTCCCTGACCTCCTGACGTTGCGACATAGGCGTCCGCTTTTCCGTTCGTCTGTCTGTTCGTCCGCCTGTCTGTCAACATTTATGTCGAAGTTCGACATTTATGTCAAAGTTAGTATTCTAATCAACTACAAGACTAAACAACCATCAAACCTTGCATGAAACATCTCCCTGACCTCCAGACTTTGCGACATAGGTGCCCGCTTTTCCATTCGTCTGTCCGTTCGTCCGTCCGTCTGTCCGTCTGTTAACAGTTCTGTTATGTCGAAGTTCGACATTTATGTCAAAGTTAGTATTCTAATCAACTACAAGACTAAACAACCATCAAACCTTGTATGAAACATCTCCCTGACCTCCTGACTTTGCGACATACGTGCCCGCTTTTCCATTCGTCTGTCCGTTCGTCCGTCCGTCTGTCTGTCTATTAACAGTTCTGTTATGTCCAAGTTCGACATTTACGTCAAAGTTAGTATTCTAATCAACTACAATTCTGCAACAACCATCATACCTTGCATGACAATTCTCCCTGACCTCCAGACTTGGCAGGTACATTGACCCAGTGACCTTGATCTTTATTTTGAGCTCCACTGACTTTGACACGATTTACGTTGACGTTCCAGATCTTCTCAACTATAAGGCGTACAACTACCAAATCTTGCATAGTGCTTCTCCTAGATGTACTGACTCGGCAGGTACCTTGACCCGGTGACCTTGACCTATATTTTGCGCTCCAGTGACCTTGACACATTTTGCGTCGACGTTCGATATCTCCTCAACTATAAGGCCTACAACCATCAAACCTTGCATAGTGCTTCTTCTCAATTTACTGACTCGGCAGATACCTTGACCTGGTGACCTTGACCTATATTCTGGCTGCAGTAACATAATTTACGTCAACGTTCCAGATCTCCTAAAGTGTAAGACCTCCAGCCACCAAATCTTGCACAGTGCTTCTCCTAGATGTACTGACTCAGCAGGTATCTTGATCCGGTGACCTTGACCTACATTTTGCGCTCCAGTGCCTTTTACACATTTTACGTCGACGTTCAATATCTCCTCAACTATAAGGCCTACAACCATCAAACCTTGCATAGTGCTTCTCAATGTACGGACTCCGCAGGTACCTTGACTGGGTGACCTTGACCTATATTTCGCGCTCCATTGACTTTTACACCTTTTACGTCACCCTTCCATATGTCCTCAAATGTAAGGCCTTTAACCACCAAACCTTATATAATGCTTCTTCTCGATGTACTGACTCGGCAGGTACCTTGACTTGGTGACCTTGACCTTTATTTTGCACTCCAGTGACTTTGACACATTTTATGTTGATGTTCGGAATCTCCTCAAATATAAGACCTACAACCACTTAACCTTGCATAGTGCTTCACCTCATTGCACTGGTTTGGCAGGTACCTTGACCCGGTGACCTTGACCTATATTTGACACATTTTACATTGATATTTGATAACTCCTCAACTATAAGGCTACAACCACCATACCTTTCATAGTGCGGTCTCCTTGATGTACTGAATTAGCAGGTACTTTGACCCGTGACCTTGACCTATATTTCACGCCCCAGTGACTTTTACACATTTTACGTCGCCGTTCCATTATTGGGCTGTATAATACGAAAAGTCAGTGCTGAAGATATAGCCATTAGAGGGAATGGCACTGGCCTGGAATGTATGTGCCCCATTAGGCCAGTTTTCCAACTAAGCACTGCTATGAATGAAATAAACTTATTTAATAACAACGTTCTGATTGTGGCTCCTGTGACTTTTGCCCCAGCAGGTGCGATGACGCCTTCCGCGGAATTCTTGTATTATATTGAACTTATACAAATAAAATATGTTTAAACCAAAGTAGACCCAACAGGCACACAACGTTGTAACAAGGTCAATTCAATATTTATTCAACGTCGAAAACGTTGATTCAACGTCCTGTGCCTGCTGAGGATTTTCTGGCTTCAGATCGCCATTAAGCCTTTTTATTTGTTTCATCATAGTGTTTATGATTCTATGTATTTTTCTGTGACCTTTCATGAGGTAGGCATTACGAAAACGCGCCTATTCAAATATACTGAAAATTTTACCACCAAAAGAATGAAAATTTTTAAGGTAAAATTCTGATTTTTTTTATATTTCTGCTCAAAACATAGATTGTGGGTACTCGTTAGAACCGTCTCGGCGAGGCGGTTCTAACGAGTACCCATAATCTATGTTTTTGAGCAGAAATAAGAAAAATAATGTATACCCCTGTAAACCCCAGTTTTACTATACAAAAGTGGGGTTTAAGGGGGTCAAAATGATAGGCATGTTTTCGTGATGGAACCCTTAAGCCATCCCAGGTATTTTTTTTTATCTGGAGCTGCATCGGAGAGAGGGTGGTAGGTTGGTTCAGGCCACCAGTATTTTTTTCTACTGACCGTTCCGCGGCGTTTCATCAGTTAGGGTTGTTGCACCTCGACGGTTACGTAGATCATCACGAAAACATACCTATATAATTTTGACCCCCTTAAGCCCAACTTTTATATATAGTAAAATTGGGGTTTAGAGGGGTATACATTTATTTTTTTTATTTCTGTTCAAAACAAAGATTGTTCTACTCGTTAGAACCGCCTCGGCGAGGCGGTTCTAACGAGTACCTACAATCTATGTTTTGAGCAGAAATAAGAAAAAATATCAGAATTTTTATCGGAAAGTTTTGAGTTTTTTGGTGGTGAAATTTCCAATATATTTGAATAGGCGTGTTTTCGAATGCTACGTAAGAAGCGTTTGTTTCTTCACTATTTAATCCTCATCTTTCCTTCTTTTTGTGCACCATGATAGTGGCATTTCCTGGGTATATTTACTTATTTAGTTTGTAATTGTATGCAGATCACAATGTGTTGCTATATGATAGCTCTACATGTACTCTGACATAACCGGGACCCTGCATAAACTAAGGTACCTGCATAAACTATGGTACCTGCATAAACTAAGGTCACCTTTTCGTGTTAAGCTCATTTAATTGTTTTGTAAGCCATCTTCCAACTTGCTGTTATGTCAAAAATACGTATGAACAAAAAAAAAAAAAAAAAAAAAAAAAAAAACGTAATCTATACATCTCGCAACGTGCACTTTTACTTAGTATAGCTTATACTAATTGATGGATTAAGCCAACAGTGCAGACCCAGATCAGACGCCACAGAACGCGGCGCATGATCAGGATCTATACAGTTTGTCACTCGTAAAGCAATTTTATGCGCATTCTTACGTAGTATATGTACAATGGACTTGTTGAAGAAATCTGTAAGGAAATAAGTAATGGGTGTGACTACTTAGGGTAAATACGGTATTCTGAATTCATCTATAATATGTCATGAAAATGATTTCTGTTTTATCTTAGAGGGTTTGAATGAACCCCAGAACCCCATCTGAATCCAGTCATCACGTAAACATACCTATACAATTTTGACCCCCTTAAACCCCACTTTTATATAGTAAAACTGGGGTTTACAGGGGTATACATTATTTGTCTTATTTCTGCTCAAAAACATAGATTGTGGTACTCGTTAGAACAGCCACGCCAAGGCGGTTCTAACGAGTACCCACAATCTATGTTTTGAACAGAAATATGAAAAATATCAGAGTTTTTTATCTGAAAAATTTTCAGTTTTTGGAGATGAAATTTCCTATATATTTGAATAGGCGTGTTCTCGTAATGCCTAGATCTGTTCACCAGTTTAAATGCCCGTAGCCAGCCGGCCAGGATTCAGACTGAATGGCGCCATTTTATGATTTGAGCCGCAGCGTGAACAGGGTCAAAGGGACTCATGAGTTATCTGTAACTTGAAGTCCCTTTAACTCAAAATTTCATTTTCATAAGAAGTTAGAATACCTTTTATTCTCTTTAAACAAGTCAGTTTTACTACCTATGAATGTGTGAAATCATGGTGGCAAGCAGTGTAGACCCTGATCAGACGCTGCGTTCTGCCGCCTCTGATCTGGGTCAACACTATTTGCTGAGGCCTGTATGCCCGAATACATAAAGTAAGTTCGATAATTTAATCAAATCGAGACCGCACCCCCCACCCCCCCCCACCACTCCCCCCCCACACACGCTCCGAAATCATTCTGAACGCATCTGGTAAGGGAACGTACCGTCTGACGTGTTCGCATAAATAGAATCAATCGGCCTGCGCATCCGTGCTCTGAATAGAGTCTTCGTTCTTCGTATTAAGAAATTTTGAAACATTGGCTATCCAAGCTGCGCCCTATGAAGTTTCTCGTCAGACTGAGAGCGAATCACAGACGATTCACATGAAATGTCAAGACTTATATTCTTTGAAAAATCAAAGACAATCAAAATGTCATCTGCTGTAGTTCGGTTTGGCGCTTTAAGGGTTCAAAAAGTGTGTGTTTTTTTTTTTTTTTCTTTCACTGCAGTTACATAAGTTAGCATTAGACTGACTGGCGCCGTTCAGTGACGTTATTTTACATATAATTACCCTGTTTCACAGTCGAAGTGGTATAAAGTAAATATGGAAGAAGCAATCGTGGGTGTTTGCTTCAGGTGAGAAATCTGTCAGTATAATTATACAGAAAAAGCGAAGTCGTTGCACCGGAACTCGCTTTTTACCGGAATCGCCACGTGCCTCGTGACTGATCTTTATATCAATCAAACATTGGAATTGTTCATACTGTATTTTTAGACAAAAATAGCCTCCGACACATTTTATACATGCTAGATAATACTTATCATATTTTTTTTTTCGGTTCTTTAGTCATATAATAATAATTAAGAACGTACCCAGTCAGCATTCTACGTAAATCTATATCGGGCCGTCATCGGCCCGTCAGGGTAGCTGACGGGCCGATGACGGCCCGATGTAGATTTACGTAGAATGCTAGCTGGGTATATTCATGATAGATTTCTGTCCGCTTTCGAATAACTGAATCTTGTATCCACTCTTATTAATCCATGTAAAATATTTAAAGTGCGTTCCCTAATTTTCCTATCTACAGTGATGAATGTGGGCATTGGCTAAATTCTGAAAAAAACGAAGCATTATTTTTTACGAATGTGGTCAAAACTTCACAAATCATTTACGAAAACATTTTTGTTACTAAACAGCTACCGAAAAAGGCCGAGGTATTACTTTGCGCAAGAACATTGGGGATGTTCCGAAGTTGAATACTTATATTTTGACCTGCTGATAAAAATAAAGCAGACTGAATTGAAAAAGTACTTTTTTTTTCTTTTACATCAAAATAAGACTTGTCCCTAAATTGGAATGTTTTTTTTTTTCATTTTCCGCCATTCAAATTGTTTCCGTTGAAGACAGTTTGAATAAAATTTGAAGTCTTATTGAATAAAATTTGAAGTCTTATTTTCTGTGATAGAAAAAAAAAAAACAAAAAAAAAAAAAACAACAAAAAAACAAACAACAAAAAAAAACAATAACAAAAAAAAACTAATATATTTCCATCTGATCATTTAACCTACAAAGTGTTAAATATTAACCCTTCTCATGCTGAAATAAATTAGGATGCCACGCCCACTTCTAATTTCCAGCCAATCAGATTACTTGATCCGGGTTTTTGATAGAAATTCACATATTTAATAACAAACAGTGTAGATCCAGACCAGAAGCCAACTGATCTGGATCTACACTGTTTGCTAAGACAGGGCATGTCGTGTTTAGCAAGAGAATGGTTAAAATATACATGGTATCCGGCACCCGGTATAGGTATGCATTTATCTCAGCCTATAACAGACGGAACACGTAATGCAATAAAACAAACTGAGCCGGGCCACAGAATTGCCTACAAAATTTCAAATGCGCCCAGCGAAGTTCCAGATCAGATTTGAAGTCTGTCAAAGTCTTCACATGGCACTCAAAGCATCTTAATTCGGGAGGACAGTGAAGATTCTGATCAGTCTGCGCGGAGTACCCGAAAAGACTGATAAAAGTGCTCGGATGCGTAGGCGTATCTGAGTCTTCGCATAAGCAATATTTTACGAAATGTTGTGCCCCGGCTCAAATACGATAGTAGTAGTAGTAGTAGTAGTAGTAGTAGTAGTAGTAGTGTTACTACTACTACTACTACTACTAATAATAATAATGATAAAAACAAACTTCTTTCAGTTTTATTTGAGAATGAAGAACTCACATTAATAGTCATTACGAAAACAAGCCTATTCAAATATACTGAAAATTTTACCACCAAAAGAATGAAAATTTTTAAGGTAAAATTCTGATTTTTTATATTTCTGCTCAAAACATAGATTGTGGGTACTCGTTAGAATCGCCTCGGCGAGGCGGTTCTAACGAGTACCCATAAGCTATGTTTTTGAGCAGAAATAAGAAAAATAATGTATACCCTGTAAACCTCAGTTTTACTATATAAAAGTGGGGTTTAAGGGGGTCAAAATGATATAGGAATGTTTTCGTGATGTTCTCGAATCGATAGTAAGAGAATAAACAATCTGATGCGTTGGCCACAAGCAGGTGATCACCGCTTATCTACTGTGGTGTTTTTAACGAGCTTTTCTGTCGGAAGAAATCCTGATCTGACGCCGGCCATTACTGTAGCAGAGCCATGTGAAAAACATAGTTGGTAAGCCGATTGGCTAGAGCTTGTCAGCGTCAGTCTCTATGCGAAAACAAACAAACTACTCCTAGTGGTTGAGGAGTTCTCATCATGCTCAATAACTGACTACAGGAAAACTTTTGACCTCGGCTTAGCCTCGGTCAATGAAATAAATGGCATTTAACAATGCCTTAGGTCATATCTTGTAAAAATTAATGTGCATGCAAACTTTTTATCAAAATATCCTTGGCTAAGCCTCATGCTAAGAAACTGACGGGGACTGGTCGTTGACTCATCGCCGATACAATCCAATCATTCACATTAAATAAGGATGCTTTCTAGATCCAAAGCGTTATTGTGCAGATAGTCAGCATGTCAGCAGCAGTGTTACAGCTCGTGAAGATTTATGAGTTTACGATGCTGCGGTTGCTGACATGATAGTTTTGCTTGAAAATAACTTGGATCTGATTGACGACTAGTCGCAGATCAGTTGCCGGCGAATCACCGATCGACCAGTGATCATTTTGCGATCCGTCTCCGATAAAGTTCCGTGAGTTCGCCGATCAATCGCAGACTGGTCGCAAAAAGGTCGCAAGAGTAAGTTATCAGCGAGTGATAGCCGACTGTTCTGATCGCCGACTGATAACCGACCTCTGAGGGACTAAACCAGTCGCAGCGCATCTTTTGAGAATGTCCAAAAGGCGATCGGCGACTGAAAATGATCTGCGACCGGTCTGCAACTTTGCTGCGACTCCTTCGCGACCTTGCTGAGACCTCTGCATCTGATCGGCGAATGACCGTTTATCTTAAGTCGCAAACTGGTCGCATCTCAGTCGCGACGTCTATCTCAGCGGGGTTTTAAGCAAGCCCTTTGGCTAAATTTTGTCCGTTTCAATCTGTGTGCGAAAATTATCAAAATATTCCTGACGGTTCAAGTTATGGCCATTTTTGCTAATTATGTGTAACTACCCTGAACAGACTGATGGACGGACGGACTCACAAGTCTGAAAACCAAGCTCACGATCGGACGACCGTTCCGCGTGTCGTGCAATTTAGCAACTTGTGCGTTAAGTCGAAAGTAATAACTTACGCTTACATGCAATTATTTAATAAGGAATATCATTTTTTTTGACAAGGCAGAAAACTGGAAGATGGGCGAGACATATTTGGGGCATACTATGATGAAGCACGCATTACACGGGCATGTGATTCTGATCCAGTCTGGGCGACCCTAGCTCAACGATCAATCGCACGATACAGGCAAATAGAGGTAGATTCAGGTGAGTTAAAAAGTCAATCAGACAGAGCTATCTATGTACAGTAACACCTCGATGACTCGACAACGATGGCTCGTTTACCTTAGATTATTCGAACTCGTTTTTGAATCCCTAGGAAATTCTTCGGACAGCTCAAGAAAACAAATATTTTGGGATATTTTAGGATTTTTTTCCTTTTTATCACGAAAATGTATGTTGAGGCGATTCTAATGAGTACAATCAACATACCATTATTGTACAGAAGATCGAACATCCATATATTGTTCCCATTTGTCTCCTAAGCTGGCGCTATGATTAACCCTCAGTGGCTCGAACTACTATATCTAGAACAAATTTTCATGGTCCCAAAGATGTTCGAGCCACTGAGGTTCGACTGTATGAGGAAACTCTTCAGCTGTTTCCGCAGAAATAAAGCCGATTGGCTACTTTCTACCGTCTGAATCATTCTTATCCAAACATTTTGGTAAGCCTGGAAAATATTATGATAAGCTTGAATACTCCCAGTGGGCACAAAACGTTGAAACAATGTTGATTCAACGTTGATTTGACATTGTTTCAGCATTGTGTGCCTGCTGGGCTAACAGCAACTAAGGGAAATAGATACTCTAATCTGTCAAAATTATTTTTGCCATCCTAAAGGTTCTTATCCAAATGTGAAATCAACATTGAGTGCTTAAAACAATTAAATGAAATATATACACTTCAATGGGAGATAACTGTATAAAAACTGTGTTGCATTCCTTCTGAAACGGTCTATTCTAAAAGGAAAGAATCTCAAAGACAAACTTTTCTCCCAAGCATCACGAAAACATAACTATATAATTTTGACCCCCTGACCCCAGTTTTATATAGTAAAACTAGGGTTTACAGTAGTATACATTATTTTTCTTATTTCTGCTTAAAACATATATTGTGGGTACTCATTAGAAACGCCTCAGCGAGATTTTTTTATCTGAAAATTTTCAGTTTTTGGGGGTGAAATTTTCTATATATTTGAATAGGCCTGTTTTCGTAATGGGAGGGCTCAAATATTTTCGCTTAAGAGTAAATTCCTTTTAGAAGGGGTTTTGGTATGCAGGAAAGCAAATCCGGAAGTCACACAAGTTGCTTCCCTTGTACAAATGGCTGAATATCTATCAAGTGTATTAAATCCCTAAAATCTTATGTGTTGATACCTTCCAGATAAGTTTCAGAAAATGCCTAAAAACGAATAATAATAATAATAATAATAATAATAATAATAATAATAATAATAATAATAATAATAATAATAATAAAACAATTGAATTTAGTAAGTGTAGAACAAAAAAGGAATAAAATGAACTGAGAATGACCTTTTTTCATTGTGCCACCATTTGTGATACAGTCAATCCTCTTTATATCGACACTCGATACAACGACAAAATTCGTTTTAATGACAATTTGAATGTCACGAAACCTTCGCTCAAGAGGTGACATTAAAGAGAAATTATGAAAGAATATTGCATTAAAACTTCAAGCAACATATTTTGGTTGTTTGTTAGAATCGCCTCAATGAGGCGATTCTAACAAATATCCAAAACATATGTTCTGTAAGGAAATATGAACAAAATAAGGCCTTTCTTTCATATCATTCTGTGCATTAAGGATTCTTCACAACAGCAAATTCATTTTAATAACAACATCTTTGGGAACAAATGCTGTCGTTGTAACGAGGGTTCATGTACATATAAGCGCTCCAGACTTCGTATCACGAGATCCCGTGTTCAAATCCCGCTGGAGGCGGTATTCAGCTCATGACCTGTGACGGTTCATTGCACAGAGCATTTTATATTACTCTTCCAGCCTCTCAATAGGACTTAAATAATGTTGAAATGTTAAACACCAAATCATCGTTATTGTTTCATCTTTATTTTGCAGGAATACCCTTTTACAGAGAAGTTGGAAGCTTAATGGTTGGAGGTGCAGACGTCGACTCCATTCGAAACGTTAGGGACAATGCACAAGAACAGAGCGTTCCAAGTAAAATCCTTTCCCCGGATGAGTTAAAGTCAACCTTTCCCTATCTAAATCTTCCTTCCAGTGACATTGGTGTTTTCGAAGACCAAGACGCAGGGTACATAAATCCAAGAAAATTAGTTGAGGCTCAGAAATTGATTGCCTCAAGACAAGGGTGCACATATGTTGATGACGTAGTAAATCAAGTGACCCGGGTTATACATTCGGATGGAACATATGCTATGAATGTCGTCACAGAAAAGGGGAAGAATATATCTTGCAATAGGGTACTTTTGGCAACAGGCGCATTTTCAACATTTAGAGACCTGCTTCCAGACATTGAACCAGAACAAGAGCTTTGTCCCCTAACAGTAGCACTGGTTGAAGTCAACGGTCCGGATGCCGAGAAACTGAAGTAAGCAAACTTTATAAAGGAGAACTCAGTCTTTTTTTTTTTTTTTTACAAAATCTACTTTTTTCAGCTTACTTTGACACTCAGTAAGCTCAGCAAACTTATAAAAGCGTTTTCGAAGGCACATATGTTGGCGCTTGGTGATCATACATGGTGTAGGAAACTGGAGTACCCGGAGAAAACCACTGGCCTTGAATCGGTGACCACTACCCGGCTACATGCCAGAACCGGGAATCGAACCAAGGGTCGTTGTGGCTTGGCACTATCCGGACCCCGTATCAGAACAAAGTGCAGAAACAGAAAAGACAAATGGTCCCTGATAAGATATTGTCAATCAGAAATCATTTTTTCCATTAAGAATAAAACACCAAGCGAAAAACGGCTTTCACCACCATTTAATATTCTTCCGCACAAAAAGTAAAGCAACCTATACTCAAGTTTTGCGGCATTTATAAATCGATTTTATTTCATATTTAGGTGCATTATCTCTCGCATTATCGAATTATGAATATAGTGTTGGATGATTATAAACAACAACACAACAACAATAACAACAACAGGAATGAAAATGCCTAGTTTAAGTGACAACTGCATATACATGAGGGAAATGTAAACAAACGGAACTAGTAAACGTATGATAAATCAGTAGGCCATTGCTGTTGCTGTAAGCGAAATTTCTGCCAATGAAGGCGTACTTCTCGTCAGCGTTGGCTTCTGCAGCTTACAAAATTTAGATAGATATGAATTTCTCAAAACAAAACAAAAAGAAAAAAGAAAGAAAAAAAAAAAAAAAAAAAAAAAAAAAAAAGAAAACAACAACAACAAAAAAACAAAAAAACAAACAAAAAAAACAACTCTTTTTGATGCCTTTGGCGCTTTGACTATAATTTGCTTGACAGAATTATGCTTATTTAAGGGTTTTTGGACCATGGAATTTTTGTTTTATGTATTTACAGATACCGGCATATACAGAACTTTAAGGGGACTGGCTATTGTTTGGCGTTTTCTACCATGTTTCACAAGCGAGACAACCTTTTTACTTTATGTTTGCTTTCCTGCACATCAAATCCCTTCTAAAAAGGATCTACTCTGAAAGATAAAAAAAATGCTTCCAAAGGAAGCATAATCTTTCTTCATAGACACCTTTTCAGAAGGGAGTCAAAACTCATTTTGATAGAGTTGCCTCCCTCTCTTGAACGTGAAGTTCTGTTGGGGTTTGGGCTATTAAAAAATTTAACTCTTCCACTGCCACAGGCAATAATAATAGCTTTTGCAAACAGCATAGATCCAGATGAGACGGCTCATAAAGAGCCGTCTCACCTGCATCTACGCTTTTGACATTCAGTCTTTCAATTTTACACATAAACTTCTTTCCAAGCGATAGTTTGTTGAAAAAAAAAAAAAAAAAAAAAAAAATCAGACGACAAATGTCGTCTGAAATTTGGCACCGAAAGAGTCAAGATACAGTAGCATCCGTTATTTTATATGGTACATTATGCGAAATTGATTTTTGGGTCATTTGTTTACAATCGATCCAAAGTATACATACATCATTTTTTTAAAGGTTGTTATCCACGAGATTATCATTGACACGCACCTACGGACCTAACAATTGTTCGCGACATGAAACACACAACCTCTTGTCTCCGGACCGAACTCTATTCCCAAACTGAACGTTTTTTTATTTTGTTTTGTTTTTTTTTTTCATTTTTTTTTTTTCAAAACTTTTTTGGTTCGATCGATCCAAAGTTACTAAAGAATAGTTATATTGTTGTTGTCGGCGTGACTATCAGTATGGGGAATTCACGTGACCAAATGACTAGGTGCACAGAGTGTGTTACTATTTTTAGCTCCGCATCTGGTAGGAGTTTTTGGAATATCTCGATTTATATCTGATGGAATTTGTTCAAATAAAGCACAGAGTACGCGGAAAATCAAGCTCTTTCTGTAGGTGCTTTTCAGCAATCTGGTCTGATTCTCGAGAACATTCGGAGAATGTTTTTCGTCAAAATTCATGTACATTGTCCTGGTAGCCCAGATTGACAGCAGAAACATTCTTCGAATGTTCTCGAGAACAAGACCAGATCGCAGAATAGCGCTTACACCACCAGAAAGAGCTTGATTTTCCGCGTACTCTGCGCTTTATTGGAACGAATTCCATTTGGTATGTATAGAGATATTCTAAAAAACCATCCCTTATGCGGAGCTAAAAATAGTAACAAACTCCGTGATTCCCCACACTGAATAAAGTTAATCCACGAAGATAGATTTTGTACGAAATCCAGGTAGCGGTAATTCATAGCCGCGCTATTCTTATAGTTGTGACGTCAGAATGCTGTTTAAAGGGGGTTATCTGTAAAACCTGGACTGAGCTTAGTACTGGTATACTTGCAAACAGCGCAGACTCATACTTGAAGACGGAATAGTTGGCGTCTAACTTAATGTCATGGTTAAAAGAGCAACTCCTTATCAGACATTGTGCGGTGCTTTATCTGGATGTACAACGTTTAAATAGGTCTGCTGGTTTGCAAACATGTTTCGTCTGCTTTTAGCAATAAAATATCTCTCTCTCTCTCTCTCTCTCTCTCTCTCTCTCTCTCTCTCTAATACATTTTACTTCATTGCCATTTTTATCTTCAGAAATATGCCTTGCGTGATTTACACAGGAAAAGGGAAAGAAGACTACCACAAGGATTTTCCGAGACGTCCAGATGGGAAAGTCTCTTACTATATGCTCCCCGTCGTTAAATATCCAAATGGTATTAACCCATTTTATCTACAGTGTGTTGTATCTTGACCATTACCACTCTCTGTGCAAATTCAGCAGACGGCAAATTGGTGATATATATATATATATATATATATATATATATATATATATATATATATATATATATATATATATATATATATATATATATATATATATATATATATATATATATATATATTATACCTGCGGCCTTTTGGCCTTCGCCTTCTTCAGAGGTTTTCTGTTTAAAAAAAAAAGAAAAAAAATTACAAATAAAAGTCACATGAGTTGAAATAGTTGGAAAACAGATCATGCCCTTTTCGGGCCCATGTTATCTAGCCCGCTGCGACTTGATAAGTGAGCGTGTTTGGATATGTGTGAAAGATTATCTTTCCTGTCGACACCACTGTGCCCATATACGCAATGTATACAATGCGCCATAAAACTTACACCGAAAGGGATATACGCCAAACTGAGTATTTCTTATCAATACTTAGGTAAATGGGCCCAACTTAAGCTGTGATTCCGGAAAACCTCATGAACAAAACGTTCCGCATAAGCTGTCGCATGCTCTGACTGAGGAACCATCACGAAAACACGCCTATATAGTTTTGACCCCCTTAAACCCCACTTTTATATAGTAAAACTGGGGTTTACAGCGGTATACATTATTTTTCTTATTTCTGCTCAAAAACATAGATTGTGGTACTCGTTAGAACCGCCTCGCTGAGGCGGTTCTAACGAGTACCCACAATCTATGTTTTGAGCAGAAATATGAAGAATATCAGGTTTTTTTATCTGAAAATTTTCATTTTTTTTGATGGTAAAATTTTCAGTATATTTGAATAGGCATGTTTTCGTAATGGATGATTCCCTCTATTGGTCGCCCTTGTTGATACCATATGGCCGTAGAGTGTTCGGCAACATTCTTTCGTTGAGATGATCATGAAATATTTTCTACGTTCATTCTCTACCTTCAGCTGATTCAAGAAGGGCAGTTGTCAGTTTCTGGCGAATGATTATGCACAAGTGCTGGTTCACCTGTCCAGCAAAAGTGTGGTTTGGTAAACTGATCGCACTCGACATGATCCTAATAGGTTGACCGGGACGAAAAACCTTAACTCAATATTTATCGAATCCCATTAGAAGCTCATGACTGTACGGTACTTTCATTGCATAGAGCCTTCATCACGAAAACATACCTATATAATGTTTACCCCCTTAAACCCCACTTTTATATAGTAAAACTGGGGTTTACAGGGGTATACATTATTTTTCTTATTTCTGCTCAAAACCATAGATTGTGGGTACTCGTTAGAACCGCCTCGTCGAGGCGGTTCTAACGAGTACCCACAATCTATTTTTTTGAGCAGAAATTTGAAAAATATATCAGAATTTTTATCTGAAAATTTTCAATTTTTGGTGGTAAAATTTTCAGTATATTTGAATAGGCATGTTTTCTTATGTTATTATCACCCTTCCATCATCTCGATATGATTTGCATAGTGTTTAAAGGGACGTAAAACACAAAACCATTATCATCATTCACATTCACATCTGTAACATTTCGTTTCAGGCAAATCTTACATTAAACTTGGTCATTTCCATACAGCTGTTCCAACTAGACTGCATACGTCAGACGAAGTAAAAGACTGGTTTTGCAACGGTAATCCAGATTTAGCAAAGGAAACAGCAAAGTTTATGAGAAGCTTGTTCAAAGGTAAACAAAGCCAGCTGATCCACAAAAATATATTCATCATCACGAAAAATTCTGACCCCTTAAACTTCACTTAAACTTCACTTTTATATAGTAAAACCTGGGTTTACAGGTGTATACTGTTTCTTTTTTCTTTTGCAAAAAACATAGATTGTGGGTACTCTTTAGAACCGCCTCAGCGAGGCGGTTCTAACGAGTACCAACAATCTATGTTTTGAGCAGAAATATGAAAACTATCTGATTTTTTATCTGAAAATTTTCCTTTTGCTGGTTGTAAAATTTTCAGTTTATTTGAATAGGCGTGTTTTCGTAATGATAACGTCATGTGCGAGGTGCGAAAGCGTAGATCAGCCTGCGTATCCGTACAGTGGATAATTTATAACGGTACTAAAAATATCCATAAATATTAAATAGTGCATAGGATTTGCTTTAAGGTGCTTGCATTTCACAAATTTGAAATTCTTTAAAAAGAAATAAATTCCCCCTATTAATTAAGTATTACTAATAAATTCACATGATGATCCTGATAATGGGATACACTGAACATATAATTTGTACACGTAATGTCTACATGTACACTTTTCAGATTACAATATAAAACAGAACAACTTTCAATACATTGAACTTGCTGATTGTATGCGTATTTCAATGCTGATAGATTTAGCAATTTCCTTCTAGACGTGTGTCTTCATGCTGAGTGCCGTGTGGCGGCCGTAAAATATTTCTCCGTACGTAGTATAGATTATGTTTTTACTTCCTTTGGGATGATTGAGTTTATTCTGGTTACCTTGGAAATCGAATACCGCTTAAACCTGTGCTAGGGGGCATATGTAGCCTTGCAAACTCCTTGCGGCATATGAAAAGACTTGATAAACCCGAGGTCCGATTTTTATTCTTTGGTGTCATTACGAAAACAAGCCTTTTCAAATATATTGAAACTTTTGACACAAGAAAATGAAAATTTTCAGATAAAAAAATTCCGATATTTTTCATATTTCTGCTCAAAATATAGATTGTGGGTACTCGTTAGAACTCGGTTCTAACGAGTACCCACAATCTATTTTTTTGAGCAGAAATAAGAAAAATAATGTATACCCCTGTATACCCCAGTTTTACTACGTAAAAGTGGGGTTTAAGGGGGTCAAAATTATATAGGCATGTTTTCGTGATGTGTTCTTTATTTCGAAAGGCAACCTTTTATATCTTTATCTTATATCCTTTCTTAAAGGTCTTTAAGTATACTCTGTGTTACAACAATGTCTCCGGCCTAAGAGGAGACGTAAATGATGAACTAGTTGTAAAATATATATTTTAAAATAAATATTTTATGCAAGACCAATTGTGCTGCAATTAATAGTCTAATGATACGACGTGTTGAAGAGCTTAGTGCCAGAATGGGACCAAGTACCATTGGTATGATTTCGAAGAAAAAACACATTACGAAAACACGCCTATTCAAATATACTGAAAATTTTACCACCAAAAAAGTGAAAATTTTCAGATAAAAAATCGAATATTTTTTCATATTTCTGCTCAAAACATATATTGTGGGTACTCGTTAGAACCGCCTCGGCGAGGCGGTTCTAGCGAATACCCACAATCTATGCTTCGAGCAGAAATAAGAGAAATAATGTATACCCCTGTAAACCCAGTTTTACTATATAAAAGTGGGGTTTAAGGGGGTCAACATTATACAGCTATGTTATCATGATGAACAATAAAACACACACACACACACACACACACACACACAAAAAGACAAGAAAAAAAAAACAAAAACGAAAAACATACTCTTTTCTAAATTGTTTTCATTTGGCTAAACGATGAGAGCAGGAACTGGAGCTATTATTTTTAACCAATGGAAAAATCATGATATTAAACCTAATTATACTAAAAAAACTATATTTTAGGAACACGTTTTTATGAAGAGGAGGCAATGTCCGCTGTCTAAGTGACTTAGCCATCTTTGTGCACTTAGCAATACTAAAAGGTTTTCATGTATTTGAAGTAAGAAATCCACATTTTGAAGCAAAAATATTTAAATGTTTACCGGAAGTAGGAAAGTTTGCAACTTCATAATGGATGAAGGCATGAGTAGGCACTTTTAGTGTAAATCCAGTTTTCATTATGAAAACACGCCTATTCAAATATATAGAAAATTTCATCTCCAAAAACTATACATTTTCAGATTAAAAACTCTGATATTTTTTCATATTTCTGCTCAAAACATAGATTGAGGGTACTCGTTAGAACCGCCTCGACGAGGTTCTAATGAGTACCCATAATCTATGTTTTAGTAGAAAAAAGAAAAATAATGTATACCCCTGTAAACTCCAGTTTTACTATATAAAGTGGGATTTAAGGGGGTCAAAATTATATAGGTATGTTTTCGTGATGAAGTCTCTTGGTTGGACTTAATCCCATTCTTGCACTCAAATGGACTTAGAATCCCCACGAAAGCTTCAGAATATTTTTCTAGCATCATAAAAAGTGTAAGGGGGACAAATGAAATCTCAGATGAATAGTAATCTTATAAACTGTGGAAATCTAACATTAACTCAAGTTTCACCGAAAATGAACTTTGACCTTTCTTGCACCAGGCCTCTCAATTAATTACACCCTTCAGTTGATTATATGTACATTTTTTTTTTGCAGGAATAACTATGGAAAGATACAAAGGTGATTACTGTGTTGTTACGGTAACAAAGACTGATCGTCCTTACATAGACAAGGTACACGCCCAACTGGGCGTGGCTATAGGCGGAAATGGATATGCTGCTAAATCTAGTGACGAAATTGGTCGAATTGCTGCATCAATGATGCTAGATGAATGGAACTCCGAAATTCCTAAAGAAACATTTCGATTGCATTTACAGAAAACAAAGACACATACACAACTCTCAAAGTTGTAACTTAACACAATAAACTGAATTGTAACATAAAACAGTAAACTGAATTGTAACTTAAAACAATAAATTGAATCGTAACTTAAAACAATTCTTTCTTGCTAAAAACAGCTGAGCAAGAAAATTTCTCGGTTAATAAATATAAAATGCCAACTATTGCATTTTTATTTCTTTCAGCAGAGAAAAGTTCATGCTTTCTTGCTACAAATAGCTGAGCAAGAAAATATCTTTGCTAATAAATATTAAAATGCCAATATTATTGAATATATATAGTTTGCATTTTCATATTTATTAGCGGAGAAAATTTCTTTCTTGCTAAAAATAGCTGAGCTAGAAAATTTCTCTGCTAAAAAATATGAAAATGCAAACTATTATTGTTGGCATCTTCATATTTATTAGCAGAGAAAATTTCATGCTCAGTTGAGTTGAGCATGAAAAGAGTTTTATAAATATAGATTCCCAACCCAAATTGATTTCAATAAATGTCGGGAAACAATTGCCATTGCTTTAAACGATTATTGTACGCGTTGGTGTAAACGAGAGCATGTTGAGTCTAATGCTTTTAATAATTGGAAATTAAAGATTTTTAAGATTATTGATGAACGTGTGTTATTTTACTCTAATAATCTTGATCTTCTCCCTCATAAGCCTAAATTATCTTTTCGATATTTGAAACAAGGTATCCAAGAATTTCATAGGAAGTATGTTTTGGCTCCAGCTGATACATGTAAAGCTGCTAATAATGTTGTTGTTGTGTGAAGACTATTATATCAATACTCTAATACAAGAACTTGGTAGTACCAATACATATGAACGGATTTCTACTGACGAGAGATCTATTGTCAATACACATTCTATCGATATTACTGCTAAGTTTGCAGTGAGTATTAAAGAAAAGCAAGACAGACTTCCTACGTTATATTGGTTACCGAAACTTCATAAACGACCTTATAAAGCACGTTTCATTGTTAATTCTAGTTCATGTACGACTACTGGTTTGTCCAAACTGCTAACTTCATGCCTTACTGCTGTTAAAAAACATTGGATTAGATACTATGATACTGTTCACGAAAGGGACGGAATTAACTATTTTTGGTCAATTAAAAATTCTAATGATGTTCTCAATAAACTTAAATCTAAAAACTTTCAGGCTTCTAAATTGTCTACATATGATTTTTCTACACTTTATACTACGTTACCTCATCATCTTATAAAAGGTATTGATTTAATTAACCGAACGTTTATTCGGGAGAATACCCAATATTTGGCTTGCAACGAAGAATGTGCTTTTTTCACTTCTGATGTATATAATAATCACAATTTATGGTCGTGTCAAAAATGTGATGCCCTTGTTTATCTTTTGGATATTTTTTTTATTAGATCTGGAACTAAACTTTATAGGCAAACTATTGGTATTCCGATGGGAACTAATTGTGCTCCTCTTGTTGCAGATTTGTTTCTTTTTTATTATGAGAGTGATTTCATGAAGTCTCTCTCACGTGAAAATCAGGCTGACATTATTGAGGCTTTCAATTCAACTTCAAGATACCTTGACGATTTATTGAATATTGACAATATTTACTTTGACCAAATGGTGGACCGGATATACCCTACAGAACTCCAATTAAACAGAGCAAATTCTTCCGATATCGAGGCACCTTTTTTGGGTTTGAATCTATGTATATCTAATGGTACAGTTTCCACCAAAATTTATGATAAACGGGACGATTTTGATTTTGATACAGTCAATTTCCCTTTTCTGGGTGGCGATGTCCCCCGGCGTACCTCATATGGGGTATACATATCTCAACTTATTAGATTCGTCAGAACTTCTTCAAATCATAATGACTTTAACTACCGTAATAAAGCCCTTCCTGCCAAACTTCTTAGGCAGGGCTATCGTTATTTTAAACTTCGTAAGGCATTTTCCAATTTTTATCGCAGACACTTTGCCTTGTTAGAAAAATATAGCGTCAGTCTAAAAACACTTCTGCAACAAGGTATATCGGAACCAGAATTTTACGGTGACTTAGTGTACAGATTTAGGAAAATTGTAGGTAAATCTAACTTTTCGGAGCAATTCAGAAAACGTATTAACCGTTATAAAAGAATTGGCTATAGCCTGGATATTATGCGGCAGACTGCATGCCTAGTTGTCAACCCAATCATTGTTGATGGCTATGCTTCACTCTTTAATTGCACGACGGCGGTTCGGGCCTCAGACTCAATGACGTCCTCTTCGTAAAACTTTAACCAGTGGGTTGGGGCTTGACGATATGTCTTTGGCTTGGCCCGCCGTGGTTCAACTTGGTTTTCATTTACTCTGGCATACAGTAGAATTAGTCATGAGTACTCGTCTTTGTTTATTATAGTGATTAATTTGATTTTTATGTTTTCGCTTTGATGCATTGACTGAGTTGGGAGCCTTTATGCGAACCGAATTTTTATGTGTTTCTGTATTAAGAGTAGAATCGGGACCAGGGTGAAGTTAGCTAGCTGTAAAAGTGCTTTAAACCCCCAGGTGGCTTGCTCTATTGACCGTTCTGAGGCGGTGGTCCCGGTGTTAGTCTTACTCTTTGTTGCTTTATTCTACGAGGCGATTAGTTGTATGTCTTTTCGTGTGTTATTTTGTTCTTGTGTTTTTCAGTCCTTTTAGTATTGCGATTACCTCGCTTGGGGAAGAGAGAGCTAATCTTAGTGCTTTTCGTACGTTTGTTCGGTTTGTGCTTGTTTAGATTTGTCGGTTTCCTCTTCCTCTTAGGGTCTGGGAAGGGCTGCGGTTTGTGATTGTGGCACTCCCTGGACTTTTCTCTTACCTTTTTTTTATAACCGGGTCTGCCCATCGCATTAGAACGGTCAGCAGTAATAACCACGGGGTTGGGGTGGTTCAAACCGTCTTTTCGGACATCCCCGCCCCTAGAAACCTGGGTTCAAATATTGTACCAAAAGGTACAAAGTGACAGCACAGCTCGCAGAGAGGCTCCTTAACCCAATCAGTGAAAAGTCACAGAAAACAATGAAAAAACAAAGAAAGAAACAATAACAACAAACAAACACATAAATCACATTTAATAACAGCGATGAAAGAATGATGAGGACTCATGGCAACTGCCTCAGAACACCCAAAGTAAGAACAAGTTAGTTTAGTTTGACTAGACACAGCATTTCTATTTTAGTTGCAGCTACTGTAAATGAAGTTTGAAATCTCGCATACCCCACATCCCAGTCAGCATTCTACGTAAATCTATATCGGGCCGTCATCGGCCCGTCAGGGTAGCTGACGGGCCGATGACGGCCCGATGTAGATTTAGGAAGAATGCTAGCTGGGATGTAGAACAACAGCTTGAATGTGTTGCCTTGACCGGTTTTTATTTTTAGGAAAGTTGTCCTCCGACGTTGGAAGAAATTCATATTTACAATCATCAAAGTCTCGCTGCATTGGATTTGTCCGGTCTAGAGTTTTGAACATTTTCTCTGGCGCCCATGATAAATGCCGGTTTATAATCCGGGTCCTTCAATGCCTCTCGGTCTAACGTAAACGGTTCAATGTCGTAATTCGTCTTGCCGTCAATAGCCATTTCACTTAAAATTTTACCAAGCAGGCCAGCAAATCTGCAATATCAAAATAGTCAATTACGAAAAGTAATGGATGCAAAGAAGTGTTCATTTTAAATGATCTGAAAGAAAATTATCTCTCTTGTAATAACAAATGGTGGAAAAATATATCAAATTTATCCAAGTTTATCCAGTCTCAATAGTAACCACACTTAAGAAGGCAGACGTATACCTTCTGGTAAGACCGATCTCCCTTAGAATTGTATCCACCCCCTTTAACGACATGGCTCTAAAACAGTCGAACCTCATTAGCTCGAGATTCGATTGCTAATTTGAACTTGTTTCTACATGTAAGTCACTACGAAATTCTTCCGATAGCTCCACAAAACATATATTCAAGAAATTTATTTTATTTGATCATAAAATTGTATGTTGTGTGTACTCATTAGAATTGCCTAATCGAGGCAATTCTAATGAGTACACTACACATAGTATTATTGTGTAAAGATTGATAAGATTTCCCTAAATTATGGTCATTTGCTTCCTGACCTGACATCTAATTTAATCCTCAATGGCTCGAACTACCCAAATCCCGAACAAATTTCCATGGTCCCAAAGATTTTCGAACAATTATGTTGGACTGTTTATAATCACCCCTAACAACCAACGTCATATCGATGATGGAGACACGTTTTTTCGCCAGTAACTAGTTTCACGGAATTTTGTTGAACTTAGTTCAGGGTTTTGTGAAATTCAGAGTACTCACTAGGTGCATAAAATTCTCTGTCATACTGTCTGTCTGTCTTTCGAAAAATCGGGTTTCAGTAACGCACTAAATATTCAGACACTTTGATCATCCATGCTGATATGTAGTAACACTAACAATTTAAAAATAATTGGTCGAAGTATGTACAAAAAGTATAGAATATATATTGAGGTCGCATTTTCGGTAAAATACAGTACTAAAGTAAACATGTTTGATGCGCATAGTAAATGTTCGATGCACTGTGCACTCTTTTTGATATTGCCATAAATCCGAAAAAATGTTACAGTCGCAGCAATGTTCATATCACTATGTTGATGACGTAGGTTGTTGCCCTTGATAATACGTTTACTATATTACATGTAACTGAAACTGTTTGGACTCATTTACCCCTTAGGGTCACTTGTCATAGTCACTTCTTTTTTGCATGTACCTATTGATGTGGCTGAAAGACTTGGTCCTAGTTGTTCAAAGCATCGTTAGTTTTACGAGCTCATTAATGACAAACTCGTTAACTATTGTGGCCTAGGTACTTTCAAATACATTGAAAGTTTTGTTGCAAAAATCACTTTTTTTTTTTCAACAAAAATATCATTGTATTTGCCATATTTCAAGAGAGAAATATTAACATGTTAGCTGTCAACTTCATTTATTTTGAACAACTGGGCTCTGTTGCGTAAGTCTCAAAGAGTGAAAACCCAGATTGCTCAGGTCTGTCTGTCCGAGGTACATGTAGCCATATTTACCCAGTATCTCCGAATATTTTAAACCTAATGGCGTTCTTTTCCAAAACTGGCACAAGTTATTTTACTGGCCATTGATATGGCTTAATCTATACAATTAGTGATAAACAGTGAAGACTCCGGTCTTCACGGTTTTCTCAGGCCTGACGTTCCGAAGATATACTTTTAATATGGTACATTCTTATGTTAAAGATCAGTTTAGACCCTGATCACAATGTACATCTGTTTATGATATTTTGGTCCACGCTGATCGCATTACTGTGAAGCATTTACACATGTATTTGTCGGTCCCTTTATTTTGGCGCTATTGCCGATCTAAAACATTATTCAATTTTTAATATATGTCTATTGTGTGGCATACATCTGAAAGTATGAATGCGCCAAAATTTAATAGCGCAAAGAAGCCCTTCAACCAAACCGCCAAATTTTGCAGTATTACATCCGAGCAATTTTACCTTAGAACAGATCGGTTCACGGTGATCAGCAAACATGTAAAGACAACGCCTAACGAAATCTACTAGACGTTTCGTCTGCTGTGCGTGAAGAAAAAGAAAAATGTTCACCTTCATCCCAAAAAAATACGTAGGACGGGATGTTTTATAGATAAAGGTTAATGAATACACATTAAGGGGCGGTAACTATCAAAAATCGTGTTATCTCTATTCTAAAATTGTCTACTCTAAAAGGAAAGAATTTGCTTCCAGGGGTAGGAAATGTTTTTCTTTTAAGGGTATACCCCTTTTTAGAAGGGCTTGACGTGCAACAAAGCAAACCAAGAAGTCATAAAGCTTGGCTCCTGTATAAAAACGACAAAATTCGTCCATGTATATCTAGTCCCCTTAAAATTACGGAAAAGCTAATCAGAAAAATACACCTTCTTTAATGAGCCACGTCATTAGAAAACCAACAAAATGAATGTGCGCCCTGCGAAGACGCCCAGTTTGATCAACGTTTTTGCTGTGCACTCAATAGGTAGCTAAGGACCTAAGTTTTTTTCATGCGGACTGCAAATACTAATCAGACTGGGCAACTGCCAAGGTTGATCTGAGTCTTTACTAGGCACACATCCATTTTGTTGGTTTTGTCTGATAGATGGCGCATCTATCAGACTTCATTAACCTTTACCATATAGACAGATTCGGGAGACGACAAACTGATTACATGTTTTTTTTTCCAGAAATAGACTGACATTTGATGCCAGTTGTCTCTTAGTGAATGCTGTCTTCTGAGATTGTTGGCCAGCCCGTTAAGCGTTAAGAAAAAAAAAACGCTCGTGCTCAAATGGGTACAACCCAAACTCAACTGTGCTTTATCTTAGGCATTTGAGCACGGTTCGGAAAAATTTATTTCTTAAATAATTAACGTTGTCAACGTAGTGAGTGCAAAATGGCGCATTTGATGACGCGCGCATGTAAACATTTACTTCTCGCGACTGGTCTTTGGAAAACATTGCGACAAAGTCGATTTTTCTTTCTTTATCATATTAGAATCAAAATATCAGGCTGTTCTGAACCTTCGCTGGGCGTAAGTACAATTTTGAGAGCAATACTGTTCCCCGGCTAAAATGATTTCTCGTAAAACATTACTCGTATTTTGTTTTCTAATTAGAATAAGTGCCAAGCATACAACTGCTTTCCAAATGATTTTGAAAAGACAGGAGGCGAAGTATCAGCCATCTATCTCCACAAATGAATGAATTGAAATATCAGAAAACGTACCTTTAGGCATGTGCGCTCAGTGAAAATTCAGATCAGACTGCGCATTCGCTATGAAAGCAAAATTTCTTCATGATGACAATGAAGACTCTTCATCAAACAGTCCAGATACGCAGGCTAATTTGCGTCTTTATTGGGAGCACTGTCAGAAGGTACATTTTTTCACGTTACGACTCAAATATACTTTAGAACGTATGCACCCCAAAAAAAGATTCAAATCAGTCTGTGTGTCCGCATTGTTTGATAAGAATCTCGCTGGGAGGTCTGTAAATTACCAAGACCCCACGGTTCCTATAATCGGACAGTGAACACTACGATTAGACCACAAATGTGTAAGATTATCTGAGACTTCGATTGTTGTCTATGTCATAAGATGCATATTCGCACTTCGCGGTATAACTGACTACACTCACTTGTAGGCGTGGCCAGCTCCATTGCAAACGATGACGTCTTTCCAACCAGTCCTGTGGCACGTGTCAATCACAAAGTTTCTGTCTGGAGGCATGGTATATAGACAAGTCTTTGAGTATAGAATTGGCCCAAGAGACTGAAAGGAGATGTGGCGTAACATATTTATAATGTGAGGAATGCACAAGCATTCTACAAATATAGTGATAGACATGAAGAAAGCTTAGGTCCTTAGTTATCCACTGAGCGCAATAAGACTTCGATCAGACTGCGCAGATGCCCAGGCTGATCTGAGTCTTCGCCTGGCGCACATCCATTTTGCTGGTTTTATCATGAGATGGGTATGTAGCTTGTTATTTGCGAAAGCAGCAGTGGCCAAATAAATCATTTATTTTCATTATGGTCTTTATTCAAGGCTGACCGTGTTTCCGAAAAAAAAAAAACATATGGAGGAAATGCACTCTAATGGGTAGATAATTAACAGATGATTATAAACAGCTATTCCATTACGAAGTGTTGCGCCTCTCAGTACATTGTACTTTTCTTTAATAGATTTTATCCATACCATATATGCTCTACGGTGACTACCCTTACCTGTCACGCCCAGATCACTAAATTACATATATACTCGTATTATACATTATCACTTGGATACCTAGCGGGCACACAACGTTGAAACAACGTCAATACAATGTAGATTCAATGTTTTGATGTTGAATCAACGTTGAATCGACGTTGTTCCGACGCTGTGTGCCCGCTTGGCAGCAGGCGTAACAACGTTGATGCAACGTAATGACGTTGCATTATCAACCATGACGTTGCATTGACGTTGATGCGTTGTTTAAACGTCATGTGCTCGTTGAAGGGGCAATTAACATTGTCTATCACTGTCAAAATGGCTCAGTCTATTCATAATAGTTGGACAGCATTTCTTGTATGCCAATGGTCTCACTGTTGTTATATTTGAAATGAATGACTACGCCATGTACACGTGTATATACAGTCGATTGTATATATGCATCACAGATGTGATGGAATAAGACTTCGACATTCATCTATCGTCGACCTTGACCATACAGGTTGACCCACTTATGCAAAAAGAATTTTCTACCTTGAAGACCGGATATATTTATTTCTGATTTAGGAGTATGTGATTGTAGTTTGTTTCTCATCTTTTTTTTTTCAGAAATACTCATTCTTCATGCAAACAGTGTAGGTCCTGATTTTACAGCAGCATTTGTCGTATAAAACATATCTCATGTTCTTTGGTCAGCTGTGCAGAGAATATTTAAGATACAGCTGGTGTATATGGTATTTGGTATAATAGACACGGTACTTACACTAGGGAGAATTCGTTGAAGCAAGTCAATGCACGCTTTCTCTCTGACAGGATCCGGTGTGAATGTTCTTGTGTCCGGAGTCACTGTAGGACCACCTGCATCTATTCCTATCTTCGACCCTGTGTTACCATGAATGGGCAGACCATAGAAATCATGATCGCCCGAGTTATATATCCAGATGGGAAATCTGTAAGTATATATATATATATATATATATATATATATATATATATATATATATATATATATATATATATATATATATATATATATATATATATATATATATATATATATATATATATATATATATATATGTCTTCACAGAGCACATTCTGGATAGCGAAGGATGCAAAGTTTCTTCATGCGGACAACGAAGACTCTGATCAGACTGCGCGGATGCGCAGGCTCATTTGAGTCTTCGTTGAGCGCACATCTCAAAAGGTGATTTTCTTACATTTCGTCTCTTATTTTCAAAACCAAACGAATTTGTACACAAGATCTCCACAATATCAATGCACATACCAAGTTTGATGAAAATCCATCGACATTCACTCAAGTTATCATCCGGAAGCGAAATTATTGACATACGTACGACAGACGGACGGACGGACGTGCGGACAGACGGGCGGACGGACACAATGGCGGATACACGGACAAACAACATAAACCATAATACCACGCCACTATAGTGTGGCGGGGTATAAAAAATGAGAAAAATATTATCAATTTGTCATCTTTTGAATTTGTCTGTAGTATGGTAAAGGTTAACACATATATGCCCATCGTCCCATAAAATGGACATTGACAAACAGTTTAGACCCAGATCAGACACCGCAAAACGCGGTATCTGATCAGCATCTACAGTGTTTGCGTTTAGGACAGGTATTGTTATAAAACATGGTAACAATATAAACTAACCAGACACTCCTTTTGAAATGAACCGGTCAAAATAGTTAAATGGGTTACCTTAAGTTCAACAACAGACCAACAAGAAGGTTCTTACTTCTCTTTAACATAATCCTTCATGTTAGGAGTTGCGAAGTAAGTGACCTGCTCTTGTGTGACGTAGATAGGGATATGTACACCAGCTGATCCTAGCACATGATTTACCCAAGCACCGGATGTGACGATCACCTTTCGGCAGTAGAAAGTACCTTTCGTTGTATGAACCTGCACAACAGTATGCATAATATCAGATGTCGTATATATGTTAATGGAATTTTATAACGAATTCTGCTTAAATCGCTGTAGTGGGCGTCAGTTATGTTGTAATGTTTCATTACCCCTCATGAACAGACGCAATCAGAGTCAATTATTTCTATCCTTCGTTGCATTTTGTTTCTATATCACCAAGCTGAAAGTCTACAGATCTCTGTGGTGCTGTCAACACTATTATACGCATGTGAAACTTGGACAGTTTACCAACGGCATGCCAAAAGATTGAATCACTTCCATAGAAGCTGTCTAAGAAAACTTCTAAAGATAAAGTGACAAGACTCAGAAGTCCTCAAAAGGACAGGGATGCAGAGTGTTATACTCCTCTGAAATTGACACAATTAAGATGGACAGGCATGTTACCAGAATGCCTAATTGACGTTTGCTAAAGAAAATCCTCTATGGAGAACTACAAGTTGGAAAACGCTCCCATGGTGGTCAGAAGAAGCACTACAAGGACACCCTCAAAGCTTCCCTTAAAACCTTCAACATACCAACAGAGTCGTGGGATCAGAGTGCACAGGTGCTCGTGAGTACGAAGCAAAATGAACCAGAAAAGCCGAGCAGAAGCCATGCAGAGCTAAGGCATACCCAACAGAGCTTTCTAATTTTGTGTGTTTTTTGTTTCCAAAGGCAATCCTTTTGGACTTTTACTTCCTCAGACCTCTCTTGTTCTATCTGCAACAGGCAGTTTAGAGCTAAGATTGGTCTCATCAGCCATCTTAGAATAGACAAACAATAACACTTCATGCATTTGATTAGGATTGGTCATTGTCAGTAATGACAGACGAACGATAATATTAATAACCCTTGTCATGCTGAATAAATTAATATGTCACGCCCACTTCTAATTTTCAGCCAATCCGATTACTTGGCTGAGGTTGTTGATATAAATTCACACACTTAATGACTAACAGTGCAGACCCAGATCAGTTAGCTTCTAAAAAGCCAACTGATTTGAATCTACACTGTTTGCGAAGGCTGGGCATATCCGGGTTCAGCAGGGCCAGAGTAAAATAGTCTTTTGGAACTATTGGATTTATACATTACATATTGACCGAATGTTTATAAAATAAAATAGAACCTAGACCTTTGAGCTTAAGTTATATTTTATTAATTTAATATTTTACAAACTGAGTGGCTATACTTTTTGGGGAGGCAACTCAATCGAAATTGATTGTACCGTCCTCCTGAAAGATGTCTACTCTAAAAAGACACAATGGCTTCCCCTTACGAGCATAGTTTATTTTTTTAAACGCAGACGCATTTCCAGAAGTGCTTTGGTGTGCAGGAAAGAAAAAAAGGAAGTCACTGAAGTTGCTTCCCTTATACTAAATGATGGAAAATCTACCAAAGAAATTCAGTTTCCTAAAATGCAATTTAGATAACTCCCTTTGTACTATAAATCGTTACTAAATGAGAGCTTAGCACTTATTCATCGTATTCATCCGACATATTGGGACACTAAAACTTCTTGCTATATTTTCCAAACATTTAAACAAGTCACTTGTACTGCCTGGTAATGTATCTACTACAAAACTGCTGCCTCAGTGGAAACAAAAAGTGTAGATCCTGATCAGCACAATTGAATAGATCCGTAGTTGTTCTTATAAATCTCCACGTCTCTGTATTTTTTTTTTTTTTTTGTGAATGATGGATGTTCACAATATAGGCAAGTTGTCCTGTGCGACCGCATGTCCTCCCTTATTTTTGTGTTATTGATCAGTGATATGGATAATTTAGTGTGTTTCTTTTTAATATTCCTTTACATTTATTTGTTATTTTTTTAGTATACTGTGTACTGTGACAATGATAGCAAATTCTAATTTAATAAATGTGTATGTACTCTGCATACTGTGATTTATTTGTTGCTTTAATATATTTCGTGTAAAACCCTACATGCCTTATGTAGTGTGTTTTAATTAAGGGTAAGATTTCGCGCGAGAAAACTGGTTTAAGCTCCACTGCCAGTAGCAAGGCGCTACCTCTGTTGAGGATCCTTAATGTGCGTGCGTCGTTGGTTTCCTATGTGACGTTTGTTTTTAGTTGTTTTTTCCTAATCTCGTTTCCTTGCGGTGCCTCGGGAAGGCTTTGTTTCATGATTGTAGTATTTTGTTTTGTATATCTTCACTTATATTCATCACGAAAACATGCCTATATAATTTTGATCTTCTTAAACCCCAATTTTATATTGTAAAACTAGGGTTTACAGGGGTATACATTATTTTTCTTATTTCTGCTCAAAAACACAGATCGTGGGTACTCGTTAGAACCGCCTCGCTAAGGCGGTTCTAACGAGTACCCACAATCTATGTTTTGAGCAGAAATATGAAAAATATCAGAATTTTTTTATCTGAAAATTTTCATTTTTTGGTGGTAAAATTTTCAGTATATTTGAATAGGCATGTTTTCGTAAAGTTTGTGCGCGTCGTATGGATAAATGATACCACATTAAACCTAAGTATTGGGGCAGAGAGATCCGAGTAAACAGCGTGAGCCCGTGTCAGATGCTGCAAAACGCGAAATGTTCATTTATATACAGTGAACCCTCGTCACAACGACAGTATTTGTTCCCAAAGATGTTGCTTAAAAATGAATTTGCTGTTGTAAAGAATACTTAATGAGCAGATTGATATGTTAGAAAGGTCTTGTTTTGTTCTTATTTCCTAATTGAACGCATGTTTAGGGTATTTGTTAGAATCGCCTCAATGAGGCGATTCTAACAAATATCCAAAACATATATTTCTTTCACGAATTAAATAAATATTCTTGCATATTTTGTGACTGATTGTGACTTCTTCAGCGAAGTTTTCGTGACATTCAAATTGTCATTATAACGAATTTCGTCGCTGTGTCGAGTGTGAGTATAAAAAGGGTTGTATGTACATAGAAACTTTATTTTACGTCGAAAATAATGCATTACAAGGCTTATGCTTACAGTTATTATTCCTTGATTGTCTTTTGTTAGCCTAGTGACAGGACAATTATCTATTATGGTGGCACCGTTACCACGGGCAAGCTGAATGTGAACGGAGTTTGCCGTCGCGGCATCAACAAGACCACCATCTTTCTGGAACACTGCGGTGTAGTTATCATCTGTCTGAAACTGAGGAAACTTCTGATGGAGCTGGGAGCCTGTCAGCCATTCATATCTGAAACGTTATCACTACATTAAAAACCGTCTAAATAACCGGAAGTATGTTTGAGCAAATAGTGTATACCAAAATCCGTACACGGCATCTGATAAGGGGCTATAGTGTTTTATCGTACTCATTGAGCAGATTGTCAGAGACATGAAAATGTAGTAAAATGGACTTGTTCAGTTTTAGGACAAGTATGGTAAGGAGTTGTGTCACGATAATGATTTATGGTGTCAAATTTAGGACAAGTACGGTAAGGAGTTAAGGTGTCATGATAATGATTTATGGTGTCAAAGTTTTAGGACAAGTATGGTAAGGAGTTAAGGTGTCATGATAATGATTAATGGTATCCAAATTTTCGGACAAGTATGGTAAGGCGTTAAGGTGTCATGATAATGATTTATGGTGTCACACTTTTAGGACAAGTATGGTAAGGTGCCATGATAATGATCTATGGTGTCAACAGTTTAGGACAAGCATGGTAAGGCGTTAAAGTGTCATGATAATGATTAATGGTATCAAAATGTTAGGACAAGTATGGTAAATGGTTAAGGTGTCATGATAATGATTATGGTGTCAAAATTTTAGGACAAGTATGGTAGGGAGTTAAGGTGTCACGATAATAATTTGTGGTGTCAAAATGTTAGGACAAGTATGCTAAAGAGTTAAGGTGTCATGATAATGATTCATGGTATCAAATATTTAGGTCAAGTATGGTAAGAAGTTGTGTCACGATAATAATTTATGGTGTCACAATTTTAGGACAAGTATGATAAAGAGTTGTGTCACGATAATTATTTATGGTGCCAAATTGTACGGCAAGTATGGTAAGGAGTTAAGGTGTTTCGATAATGATTTATTGTGTCAAAATTTTAGGACAAGTATGCTATGGAGTTAAGGTGTCATGATAATGATTTATGGTGTCAAAATTTTAGGACAAGTATGGTAAGGCGTTAAGGTGTCATGATAATGATTTATGGTGTCAACATTTTAGGACAAGTATGGTAAGCCGTTAAGGTGTCATGATAATGATTTATGGTGTCAAAATTTTAGGACAAGTATGGTTGGGAGTTAAGGTGTCACGATAATGATTTATGGTGTCAAAATATTAGGACAAGTATGCTAAGGAGTTAAGGTGTAATGATAATGATTCATGGCCTCAAACCTTTCGGACAAGTATGGTAATGGGTTAAGGTGTCTTGATAATGTTTATGGAGTTCAAAGTTTAGGACAAGTATGGTGAGGAGTCGTGTCACGATAACGATTTATGGTGTCAAATTTAGGACAAGTATGGTAAGGAGTTGTGTCACGATAATGATTTATGGTGCGAAAATTTATGACAATTATGGTAAGGAGTTAAGGTGTCTCGATAATGATTTATTGTGTCAAAATTTAGTACAAGTATGCTTTGAAGTTAAGGTATCATTATAATGATTTATGGTGTCAAAATTTTAGGACAAGTAAAGTGCCACGATAATGATGTATGGTGTCAAAATTTAGACAATATTGTAAGAAGTTAAAGTGTCATGATAATGATTTATGGTGTCAAAATTTTAGGACAAGTATGGTAAGGAGTTAAAGTGTCACGATAATGATTTATGGTGTCAACATTTTAGGACAAGTATGGTAAGGAGTTAAGGTGTCACGATAATGATTTATGGTGTCCGATTTAGGACAAGTATGGTAAGGAGATAATGCGTCTCGATAAGTAGGGTAAATACGGTATGTACGTTAGGTATGTAGCTTAATTTAGGTCCGAGGTATAATGTGCAAATAAGTCAGTTAACACCTGAAAAAATCCATTATGATAGTCTCATACCGTACATACCATAAATACTGGAACAGCAAACCTTTAACAGACTTGTCCTAACATTTAAACAGGTCCACTTCACTACCTGTTGATGTGGATGAGTGGAAAACAATGTAGATCAGACGGTGCGTTCTGTGGTCAAACAGGCCACCGTGTGTGTGTGTGTGAGTATATATACATATATATTCAGACGGTATAAATGTTTAGACTCTTTCTTTATTTCGAAATATTCTAAAAGTAGGGTAAAAGTTGACAAAGTGTGTGTGATACAAGAAGCAGAACACATATTGTAATATGTAGAGTTTATTTTGACATTATTCTGTTATTTCAAGCTCTTCCGCGTAAAAAGCAATCACGGAAATCGACTTATAATGAAAACTCATTTACCGCTATATTGTTTTTGTCTTTAATGGTTTCTTTAAATAGCAAATGTTCAAATAAAACAAGTAAGTATACCCCTGCCATATAAAACTTAAAACTTCGCATTCGAAATAGAGTAATTTCGAACATGCCTGTTAGTCCCAGTACTTGGTTAAAACATATTTGGACTGGACGTATTTCTGGGCACAGATGAACCACTTCTGAAAAGGAATCCACTCTTGAAGGAAAGATTTGGCTCCCATGCGGAGCAAATTCTTTCATTTTAGAGCAGATCCCTTTTCAGAAGTGAAAACCTCTATTAACAGAATCGCTTCTCTAGTATGTGTATCAGATTTCGTTTAAAAGGGCAATCAAAGCGTTGATAGCATTTGTGGGTGGATTGTCCCTGAATGATCCTGAAGACGATTTCATTTAACCATTAATTTCCTGTAATTTAAGCAAACAACTGGGCCCTGGTCATTTGCGATCATTGTGCCCATTCCGGATGTTTCGGAATTTTTGTTGTTCTAATATTTATATGTTTACTTTATTCTCAAAGGTCATTTCTTTTAAAAACAAGCTGGTCTGGCCCAGAAAACTTCAACACTTCAGCTGTTTTCATTTTTGCGTGTGTGTTCATTGCTCTCAAGAGACATTCCTTTTAAAAGCTAGTTCGACACTTCAGTTAATTTCATTCGTTGCTCTCAAGGATCATTTCCTTTAAAACCTAATTATTCTGGCCCCTCAAAAACTTCGTCACATCAGGTGATTCCTTTTGTGTGTGCGTTTTCATTGCTATCAAGAATTATCCCGTTTAACAAGCTTTTTAACATGCTAACCTGGTGTAGAAAACTTCGACATTTCAACGGTTTTAAGATTCTGATATTTTTCATATTTCTGCTCAAAATATATACTGTGGGTACTCGTTAGAACCGCCTCGACGAGTGTGTGTGTGTGTGTGTGTGTGTGTGTGTGTGTGTGTGTGTGTGTGTTCACTGCTCTCAAGGGTAATTGCAGAAAACTTCGACACTTTAGCTGTTTGTGTGTGTTTATTGCTCTGAAGAGACATGGTTTTAGCATCTCAATGTGTAGCTCTGCATCCCAATACTTATGGTCTATACGGTAATAATCATACCAATTAGTTATATCAGTGTGTTGCGACATTCGCCAACGCTGTGTGAGCTACGTAATGTGAAAATTACCTTTGGATATATACGCCCATGTATTACGAAAACATGCCTATTCAAATATCCTGAAAATTTTACCACCAAAAAATGAGACTTTTCAGATAAAAAATTGTGATATTTTTGATATTTTTCATATTTCTGCCCAAAACATAGATTATGGGTATTCGCAAGTACCCACAATCTATGTTTTTGAGCAGAAATATGAAAATAATGTATACCCCAGTAAACCCCAGTTTTACTATATAAATGTAGGGTTTAAGGGGGTTCAAAATTATATAGTTATGTTTTCGTGATGGAAGTCTCAAATTAGCCTGCGCAGCAGCACAGTCTGATCTAAGTGTCCCTTTGGCGCACTGTGGATAACCGAGAATTCTAGGCTGTATTAGGCAGACAGTGAACACTACATATATTTATATTCCGCGCATGCGCAGACTAATATCAGTCGTCGATGGGTACATTTTTACGTCGCACTCATGTACGTCATCTGTTCGACTGACAATGCCCATCATCTACAATCATATACGACATCTACAATTTCCGATAAAAGCAAATATTGTATTAACGCTAAATATTTCGGCACAGTACCTAATTACCGTACTAATCCTAAAACTTTAAAAAAGTGAAGATACCCAGAAAATGCCACAATCACAGCCTTCCCGAGGCACCTAAAGAAGAATTAAGAGATAAGAAACAAAGAATGACAAAACAAATGCCATGATGCCATATATAAAGAAACGGTAAGAGAAAAGTCCAGGGAGTGCCACAATCACAAACCGCAGCCCTTCCCAGCACCAAGAGGAAGAGGAAACAGACAAAACCAATCAAGTGCAAATCGAACAAACGTACGAAAAGCACTACGTATTGGCTCTCTCTTCCCCAAGCGAGGTAATCGCAATGCTAAAAGGACTGAAAAAACACAAGAATAAAATAACACAAGGTAAGACATAAAACAAATCGCCTCGTACAATAAACCACAAAGCAACAAAAAGTAAGACTAACACCGGGACCACCGCCATAGAACGGTCGCCGCCGACCACTAACACACAAACAAAGAAGAATTGCAGCAGTGGAAGCGCCTGGAACGGTCGAGTTAAAAAATAATAATAACTAGGGGTGCGTACGTGGTGGGGTTTATACGCGCGCGACATCTCACCCTTATCTCATGATACACCTTGAAACGTTAACACTATACAAACAGAAAGAACATAGAAACCAAAGCGGGTGGCCATTAAAGAAGATGAAGACAATGCTACTATCACAAGAAAACAGAAAGCAAAGAGGGCAGCCGTATAGCGGATGAACACAAAGCTAGCATTACTACAAACTTATCAGCATCAGAATATCAGACTTGAAATGGACAACAGTATTAAACACTGGTTTAATCGGTCATATAGAATATCTGGTGACGTAATGGGATAAAAAGCGCAATCTCTGGTCTCATTAGTGTCAACGCAGTCTGCTCAACATGCCTGCCTGAATTGTTACTGCACATGTATTGTATTCATTTTAAAATTTCTGAAAATTTCTGAAAAAATACTCCTTATGATATTTGTCCTTAAACTTTAACAAGACCATCGGCCTGTCTGTTGATATGTCGACAAGGCGGTGGTTGGATGAGTGACAAATAGTGTAGATCCTGGTCAGACGCCGCGTCTGACCAGGATCTACACTGTTTGCCACTCATCCAGCAATTTCTACTACGCGGCGTCAGATCTGGGTTTTCATTGCTTGGTAAGGCTTATTTATACGAATACTTAGGGTAAATTAGGTAACGATTTTGTGTATATGAAATATGCCTATCTGACTGGCTCTACACTAGCTGCACAGTCTATGGGTCTAGACTTGTTCTTTATGATGCTAGGCATCAATGTGTTAACCTACGGTATGTTGTGTTTAGCCATGGCTTCTGCAAATTTCTTTGCCACATGTTCCATTTGTCTGCGAGCGATCAAGACACCACCGGTCTTGTACACAACCTGTATTCCAGACTCTCTCTCTGCCTCCTCCCAGCTGAAACAGAAAACAGATGATTGGGAGCCTTAAGAGATCTATCTCTGACTTTGAATGTTGCAATGGTAATGCTTAAATGTAGCATGCGATGGAGAGCAATACATGATCTATCTCTGAATTTGGCAAAAGGCAATTGTTAACGCTAAATCTCTGGATTTGGCAAAAGGCAATTGTTAACGCTAAAGTATATAAGATTTGATGAAAAAAAAATCAAGATGTGTTTGTGAAACACGAACATGTCCCCGGGCCAAGGTCAATTTTGTTTTAAAGTAGGTCACATGTCCAGGTCAAGGTCACTGGTCGAAAGTTTTTGTATGAGTGGGAAGCCCTTGTCTCAAGAAACCTACATGCCAAATATGAAGGCTCTATCTCAAACGATTCAAAAGTTATGACCAATATTAAAGTTGTCCAATCAACAAACCAACAAACAGACAGGGCAAAAACAATATGTCCCCGATATCGCTACCGGGGACATTAAAAAACAAAACAAAACAAAACACACACAAAAAAAACAAAAAAACAAAAACACACTCATACAAAAAAACAACAACACTTATTTCTGACTTTGAAATTACTAACCAATGGTTAACTTTTTCATCCCTCTATGTCTGAAGTAGACTTCCGTTCTTGAATTTGGACAGATGCAAATAGGGGTCTCAATCTTAAATAAAAAAAAAAGACTGTCTCGTCAGGATCTATACTGGTTGCACAGGCATTGGATTTGGTCTGCCGTCCTTAAAGGATTACTAGTAAAATAGATAACAAAATGATGATGATGGTGAGCGACAAGGACCGATCACTGACTGAAAGGAACGAGGGTCTTATCTCTGACTTTGCTAAAAGCAATTGTTAATGTTAAAGATGATAATAGGTTATGGAGAGCACTGAGGGTCCTTTCTCTGAATGCTGCTAAAAGCAAGTGATAATGCTTAAAAAGATAATAAGAATTGGAGAGTCTATCTCTTGACTTCGAATGTTGCTAAAAGCCAATGTTGATGCTAATAGTAATGACAAGCGATGGGGAGAAATGATGGACATATCTCTGACTTTTAATTCTTCTAAAAGTCAATTCTTATTGATACTAAAAAGAGATAACTCACCGTTGCTGCTAAAAGATGTAACAGGCGATGTAGAGAAATGCTGGACCTATATCTGACTTTGAATGTTGCTAAAAGCAATTCTTGATGCTAGAGATAATAGGCTGGAGATGGAGAGCGATGATGGACCTACTTTAACTTTGAATGTTGCTAAAACAATTTGTTAATGGTAAAAAAGAGATAACAGGCGATGTAAAGTAATGAGGGACTTATTTCTGACTTTTAATGTTGCTAAAATTGTTGATGCTAAAACTGATAACAGACGATTGAGAGCAGTGACAGAGCTACCTGTATGTTTAAGTTTAAATGTTGCTAAATGCTGGAGCTGGAGAGTAAAAAGCATCTAGGGTAGACGTTGGATCGTAATTATAACTGTTCTTGTGGACTGGCTGATAAAAGGAAGGGTACGTTCTTATTTCTCGACGAAAACATGTGCACGAAAACATGTGGCGGTGCTCATTGGAAACACTTTATATCGCGAGGAGTTTCTAATGAGTGCCTACAACATATATTTCTGTGGAGAAATAAGAAAAACAAAGATCAATAATTCAAAGCTACATTTAACATATAATAGGTATATTAGTGTAATTACAATCGGGCCTTAGCATTTCCTACAAGATTGCAAGTGCGTCCATCGTAAACTCAGATAAGCATGCTCATCTGCGCAGTCTGATCAGTGTACACTTTTCGCCTGAAAACGCTTTGGATCCTTGGCTACCCACAAATTACCCTGCGACGACTCTGATCAGACTGCGCGCGTTGCTCATCTGATTATTCGCTTCTTGTAGGAAAGGCTATGGCCAGGCTTAATAAACTTACGCTTTGTATGTTTCTGGTGTCAATTTCGTGTATATATCATCATGATAGGCCATTCGACTGAAGTAAGATAGAAAACAAAAATACCAGATAAAGTATTATTAAGAATTCACTGCAGCAAATTGTTAAAAATAAAACAAAGGTTTTCTTAGTTATTTTCATTTCCTAAAGTAAGTCATTTTTAGGTTTAATTTCTAAAATTTCTCATTTCATGTACCTTCTTTGCAAAAGCAGGCAGCAGAGAAGGCCCAGATCAGCTTGTGCGTCCGCGCAGACTGATCAGATCATTCTCTGTCCGTTCGTACTGAACATATGGTTTCGCTACTTTCGCTACTTAGTCCAAACCTTCACTGTTCACAAACACTCCAAAGGCATCTTTTTTTTAATGGCGCGGCTACTATATCACAGCAACTGGGCCTCGCCAAGCGAAAACGGGCATAAGCGGACAGCGAATGCCCAGATCAGCCTGCTCATCCGCGCTGTCTGATCAAGGCCTTCACTGGCCGCTAACAGAATCTCTGGATACTACAGAATGTTAGGAGAGCAAAAAAAGCAAAAAGAAAAAAAAAGCGCATTTTGCTCATGTTCTATTTTGGCAGTCAAAATGTCATAAAACAACCAGTGGTATCTACCTATACTAAAACCAACGTATTCTTATAGCTTATATATTCGAGAAACCTAACATGTAGTGATCCCTTATCTTTAATTCCGACATCAATTTGTCATAAAAACATGCACAATAGATTTAATTTTAAATATCTACTATTGTTTACTTTATCTGCGATTGCGCATCATTGAAACATAAATAAATGCATCGTTACTTCCGGTCAAAAAGCTAATAATGGAGTGGGGTCGGGGTCTGGGGAGCTTGTGGGGGGAGGGAGGCTGGGGGAGGGAGCTTTAGTATTTTTTAAAAGTATGTTTCACCTCTTGAAACAGCATCCCACTCGCACATAACGTGTAAACAGACTTCGTAAATCTACAGTACAAATAACTTGTTGGTTCAAGGGGTGGAATTTCAGAAAATAATAATAAAAAAATTAATAATAAATAAAAAAAATAAAAAAGACAAAACAATACTGAAGCACCTTCATTCTCCAGTTTTTTTTACCGGAAGTAAAAATGCATTGTTGTTTAAATTATGCGCAATGATGTATAGTGTTTGTTCAATAGATTTTAAAAAGAAGACCCTTTTGGAAGTTAGAAATACATCAAATATACATACAAAAAAAAAAAAAAAAAAAAAAAAAAAAATGCAGACTAGTTTTCTTGAGTCTTTTCTTGAGCAATTATGCAACTTGCAACACTGTTCACGCCTCCTAACCCTAGCTTGAGCAACATTTTAGTTCAAATATACCCAATAAAGTTAATTGCCCAAAGAACACCACAAAACATAAACCGCACTAAAGTGAAGAACGGGAAACGTTTAATGGCCCCTACATAGTACGTAACACAAAGCAAAGGAAAATAGACTCGAAAAAGAAGGCATATTTTCGAAAGAAAAAGAAAATAGTGGACTCGGTTTTAACGAGTCTATTCATGAACAGTGATGTAACGTGCATACTCTACAACTTCTTTATAACACGATTCGTTATAACACGGTTTCGGATATAACACGGCTCAAAGATAGATCCCAACAAATGTATAGATTATATTGAAAAATGACCATAAATGGTCATTTTTCAATATAATCTATACATTTTATTTGGATATAACACGGTTGTTTAACTAATACGGTTTATGCTATGAACCCCAACAATAGTGTTATAAAGAGATTGTGGTGTATTTGTAGGAAATCAGGAATAAATGAGCTAGGTTTGTAATCTGTCACATGCATGGTTCTATACTGTTTATACACTGATCAAGGGTGGGTCGGCTGTTTTACATTAAAGGGAACGTATATACTTTCAAGGGCGGCAACTGTGTTAAAGTTATTTTTGTCCCCATTTCGCACTGCTGAAAAGGAATCCTCTCTAAGAGGAAAGAATTTGCTTCCGTTTGAAGCCATTTCTTTTCTTTCTGAGTAGACCAAGTTTCAGAAGTGTTTGCTTTTAATGCACAGAAAAGCAAACATGAAGTCTAAAAAGTTGTCTCCCTTGTAAAACTGGCGGAAACTCTACAGAGTATGTCCATTTTCCTTAAATTGAATACTGCCGACCCTGTAAATACAAAACGTTGTAGCAATATCGATCCAACGTCGCAGCTACGTTATGACGTCTCAGCGACGTCGGAGCGACATTGTTACGATGTTGTGTATTTGCTTGGAAGACCAATTTATACCTGGCGTCCCATAAAAATGACACGAACAAACAGAGTACATGTAGACACAGATCAGACGCCGCAGAACGCAAAAGATCAGGGTCTACGCTGTTTGCATTGAGTACAGAAATTTCTATAATAAATGATAGTACTAAAAGCCAACCAGGTATCCGTTAACCCATTTATGCCGAATGGACTATTGTATGTCAACTCTTTGGACTGGTCCATTTCCTATATGTGGGGTGCCTGGTAGGATTTTTTTTTCATCTTGTAATGTAGAAACTTCTGAATTTAACGCAAACAGTATAGACCCTGATCAGAATCCACATTTTGCGGCGTCTAATCTGGGTCTGCACTGTTTGCCAACGTCCCTTTTATTGGACGCTAGGCTTAAATGGGTAAAATTGGAAATGTATCTGCTCAAGAGAGATAGAATAGTTCAACAGACATAAATGGGATAATATTATGAAACATACTAGGCTAACAAAGTTGGTATAAAGAATATACAAACATGATTCTTGAGTGATCCTGTGAACCTCCATTCTCATGTCCGAGTTCAAACTGTTCAAGACCGAGAACTCCTGGAAATAAAGTAATCAGAGTCTGCTAAGTGAGAAAAAGGCGATTACCCCATATAAGACCAGTGAAGACCCGGGCCAGCATGCATATTCGCGAATTTTGATCAAGGTCTTATCTATTCGTTCATTTATATACAATAAATAGTTATTGTATATGTATATAGAATGTGTTTAGGTAACCAAGACCCTGTAGACTGCACCATCGAGAACAATGATCAGGCTGGGTCATTGCTGTTCACATGTGCGATGCAGCCTCTTTTCTGAGGCCGCGCATCAAAAAGATTTACTTAAAGCTTATCCCCATTTATCCCTAAAGTTTGTTCGTATATAGAAATGTCAAAGTGTTAACCAAGTTAAAAAAATATGACAGACGTTTATATATGCATTACATTAACACGTCTACGGATATCTCTACATGTTCTTCAACACAAGTAATATTACAGGGTTGTTGCACTAATATTGGTGAATATTGTCCCGAGTTGGGATATCAAAGGACGTGTAATAACCCTTTTATTATATAGCTATAAATATTTAATTCGTTTCCCGGTGTTTCTAACCTTTAAAACGCTGTTTTGATAACTAAAACGTGAATTCTACCAATGCGCATTGCAAGGTTTGGCGCGACGTCACTGCATTACGACGTGATCAAAAGCAACGTAATGTAACGGTAATATGAGAAGGCAGCCGAGTAAGTGTGCAATATCAAGTAAGTGTGCCGATATCGTGTGATAGCGGCACGCTAGCTCCCCGGCTTTTATCGCACATTTTAATCATTTAATATTTATCGCTATATAATAAGTAGTAAAACAGCGGTGTATAGATGGGGTCTTCATTAGGCAAACTTTCAGAATTTTGCCTCTTTAAACTAGACTTTTCAAAAAAAAAAAAAAAAAAAAAAAACACTAAAAGAAGAAGGAAAAAAAAAACATGGTGAATTGCCTGTATCTTATTGTGCTGATTAGGCAAAAACCTTCCTCATTCTCCTTATAATATGGTAAAATGTCATGGTTTACATAGTTCTAGATAAGAGGGACATCAAGACAAAGATCTTATTCCTTCACGAAAAAATATGCTGTGGATACTCATCAGAAGCGCCTCTCTCATGAGTGCCCATTTGGTGGAAAATGTTTTGTCTAGAGCTATGGCTTGGAGGTATACATTTCACATACTCAGTATGTGTGTTTACACAATGTGCATTTCAGTATCAGGGGATACTGTGAATATCGACGATATCTGTGATAAGTCTGAACATGTTGGTCTGTATCTTGGCTATTCCCATATCATTAGCTGTGAAGCAGTTCAGTATTTTGTATCGAGGTTAAACGTACCAACAAAGAATATGTCAGCAAAATTCTGTATTGAGGTTTGTCGCCCAAGTCAATTGTTCATTCATGCCGTGCCATTGCCTTCAAATTCGTTTGATTTTTACTTGCCATAAGACAAATTACTGACTAGAGACATGCCTTAATGTGCTAGCAACTCTACTATACAGCAACCAGTCAGGTCATATATTTCGAGGTTCATGCAGGAGCAGATACAGAGGAGGACTGGTTACATGTACTCTAGAATACCTACTACGAGTAAAGATGTGGATCGGGTAATTGTTATCAATATTATAGATATGCATTTCAGAATCCCCAGGATATAGTACATATCTAAGAACAAAAAGCTTCAGGAACTGGACACACTGAGTAGATTTTCCGCCGTTTTTTTAAAGTTAAAAGCGTGGAGGGGGGCGGGGGAGTGGGGGGGGGGGGGCTGGATGCGGGAGGGGGGGGGGGGGGATGCACGCGAAGCCATTTCTGAAAAAGAGGTCTGCTCTAAAAGGAAAGAATTTGCAAATTCTTTCCTTTTAGAGTAGACCACTTTTATGAAAGGAGACACAACAATGTCAAAAAAAAAAAAAAAAAAAAAAAAAGCTCCCCTCCCCTGATAGCGTATTAATTTACCTTATTAAAGCTGTGATCAGACTGCATAATCTTTCTTTTTGTGAACTGGTTCAAATTCTGTGGTTTTCGGTGCTGAGGAGACGTTTCCTCTTTTTATGATAATTTGTTTGAGTTGGAGTTTTACAGCCCTTTCAACACTGTTAAGGTAGCGTCGAGCCAGTCAGTTAACCTACTCACACTTTGTCTGGGCAGGCTCAGTCCTCTAAGCGGTTACATCACGAAAACATGCCTATATAATCTTGACCCCCTTAAACCCCACTTTTATATAGTAAAACTGGGGTTTACAGGGGTGTACATTATTATTCTTATTTCTGCTCAAAAACATATTGTGGGTACTCGTTAGAACCGCCTCGCTGAGGCTGTTCTAACGAGTACCCACAATATATGTTTTGAGCAGAAATAAGAAAAATATCAAAAGTTTTTATCTGAAAATTTTTCTTTTTTGGTTGTAAAATTTTCAGTGTATTTGAATAGGCTTGTTTGCGTAATGGCCAGTACTTTGTACACGTTTCTCCAGTAACTGACAACTGCCTTTCTTGAATCAGCGGGTGAGGGAGAATTATTATGGAGTGATTTCCTGATTAATCTCCACGAAAGCTATGTGGCCGAGCTGGGATTCCAACTTGCGACCCCTAGATCTGAAGTCAGACGCGCTACCAGCTGCGCTATAAAGTCCAGCTTGCAGACTCTTATAGCACACAAGCGGAAGCCCGTGGGTATTACATTTCGCCACCTTCATTTGCATGTATAATTATAGACTTTTTTTTCCTTGCACACCAGATAAAGAAATTCTGGCAGAAATTCTTATGCAACCCAGGGTAAGATAAAAATCGAGAATTCTCACGTGTTTGATATTCACTGGTTGTACATGTAATAAACGTCACGTATGCCATCGTTAAGGTTTACGTCACTGAACGTAATGACGTCATTTAACGCCACAGTAGTGTCATCACAATATGGCGGACGTCAGCAGTCGAAGTGACTGCATTGTTAAAAAAAAATCTACGTTCAGAAATGAAAGGTGCACAAGAAAAAAAGAATCTATCTTGGTTGTGAGGGGTAAATATAGATAGAAAAACCCGTCTCTAGTGATCACAGTCTGGCATCACTTGGAAAGTCTCGTGATGCCAGACAGCGATCCTCGGGACGGATTTTTCTACCTACCCCTCACACAAATGATAGATCCTCATTATAGACCCTAGGGTATCGAAGATGTACCTTACCGGAGTGTGCTCTTTTTGACAACCAGTAAACAGCAGCACTGCCTATTCCACCACATCCTACTACAATATAGTCAAAGAACCGGCGTCCTTCAATTTCCATTTCTTTTAACATGAACAAAACCCTCTCAAGTCGTTTACACTTCACGCAAATAAACACTGACCAGATGGGTAAGATAACCTTGTTTATATCTCAAATAATTGATAGTCAGGTACATTGTAGACTAATATTTAGGACAACATTTCAAGGATTGAATATTCGTGAGCATATCACTGTCTTAAACATTTTGTTATCTGCTCCATCGCATTGCGCAGTATCGTTGGCAGAGTCATTATCATAAATCCTTCACTGAATTGCGACACCAAGAAAAATGTTAATGAAAAATCTGAGGTCTTCAAATTTCAAACAAGAATAAAAGTTATATACAACAGAAAATATTTACATTTTCAATGCATTTACAGGAAAAGTTTTACAGTTAAACCTCGGTTGCTTGAACCTCTTTGGAACCATGGAAATTTATTCTTCATGGGTAGTTCGAGCCACTGAGGGTTAATCATGGCGAGAGGTCAAGAAGCAAATAGCGATAATTTTGGGAAATCTTTTCGATTTTCTACACAATAATTGTATATCGAGTGTAATTAGAATCGTCTCGATTAGGCGATTCTAATGAGTACATACAACATACAATTTCATGATAAACTATGAAAATTTCCCTAAATATTTGTTTTCTATAACCAAGGAAGAATTTCGTATGGACTCAAAAATGATTTCGAATCCGCTAAGGTAACCGAGTCATTAGTGTTCGAGTTATCGAGGTTTTACTGAAGTTAACTGTTGGGACGTAATGTTGTTTATACTTCAATATTTAACAGTCTTAGTGCATTTACACAAATAATAAAAATAATAATAATAATAATAATAATAATAGTAATAATAATAATAATACTAATAATAATAAAAATAAAAATAACTATAGTTATCTATTGGGACGTAATGCTGTTCATTCTTCAGTAAATATATTGACTCACGCGACGTCACATGATCATTAAGCGGCGTCAAAATAAACCATGGTTCTCTCCAATATAGTTGGACGATGGCGAAATTATTACGTCAACGACGCTGCTCCGCTGTTACATGTAGCAGGAAAAGTGTGTGCAATTGTTTCCTCCTTTTAATTTTAGTTCTCAAACCATTTTGTTTTGTCGTCAAAGAATAGACGGAAACTAATATTGAGTAATAAAGGCAATTTATTTAACGTTCCTTGAAATATGAACAAAATTGTGTCGTGAACAAAGTTTACATGAACCCTAGCGAAACAATTTTGTTCGTTCTGGTCCATCGCTTGTGCAATATCATTGGCAGTTATTGTCACCTAGCCTTCACTCATTTGCCGATTCTATGAAATGGCACCAAGAAAAAAATACTGTATGTTTTGAGGTCTTCAAATTCGGTAGTTCGGGCAACTGTGATTAAGTCATAGTCATAGTGCTAGGCCAGGAGAAAAATAGGAATAATTTAGAGATGTTTTAAGACAATGGTATGTTAACCCTTGTCATGCTGAATAAATTGATGCCGCGCCCACTTCTAATTTCCAGCCAATCAGATTACTTGATCCAGGTTTTTGATAGAATTTCACATATTTAATGACAAACAGTGCAGATCCAGATCAGTTGGCTTCTTCAGAAGCCAACTGATCTGAATCTACACTGTTTGCTAAGACAGGGCATGTCGTGTTCAGCAAGAGAAGGGTTAAGATTACTCGTTATCCCTTTCCGTGCAATATAAATTAACCTGCATCAAGTAATCCGATTGGCTGAAAAAATTACAGCTGTGCCCAGCTGTAATTTTTTCAGCCAATCGGATTACTTGATGCATGTTGTTGATACACATTGACATACTTAATGACAAACAATGCGGATACAGATCAGTTTCCTTCTCTTCAGAAACCAACTGATCTGGACCTACACTGTTTGCAAAGGCACGGCATATCCGGGTTCAGTAGGACAAGGGTTAGGATCTCTACACAGGATAAGGGCACGTTTTATGAACTCTTCCCTCCAGGTAAAATTGTTGTAAAATCAAAAATAAGTTGCCCATCTGTTATGGCGGCTCCTTAACTCGTTCAGCGAAAAATATAACATTAAATACGTAAATTAAATTAAATGATTTGAGATGAAACTGGATAAGGGCTACTGGCAAACACCTCAGACAATTAAAGCCAATGATAAAGAAATAACACTTCTGTCCTTTCGACACTTGGAAAGACGTTTTTGGCTTGGCGTTTTATTAATAATAATAATAATAATAATTATAATAATAATAAAATGCTCTGATTGGCCATATCTTAGCGGAAACCATTTGTCCTTTTCTTTTTCCTGTGTTTTGTTCTCAAATATTTACTGTAAAATTAAATTACGGTCCAAAAATTGGTCAGATCTAAGCGATTTCTATGGTTAAGTGATTGTTTGGAATTTTTGTCTAAGCTGCAAATATTTTTTACTTTTCTTTGCTGAATTTGAATTATTAATGTTTCACAATAATATTGAGAAAATTTCAGAATATTTGAACACAGTAGCATAGGCGCAGCGCGCATTACGCAAATAAGAAAGTAGCGTTAACCCTTGTCCTGCTGAATAAATTAAGATGCCGCGTCCACTTCTGATTGTCAGCCAATCAGATTCCTTGATCCAGATTGTTGATATAAATTCACATACTAAATGGCAAATTGTGCAGATTCAGATCAGTTAGAAGCCAACTGATGTGGATCTACACTGTTTGCAAAGGCAGAATATATCCGGGTTCAGCAGGACAAGGGTAACATAAAATATTTTGCTCCATTACCATAGGGCTACTTTTAAAGGAAATAACTTGCTCCCCCTTTTTTAGGAGTTTCCCTATTTTGGGAACGATTCTAGCCATAGTTTTCGACAGATATTTCCTTGAAAAGCGTAAAAATACAGTAAAATCTCGATGGCTCGAACACCTTTGGGACCATGGAAACTTATTCGAGACATGGGTAGTTCGAGCCAATGAGGGTTAATCATGGTGCCAGGTTAGGTAACAAATGACAATAATTTAGAGTTTTTTTTGTTGTTTTTTTTTATCTTCTAGACAATAATGATATGCAGAGTGTACTCAATAGAATCGCCTCGATAAGGCGATTCTAATGAGTATACACAACACAAAATATCATGATGAAATAAGAAAATTTCCTTAAATATTTGTTTTCTTCAGCTATCGAAAGAATTTCGTAGGGACCGAAAAACGAGTTCGAATCAGCCATGGTAAATGGGCCATCGGTGTTCGAGCTATTAAGGTTCGACTGTAGTACCCTTTGGCTACGCCACTGACTAGTTAACCACGGAAGGCCCGATCACAAACAAAATATACGGCATTAGTCCTCTTATGAAAGGCCGAGGTCGGCCCCTTTATAGGGTCCAGTTTCACACCAAACAGGTTTTCCAGTTTTATATATGATTCCATGCTGCTCATATGTAAAATAATCTATTGGTTTTACAATTTGTGTACGTAACTAATTAAGGCTGGCTAATCAGAGCTGAAAGGATAATCGATTATCAATCCTGCCTTTGTGATTGATAATCGATTAGAAATCGCTAAAGATTTGAACATAATTTTACCCATTTGAGCATAACCCTATCATAAGTTATATTCTATTGCATGTATTTTGTCAGAGAGGCCTGAGCAAACAGTGTAGACACAGATGAGACGCCGCAAACGCGGCGTCTCATCAGGGTCTACACTGTTTGCCACTCACCCAGCTATTTTGGACACAACAATTTGTTAGTAAATTGGACTTGTTGAAATATTTGACAAAGTATGGTAAGGATTTTAGGCGTCTGAATACTTAGGGTAAATAAACACGGAAATTAAATGATCGATTATTAGCAAATTTGTAATGATAGTCCTTTTTATGGAATTTATCGATCAATTATCGATTATCCGATTAATCGTGCCAGCCTTACGTAGCTTACATAATTTAGTTAAATGTGCCCAGCAGCAAAATTGCATCAGGCCATCTCCGCCGACTTTTCCAAATGGTTCCAGCATTCAAGGCTCTGTAGTTAGTTTTTCTCCAAATAGCTGTGCAGTTTAAAGTTTGCTGCTAGCTTTGTTTTTGTCAATCATTGTCATAGTACAGTTAAACCTGTCGTATAGGCCGCCTGTATTAAGCAATGACCTGCCTTAAAAGGACACTTTTTTCAGATCATATTTACAGTAAAGAAATGGAAATTTACATGTATAATATTAAGCAAGCACCTGTCTTAAGCAACCACTTTTTGGCTTTCCCCATAGATGCTTGTTTAGCATATGGCTGACTGTATTGAAATGTAAGTTATATGGTTCAAAGGTAAACCTTTGACGTCAGTGTTCAATTTACCGTGAGGGTCTACATACTGAGGAAAACGTTGCCTCAAAATAACAAATGAAAACTAGTTCACTAACATATGAACAAGTCCATTTTACTTTCAGCTGATGTGTTTAAAACAGCTGGATGTGTGACTAACAATTTAGACCCTGATCAGATGCCGCACTGTGTGGCGTCTGATCTGTGTCTACGCTGTTTGCTCAGGCTTTTCTGTCCCAATACCTAGATTTATTACGACATGTATAACTCAGCTTCGCCTTGTTGTCTCATCCAAGCTATAAAACATACATTTGCACCAATAGAACACAGAAAAATTACAAAATTTACGAACATGATTTATTCAAAGAAATGCATTAAAGTGACATATGTCCTTATTTTTATTTATTTATTTATTTATTTATTTTTTTTTTTTTTGGGGGGTTTTACTGCACATCTTTTACACTTCGTGTATTTATCACGGCATTCCCATATTAGCATTGAAATATCAATATTCCCCATGTGACGTTATGCCATTAAACATTCATCTGTTTACATGTACGATGGAAGAAATCCGCATATAAAAAGCAACATACTTCTGTCTGTATACAGTTGAGCCAGGTCACAGCATTTCTTGCAAGACTGAATGTGCGCCCAGGGATCAACTTGCGCATTCGAAAGCCACGCTTTGGGGAGGCCAATAATCCAAGGCTTTTACAGGCAGACAGCGACTACTCTAATCTGCCTGTGTGGATGCGCAGGCTGGTCTGAGTCTTCGCTTGGCGCACGTGCCATTTTGTAGGAAATGCTGCGGCCCGGCTCAAAATATTAATTCATAAACAAAGTTCTGTAGAAGAAAATCACTATATTATCGGTATCACTTGGAAAGACGCTTGGCTGGCATTTAAATCTCAATACAAACATCATCAGATATTTGTAACTGGCAAGTCTTACATATATCAAGAACCACTTTTCGTGTCTTCATTTTTCATACTATTCCATTTCATATGCTACATGATTTCAGACAGGTGTAATTTAGACCTCCACAAACACTGTCCCAGCTCCCAGAATCAGAAAAAAAAAATCCACAACAACTACACTTGTATCATAAAAACATGCTTAATTTTCATACTTGTTACCCTAATGGCTCAGGAGGTATCTTAAAATATAGACGCACGGATAAATGGACAGGTGGGGTGACAAAATTTCAGACGATTTTTTGGTTAAAAAGTGCAGAGATAATTACACACATAACATATACGTTATATATATATATGGAAAAACCTGAGCTGCAACGTGAGAAAACGTAACTTCTGACATAAGCACCCAACGAAGACTCAACTCAACATGTGCCTCCGCACAGTCTGATCAGAATCTTCCTTGTTCATATGAAAAAAAAAATGCATCACCGACTATCCAAAATGCTACCAGTGAAGATTCTGATCAGACTGCGCGAATGCGCAGGCTGATCTGAATCTTCGCTGGAAGCACATGCTTGAAGGTACGTTCCCGACGTTGCGGTTCATTTAATGTTTATTTGGAATAGATTAGCGTCATAAAACAGTTCTATGGCAATCTACACGCAGCTATAGTCAGTATCACAGAAATATTGTCAAGAACACACAACTTCCATGAAGAAACACCTTCCCTCATTTCATTCCTTTATCATTACTTTTCACCTTTTTTTCTTCGATCATCGCTTGGGTGCATACTGAAAAAAATATATGCAGTAGTTAATTCAGAAAAAAGTCATAAGATGTTCAGGAATTGTCACGTGACAATCATAAAACATCCTCAAACATACAGTCGAACCTCAATAGCTCGAACACCGATAGTTCGTTTACCATGGCAAATTCGAACTTGTTATCGAGTCCCTACGAAATTCTTCCGATAGCTCGACAAAACAAATTTTTGGAAAGTTTTCTGTTTATCATTAAACTGTATGTTGTGTGTACACGTAAAATTCGCCTCATCGATGCGATTCTAATTAACACACAATCATACAATTATTAAGAAGAATATATTTCCCTATATTATCGCCATTTGCTTCCTAAACTGGCGCCATGATTAACCTTTTGTGGCTCGAACTACCCATGTCTCGAACAAATTTCCATGGTCCCAAAGATGTTCGGGCCATTGAAATTCGACTGAAGTTTGCCATGACATAAAAAAGCAGAGCTGTCAATCCTTGATAGACGGTACCGAATACTGTATGCAGATCAGCAAGAATTGTATTTGGGTTATAACGCACAAGTTTTTACGGAGAACCAGAGGATACTTGTCCACATCAACATCACGAAAATATACCTATATAATTTTGAACCCCTTAAACCCCACTTTTATATTGTAAAACTAGGGTTTACAGGGGTATACATTATTTTTTTTTATTTTTCTAAACAACATAGATTGTGGGTACTCGTTAGAACCGCCTCATCGAGGCGGTTCTAACGAGTACCCACAATCTATGTTTTGAGCAGAAATATGAAAAATATCAGAATTTTTTATCTGAAAATTTTCCTTTTTTACGTTGTAAAATTTTCAGTATATTTGAATAGGCATGTTTCCGTAATGAGTTCGGATATATCGATCCATGAACACAAACACTTGTTAATTCGGGCGATTGCCATGGTAAAGATGGAAAACAATATTCTGACAGAAAATAGCATGTAGAGCGTTACATTGTAGTTGTACATGCATTTAAATTAAGCACTGAGCGTACAAGAACCCATGACTTCAAAGGGGGATACCCATCTTTTCTTTCTGAGACTAATAATTATGACTTTTTCGTCATGAAACTATTTTAAAATGCAAATTGTTCGATTGATTGTGTTGGGGTTTATCGAACACGTTAACCATTGTGGGTCATTTTGTGTCGTCTTCCAGAGAAAGGGAGAAAAGAGATAGAAGAAACAGTAGAGGAGATGAAAGAGAGAGGCAGGGAAGGAAGGGGAAATGGAATGAAAGGGAAGAAACAGAAAAAATAAAAACATTCCCCTCTACCCTTACCTGCTACAAGGATAGCAAGCTTTGCCCAGCTGTAAGCCAATATCAGTTGGACGCCCCGGTGCCGTAAGATAGACGACACCTTCGCCACACCCGACCACCCCAACAAATGGCTCGATTTACTACGTCATGCAGAAATAGAATAACGCCGGAAACGGTTTTACTGTGCATCTGTGGCCGCTACGATTAGCATTGATCAAAACACATGTTAAGAAAATTTCACTTTACGGTTTTAAATGGCAGCAAACACTTCTTTGACTTCAACTTAAAATTTATGAATTTAATGAAATTGAGTAACATTGTTGAATTTCTCCATGTACGTCATCATAGTGCAGATTGATCATGACTTTCGCGGTTCCCATGTGCCCGCGTTTTTTTTTTTTTTTTTTTTTTTTTCGTTTTGCGTGACGTGGCTCGAACAGACAAAATTACATCATTCCAATGTATAATTAAGAGATTAATTTTATCTATCTAGTTATTATTTATTTGCAGTTTTTGTGTCTTCATTTTTTCATACTATTCCATGCAGTTTCTCGAATCATTATACTCGGAAATGGAGATGTGCATCTTCGTCTCAAGCATTCGCACCGCATTACGAAAACACGCCTATTCAAATATACTGAAAATTTTACCACCAAAAAATGAAAATTTTCAGATAAAAATTCTGATAGTTTTCATATTTCTGCTCAATACATAGATTCGAGGCGGTTCTAACGAGTACCCACAATCCATGTTTTTAGCAAAATAAGAAAGATAATGTATACCCCTGTAAACCCCAGTTTTACTATATAAAAGTGGGGTTTAGGGGGGTCAAATTTATATAGGTATGTTTTCGTGATGGAAAATGCAGTGTTAACGCTTACAATGTACCACGCCAGGGGCAGATTCAGCAGAAGACAAAGTGGTGATATTTTTTCTTATTTTTCCTAAAAAAAAGAAAGATCTGACACTTCATGCAAATTGTCTCCAAAGGTGACAATTTGCATGAAGCGCCAGATCCTATTTTCTAGGAAAACTGAGAACAATATTTTCACCCAGCATGTAAAGTGTTAATATACAATGTACCTAATATACCTATGTCATATTTATTTTTGAAACACATACACCGATAGATCTTCATTCATTAAAATTTCTCACATATTTGGATGTCTTTCTAGTGAAAACGCCATGTCATGATTACATTCTCCCACCTACTATGTAAAAGGCAACAACCTACGTCATCAACTCGGTAATAAGTACATAGCGGCGACTGTCAGATTTCCTGGGAATTATGATAAAATCACGCAAAGTGCATACTGCAGCGAAAAGTAACCGAGTGCACAAAATATGTTCCTTTTAGCACTGCCTTTTACTAACAAGACCTGTCGCCAGACAGGATAGCTCGCCTAATGTTGCATATTTTGTTTCTGGAAACTTCTAAGGCCGTGACATTGATTTGACATGACATGATGTGGGCCGGGGGGGGGGGGGGGGGGGGGTGTTTGCACTGTGCAAAATTTTCATCAAACCAAAGACGAATCAAATCGTTGATAAGATTAGGAAAATGAGGTCAGAAAAACTTAAACGAAAACTTTAACATTTTAAAAATTCTAAGTCTGTGACCTCGACCTCAAGGTCACGGTCATGAGTGCTGACAGTGCTGATAAAGACCAGTATATATCATGATACCAAATATAAATTAAACCCATCTTTTGGTTTAGAAGTAATGAGGTCCTAAAAAACTTTGACCTAAAGTTTTAACATGAAAATTTTGACATGACTGTGACCTTGACCTTAACATGAACTAGGTGGCTGGAATGGAAATGGGCAAAATTTTGGACCAATGTATCATCATACCAAAGATGAATCAAATAATAATAATAAATAGGAAATAATGAGGTTTTAAAGAACTTTAACGAAAACTTTAACATTTAAATTCTAAGTCTGAGACCTCGACCTCAAGGTCACGGCCATGAGTGCTGATGGTGCTGATAAAAACTATTGACCAGTATCTATCATGATACAAATAGGAACTAAATCTATCATTTAGTTTAGAAGTAATGAGATCCTAAAAACTTAGATGTAAAATTGTGACATGAAAATTCTGAGTGTGACCTTGACCTTGACATAACCTAGGGTGATGGGGATGGTACTGCGCCAAATTTTAGACCAATATGTATCACCATACCAAAGATGAATCAAATCGGTGATAAGGTTAGGAAACAATGAGGTCTTAAAGACTTTAACGAAAACTTAAATTTTGTGGACGCCGACGCCAACGCCGACGCCGAGGGTATGATATAGCTCTCCGTGAACGTTGTTCAAGCGAGCTAAAAATGCAAACTTCATACGTATTCTAGTTATTGTTGATACTTCGACCAATTATGCCAAAATTATTAAAGCCATTGGATATCATCATGGATGGTCGACGTCTCTGACAAACCACTGCGTTTCAGAAGCCCGATTTTTCGAAAGACAGTCAATATGACAGTGAATTTAGTGCACTAGGCATTACGAAAACATGCCTATTCAAATATACTGAAAATTTTACCACCAAAAATGATATTTTTCAAAAAAAAAAAAAATGTTATTCTTCATATTTCTGTTTAAAATATCGATTGTGGGTACCCGTTAGAACCGTCTCGTCGAGACGGTTCTAATGAGTACCCACAATCTATGTTTTTGAGCAGAAATAAGAACAATAATGTATACTCCTGTAAACCCCAGTTTTACTATATAAAAGTGGGGTTTAAGGGGGTCAAAATTATATAGAATATAGGCATGTTTTTGTGATGTGAATATTCAGAATTTCATAAAATCCTAGTTAGTTCAGAAAGATTCCGTAAACCTGGTTACTGACGAAAATATGCATCGTCATCATTGTCATGACGAAGGTTGTGAGGGGTGATGTAGATTACGAAATGAGTCGCAACATCAGAAAAGGTACCTTCGGACTTGTGCGCCCAGCAAAGCTTCAGATCAGCCTGTGCATTCGCGTAGTCTGATCAGAATCTCCAGTGTTCGCATTTTGGATAGCCGAGGATTTTGCAAAGTTTCTACATGGGGACAATGAAGATTGATGAGACTGCGTGGATGCGATGGCTGGTGAAGATTGATTTGAGTCTTCCGTTGACCGCACATGTCAGGAGGTACATTTTCCGTTACGGCTCAAACTACGATTCTTGTTCTATATTTTGTTTCAGCTCTGTGATTAAATGAAAAACAATGACAAAGCTATATACGGATTAGTCAACAGATGAGCATTTTCACTTTATCCTGAAACTGATAACAGAGAACCCTCGTTACAATGACAGCAATTTGTTCCCAAAAATGAATTTGCTATTGTACAGAATACTTATGAGCAGACTGATATGTAAGAAAGGCCTTGTTTTGTTCTCATGTCCTTATAGAATATGTGTTTGGATGTTTTTTTAAGTATTAAATACAATATCCCTGCATAATTTGTGACTAATTGTTACCTCTTAAGACAAGGATTCGTGATAGTCAAATTGTCATTATAACGAATTTTGTCGTTATATCGAATGTCGGTATAAAGAGGGTTGTCTGTCTCAAATTTACAAGTAATACCGTATTTACTCTAATGGTGGTTAGACAAGCCTGACCAAAGTGAAGATCTAGATTTGACGTCGCAGAATACTCAAAAAGTAGGTAACTGTGACTTTATATCTTAGGTGTGACTTAAACTGATGGTTGATAATTGAGCTACTTTTGATGTTTTACGGCCCAGTTAACACTGATAAGATCATGCCAAGTCTGTCAGTTAACCTGCCCCAACTTTTCCTGGGCAGGCTTAGTCCTCTATGAGGTTAACAGTACTTGTGCACATACTTTCACCAGTAACTGACAAATAGCATTATTGAATCATCGTGTCGTATGGGGCAAAATGGTCGTAGAACTACTGGGACTAACAGGCCCGAGCAAACAGTGTAGAACTAAATCAGATGTCGCAGAATACTTAGTTTTGTTGTGACTGCGATGAATTTTAGGACAAGGTATGAACGGTATATGCAGTGCCTGTTTGAACTCTGAGATGTGCAATAACCTGACCATATCAAACATTTGGGTCAAAATCCAATATTTAATTGATTTAGAACAGATGTAATGTCAGTGATAATGCACTAAACATGGACGAAATTATGGCAGTCCTTTGGTACAACAGAAGCGCGTATACATGCACTAACGTTACATACACAGCACCATTGCTCCAGATAAGACCAGTATCCCAGTATTTACAGATCCATTTTAGGCAAATACTGGTTCATTTTCAAAATGATACTGATCATTTTCCAAGGATACTGGTGCATGTTGAAGACTGTCAGTATCACATTATCTTCATCACGAAAACACCTATATAATATTGACCCTCTTAAACCCCACTTTTTATATAGTAAAACTGGGGTTTACAGGGGTATACATTATTTTTCTTATTTCTGCTCAAAACATAGACTGTGGGTACTCGTTAGAACCGCCTCGCCGAGGCGATTCTAACGAGTACCCACAATCTATGTTTTGAGCAGAAATATGAAAAATATCAGACTTTTTCATCTGAAAATTTTCATTTTTTTGGTGGTAAAATTTTCAGTATATTTGAATAGGCGTGTTTTCGTAATGTAAAATGTCAATCTCATTGATGAACACAATTACTGCAGATTGGGCGGTTCTTTTTTAAAGCAACTTAGCATCAAAACTTTTCTACATGTTTTTAGCTCTAGAACATAACAACACTAAAATTTAGATATATAATCAATAGAAGAGAAAATTACTACATACATATTTTTTTTATATTTATAAAGCTGTATTAAGTAATTTATATTAACACTTTACATGCTGGGTAAGACTTTCAGCAGACGAAATTCTGAAATATTTTTTCTTTTATTTTTCCCAGAAAACAGGATTTGACATTTCATGCAAATTATCTCCTAAGGAGAGAATTTGCATGAAGTGTCAGTTCCTTTTTTCTAGGAAAAATAAGAAAAATATCATCAGTTTGTCATCTGCTGAATTTGCCCATAGCACTGTGAGTGTTCAGATTGCTTACGGACTACTATACCTCCAGGATACGGATTTAAAACTGTCAGTACTGATTTGTTTCGATTTTGAACAGTACAATACAGATTGTAAAACTATTTATCTGGAACACTGACTGTACACATAATATTATAGGGACAACCCAATTGGATCTGCCCTAGCCCTGACATACAGTCTTACTCAAAGCTCCATATAAGCAGCTTTTTTCTTTTCGACCGAAAAGTACTGATACTTTTCTCATTTCTCCATAAAAACATATATTGTGGGTACTTATATTAGAAGTCTCTCACTGAGACGCTGCTAATGAGTACCCATATTTTCGTTGAGAAATAATAAAAATACTGTGTGGACACCCCCTCTTATCTGGAGTTATGCTTACTCACATAATAAACATTCTGAAGAGTGAAAAAAAAACTATAACAGATGCACTCTTTTACTTATTGTCCACAAGAGGCTACAAGTGATACTATTAGAATATCTTATTTACCCTTGATTTTGGGACACTATCTCCTTGCCATTCCGTTAAACAGTGTCATGTCACTTTGTGTCCAATATTCATCTTGATCATACAGGAGCTTTATGCACTGGGTAAAAACAATGGTAAATCCCTATATTATCCTATGTATTTTGGTAAAATTTTATATCGCCATATATCTGAAAAAATACTGTAGATTTTTCAATGAAGTTTTCTGCATTTATTTGAAATATGATCTTCTCTGGATGTATGAAATATTTAGACAAGATCACACTTTAAGGGTTAATAAGAATATTCACCTTCTTTAACACCCATTCAGCATCTTCTACTGCTCGAGATATTATCTGTCTGATTCTTTCTGGATCTGTTTCATCAGAATGGCTTTTAAAGTTCTGTGAAAAAAAACAAAAACATATTTATCCAAAATATTAGAACACTTTCACTCCTTACCATACTTGTTCTATTTCACTCTCAGGTCTGCCAACATTATTTTGTGGAGATTGATCATGAAATATTTTTAGGTCATTCCCATCCTTCTGCTGAATCAAGATGGGCAGTTGTCCGTTTCTGGTGAAAGAATGGGCACAAGTACTGGTTGACCACTTATATGACTAAGTCTGTCTAAGAAAAGCCTGATAAGACAAACTGACCACACTCGACATGACCCTCAACTCAATCAATCAAATCAATTTAACTCTGTTGATGTGCCTAAAAAGCAGATAGGTGAGTGGAAAACAGTGTAGATCTTGATCGGATGCTGCATTCTGCAGCATCTGATCTGGGTCTACAGCTTGCTCAGGCCTATTTGTTTTGAGAGGAAGTTATTCCACAAAGTTAACACTGTTGGTGTCATGTTAAGTTGATGATCAACCTACTCATACATTTTCCTAGGCAGAGTTAGTACTCTTAAGTGTTAACCCTTGTCCTGCTGAACCCGGATATACCCTGCCTTTGCAACCAGTGTAGACCCAGATCAGTTGGCTTCTGAAGAAGCCAACTGATCTGGATCTGCACTATTTGCCATTAAGCATGTGAATTTATAGCAAGAATCTGGATCAAGTAATCTGATTGGCTGAAAATTAGAAGTGGGTGTGGCATCTTAATTTATTCAGCAGGACAAGGGTTAAATAACCTGTGATTGTGCACATACTTTTATTTAGGGAGTAAGTTCGCCCAAGCCTGTCTGTTCAATACTTAGGATAAATATGGCAGGTTTTCCAAATGACCGTATTTACGCAAAGTATCAGGAGAGTCAAGCTTGGGAAAAAAGTGCAGTACCAGATGAGATGCCAATGAACACTGCATCTGATCAGGGTCTACACTGCAACTCATTCATCAGGTTTTAGAAACATCAACAGCTAATGAAATTTCCTTGTTCAAAATTGAGGACAAGTATGGTAAGGCCAAATAAAAAAATATGTGTGTTTAGGGTAACATGTTAGAAAAAATAGGTAGGGTAGGTAGAACCCTTTTTTTTTTTCACATCATTTTTTTTTTTTAAATGTAGAATTCTACCATAATTACCAGATATATTTGGACTTCACACCATAATATACATGAAATTTTACTTAGTCTGTTTGACTGTTATTTGATGTATCTAAAAGTACTGATAGAATGGCAAACAGTGTAGACCATGATCAAACTGCTCCTATAGGAAACAGTCAAGACCCTGATCAAACTGCTCTCATAGGAGCAATTTGATCTGAAACTATATTGTTTGTTCATACATGTACCTACTTATCTGAATATATAGGATAAATATTTTATCCCAGTATTTCGTTTTTTTTCTTTTGTTTTTTTTTTTTTGAGAAAACATGAATAAAATGGCTAGGTTTCACCAGGAATATTATGTAGGATGAGGTTATCCTAAAAACACATTTTTTTTATTTGGCCTAATGAGTTATAGTGTCAAAATATATATGGGTAAATAGGGTAAACCTGAGTAAATAGTGTAGACCTTGATCAGACACTGGCCAAATGCCATTTTTTCACTGACTAATCAAAATTATTTGCCACAGTCAGTTAATGAAAACTGCCATTCTTGAACCCTTGGGAATATTTTCAATTAGAGTTATATATGGAGTGCTCTTTAAATGCCATAATCTGTCCCATGATGTCCCTCCCCCTTCTAATTTAAGTGACATCAATTTAATATACAATTTCTAGCTTTCTCTCCTCAACACCCCCCACACACACTCACCCCCACACACTCACCAGTTTAATCCCTGGATGAAAGTCAGCCACTCTAACAGAGCTGACCAGGCTGACAATCCTATCAGTCCACTAACATCATCCCTGCCAATGATCCTAATGAAGCATGTTATGACCTAGAAAAGTTCTCACACTGAGCGGGATCAAACCAGGGACCTCGAGCGCAAGAGGCAAGGGCACTGCTGGGAGTTCTGATAACTATGTCACTAGGTTCACATCTGTGAGATATAGAGACTAGTCTTCGCTATTGTTGGCCCTGGTGAATGAATGTCTGTCGATGTGTCACTAGTAAGTTAGTTTTTAAATTGTTGTGCTGAGAAGAGATGTAGATGACAAGTCAGTAGGACTTACCTGATTCTACTACACCCGTTACAAGTAAAATATTGTGATTCTGACTGAACACTACCCTGCCAAGCTCCCACAAACAGATCAGTGGTAAGGAAAAGTTGTGTAGGGACTGGAAAAGTACCCTCTGGGGGTGGTCGGGTGGTGCGAAGGTGCTGTGTATCTTACATCACTGGGGTGTCCAACTGATATTGGCTTACAGTTGGGCAAGGCCTGCTATCCTTGTAGTGGGTAAGGGTAGAGGGGGAATGTTTTATTTCTTCTGTTTCTTCACTTTCATTCCTATTCCTCTTTCTTCCCTGTCCCTCTCTTTCATCTCCTCTACTCTCTCTTCTATCTCTTTTCTCCCTTTCTCTGGGAGACGACACAAAATGACCCTCAAGGGTTGACGTGTCGTTAAACCCCAACACAATCAATCAACCCTCTATGAAACCACCACAACCAGGACGGAACTGCCCAACCATTCACAAATAATTGCCCTCCCAGGTGAACGAGCCTATCCGGCAAAGATGTGCAGCTAGTCGGATAACGTGAGAAAAAGTTACACCCTACTGTCCTTTCGACAGCTCTCGGAAAGACGTTTTTTGCTTGGCATTTAATCTTAAATAAAATTATTTTGTTCTGATAAATCATATCAGAAACTTTTTGTCTTTTCTGTTTCTGTGTTTTGTTCTCAAATATGTACCCTAGGTCCCTAACATTAAATTTATTGCCAAAAATTGGTCTCACCTATGCAATTTCTATAGCAAAGTGATTTTTTGGAATTTTTGTCTCAGAAAATATTTTTTACTTTTCCTTGCTGAATATAAATCATTGATGTTTCACAACAATATTGTGAAAATTTCAGAAAAATGAACAAGCAGAACTTGTTGAAAATCTGCCTCTTATTTACCTACCCTACAAATTTCTGCATAATTTGCATTCATTTTTACTACGGAAAAAGTGAAAATATTTGATTTTTTAAAAGCCATTGACTAGAATAAAACTGTTTTTGCATAGGAAGTTATGACAAATGGTTTTGCATTAAATCATGGGTCCATAGAAACACCCCAAACCATCCCAAACTACCTCAAAACAGTCTTATATGATAAGGTAGAGTCAGATTAGGTTGCGCAGAGATATATCTAGTAAGTAAGAAGGGCCGGGGTTATGTACAACACACCACAATGCCAAGGTAACCACCCCAAACCTCATTATAGTGTGTTCATAATTGATTAAAGCACCCCAAACTGCCTTATTTCACCCCTGTATGACAGTGTAGAGACTGATAGTAACTTGCATATTGCCCTGTCACATTAGACCTATCTTTCCATACTGCAGCACCCCCTCCCGAGGATCATATGCAGGGTTGATTGTGACTAAGTCCGATGCAAGAACAGAAAAAGAAAAAGTAAAAGGTGATAGTATTAAAAGAACAAGTGCAGAATTTTAAAACAGGTTAAAAACAGCTTTATTGTTGTATTATGGCAGGCGGTGGTCCAGGGACCGAACTGCCACACTGAACTGGTCGAGTGTAGGCAGCATGACAACCTCAGTTGGTAGATTATTCCAAAAAACTATAGACAATGGAAAAAAAGAATACTTATAATAATTAGCAGTAGTATGTATCTGGCAGAAGGCATAGGGATGGCTATGTCTTGACCGTCTGGTAAGTTGCTCAAAGTATGCTGGAAGCGGAATGGCAACGATGCCGTGGACTATCTTATATAGCATTATGACACTCCCATCGGCTCTCCTCCGTTCCACTGACCTAAGGCCTAAATTTGACTGCATAGCAGTAACACTGTCAAAGTATGAGTAAGAGTGACATATCCAACGAATCAACCTTCTCTGCACCACCTCAACTTTGTGAATATCTTTTTTAGTGTGTGGACTCCAAGTAGTAGAGGCGTAGTCAAGCTGGGGCCGAACAATAGTTTTATAAGCCGCCTCAAGTATGCCAGAATGAGTAGTACCCTGATCTGGTTATATGCCTTTTCAAGAAATCAAGATTTTTTTGTGCATTAGTAGTGATTCTGTCGATATGGTGACTGAAGCTCAGATCCGAGGATATGTCGACACCTAAATACCGGGCCTTCTCAACCGAATCAAGGGTCTGTCCATGCATAGTGTAGTTGTACCTGATGGGGCGACGAGATCTGGTTATATGCAAGACCTGACACTTGGATGGATTAAGACCTAAGGATAAAATTTTATCCTTATTTTCCAGCTGGTACCGCACAAGATTATTACTATCCATAATAATGTACAAGTGACACGTGGAGGTGTGACTAGGACTTGCTGCAGTAGATACTTTTGTATCAATTATTTCGCCACCTCTTCAAAACAAAACTTTGTTAATAAGTCTATCTTCCCTGAAAAATAAGAAACGAACAAAAAAAAAATAAATAAATAAAAAATAAAACAAAATAAATAAATAAGGGAAGTCTTGCTATTTGGTTTTATTAACATGTTTGAGGCGGTTTGGCGTGGCTTGCTTGGCGGTTTTGGACATACTGTATTCTACCCAGTTAACCCAAACCCACCACGGGCCACTTCAACACACCTAACTCATCTCTATCTGACCCTACCCTATCATATAAGAGTGGTTTGGGGTGTTTTGGGGTGGTTTGGGGGTGTTTCTATGGACCGTTAAATCATGACAAAAGTTTGCAAATTTACTTCTTCTGTGTAAAGCGCCAAGCAAAAAAAAACACTTTCTGAAAGATGTCGAAAGCACAGTAGAGATTGAGCTAACTCGGCTAAGCAACGAGAGACTGATAGATATTCTGTACCTGACGAACATGCTGTCTATAATATTCTCGGGATTCCTTTGGTAGTTGCTTAATGCACCTCAATAAGTAACGATACAGTTGTAAGGAATTATTTATTTGAGCTGGCATGTCAAAACCTTTCTGCGCGAAAACCTATTATTTTAGAAAAGATTAAAAATGATTGAAGAGCTGCAATGGGAAATGACTGTAAATGTTTGGGTAAAATGCATCTCCAAGTGGTTCAATATTGGGCATACTAAACACCGAAAAGGACTTGTGGTACCGGAGGGTTAACCATTTCGACAAAAAAAAAAAAAAAAAAAAAATAACGTCACACCGAAAAGGGGTTACAGACACCGAAAAGGCTTTTCGTTCTTTTGTGTATTCTTTGTTTCCAAAGACAACCTTTTAGATTTTTATTCATTTAGACCTCGACAGATTCCAGCACGGAGAGCAAAAGTGGCAAATGGCTTTTACAGACATGAACAATAAGCTGTGCCTCGATCTAGTCTTGTAGGTCAGTAAACCGTAGAAAAGTAGAGGCCCAACAGAATTAGTATGATCCAAAGGCACTATCATATTACATGTGGAATTAGTGCAGAATGACCTGAGTCTTAACTAGGCACACTTGTTACGATAGGTTATGAATTGCATTATTAGCTTTTATTTCTACACCTGACGCGTATACTGTCCAGTTTTTGTTTTTAGAAAATATAAAGTCACAACTGGGTACAATAAATGTTGATCAATTTCCTTAAAATTGTATCCACGTCCTCGAATTATGCACAATATAGTTTATTGAGAGATTTATTTGCAGAAATGAATAATTAAAAAAAAAAAAGAAAAAAAAAAAAAGAAAAAAAAAATCCGAGCACAGCGCTTCCTACAAAGAGGTATGTGCGCCTAGAGAAGAATAAGATCAGCCTGCGTATCCGCGCTGGTCGTATAAAATGACCACATGAATAAATAATCACTAAAGTTACAAATAAATAAATAATTTCATAAAGTAACAAAGTGTAGTAGCGCGGCAAAGCGAAGTACAAATAATCAATATGTATGTAAAAAAATAGGGCGCATAAATGATCAGTCTAACTGGTCCGACCTTTCAGCCTCGTGGTTATGACGCTCGATTACAGATCCAGGGGTACCTGGTTCGATCCCCGGTCGGTGCACTCGACGGGAATATTTTCTTTACAGTTCTATTTCTCCTCCTACTACATGTGGTGCCTGGTGCCAGGATGACTGCTGTCGGAGCCCAAGGGCGATGCAATGGCAACGGAGTCACAAAAGGGCCTGGGAATAGTAGAAAACATTTGATACAAATGTTTCATTGTAGGATGGAGGAGTGCAGTAGCGCGGCAAAGCGAAGTACAAATAATCAATATGTATGTAAATATATAGGGCGCATAAATGACCAGTCTAACTGGTCCGGACCTTTTAGCCTCGTGGTTATGACGCTCGCTTACAGATCCAGGGGTACCTGGTTCGATCCCCGGTCGGTGCACTCGACGGGAATATTTTCTTTACAGGTCTATTTCTCCTCCTACTACATGTGGTGCCTGGTGCCAGGATGACTGCTGTCGGAGCCCAAGGGCGATGCAATGGCAACGGAGTCACAAAAGGGCCTGGGAATAGTAGAAAACATTTGATACAAATGTTTCATTGTAGGATGGAGGAGTGCAGTAGCGCGGCAAAGCGAAGTACAAATAATCAATATGTATGTAAATATACAGGGCGCATAAATGACCAGTCTAACTGGTCCTGACCTTTTAGCCTCGTGGTTATGACGCTCGCTTACAGATCCAGGGGTACCTGGTTCGATCCCCGGTCGGGGCACTCGACGGGAATATTTTCTTTACAGGTCTATTTCTCCTCCTACTACAAAAGAAAGAAAGAAACAAATAAATGAACAAACAATTCTAATTTATCCTCCAAATAATTCAAAGTTTGCAAACCCTTTCTGTTATCCCTTCAAAATATTTATTTCTCTTCAGAAGGCTACAGCCTGCTTGAACCTTATAATCACCTCTTTATGACATGCCTTTGATCGCTCTTGCATAGGCCTAGGTAAGGCAATACAATCATCAGTGAGTGGTACCACTTTTTGTCCCATTTTACATCACGAAAACATGCCTATATAGTTTTGACACCCATAAACCCCACTTTTATATAGTAAAACTGGGGTTTACAGGGGTATACATTATTTTTCTTATATCTGCTCAAAAACATAGATTGGGGGTACTCGTTAGAACCGCCTCGCAGAGGCGGTTCTAACGAATACCCACAATCTATGTTTTGAGCAAAAATATGAAAAAATATCAGAGTTTTTTATCTGAAAGTTTTCAGTTTTTCGAGTTGAAATTTTCTATATATGTGAATAGGTGTGTTTTCGTAATGAGCTACAAGTATGTCTTCAATTTAACGAATGTGGATAAATATATGCGAAGTCCTAAGCATAACAAAGCAGCGACGACCAATCTGCTCAGATTATTTAATCCATAATAACATTACGAAAACATGCCTATTCAAACATATAGAAAACTTCACCTCCAAAAACTGAAACAATTCAGATAAAAAACTGATATTTTTCATATTTCATATACCCACAATCTATGTTTCTGAGCAAGAATAAGAAAAATAATGTATACCCCTATAAACCTCAGTTTTACTATATAAAAATGGGGTTAAAAGGAGTCAAAATTATATAGGCATGTTTTCGTGATGGACGCTCGCCATGAAGATTGGTACAATGTACATAGGTGTAACATTAGTACTGACGTGTCGTGGGGAACGCATACAGATAACATCACTGAGAAGGCAAACTCCACCAGGACCTTTATTAAAAGAAACATAAAATGTGCACCACGGACAGCAAAAGGTATAGCCTACAATACCTTTGTGCGACCAACACTGGAGTTTTCCTCCACAACATAGACACGTAACACAGAAACAAACAATCAGAAGATTCAGATGATACAATGCCGGGCAGCTAGATTTCTATCCAAATGACTACAGGCGCACAAACAGTGTGTACACGATGTTGGGGAAACTCAACTGGGACACCATGCAAAGACGTAGAGAACTAGCCCGATCGATAGTAAAATGTCACATCGTACGCCAGCTAGTAGACATCACAGTCCAGCTTTACCCGACTTTATCCACTCAGACAAGCAGGACTGGAGGCCATGCTTGACAATGTGTACAGGAAACTACAGGAAACTATAATAGCTTTTCACCAAGCGCCATCACCCTGTAGAATCAGCTCCCCAAGTCAGCAACACTGGAACAACAGGAACAACACTGGAAGCCTTCTTGACACAGCTGGTCACCCTTTCACCCTAGTGCGCCATTACTACGTGCGATTCAATCAGTTTTCTTATCAAGTTGATTTCTTTAAACACATTTCCGGAAATTTCGATGGGAAAATAATGTTAGGATGCGAAAAATAGGGAAGATGTGCAGACCCTTAGCTGCTCGCCACCATTCTCCTAAAGCATCTAAATGTTAATGGTTATGTCTCATATACAGTCGATGGCTCGAACATCATTGGGACCATAGAAATTTGTTCGAGACATGGGTGGGTCGAGCCACTGAGGGTTAATTATGATGCCAATTCAGGAAGCAAATGGCGATGATTTAGGGATTGTTTTTCGATTATCTACACAATAATTGTATGCTGAGTGTACTCATTAGAATCGCCTCGATGAGGCGATTCTAATGAGTACACACAACATACAATTTTACGATGAAATAAGAAAATTTCCCTAAATATTTGTTTTCTTGAGCTATCGGAAGAACTTCGTAGGGACTCAAAAACGAGTTCGAATTAGCCATGGTAAAAGAGCCATCGGTGTTTGAGCTATCGAGGTTCGACTGTATACATAAAAGTTTTAGCACTCTGCAGGATAGATCATAGATGAAAATTAGTGGCATATATAAAACTATTCTACTGACCGTTCTAAGACGGTGGTCCCGGTGTTAGTCTTACTCTTTGTTGCTTTGTGGTTTATTCTACGAGGCGTTTTGTTTTATGTCTTGCCTTGTGTTATTTTGTTCTTGTGTTGTTTTTTTTTTTTTTCAGTCCTTTTAGCATTGCGATTACCTCGCCTTGGTGCTTTTCGTAGGTTTGTTCGATTTGCGCTTGTTCTGTTTTGTCTGTTTCCTCGTCGTCTTGATGTCTGAGAAGGGCTGCGGTTTGTGATTGTGGCACTCCCTGGACTTTTCTCTTACTCTTTTTTGGTATTTCATTCAAAATGTCTCTATATGAGATACTTTGAATAAAAATGTTAAGCCTTACTTTCCCTGCTTTGGAGGCAATTTGAGCGAAATGTCTTCATGTCTTTCTCTGAAAAAAAAAAAAAAAAAAAAAAAAAAAATAAGGAAAATGTTACCTGCTCTTATGTATAGTCAGCAAGTTAAAGTAAAGCTTCCAACATTGGAACCCTTTTCATATGCTCACACAAAGTTAGGTCCCGCCCTTTTCAATCGACAGTTTTATAAATACAAAAAAAAAAAAAAAAAAAAAAAAAAAAAAAAAAAGTACTCAACCGCTGTCAAAGACAGCCTTAAAGAACATAATCTTCATTTATACCATTACAAAAAACACGCCTATTCAAATATACTTAAAACTTTACCACCAAAAAAATGAAAATTTTCAGAAGAAAAATTTTGATATTTTTCATATTTCTGCTCAAAAACATATATGTGGGTACTCGTTAGAACCGCCTCGGCGAGGCGGTTCTAACGAGTACCCACTTTGTTTTTGAGCAGAAATATGAAAAATAATGTATACCCCTGTAAACCCCAGTTTTACTATATAAAAGTGGGGTTTAAGAGGGTCAAAATTATATAGGCATGTTTTCGTGATGCAAAGTTCAGGCAAACCTCTCGAGTTGGAACTTTATATACTATACGTTAAATGAGGGAATCAGAGGAAGTTAAGGGAAGTTGACACGATGTCTTTTATATTAATAGAAACTGAATTAGCAAACAACCAAGACACTGATCAGTCTGTATGCTTATACAGGCTATCATCAGCCTATGTTATTTTTTTTTTGCGCATAAAAATGAACTATGGTAACCCATGAAAGATAACATGCCCGAAGATTTACCGAGGCTTTGATATTTCATATAAATAATGTATACTAATGAAACATTTTTTTCGTAAAATATCAAAATCTATTACATGTCCGGGTTATATGTATCTAAGAAACTTTTAGCATTTTATAACATCATTTAGTCGCCAGCTGATTTAGCCCAGAGAGTGGCAAAGGATAAAAGACTGAAAAAAAAACAACAAACAAACAAACAAAACAAAAAAAAAACAAAAAAAAAAAAACAAAAAAAAAACAAACACTTTCATGCTGGGTAAAAATTCAGCAGAAGACACCAGTTTGAAATATGTTTTCTTATTTTCCGAGAAAAATAGTTTGTCACTTCATGTAAATTGTCTCCTAAGGATACAATTCGCATGAAGCTTCAGATCTTATTTTCTAGGAAAGAATAAGAAAATGCCAGCAGTTTGTCGTCTGCTGAAGTTTCCCATAGCATGGAAAGTGCAAAAAGTAAAACCGACCACAAAACACGGTTCGGCTATCAGCTCTGCGTTTTATCCAAGTGTGTAAAGCGGTACATTTTCTTTTATCTCTGTTTGTAATTCAAGAAATCACTAGTCATTTTCAAAGACATGTATATACACAAAAGAGGGATGGAGCGAACAATATTGACTTTACTTGAAACACCCATCTCCAAATCCATCCACCACACAAAACAATAAGCGTTCAGTGCCTTGCAAACTAACCTTACTGTTTGTATTCTAATGCATACATGTATATAATACACAAATCTAAAGTAATACAACGTACACATGTATTCATAATCAGTTTATTGTTACAAGACGCAAATTACACGATTTGTGTCGTCTTGTGTATTCAAAGCCCGTCTCGGACAGAACGGACAGCGATGAAATGTGTCATTCTGTGACGACTTATAGGACATAACTCCTCTACAAACTGCTGTGTGTAAGACTGCATGACGTTTGGATGATGAAATGATGGCAAAGAGACGAATAGGAGTTGTTGGCTATGGACACTTAGGTAACCTCTGTTTTGGCCGCTGCATGTTTAACGATTTGAGCTGCGCCATCATGCGGAAAGGTGCCTTCGGGCATATAGGGACACCCAAGGCCCAGGTCAGACTGTGCATCCGCGCAGACTGATCACGGCTTTCACTGTCCGGTTACAGAATCATTGGTTACTGTGTAGTAATACACCAATGCACAACAAATGCCTTTTTAACCCATTGTAGACTGAATGAACTCTCCCTTACTATATACTGGACGATTCTAATTTTGGTTTTTAGGTATGTCAGGCTATGTGATTTAGATACCTCTAGAGAAAAAATATTCATCTATTTGCAAACAATGGAGACCCTGATCAGACGCTGCGTTCTGCAGCGTCTGATCTGGGTCTGCACTGTTTGCCAAATACCCTGACTACAATGGGTAAGATGGCTGATCCGGCTAGAGATACGGTCACGTATCTTTTGCCCCGGGGGCTAGAGATATGGTCCCGTACCTTAAGCCACGGAGGCTAGAGATACGGTTCCGTACCTTTAACCATTCGCACGGCATTTGGCTAGGGATACGATTGAGGATTATTTTCAACCTATTTCCAATACTAAAATTCGTATGTAGACACCGATTAATTTAAAGATATCAGTTTTCAAATTTACTTCAGCTTCTACGCCGTTGTTGTTGTTGTTGTTGTTAGACTGGTTTACATGTATTCCTGTAACGCAAATGCTAGGAAGTGTAACGAAAAAATTAACAGGGACAGTATTATTATTAAAGAAATTATTATTATTATAATTTTTATTATAAATGTTTATTTTACTATAAATAACTGGGACAGTATCATTATCATTAAAAATATTATTAATAACTATTTGTTTCTCTATAAACTTTTTCTAGAACTTGTAAATATGATGCACTCTCATTACGAAAACAGGCCTATTCAAATATACTGAAAATGTTACCACAAAAAATGAAAAATTTCATATAAAAATTCTGATATTTTTTAAATTTCTGCTCAAAACGTAGATTGTGGGCACTGGTTAGAACCGCCTCGATATAGGCGGTTCTAAGGAGTACCCACAATCTATGTTTGAGCAGAAATAAGAAAAATAATGTATACCCTTGTAAACTCCAGTTTTACTATATAAAAGTGGGGTTTACGGGGTCAAAATTATATAGGCATGTTTTTGTGATGAGTATTTGCACGTTGCACTAATAATTAATCAGTCAGTTAATGTGCACATTCTACGTCCTTTTATTTTCAGATAAAAATTCTGATATTTTTCAAATTTCTGCTCAAAACGTAGATTGTGGGCTCTCGTTAGAACCGCCTCGATAGGCGGTTCTAAGGAGTACCCACAATCAATATTTTTTAGCAGAAATAAGAAAAATAATGTATACCCTTGTAAACCCCAGTTTTACTATATACAATGTAAAAGTGGGGTTTAAGGGGGTCAAATTATATAGGCATGTTTTTGTGATGAGTATTTGCACGTTACACTAATAAGTGATCCGTCACTTAATGTGCACATTCTATGTCCTTTTATTTTCTGATGCCTTTGCGTAACTTGGCCGCCCAATCAGAAAGATTAATGTAGGAACAATGTTTGTCATAGCCGTGATTACTTTCACAGCATCCATTACGAAAGCACGCCTATTCAAATATACTGAAAATTTTACTACCAAAAAATGAAAATTTTCAGCTAAAAATTTCTGATATTTTTCATATTTCTGCTCAAAACATAGATTGTGGGTACTCGTTAGAACCGCCTCGATGAGGCGGTTCTAACGAGTACCCACAATCTATGTTTTAAGCAGATATATGAAAAATAATGTATACCCCTGTAAACCCCAGTTTTACTATATAAAAGAGGGGTTTAAGGGGGTCAAAATTATATAGGTGTGTTTTCGTGATGAGACATACAAACATTACAGCAACGAAGTGTGAAGCATTGGTCCTAAAAATAATAAATTTTAATGAACATAATAATAATGATAATAATAATAATAATAATAATAATAATAATAATAATAATAATATAAACATATAAATGTCCTCTGATAATGATAAAAAAACGTTTTCCTTAATCCTGTTATCGTATTTGTTACATGTCAGTATTTACCGTTTCGATCAGTATCCAACGTCACATTTTAGGAGGCTAGAGAGTCATTTCACTTTGCCCCTTTCTTTGATTCTTTTCAGAATGCGCCATCTTTTCATTTGCAAATAGACTTCCAACGTTATTAATTTAATGTGCATCTGATCACAAAATATAGTCGAAATAAACAGATCAACTAATCATGACAATAGAGGTTACCTTTTTGGCGTATATTTTTTTATAGGAAAATATTTGGTAGAGGAAATCTTTAAACGAGACGACATTGAGTTGGCATTCGTCTGGAATCGGACACTTTCTGCTCTGACTGGTCAGGTAGATCCAAAATATATTCTTGAAGACCTGAAGGACTTTAAGGACAGGTAAAATGATCCTCGAACATACTGGAGCCGGCCCCGGTGACTCAGTTGGATGCGTGTCCGACTGGTGATCAGGCGGTTGCGGGTTCGACCCCCGCCGGACCGGCGACATTCTTTCGTGGAGATTTGACCATGAAGTGTTTTCAACGGTCATTCCCTCCCTTCCGCTAATTCAAAAAAGCCAGTTGTCAGTTTCTGGCGAAAGAATGTGTACAATACTGGTTAACCGCTTAGAGGACTAAGTGTTAGGTAAACTGACCGCGCTCGACATGACCCCATTGGGTTGACTGGGCCGTAAAACCTCAACACAAACAAGCTTCGAAAATTCTGATACAATAGTAAGAACCACAGCATGAGAAAACGTACCTTTCCAAATGTGCGCCCAGCGAAGACTCAGAACAGCATGTGCATACGTGCAGTCCGATCAGAGTCTTCGTTGTCCGCATGAAGACATTACGAAAACACGCATATTCAAAATATAGTGATCATTTCAACACCAGAATAACTGAAAGTTTTCAGATAAAACAGCTGATATTTTTCATATTTCTGCTCAAAACATAGATTGTGGGTACTTGTTAGAACCGCCTCGATGAGGCGATTCTAACGAGTTCCCACAATCTATGTTTTTGAGCAGAAATAAGAAAAAATAATGTATACCCCTGTAAACCCTAGTTTTACTATATAAAAGTGGGGTTTACGGGGGTCAAAATTATATAGGTATGTTTTCGTGATGAACTTTGCATTCGTGGCTATTCAAAATGCGCCCAGTGAAGATTCTGATCAGCTGTGCAAGGCTGATCTCAATCTTCGCTGGGCGCTTTGGTCCGAAGGTACGTTTTCTACCGTTTTGGCTCATAATTTCGCTCATCTACAAGTATTTGCCTATCGTGCTATTTCTTTGTGTCTGTCTGTGTGCTTTTAGTATATTTTTCAGTGCTAAGATTTTGGTACAATGAGTATATCAACCCTGCCGAATACTGAAATACTAATTGGCAATGCCTAACTCTTAAAGCACCAACATGAGTTTAGCATGCAAAATGCATTTTTCAGGGGCATTTCATGTGAATTGTCTGCTCAGCAGACAATTCACATGAAATGTCATGGTCTATTTTCTCTGAAAAACAACAACAACAGCAAACCAACCTTAAATGCATAAATTTGTCATGAGTGCTTTCAGGGTTAAACCCTTTTTGATCTACATTGTAGTATACTGCTACTGCTCACAAAAGAAATTGCTGTAAATAAAAAACGTAAAGTTCACTGAATATTTTTAGCCCCTAAATTGGATTTCAATGCTGAAATCTAAAAATGCATTGAGTATATTTACCCCGTCAAATTAAATTTCAATGCTGACCTTCAAAAATTCAGTGCTTAAATACCCTTTACTCCCTGTTATCTAGAGCTGTGTTTTCTTCTACCATCACTTATGGACATATTCAAATTCTTTTCCATTCTGTATATATGCGCGTAGACTGTACTTTTTTTTTTACGCATTTGGACCAGCATTCAAATTACATTGTGCATTTTCTGTACGCTTCTTACCGAGTTTATCAAGCTATCCATAGCCATAATTGCGGAATGCTGTCCCTGTTAAAAGTACAAGATATCTCAGAAAGTCGTTGAGCTATAACTTTTGATATTTGGCAGGCTTATTGGGGTTGAGGAGTAGATCACCCGATTAACTTTTGAAAAAAAAAAAGCACTTTTTTTCAAGTTTGGAAAATAGGGATAAGCATATAATTCGGAGCACAGTGTTTTACAAGCACACATTTCTATAGTTTCTATATTTTTATGATAGTGGACCAAGATATTGCTCCGCCTACCCACCTGAATTACATGTATCTGAGAAGGAGCACGACGAACATTATGTTTTGCAGTTTACCCCTGTGTAAGGTTGCCGATATGAAAACAAGGTTAAATACTTAAATATTCCGCTTAACCCATTAAAGCCGAGTGGACTCGTCTGTTTCAGTTGTTTGGAAAACTCCATTTGAAATAGTAGGGGATATCAGATTATTTGTTTTTATTTTTAGCGTGTTTATGGAAATTCCTGTGTGTAATGCAAACAGTGTAGACTCTGATCAGATGCCGCGCGCTTTTATGGGACACTAAGCATTAATGTGTTAAATTTTTGCGGTAACTACAATCGACTCTCGTTATCTCGAAGTCCAAGGGAAGTAGTATAGGAGTGGCACCCTATACTACTAAGGGACACTCTGAAAAAAATTCGCGATATCCGTCCTCGACATTTCAGACTTGCAGAAATGAGGAAATAATAAATCAAACAACCACATTTCACAAACGAATATGTGATTTGACCCCTGAAGTTAAGATTCGCACTGGAAATATTCTGGAAAAGAGGAGAAATTTCTCCTCTTTTCCACAACATTTTGTTACCTGTTGTTAGGTTTCCATGTTAAAACAGGGACCAGATTTTCGCTTCGAGATAAGCGGTTATTCGAAATAAGCGAAGTCGAGATAACAAGAGTCTACTGTATTTTTATCACGGAGCTGAGAATTTCTTTGAGCCAGAGTATTTCTGTATGCTTTCAGGCAGGCTGATCTTATTGTTGAAGTTGCACATCCCAACATAACTAGAGACTATGGTGCTTCCTTCCTTGAAGCTGCTGATTATATGGTAATTTTTTTTTTTTTTTTTTTTTGTATTTTGTCACGTTTTAAGCACCCTACATTTTGTCAAGAATATTATAGGTAGGCAGTAGATCATTTGCCTTTACGGTTGTAAATTCACGCACACGCACGCACGCAAGTACGCACGCACATGCTGCGTACACTTTCTAGAATGTTGTGGGTTTAGTTCACTTTTTTTTATTTTGTCTTAAGTTTTCAATGAATTCATACCTTGCTGGTAAACTTTAGAAGCGCCGTACTGGGGCGCTTCTAGTGAGTACCTGCAACATGTTTTTGTGGAGAAATAAATCACGGGCAGTAATCTCGTCACTCATGGCCAATTGTTATGCAAAGAAATAAGTGACGCGAATATCCGGACATGAGTAGCGCGAGCTAAAAAGGTTGCTATTTTCAGGTGGGTTATCGACAATCTGGGGCTTTTGTCGTCTAGGAGGGCGTTATTTTAAAAATCGGAGAATGCTATACTGCGCGGAATTAAATTCCATATAACCTAGCACGAAAATTTACGTTAAAATATAGCTACGATTCCTGAAATTGGTTTCATTCTGGCGTCAATCGCTCCGACTTTGGTGCCATTTTGGACGATTCACTTATTCGCGTCACTTACTTCTTTGCATAACAATTGGCCATGGGTGACGAGATTACTACCCGTGAAAATAAAGAAATAAAATACAGTCGAGTCTCGTTATTTCGAAATGAAGTTCTCTGAAATACTTCGCGATATCAGCCTTGCAGAGTTGAGGAAAAAAAAAGATCAAACAACCACATTTCACAAATGACTCCTGAAGTTAGAGATGCATTGAAAATATTGTGGAAAAGAGGAGGAATTGCTCCAAAGGAGCCTTTTCTCCTCTTTTCCGCAATATTTTATTACCTGTTGTTAGATTTTCACGTTAGGGACCAGATTTTTACTTCGAGATAAGCGGTTATTCCAGATAAGCGAAGTCGAGATAACTAGAGTCGACTGTAAATAGAAATATTCCCTACTACTCCCTTCTGTCTGGAGCTATGTCATTACAGACGGGACTTCACTCATTCTCAGTCGGGACTGAGATATACATTTTTGTTTTCATTGTCTGAAAGGCTCACATGTAGTATGGACGAACTGCGCATACGCGGACCAGGCAGAGTTAGTACTGGCTGGTGTTGTGGGCACTTTGCATTAGCCCATGTTCATTTTGAATGGTTACATGTACGTGGCTCATAATGAAAATATAATTTCACTAGATGGACACCATTTCCATATTTACGATGTCCATTTCACTGCCTGATGATGTGTCTAGAATATTCAAATGTAGTATGGATGGACTGCGCATGTGCTGTCCAGACAACGTTTTACATTGACTGGTCTTGTTTTGTGCATTTTGTATAAGTCCATAGGCAGGCTTGCTTGGTACGGTGCTTACTTTCACTAACTACAACTACTACTACAACTACTACCAAACTACTACTACTACTACTACTACTGATACTGATATAATAATAATAATAATTATTATTATTATTATTATTATTATAGTAATGATTATATTGATAATAATAATAATAATAATAATAATGTTAATAATAATAATACTCGTAATAATAATAATAATAATAATAATAAGAAGAGGTTGTCACAATTTACTACCCGATAACGTGTAAAAAAACTGCTGTGCAATCCCAAACGGTACAGATCCTGGTCAGACGCCGCGCTCTGCGGCGTCTGATCTGGATCTGTACTGTTTGGTCGGACCTGGTTTTCCGAATACTTAGGGTAAATACTGTATCCGCTATTCTCTAGATAGGGTCTCCGACGGCATTGGCGGATGAAGCGACAGAGAGGAAGTTGAAACAGGCAGCAATCCAGCATGGGTTGTACGTCCCGAGTGGGGCACTCTGGGGTGGAGAAGACATACGAAGAATGGCGGATAAAGGCACTCTCCAGGTATTTAATGATTAGCATGCGTGGTATCAATTACAGCGGACAACATTGTTAAATGTTTTTCTGTTTTTTTTTGTTTTGTTTTTTTTTTCAGAAAATAGGATTTGACATTCTATGCAAAGTGTCTTCTTTGGAGCTAATTTGCATGTAATGTCAAATCCAATTTCGGATAAAATAAGAAAACATATTATCAATTTGTGGTCTGCTGAAATGGCCCATAGCGTGCTATGCGTTAAAAAAAAAAGAAAAAAAAAAAAAAAAAAAAAGAAAACAAAAACAAAAAACAACAACAACAACAACAACAACAACAACAACAACAACAAAAAAAAAACCAAAAAAACAACAACTAACTTGCATTGACTCTTAAAGCACTCAGCTATATTGTAGCAGATTACGTTCTATTTCTGTAAAATCATTTTCAGAGAAAATAAGAAAAATAAGACAGCATTTCATGTGAGACGATTCACATAAAATATCCAGTCTCATTTTCCTTGAAAATACAAAAAAAAAAAAAAAAAAAAAAAAAAAAAACAACAACAAAATGTGGTCTGCTGTTGTTGTGACGGCATTCTTTTTTATTTTTTTTTTTCAAAGAAAATAAAATTATGCATTTGGTATGAGTTTGTCTACATATAGTTTACAGAATGTATTTATAGATACAGAATTAATATACATCGATATAGGGTTCAAACATGGTTTTTCATGCATTAACATTCGCCAGATCCCGAGGGAGGTGTTGAAAACCGAGGCCGGAGACCGCGGTTTTCAACACCTCCCTAGGGACCTGGCGAATGTTTATGCATTGAAAACCATGTTTGATCGCTATTATTGCATACAAAACTGAAAACATTTGCTACATTTCGCGTTATTTCTTGCACTATTTTGTTTCGCCTTTTCACCGATGTTTCGCGAACGTAATTTCCACGGACTATGCTCGTTCTAAGGCCGGGCAGTACTCATCTCGTAACGGCAGCAAATCTGTGGCCCCGGTACGAGCATATTGAAAGTTGCGTAGCAATGCATTAACAGCGCGTGAATTGCCTTGTTAATACACGGCTTTTCGCTGGTTAATGCACGCCGTTAATAACGTGCGGCACTGCTTTTTATGCAATAATGTCGGTTCCTACCTGTGTACAGGGTGTGCATGTATCATAAGTAATGTCAGTGCATTGCAGAGGCATTTAAATACATATGTCTTTTAAACCACAAACAGAAATACGATGCATTTCCGTAAACAAACATTAATATCATTAATATGTGTTGATGAAAATCAGTGCAGGCAGTCTGAAACTGTGTTGTTTATTTCTCCAAAAAAAGTATAGAAAGTATAGAAGATGCCCAGATGTCATTTCATATTTATAACCACTGCCAGTCAAAACGATATGCATCTTGTTCATGTGCTACCATGTAAACAATACTGTGACGATCACGTGGATAGATCTTTATCCTTCCGGCTGTAATCAATATATTCTGCATCAATAATCTATTGGAGAAGCAAGACGGCCCCACCCCCACTTCCCTTTCTGAGGTCCTTTATAAGTATTTATGGGGAATGTATAAATAATGTCCAGTGCGGTAAAATTATATTGTTTTCTGCACATAAACGTCAATGGCATTGCCCGCCATTCTGGTTGCGTAAGGAGAAAACTTAAGTAATAATTTGTGAACACTTGCTCCCGTCCGTCAAACATCACTACCAACTGAACGGAAATTCTGTCCACGAAAACTCATCCGTGCAATCTGACAAATCTTCATTGACCGCATAAAGAACCTTTGCATCCTTGGCTATCAAAATGCACCCAGCGAAGATTCTAATCAGACTGCGCGAATGCGCAGGCTGATCTGAATCTTCGCTGGGCGCACATGTCTTTCAGAACGTCGTCTGCTGCAGTTGCGATTGGCGTTATAAGGGTGAATTATACCTGAAAAGAGGATGATATATGATAAAGTGCTAAAATCCAATGGTTAGCTATAATGGTTCTAAATACTTTTAAAATCAGTCAGTGTAGATCTGGATTAGAATGCTGCGGAAGGAATCGGGGTCTGCACTGTGTGTAGACTAGCTCCTAGACCTTGATGTCATGTTTTATCACTCCTTACTATAAGCTGATTCAAATTTATGCAAGACATCTTGTATAGCCAGTCTCTAATAGTTGGTCTCTGATATCTCCAAGATTAGTTGCTGCTATCAAAGAGGTGAGGCAAGCAGTCAGTAGTAGATGGACCTTAGTTCATTAAGTAAATTAATAATTATAATTGATTGATGAAAATAATATTGATATCCGACTAGTAGCTAGTCTACACTGTGTGCAACTCCATATTCATGGATGTGCAAATTGTTAGGATCATTTCAGTCTTAAAAGTCAGAAGAAAGAAGGTAACTATTCAGTGCCTGAAAAATATGTCCATTACGACTGCTCTCCCTTTGTATGTTGAGATATACATTTTTTAACTTCATATGAAAAATAGTTGTAACATCAGCTTGTTCTCATATACTGTAACCTTTACCACTCTGGGAAAATTCAGCAGACGACAAATTGATGACATATTTCAAATTTACACAGAAAACAGAATTTGACATTTCATGCAAATTGTCTCCATTGGAGACAATTTGCATGAGAGTTCAAATCCTGTTTTCTGGGAAAAATTGAGAAAAATAGGTCAGTATGTCGTCTGCTGAATCTTTTACACTGTGTGCTAATTGATATATTGTGTATATTTATCGGCTGTGTGTTGTGTATGCTTGTTGAAACAATTAAATACATCAGAAATAAAAACCTTCTAGTGTGCGTGTGATTTGTCTGATTTAAACGCAGCTCTGGTTTATATTATGATATTTACAGTCACGCAAGAAGAACCGGGTGGTTAGTTAGCGTTCCCGACCTAGATCATAAGGTCACGGGTTCGAATCCCCGTGGAAGCGGACTTCAGCTGATGACTGTACGGCGCTTCATCTACAGTCTTTCTTCATCAATCTTTTGTAGTCTCAATATGATTTAAATAATGTTGAAAGATACGTAAAAAAAAACAATCATCATCATTATTGTACAGAGCCTTTCATCATTACCCAAGTAAACATTCTTTATAACATTCTCGATAACGGCCCGCTATAGATTTATAAAGAATGCTAGCTGGGACACTTCTATACTGAAAGAAAAACGAAACGCAGGGTAGAGTTTTTTCCTTCTTATTTTAACCATTTTTTACGGTGTTTACTATAGCCATACACTTTTACAGATTGTCCTGTGAATGTGAACCGCGGGTATACGAGTCTTTGGTCGATGTGCTATCTACCCAGTGTGTGAAATCATTCAACCGTGCACTACACAGTGCATTCCACGGACAATACGGAAAGCCAAAATTTCGTGCAAAACAAGCATGTTTAAACTTTCAGCACAAGATTTCCTCACACCATTTGGTACACTTCAACGATACACAACGCTCTTCGATTCTTTTACCGATTTTTCTTTTCATTTTTACGCTACTTTGAACTTTTTTTTCAGTCATGGTACGATTGACTGATGTTCAGAGGGGTAGGGCAATTGCGTTGCTGATGCAGGGTCAGAGGCAACAGCAAGTTGCCAATCATTTTGGGGTTAACGTCTCAACAATTGAACGTCTTGTTAGACGTTTAAAGGAGACAGGGCATTTAGCAGACCGGGTCTGGGCGTCCACGCGTGACGTCGCGACGTCAAGACAGGACAATCCGTCTGGCACATTTGCGGAATCGTCATCTCACTGCTACCGAAACTGCCCTTAATACAGTAGGTACGCATACTCGACAAATTTCTCCGAAGACTGTTGGAAGTCGATTGCGTGAGATTGGTCTTCGAGCTCGTCGTCCATACGTTGGTCTGCCTCTGACCCAGGCACATAGGTTGCGTCGTATGGCGTGGTTGAAGGCGCATGCGCCCAGGCTATTTCCGATGAGGCAGTGGAGACGAGTTCTTTTTACGGACGAGTCTAGGTTCACTGTCTATCGCGCAGATGGTCGACGTCGTGTGTACCGACGTCGCGGAGAACGTTTTGCCGACGCCTGTGTTGTCGAACGGGATCGGTTTGGGGGTGGCTCCGTTATGGTCTGGGGAGGCATTGCTCACGGGATAAAATCACAGTTGATTATTGTTGCGGGCAATATGACCGCAGTAAGGTATAGGGATGAGATCTTGCGTCCTGTTGCAGTCCCGCTTGTGCAACAACGTAATCTGATTCTGCACCAGGACAATGCCCGACCACATGTTGCCCGAGTTTGTCAGGATTTCCTGGCAAACAATAACATCGCACCACTAGCATGGCCACCGTACAGCCCAGATTTGACCCCAATAGAGCACATGTGGGATGAGCTGGACAGAAGGGTTAGGAAGCGGCGAAATCCCCCCCCCCACCCCCCGCAACTCTCGCACAACTAAGGAATACGTTGATCGATGAATGGAATAACATCCCGATGCTAACTGTCAATGCTTTGGTTAACTCTATCCAAAGGAGAATTAGGGCAGCAACGGCAGCAAGAGGGGGGCACACCCGATATTGATTTTCAGTTTGATTTTGATTTCAAGATTTGTGGGGTAGCTACCAATGAACTTCAATAACTCGAGACTTGTTGATCACAAACCAATGAAATTTGGAACTTTTGTTCCATACATGTACCGTTTTGTAATCATAGTAAAATATTTAACAATTTCTTTCAAACTTGAATGAAATTTAGGAATAAAATTTACCCTGCGTTTCTTTTTCCTTTCAGTATATCTTCTCGATATAACTTGAATAATGTTGAAAGGGACGTAAAACACCAGCCGGCCTCGGTGGCTCAGTTGGATGCGCCGTCCGACTGGAGACCAGGAGGTCGCGGGTTCAACTCCCGCCGAGGTCGGCAACATTCTTTCGTGGAGATTGATCATGAAATATTTTCTACGGTCATTCTATCCCTTCCGCTGATTCCAGAAGGGCAGTTGTCAGTTTCTGGCGAAAGAATGTGCATAACACTGGTTAACCGCTTAGAGGACTAAGCTTGACTAAACGTATGGTTAGGTAAACTGACCGCGCTCTACATGACCCCATTGGGTTGACTGGGCCGTTAAACCTCAACACAAAACGTAAAACACCAAATCATCATCATCGTTACAGGCACTGAAGGTCACCATGAAAAAGCCACCTGAGTCCTTCAAACTGGAGGAGCCACTCAAAAGCAAGAATGATACAGTCAAGGACAGTTCCGTTGTGCTATATGATGGTAAAACACTGTTCTGTATAAATTATTAGAAAAAAGCTCTTCGGACTCTCCGTCGAATCAATCTTTCAGTGCGCATGACCGCTCCCTTAGAAAGTCCACATGTCTAGTTCTTTGGCTGATGTTTTCCCTTGGCCTATAACATACTTGAGCAAAAAGCTAAGGTACTGGCGAGACTGCGCGCCTGAACCTTAGCTGTTTGTATATGCCATAACGACTCTTTCCCCATAGCGCGCCCGATTTCTACATGGATTGTGAAGGGAACACTTCTGTTATAGGCACATTCCTGTTGGAACAATGACGATTTAGAGGAATTGGTATATAATTTCATGGAAGAAAACTCTATCAGAATCTCTGCCAACTCTAAAAGGAAATAATTCTCTCCCATAGAAAAGGTCTCTAAAAGAAAGAATTTGCTCCCAGTGGGACAAATTCTATCCATTTACAGTAGACTCTTTTTCAGACGAGTCTCGGTATGACGAAAAGCGAAATGGAAGTTGCCGTAGTTGTCGCCCCTATGAAACAGCTGAACAATACAGAATGTAATGAATCACCTCAAGTATCTTGTTGAAGATTCACTACTTACAGCGCCTCTTGAGGCGCAAATCGGTAATATCAATCTCAATTCAAGCGCTCGGCCATTGCGCACCTCCTTATGAGACAATTTACATTGACATCAAAATCAAAGCACTGAAAGCACTGGTGTGTTGATTGTCTCTGAGTGTAGACCGGGGAAAATGGTCCTAAACTGGGACTGTTTCATTTTAACCTTAACTTCCTGTCATTTTTAGCAAGCAGTGCAGACCGCCTCGTTCAGTAGTGTTTGAGCTAGGCTTGCACTGTTTTCCAGTGTCCCAAATGTCCCAGTCCAGGCTTTACAGATAACCCTCTATCGACAGCACACTGACGTCACAGGAACAAGAATAGCACGGCTATAGATAACAGTTACCTCGATTTCGTCCCACGCGCGGTTCGATTATATTGGTCAATGATAATCACATGGACAACTACCTGGAGGGGGGGAGGGTTGGTGAATTTAAGTGTTTGTATACTATGGTTCAGTTATAACAATCGACCCAACTAGTACAGTAGATGTCCAGGAAGAGCCATAATCAAAGAGCATAGCCAGCCAATCACATCATCACGAAAACATGCCTATATAATTTTGACCCCATTAAACCCCACTTCTATATAGTAAAACTGGGGTTTGAAGGGGTATACATTATTTTTCTTATTTTAGCTCAAAAACATAGATTGTGGGTACTCGTTAGAACCGCCTCGTCGAGGCGGTTCTAACGAGTACCCACAATCTATGTTTTGAGCAGAAATATGAAAATTATTAGAATTTTTTATCCGAAAATCTTCATTTTTTGGTGGTAAAATTTTCAGTATATTTGAATAGGCACCTTTTCATAATGTCAAGAGAATACACAAACCACAAACCAAAGAAAAGTGAAGTAAGCAGCTCCCTCTTCCCGAACAAGGCGGTCATAATGCTAGACATGGTCCACATAACACCATAATAAAACAACGAACAGAACAAAACACGAAAGGAAAAGTCCCACAACATGCAGCCGCAACAAACAATACCTGGCCCCGAGGTTACAAAACCATTTTTCGTGCTAAGCTCAGCTGAGCATGAAATTTTCTCTGCTAATAAATATGGAAATACCAACTATTGTTGGCATTTTCATGTTTATTAGCAGAGAAATTTTCATGCTCAGCTATGTTTAGCTAGAACCAATTTGCAATTGTTAGTAATCTTAGATTAATTAGCAGGACAAATTTCATGCTCAGCTGAGTTGAGCACGAAACGTTTTATAACCTCGAGGCCTGAACCACCGCCTTAGAAATATCAAAAGCCATATTCTGAGAAATATAAGAAAATGTTTCAGCATGTCGTCTGCAGAATGTTTTCCTAGCATGCTAAAGATTAATTACAAGTTTGTTATATTTCAGGACCAGTGAGAGATTTATGCCCTCTGGCCCCAAACAACGTGAACACCATGGCAGCGGCGGCTGTAGCTGCTCATAATTTGGGATTCGATAAGACTCAAGGGTCGATTGTTGCTGATCCCAGGTAATCGACACATTTATGATTTAACGTTCCTTTAAACACTTTCAGCCCTCAAATCAAAACAACATTTTTTTGCAAACAGTGTAGATCGTGATGAAACGGCTCATAATGAGCCGTTTCATCACGATCTACACTGTTTGCCATTTTGTTTTGATTTTTGACCGAGATCCCTATTTGGAACAATGGTTCTGTCCAGATTCAAAGACGGAAGAGTCCACTAGAAACTCAGGAATGCAAGGGTTAAACCTTTTATCAACAGGTACATCTTGTCCAAACTCCAGGTGCCATGGAACAGAGCAACATTAATTAAACTGGAGATAATGGAAATGTGATGCACATTACGAAAACACGCCTATTCAAATTAATATATATAGGAAATTTCATCTCCGAAATCTGAAATTTTCTGATAGAAAATCCGATATGTTTCATATTTCAGCTCAAAACATAGATTGTGGGTACTGGTTAGAACCGCCTTGACGAGGCGGTTCTAACGAGTACCCACAATACATGTTTTTGAGCAGAAATAAGTAAAATAATGTATACCCCTGTAAAACCCAGTTTTACTATATAAAAGAGGGGTTTAAGGGGGTCAAAATTATATAGGCATGTTTTCGTGATGCTTTGAAATTTCGTCCTCACCTCCCTCACTATCAGAGTTCCCAGAATACAGATATTGTGTGTCCATCAACAGTGATGGTAGTAACGCTCAATTAAAACATGATTTTCTAGATCGGTGTTTTTATGGTTCTAGGTCTGGCAGAATCTAGATATTTTCAAAATGTTCAGTGTTATCATCACTTTTGTTTAACCTGTCCTTGATAATGATGACATTATTCGATCATTAAGGCAAAAAGAAAAGGTTCTTACTGGTCTACGTATAGGTCCATGGGTATAGGTCCATGGCGGTACCTCTGTTGCAGATTGTCTTTGTTAATGCGGCGGTTGCTTCATATATGGTGTTTGTTGTTTCATTGTTTGTCTCTTATATGTTCTTCTGTAAGTGCCTCGTGAAGACCGTGCTTCGTTATTGTAGCATGTCCTTGGTGTATTCGGTTTCGTTGTTTTAAGTCTTATAGTGGCACAGTCTTAATAAGCGAGTTACATCCTTAATACAGTCGATTCGTTATTTCGAAGTCCGTTACTCGACATATCAGATTTGCAGAATTGAGGAAAATTTAAAGTAACTCGAACAACCGCATTTCAAAATGAACATGTGATTTGACTCCTGGAGTTAGATATATTGAAAATATTGTGGAAAAGAGGTGAAATTGCTCTTTTTCACAATATTTTGTTCCCTGTTTTTATATTTCCATGTTAAACTAGAGACAATATTTTAACTTCGAGATAAGGGGTTAGTCGAGATAAGCGAAGTCAAGATAACAAGAGTCGACTGTATATAAAATAGTATCGTATTTCACTTGTAGTATAGGTTTATTGCACTGAAAATAGTACAAACATCCAAATCAGCCTATAGCCTACCAATGTCACCAGTCCTGCAGACTAAAATACATACCCTTGCAAGCAGTGTAGACCCCAGTGTACCGGCCTCGGTGGCTCAGTTGGATGCGCGTCCGACTGGAGACCAGGAGGTCGCGGGTTCGACCCCCGCCGAGGTCGGCAACATTCTTTCGTGGAGATTGATCATGAAATATTTTCTACGGTCATTCTCTCCCTTCCGCTGATTCAAGAAGGGCAGTTGTCAGTTTCTGGCGAAAGAATGTGCACAATACTGGTAAACCGCTAAGAGGACTAAGCCTGCCCAGTAAATGTGTGGTTAGGTAAACTGACCGCGCTCGACATGACCCCATTGGGTTGACTGGGCCGTAAAACCTCAACACAAACAAAGACCCCAGTGTAACAGCCGAGCCATTTCACCAGGATTTATACCGTTCGCCATTCTTGTGAGCTACATTATTTACCATTCTGTTAACAATGTTATGATTGATTGTATTGATTTTTGAATGTTAGCAACAATATAGGGATTAAACATGGTTTTTCAAGCATTAACATTCGCCAGGTTCCTCGGGACCTGGCGAATATTAATGCATTGAAAAATCATGTTCGATCACTATTATTGTATAAAAACTGAAAACATTTGCTACATTTCGCCATATTTCTAGCACTATTTTGTTTCTCCTTTTCACCGATGTCCCACGAACACAATTTCCACGGACTATGCTCGTTCAAGGGCCGGGAGACCATATCTCGTAACGGCAACAAATCTGTAGACCCGGTACGAGCATATTGAAAGGTGCGTTGCCGTGCATTAACAGCGCGTGAATTGCCTTGTTAATACACAGCTTTTCGCCGGTTAATGCACGGCTGTTAATAACGTGCGACACTGCTTTTTATGCAATAATGGATGTTTCCAAATTCAAATAAAGAACTCAGAATAGAAGATGTCCAGGGAGAGTCACCGAACATAGCCAACCATTGAGAACAAGAGGAAAAGCAAACAAATCATGACAGACAGTACACACGCCACAAAATAAAGAAAAGCAAAGAATTCCACTTCAGCAATTCATTACTGAAAGGTGAAGAACTCTGCTCATCCAAAGTCTCACCAAGGCATTTGTTGTCTCAGTATTCAGTAATTATGTGAGCAAACTGCAGGTTGAACGGGCCATTGCTCTCAGGATATGGTATGGCACTATGCATATATTGTTTGACTAAAAAGTCTCCCCGTACATACATATAATGTCCTTGTTATTTCTATATTTTTGCTTGTGCTGCGTGGTGACTCCCAAAAGTCTCCCTGTACATATAATTATTGTCTAAATTCTTATAATGTTTTGCTTGTGCCTCGTAATTACCCTAAAAAGTCTCCCCGTACATACATTCAATGTCCTTATTATTTCTATATTTACAATCCTAGTTTATGATCCCTTTTATACCAAGCTGAATTTTTTATGTTCAGTGACGTTAAGTAGGAACATATTTTAAATCTTACCAAAGGTTTAGGTGCTTGTTGTTGTATTTATTCGAGTGTTTCTTTATTTGGTGAAGCCTAACGAACTGGCATGTCGTCGAGGTAGAGCTATGGGGTCCAGGAGATATAAACAATGACGCAGCTTTCCACTGTAAAACAGTTCGACGAAATCCAGCTAAGACTGGGAATGTCACAGGAGCTGCGACGTACGCCTCCGTTCTCACCAGTATGTTAGGTAAGCGATTCCCATAAAACGTGTTCCCTTACAGCTGAAACTAAGTACTCAAAATACTGCATGTTGCATTGCAGATTACTTTTAAGAAAGTTTACTGGTGTGACAGAGAATGTCGGCGGATTTCAATTCTTTTGTCTTTTATCTCGTCTGAACAACACAGAGGTTAAATAAATAGCACATGCGCTCAGTGAAGACTCAGATCACACTGCGCACGCGAATAGGCTGATCAGAGACTTCGCTGTCCGCCTGAAGACGTGTTTAGGTATTGGCTACCCACAGATTACTCTGGTTAGACTGCGCGGATGAACATGCTGATCTCGGCCTTTACTGGGCACAAATGCAGTCTTGTAGAAAATGACGTGGCTGATCTATATATAGTATTGTGATCATTTCGTTGTTTAAAGAAAGCTGCTAGATAGCTTTACTTTGTTCTGAGATGTGCGTACGGTAAATGTCTAAAAATTTGAAACACGTAGTCCATACTGTTTTGGCCTAAATTTTGCTTTTTATGCAGTTGTTTCTTTAAATACAACGTGGAATTGCAAACAGTGTAGACCCTGATCAGTCTGCACTATTTGCATATGCAATTTTGCCAGACACTTTGGTGTACGAAATTTTAGAACATTTACCGTACTGTCCGTTGTGGCTTGTTTACTCTTCCATCTACCATGGTACCAATTTATAGTCTATGATCTGTGATGGTTGCTCGTTACTACAGTCGAATCTCAATGGCTGGTCAGGAAGCAAATGGCAATAATTTAGGAAAATCTTTTCGATTTTCTATACAATAATGGTATGTTGAGTGTACTCATTAGAATTGCCACGATGAGGCCACGATGAGGCGATTCTAATGAAAACACACAACATATAGGTTTATGATAAGCTAAGAAAATTTCCCTCAATATTTGTTTTCAGGAGCTATCGGAAGAATTTCGTAGGGCTAAAAAAACTAGTTCGAGTTAGTCATAAACGAGCCGTCGATGTTTGAGCTATTGAGATTCGACTATATCTGGTAATTTTGTACCTCGCCACACGATAGTGGCGGGGTATTATGTTTCATGTTGGTCGTCCGTGTGTCCGTCCGTCTGTTTGCCCGTCCGTCAGTCAGTCAGTCAGTCGTCCGTCCGTCTGTATTTTCGTTTCCAAACGATAACTGAAGTAAATATCAGTGGATTTTCATCAAACTTGGAATATGCATTGATTTTGTGATTTGGATTTGCTGATAGATATATTTCGTCATTGTTTGATAGTTATCTGCCCGCCACATGGTAGGGGCGATATATTTTTGTTTCACTTTTTATTTTTTTCATTACAGGTGCGCATGGTAAAGGACCAGGTGTACATCTGTGCTAAAATGCTCATTTGATGTTTGGTACGCCATCAAATTGTGGACTGTTGTTTTGAAACATAGAATATTTACTACTAATAGTATCAAAGCATCGATCGGAAGACATATACACACACGCACGCACGCACACGCACGCACACACGCACGCACACACACACACACACACCCACATACATACACACACAGGACGCACATTAACCAAGTCTCTCGTGTGTGTAGGGGGGGTAGGGGGGGGGAGGGGACGAAAGTAGGCGTGGTTAGCTTGTTGTAGATTTTCTTACGGATATATATAATCATTACCCTCCCAGTGTATATGCATACCTTAATCAAATTCTAGACGGATTATATGATTCTAATGTTCACTAATGTTCACATCCATGAGACAAGTGATAATACAGTTTTACATACTGCGTCAGTTAGTAAAATTTGAGCAGACGACATTTTGAAATATTTTTCTTAATTTTCCTTAGGAGACAGTTTGCATGAAGTGTCAGATCCCGATTTTCTAGGTAAAAATAATAAGAAATATATACATTGTATATCATCGGTTCGCCATCTTTTGAATTTGCCCATAGCATGGTACATTGTAAGTGTTAGTTATACTTTGTGATATGTGAGTACTCATAAAGATACAATGACATTCATATATCCCTGTCTGAAAACAAGGCTCGTTCCATTACAACAAAGCACCCAAGCAATATATTTGGTCGCAGAAAATGAGACACCAAAACCCAGATAATTAATGTACATACAAATCGAACCCCTGTTCAGACAGTAAGCATGGCTGGAACATTGAATGCCAGCAAGAAGGCGAGTGCTTTGCCAATATTAACATGACCAGCAACATTGGCATTGAAGAAGAGCGGGCAAGACAGGGCTTTCTGGATTTGGCTAACGCTGGTCTTGAAGTGGAGTACTTAACAACAGATTCTGGCCCCGAGGTTGTAAAACGTTTTTCATGCTCAACTGAGCATGAAATTTTTCATGCTAATAAGTCTCAAATTACTAACAATAGCAAATTCTTTCTTGCTAAACATAGCTGAGGATGAAATTTTCTCTGCTAATACATATGAAAATGCCAACAATAGTTGGCATTTTCATCTTTATTAGCAGGGAAATTTTCATGCTCAGCTAAGTTGAGCATGAAAACAGTTTTATAACCTTCTTCTGCAAATCGGGCTCCTCTGCAGCTTTACAAGGATGTCGTTACATATACTGAACCAAAACACTTTCTCGGCACTCGGCATATCTCACATTACCACAGGAGCTTCATTACGAAAACATGCCTATTCAAATATATTGAAATTTTTACCACTAAAAAATGAAAATTTTCCGATGAAAAATTCTGATAATTTTCATATTTCTGCTCAAAACATAGATTGTGGGTACTCGTTAGAACCGCCTCGCCGAGGCGGTTCTAACGAGTACCCACAATCTATGTTTTTGAGCAGAAATAAGAAAAATAATGTATACCCCTGTAAACCCCAGTTTTACTATATAAAAGTGGGGTTTAAGGGGGTCAAAATTATATAGGCGTGTTTTCGTGATGTTTATTAAGAATATGAGTGAGTTAACCAAGCACATACCTGGAAAGTTCAAGAATGAAAGGCAGAAAATGCAAGACAAATTTGCAATTGACCTAGTCCAGTGCTGTCAGACTGAATTATCTCGGGCTTTTAATAAATTTCCTGATGGTACCTTAAAATTAAAATCAGCTTTGTCATACATATGTGATGCTGCTGTTCAATCATGACCTATGTAATCTCTACTTTTTATTCTTGGCCACCATGAATATTTAGTAGAATGCTACCTATATTAGAATGCGCGGAAGCGCCAGATAATGGCCTGCGCCCCTCGCGCATGACTGTATCTGATTATCTTGAATTCAGGGGAAGAGATAAGGGGGCATCTGAATAAAATACACAACGATTTTGAGGAAAATACACAACTATTTTGAGGAAAATACACAGCTATTTTCAAACATTGGGGTTTTGATACCTAATATATTTGACAGAGTACTCTATTATTTCCAAATTCAGGGGTACATTTACAAAGTGAACGTTTCAAGATCAGAAAAGAAAACGGTCGCTATTTATATAGCTTGATTACTGCATATAAAAACCGCATTTTTACTTCATACTGCACATTAAAGAATTTCACGAATTGCTTTGCGCTGATAAAGACGGTCTTGCTTAGGATAAGGTAATGCAAAATGGATCTTCAAATTGTCTCCCCTGGTTACAAATCTGTTTTGCGGAGATCATAAAATCCCACCCCACTCCCCAGTAAAATTGGTTAGACTGATAAAAACGACATATACATTACCGCTCTGCATGCTAGGTTAACATTTCAGCAGACGGCATTTTGAAATATTTTCTTATTTTTCCCAGAAAAGAGGCTTTGAAATTTCATGCAAATTCTATACTAAGCTTACATTTTTTTCCCAGAAAATAGGCTTTGACATTTCATGCACATTGTCTCCTAGGGATAGTGTCCAATGAAAATCTAAAAGGATGCACTTGGAAACCAAACACATACAAAAAAAACGAAATTCGGAGAACACAGAAAAGAACGCCTTGAAAATCAAAGCCTATTTTCTGGAAAAAAATAAGCATAGTTTGTCGTCTGTTGGATTTGTCCAAAGAGTGGTAAAGTTAAATAACAAAACGCTGAATCATTTTATCCTAGTTGCAGAAAGTTTTATTCATGTGATCTCCATGCGATCCATTAACGCCCTGGGCCCAGTTGTTCAAAGCTAACGATGTCGTTAGTTAACGATTCGTTAAAATTTAAATCGATTGATACGCAAATATGCTGAAATTTTTTGCTGAAAAAATGTGAGTAGTTTTTGCAGTGCAAAAGCTACTCACATTTTTTCAGCAAAAAATATCAGAATATTGTGTATTGAATCCGCTAAAACAGTTAACGAAATGACCCTTAACGAGCTCGTTAAGCTAACGACGCTTTGAACAACCGGGCCCTGGATGCTGGGTAAACATTTAAACAGATGACATTCTGAAATATATTTCTTTTTTTTCCCCATAAAATAGGCTTTGCCATTTCATGCAAATTGTCTCCTAAGGAGAGACAATTTGCATGAAATAACAAAGCCTCCTAAGGCGACAATTTGCATGAAATATGAAAGCCTCCTAAGGAGACAATTTGCATGAAATATGAAAGCATACTTTCTCGGAAGAATAAGAAAACTGGTTTGAATTTGTCGTCTTCAAAATAAGCCCAGAGAGTGGTAAAGTTACATAAAGAAAAGCTGAAGCAATTTATTCCAGTGGCAATAACGATATCCTGCTGAATCCGGATTGTCCTGTCTTTTGAAACAGTGAAGAACCAGATCATTTGGCTTCTAAAGTAGCCAGCTGATCTGGATCTGCACTGTTTGTCATAGAGTATATGAATTTGTATCAACGACCTAAATCAAGTTATCTGATTGGCTGAAAAGTAGAAGTGGGCGTGGCAAGGATTAAGGTGAATGCATAAGACTCTAAAGGTCATAACTCTGATTTGGACATATTTTCCTCCCTTTCTTTATTTAAGGCTGCTCTTAAAGTAAAAGGGTAATTTGGGAGCACGTTCTTTCCATGTAGGCAAGCCTGATGCCCAGCCCACTTTTGAACGGGTTCAATTACTTTGAAGCAACTTTTTAGCTCCGTTTGAAACATGGCGATTAAACTGTTCAGGTGTTTCCGATTTACTTTTAATCCATATTATGTGAACACAGCTATGTGAAATGCATACTTCTAAGCCATCGCTCTGAACAGGACATTTTTATCAACCATTATGTATCTGTTTATCTATTATCTCGGCCGCGCTATGCGAAAATGTGTCTTCGAACATGCGCAAAATGCACAGATTCAGATTCATCCCGCGCATGCGCAAAGTCTCATCCGGGCATCTGCTCACCATTTATGCCTTCCATAGTGTCTAATAAAAATTTAGCGAAATGAAGGCCCTGGTGCGCCTGCGCAGGCTGATCTGGGCCTTCGCTGTCCGCATATGCCAGAGAACATATTTTTGCATGGCGCGGCTCATGCGGGGCTATGCAAGCCATGAAATTTCCACTATATAATATAGAGAAAAGGTGAAAAATTGTTTATTATGTACATAAAAATGAAGATCCCTAGGAAATGCCATTATCACGTAACAGAACCTCCCCGAGGCATAAAAAGAATTAGAGATAACAAAAAAAAAAAAACAAAAAAAAAAACAACAACAAAAAACAACAACAAAAAAACAAATAAAACAAAGACGGTTCCCCTGATGCAATTCTTCATATTCTATTTGCGCGTCGGTGGGTTTAAATGATGCGAAACATATGGAAAGGGCCCTTATGTATTTTGCGGACAACGCAGACCCTGATCAGCCTACGCATAAGCGCAGGCTGATCTGGGCCTTTGTCTACTTACGAAACCAGTGGTTACTGTAGTATAAGTCGACGAACAGATAATGCCCAGATAAGACTGCACAGATGCGCACGCTGATCTTGACCTACGTTGTCTTCAAATTGCATAAGGGTACTTTTCATGTTTCGCATCATATAAACCCACCGACGCGCAAATATAATAAGAAGCATTGCATTAGGGGTGGGGCGGGGGGCTGGGGACCGTCTTTGCGTGGTCAGTATATGAAGAAAAACTACTGGAGTGCTTAAAGGCTCCATATTCCTCAAAAATAGACATTTTTTGTCCAAGATATGTTTAATAAATTAAAATATTGTATAAATACAATCATAAAATGCGTCATTGTATACAACGTACAAAATACGGCGAGTTTAATGTCTTTTCGGGCTTTTCAATGCGAATTTTAAAACGGAATCGTATAAACATTCAAGTTTAGCGATCGCACACGTTTGTTTCATCGCATTTGCTTTTGCCAGCTCTTTCGGAAGATATAAGAATACATTGATTGCGGTCCCGTTTTCGGAGGACTTTCTGGGGACTATGCGAATGTTAATATATGTAGAGCATGTGTGATCCATTTATCATTGAGTTGACCTATAGCTTTAACTAAGTCACTTATTGACTTCTTTATATTCTTTATCAGCAGCTACCATTATGAAAACACGCCTATTCAAATATACAGAAAATTTCATCTCCAAAAACTGAAAATTTTCAGATATAAAAAACTCCGATATTTTTCCTATTTCTGCTCAAAACATAGATTGTGGGTACTCGTTAGAACCGCCTCGCCGAGGCGGTTCTAACGAGTACCCACAATCTATGTTTTGAGCAGAAATAAGAAAAATAATGTATACCCCTGTAAACCCCAGTTTTACTATATAAAAGTGGGGTTTAAGGGGGTCAGCATTATATAGGCGTGTTTTCGTGATGTTTGGCTGTCAACCTGCGGAATTTAACCCAAATTAAAACATACATCGTATTTCTATAATAATAGATCTTAGGCCTGGGAAATACCCTGTTTTCTGGGGGAAACATGACAAAACGTCTCAAATTTGTCGTTTAATTTATTAAATTTTCTAACTGGGTGTACCGTTGGTTGATTGTCTAACGCTTATTGTTTTCAGCAGACGATCTATTAAAATATTTTTCTTATTTTTTTTTTTTCCAAGACAATAAGATTAGACATTTTTAGGCAAATTGTCTCCTGAAATGCCAAATCGTATTTTCTAAAAAAAAAAAAAAAAAAACCCAAAAAATTGATCTCTAACATGTCGTCTGCTCACTTTGCACAGAGTGGTAAAGGTTAAAACGCTAAACAAAATTATAGTATAGACGACATTCTATTTTCTTTTTTAAAATTATTTTTCAGAAATAAAAATAATAATTGTAACTTCATGTGAATCATCTACGGTCTCTGAAAATACAAAAAATAAAACAGAATGTCATCTGCTGCAGTTGTAATTAACGCTTCATGGGTTGAAAACCAGATTACGTTTACTCATCAGTTGACGTTTACAGATACTACATGCACTTATACTGATAATACCAGTTTTGATTCAGGGTCATGACCGTAATCGCGCCTGAGGTTAATCTTTGCTTTAAGGGTAACTGATACATTATCAGGGAGGCAATTCTGTCATAATTGTATTTGTCCCCTCTGAAATGGGTCTAGTCTATAAGAAAAGAATTTGCTCCCTGAGGGAGCAAATTCTTTCCTTATAGAGAAGACCCATTTTCAAAAGGGGCCTGGTGTGCAGGAAAGCAATCAGAAGATCACAAAAGTTGTCTCCCTTGTATAAAATGGCGGATAATCTACCAAGTGTAGCCATCCTCCTTAATGTGAGCTTGGGTAATATGCTGCATATGTACACAAGCATTTAAAAATTCTGCTAATTCTGCTTGATATAAAAGGGATCCAAAATCAGGTAAGATGTCATACATAATATATATATATATATATATATATATATATATATATATATATATATATATATATATATATATATATATATATATATATATATATATATATATTTTTAATTTTAATGCAAGGACTGGCATAGAAACATGGACATGCAGTGATGTGTGCATAGACATATACTATGGTGCATCATCTCGTATAGCTTCTAAGCTTTAGTCCTCTGTAAGCTAAATAATCAGTATTTTTGTTTTTTTTTCAGAGAAAGTAAGACGTTTTATTCAATTACCTTCTTGGGAACCAGTTGTCTTTTTTCCGTGAAAAATAAAAAAAAAATATTTTGAAATGCTGTTTATTGTTATTAATAGTCAACGCTCAGCTTCGGACGCTCAGCTTAGGAACCTCTAAAAATTTTATGTATTTGGCCAAATTTAAACTCAGTCCCTTATTAGTGGAAGGCTCAACAAACAAAAAAAGGTTTCATTAATTATTTCTGAAGTTTCACACACAAATTCATTTATTTAAAACAATCCCAATTCCCCAAGTTATGAAGTTACAGGAGAACATAGGATTGGATTTTGGGTCAGAAAGTTCGCGCATAATGCAATCTCTTTCGTCCATATGTCAAAGGGAAAAGATTTCTCGAAGTCGGGATTCAGCTTTATTTGAGCTGCACATCAGTAACGATCTTCGCTGGGCGCTCCGTGGATACATATACAGTCGACCCTCGTTATCGCAAACTCGCTTATGTCGAATAACCGCTTATATCGAAGTGAAATTCTGGTCCCTGTTTTAACATGGAAATCTAAGAACAGGTAACAAAATATTGTGAAAAAGAGGAGAAATTGCTCCTAAGGAGCAATTTGTCCTCTTTTCCACATTATTTTGTACATATTTCCAACTTCAGGGGTCAAATTACATATTCATTTGTTAAATGTGATTATTCAATTTATTGTTTTCCTCACTTCCGCAACTCTGATATCTCGATGTACGGATATCTCGAAGTGTTTCAGACAGTCCCTTGGAAATCGAGATAACCAAAGTCGACTGTATACGAATATACAATGGTCTTCTAACGGACTGTGAGGATGCGCAAACTGCAATACCTTATACGTCCCATTTTATATGTGATGGGGTTTATATCAATATATGATAGGCATCGTTTCTAAACGTGACATGGTTTAGTTCTATACGGGACACGGTTAATGACATGATTCATTACTGTACAGTCGAACCTCAATAGCTCGAACACCGATGGCTCGTCAACCATGGCAAATTCGAACTCGGTTTTGAGTCACTATGAAGTTCTTCCGATAGCTCAAGAAAAAAAATACTTAGAGAAATTTTCCTATTTTTTTTTTTTCATAAAATTGTATGCACGCATTAGAATCGCTTCATTAATTCAGGAGACAGCGATAAAACTTAGAACTCATAACGTAGTTTATGATACCGGTACCCTAACTTAAGAAGTTTAACAGTTAAAATTTTATGTCGATTATTAAACTCACTGACAACTAGATACTCTAGCAAAACCAATCAACTGAGTAAAATATACACAATAGGATGTAACACAAGGGACATCGTCAGCTAAAATGCAAAAAAAAAAAAAGAAAAAAAAAAAAAAAAAAGCGAAGTCGTACCGTTTGTCATAAATTTAGTTGCAATTATGGAAATTATGTCATTAGATACCGTTGAACTTAAATACATAACCGGTACCTCGCTATCAGACATATTCGATTTATTTAATTGAAGCTCGTTTCGATAAATTTGTCTTTTTTTTTTTTTTTTTTTTTTTTTTCAAAAACATTTTTATCAATATTTAGTAAGTCATGAAACGTATCACTTCATATCGGTACATAATTTGTTTGTATACGTGACATATATTGCTGTATATAAAGAGTCTCAATAAAACCGATACCCCGATTTTTAGCTCTTCAGAGCCAAAGGCTCCGGGGATGCTTGTAGGTTAGGTATGGCGTCGTCCAACATTTTCAAACGACCTTTCCTCTGAAACCTCTAGGCTTATTGAAACCAAATTACATAGGATCTTCTATGGGTTGGGAGAATATATGTGAAGCTATTGTAGCCCATAACGGTCTAAGTTGATATATGCAGTCACCTAAATGAACTTTAATAATTACCAATGGTCAAGGTCATTTACTGACCTTTGTCCTGGATGCCTCAGATTCAGTATGTTTATGTTATTCTCTAAAATTATTAGGCTGACTGAAACCAAATTGCATGTGGAGCCCCTGTGGGATGTGGTAATGAAACAAAACGGTAACAGAAAAGTCCAGGGAGTGCCATAATCACAAATCGCAGCCCTTGCCAGACACCAAGAGGAAGAGGAAACAGACAAAACCAAACAAGCGCCAATCGAACAAACGTACGAAAAGCACTAAGATTAGCTCTCTCTTCCCCAAGCGAGGTAATCGCAATGCTAAAATGACTGAAAAAACACAATAACAAAATAACACAATGTAAGACATAAAACAAATCGCCTCGCATAATTAACCACAAAGCAACAAAGAGAAAAACTAACACCGGGACCACCGCCTTACAACAGTCAGTAGAATAAACCACCGAAAGTGTGTGGGATTTGAGTCAAATGATCAAGATATTCGCCATGTCCATATATTCGCCATGTCCATATATGGTAAAAAGCCTTTGAATATTTTTCTCAGAACTTAAAAGGCCGAACTTGTCACTTGGTATGCGGCATTGGGGAATCTGGTCCTACCTAGTTTATTCAAATCGTGGCCATTGATTGACACTGACCAATTCTAAATATGAAAAGTAAGCAACTCATATCAATATTTAAACTAAATAACAGCTTTCAAGATACAAAGTGCAAGTTCTGAGTGCAAAAGGGTTAAGGTTGCAGAAGTGGACTTGCTCGCCCACTTGAGTTCTGGTGAGCGTAGTGGCCAATGGGCCTCTTGTTGTTCTGTTATGCGTTTTTGTTGTTAAGATAAACATTTACAGACGTTTTAACTTTGGCGGCGGTAAAAGGTACATTATCACTGTGGAGTTTTTATACTCCAATGGGTCTATCAGTCCCTTTTGATAACTTCGTAAAAACGAGTTCTGCATAATCAAGATTAAGAGATGTTTGGAGATATGCGGCCCTCTTGCCGTCTTTTGAAGAGCCTCAGTTGATCTGAAACTCCGATTAAAGAAAATTAATGTATTATTATAGTTCAATATCATCGACCGTTAGCAGACATGACACTATTTTATAATTGACACATTTTACTTCTGTATTTTACGCAGTTTATTTCTGTATGTTACATAGCAACTTTCTATTAGTGAAAAGGCTCGCTACAATATAAGACAGCCGCTTTTGATAACTTTGGAAAAACGAGTTCCACATGATCAAGTGCTAATTGGAGTGGGTATGCAGCTCCGACTTCTACATTTCCGTCTTTTGAAGACTTTCAGTTAATCCGAAACTGTGATTAAAGTTAATGTTTTATTGTAGGTCAATACGTGACACCACACTCCTGAAGAAGACGTGACTCTATGTTATAATTGACCTGTTTGACTTCTGTATGAACACAGTTGATTTTTATACGTTACACAGCAACTTTCTATTGGTGACAAGGCTCGCTACAGTACAAGACAGCCCCATTTGGTAACTTTTGAAAAATGAGTTCTGCATAATAAAGTGCTGATTGGAGAGGGTATGAGAGCCCTGAACACTACATTGCCGTCTTTTGAAGATCTCAGTTAATTCGAAACTCCTTTTAAAGTTAATGTTGTATTGTAGTTCAATACGTGACACCGCACTCCTGTAGCAGACATGGCTCTGTTTTATAATTGACCCGTTTTATTTCTTGTATTTTACACAGATTATTTCTATACGTTACACACAGCTTTCTATTTGTGACAAAAAAGATAAGAGAAAAGTCCAGGGAGTGCCACAATCACAAACCGCAGCCCTTGCCAGACACCAAGAGGAAGAGGAAACAGACAAAATCAAACAAACGTAAATCGAACAAACGTACGAAAAGCACTAAGATTAGCTTTTTCTTCCCCAAGCGAGGTAATCGCTAAAAGGACTGAAAACCACACGAAAAAATGAACAACACAAGGTTAGACATAAAACAAGTCGCTTCGTAGAAGAAACCACAAAGCAACAAAGAATAAGACCAACTTCAGGACCACCGCCCCAGAATGGTCAGAAGAACAAACCACCGTGGGGTTTAAAGCACTTTTTACAGTTAGCCAACCCCATTCTGGGTCCCGATGCTACTCTTAATACAGAAATACATAAAAATTCGGTTCGCATAAAGGCTCCCAACTCAGTCAATGCATCAAAGCGAAAACATAAAAATCAAATTAATCACAATGATAAACAAAGACGACTACAAGCCTCGATACAATAGGAGACAACCCCTTTTGACAACTTTAAAACAACGAGTTGCTAATTGGAGAGGGTATGCAGACCTGAGTACTATATTACGGTCTGTTGAAAGTCTCAATTTATCCGAAACACCGATTAAAGTTCATGTATTATTGTAGTTCAATACGTGACGCCGTACTTCTTTAGCAGACATGACTCTCTGTTGTATAACTGACATGTTTTACTTCTGTATTTTACACAATTTATTTCTATACGTTATACAGCAACTTTCTATTAGTTAAAAAGCTCGCTACAATACAAGATAGCCGCTTTTGACAACTTTGAAAAAACGAGTTACACATAATCAAATGCTAATTGGAGTGGATATGCAGCCCTGACCTCTACATTTCCGTCTTTATAAGAGGTTCAGTTAATCCGAAAATGCGATTAAAATTAATGTGTAGGTCAAAGCGTGACACGGCACTCCTTAAGCAGACATTTTATGACATAAATGACCTGTTTAACTTCTAACTTCTGTATTTAACACAATTTATTTCTATACGTTACACAGCAACTTTCTATTAGTAACAAGGCTCGCTACAATAAGAAAAAGCCCCTTAGACAAAAACGAGTTCCGCATAATCAATTGCTAATTGGAGAGAGTATGCAGTTAATCCGAAACTACGGTTAGAGTCTATTAATGAATTATTGTAGTTCAATGCGTGACACCGATTCCTTTAGCAGACATGACACTATTTTATACTTGACATGTTTTAATTCTGTATTTTACACAGTTTATTTCTATACGTTACACAGCGACTTTCTATAAGTGACAAGGCTCGCTACAATACGATACAGCCACATTTGATAACTTTGGAAAAACGAGTTCGGTATAATCAAGTATAAATTGGAGTGGGTATGCTGCCCTAAATGCTACATTGCCGTTTTTTGAAGATCTCAGTTAAACCGAAACTGTTTTTAAAGTTAATGTTATTGTAGTTCAATACGTGACACCGTACCCCTCATTACGAAAACACGCCTATTCAAATATACAGAAAATTTCACCTCCAAAAACTGAAAATGTTTAGATAAAAATCTCTGATATTTTCATATTTCTGCTCAAAACATAAATAGTGGGTACTCGTTAGAACCGCATTGACGAGGCGGTTCTAACGAGTACCCACAATCTATGTTTTCGAGCAGAAATAATAAAAATAATGTATACCCCTGTAAACCCCAGTTTTACTCTATAAAAGTGGGGTTTGAGGGGATCAAAATTATATAGGTATGTTTTCGTGATGTGTAGCAGACATGACTTTGTTGTATAATTGACCCGTTTTATTTCTGTACTTTACACAGATTATTTCTATACGTTAGACCGCAGCTTTCTATAAGTGACAAGCCTCGTTACAATACGAGACAACCCGTTTTGACAACTTTAGAAAAAAATAGAGTTCCGCATTATCAATTGCTAATTGGAGAGGGTATGCAGCCTTCAATACTACATTACGGTCTTTTGAAAAGCCTCAATATCCAAAACTAATCGGATAGTTCAATACTACGCGAACACCGTACTCCTTTAGCAGAAATGACTCTCTGTTTTGTAAACTGACATGTTTTACTTCTGTGTTTTACACAGTTTATTTCTATACGTTGAACAGCAATTTTCTGTTAGTGACAAGGCTCGCTACAATACGAGGCAGACGCTTTTGATAACTTTGGAAAAACGAGTTCCACATGATCAAATGCTAATTGGAGTGGGTATGCAGCCCTGAATATTACATTGACGTCTTTTGAAGAGCATCATTTAATCCGAAACTCCGATTAAAGTAGATTAATTTGTTATTGTAGGTCAATACATGACACCGCACCCCTTTAGCAGACATGAATCTGTTGATTTTAATGGACATGTTTTCTTACGTATTTTTACAGTTTATTTCTATACGGTACACATCAACTTTCTATTAGTGCCAAGGCACGCTACAATACGCGACAAAGTTAATTTCTATCCGTGACACGGTTATCGCTATATATATATAGCAACGCATTTCTATATTCTGTGGCGCATCTTTATACGTACAGTGGTTAATCAAAGTGTCATAGCTTATCTTTTATACCTGACACGTGACGCATACTTATATAGCCCAAACCTGTGCGCGACACCTACTTTTCGGTGGCTGATACGACCACTGTCGGTATCGGAAGAAACAATTTCTTTCATTTCTATACATTACAAGGTATATTTCTACAAGAAATTCAACTTATTTCTATTCCGCACAGCACGTTTCATTATCAGTTCCGACACGACTCATGTGTTTGCATGACACGATTTACTGCGACAATTGGCAATGACTGTGTGTGTCTCAACGCAGGTCTGTATATGCGAGAAACGTCTTGTGTATATGCGTGTCACGACCCATCGGTTTTATGCGTGATAAGATTCCAAAAGGAAAGAACGAAAGATGAGGCAGCAATTGAAAAGTGTATGATTGTCGTTTCAGCTTTAAGTCATCCGTCGTCATGGCAGAATCACCTAGGTACAAGGACAAGGTTACTGTAGTAACTGGAGGAAGCCGTGGAATCGGTCGGGGCTGTGTTGAGGTGTTTGGTGAGTTACTAAATCACTATACCTATATGTACTGTAGTTCTCTAAATAATTAATACCGGTGTAGGAATTGTGGGTTTCTGATTGATTTTAAAAGCATTAGCTCCTGATAATGCGTAGTGAATACCTAGATAAATGTAACTTGTTTAAAAGAATTAACCGGTTTCATGTGTGACCCGTCTGACTAAGCGTGTCAGCCTTTATAGATTTATAGAGTTCTTCTAATGAGTACCAACAACATATAATTCGTGGAGAAATAAGAAAATATTTACCCGACTCCCCTTCTTATCTATACGTTATCATATATTTATACGTTCTACCGATTACAGTTTCCCTGGAGATATTACATGAAATAGAATGTTAGAAAGAAATGCCGATTAGATGCAAACGTGGTGATACCCAGGAAATGCCACCATTACGAAGCACTGCTTTCCCGAAGCACCAAAAGAAGATGAAGAGCTGGGGAACACACAATGACGAAACAAACGTCACACATGAACTATTTGTAATTTATTTTTTTTTAACACTGAGCATAGGCGCCGCCGTTTTGAATATTTAATTAGATAAGAAGCAACAAAATATGCTTGTTGACATGAATATGCCGTTCATATAAGCTGGTTAATTGTAAATATGCAAATGAACACATATTACAGGTATTTAGCAACACTTTATTGCTTCATATATTATTTATTTAGTATTTGTAAAAATAATTAGGTGGTTATGACGTCACTTACAAACATGGTACTTCAATAACAACACTTTATAGATCTGTAAAGTCCATTTATTTTCATATTTTTACCGTACTTTCATGTAGTTTCCACCAAACTGCCCAGCCTGAAGGCTCTTTATTTTCTATTCTAACACACCTCGCCCATATAGTCAATGGTGAGAAAAGGCATTTTATTGTGCAAGCAATTCACTGAGCATGACGTTTTATGTCGCCTTGTCATTTTTCTGACGTCACATGTCGTATCCTTGACGTTTGACGGTATAACGTCGTTTTCTGCTACAGACCTACGTTGTAAAAAGCAAGCAATAGCATGCGATACAGCGAAAAGATTCGATTTTAATGTTAGAATCGAATTAGACCAGCTCTAGTGCGGGAATTGTTAGGTAAAAATTCAGTGGTCAGGGGTTAGTTGAAAGTAGATAAATCACTCGCGTTTCGCGCTCGTGCTTTGATCTGCTTTTCAACGGACCAGCAAACATTGAAAAATTACTCAACATTTCACTGCTAGAGCTGATTTATTTCTTTAAGTATGCTAATTGTTTAATGTGCGTTTTCCTTTCATGTAATTTGCCATGTAGATGTATGGTTATTATGTTGACTGCAAGAAAAATATAGAAAAAGCGTGTTTGTTTTTAAAGATGTCACTTTATATATCGTAATATAATACCGTTTTTCTTGTTCTTGTTTTTTTCCAGTTCAACATGGATCCAAGGTGGTGTTCTGCTCAAACGCAGGTTATCGTCAGATTTATTTTTAATCAGTCTTTGTATTAAATAACATCATATGATATGGATTTATTAAGAAATATGACAAACCGGAATATATTCTGTTAAGAAGAATCCTTATGGATTAAGGATCACTTCAAAAAACTAAAAACATAGCTGATTTGCCTATTCATGAAAAGTAAACGAAAATGCAATATTGGTCACCAAGAAACAATTTCAGTACATGCTAGTTTGAAATAATTTTTTTTTTTTTATCTGAAAATAGGGGTTTGATATGCGAAGAAACCAGGATATGGTTAACTTAATTTTCTCGGAAAAGGACAACGTATTATCACTTTGTCGTTTGCTGAATTCACACAGAGAGTACTAAATGCGAAAAGTGTGTCTGTGTCTGAACTATCGATTTAAAGGGAGTTGAAGCTCCTGGTTGATTTACCGCCATTTCATAAGGGAGATAGCTTGTTTGACCAAAACCTACCTTGTAGCTAGAATTGTGGCTTGCCGACTTGTTTTTATACTCGTTTGAGGCGGAGTTTGTACAAAGTCTCCTCAAAGCAGGCAAGAAACACCTTGCACAACAATTCAATTCCATCTACAGATATATACATGATGTATTATCTCCGAAAAACACAAAATTTGCAGAGTATTTGGAATTCATCTATCCGCGTGAACTTGAAATAAAGGAAATAACGGAGACTGCAGCCTCCTCCTCATACTTGGATTGTTATCTCTATATTGAAAATGGAAAGCTTACTACTAGACGTTACGACAAACGGGATGACTTCAATTTTCCCATTGTTAACTTTCCATTCTTGAGCAGTAATATTCCTTCTGCACCAGCATACGGCGTTTACGTTTCACAGTTAATCCGTTATGCCAGAGCCTGTTCAAATTATCAGGACTTCATGGAGCGTGGAAAAGTGCTCACTTCAAAGTTGTTGAGCCAGGGGTATCAATAAAACCAAACTGGTAGAAACGCTTAGGAAGTTCTATGGGAGACATCATGATCTGGTCAATCCCTACAATGTGGCAGTTTCCAGAATTCTTTCTGATGTTTTTGCCAATGACGAGCCATAAGTAGACTTCCAAAATCCTGGATATACGCTTTTACCTACATTTCTGTTGTTCATATCAGGCCTATGGGCATTGTGGGCGAAGCTTGCTTACCAAGTAATGCTTACTATCCGTGGACACCTGATTACACCCTTTATTCTGGGGTCCATGTCTGTTGGTCTGAACATTCTGATTCGTCATTCGTTTACGGATTTATGAGTTTGGATTTTGACTTGGGTACCATGACCGCAACTACTTTATCATAGTGCAGGTATATTTTATTACCTTTGGGATCAGTGAGCCCATCTGGTTATTTTGAAAATCGAATACCGCTTAGGGGGGTGGGGGTGGGGCGAGGGGGGAAGGGGCGTATGCAGCCTCGCAAACTATAGTGTTGCATATGAAGAGACTCAATCAAACCGAGTCTCCGATTTTCGTGATTTTGTGTGTTCTTTGTTTCTAAAGGCAATCGTTTTTGACTTGCATTTAGTCACGTGATAGGATACGGATGTGCATACACGGTAGACGTGACGGTCCAAGCTGATCCTAAACGGTATCAACACATGCGTCCTGATACAGAAGTACCCGGACCTCTCAGCTTTTGACACCTCTCAGAAATTCGTATCTCGTCTGGCGCTCTACTCAGAAGAAGTAATTCTACAAAGTTTTGTCTTTATACATTGCACACATTTTGTCACAAGTACATATGCCCAGCAATTTTATTTTGTTTATTGATATATTGTAAAGGGTGTTTGAAACATTTTCCCATAGTAAAAATGGCTGCAAATGATTCAAATATTAATAGGTTAAATAATTTGGAGGCAGGTTTTCAACAAGTTCCGTTTATTCAAAATTTCTGAAATTTACGCTGTTAATAAATGGATATAACAAAAATATTCTCTTATATAAATGTGTGTCTGATCAATTATGGCAGTATATACATTTACGTTAAATATATGTATTTGAAACCAAATCATAGAAACAGAAACAAAACAAATGTTTCTCATATGATGATTTAATCACAACTAATTGTACTCATCTTGAATGAAACGCCAGACATAAATCGTCTTTCAAAGTGGTTTCCAGAGACCATCTTGTTTTTAAGGTCACTTGTTCATTATACTATAAATTTTCTTAAGTAACACTTTACAGCATGTTTTGTTCTGCTTCTTTGCATTTTATTTTAATATTTTGGGTTATCCAGAAGCTGAAGGAAAAGCGGCAGAAGCAGAGATAAATAAAACAGGTCCCGGAGAAGCCTTCTTCATCTTTTGTGACGTCACTAAAGAAGACGATGTGAAAGTAGGAAGCGTTATACATAATCCCGATGTTATGTAAAACATGCTTACTTTGTAAATTTGTTGTATTATATCTACCGTATATATCCCAAGTATTCGGATAGACAGGTCTGAAAAAGCAAACATTGCACACCAAAGGCCAGACGCCAATCAGACACTCAACCGGCAATTTATAAACGTAACAATGAGCTTGTTCAACATTTACTAGTAGGATATAAATGGTAAGGAATTAAGGTGACGAAATATTTTTAAACCCATTTCATACCCTCTTAAACGTTCAAACAAGGACTGTCAACGTTGAAGTCATAAGGTCAAATCGTTCACGAGTCTTTAACTGCGCCAAGCGGCTGTTAAAGCGTCATAAAAATAGTGGCACACATATTGTTTTCGAGAAAATAAGTCTTAAAAATTCATGTGAATCAGATAACAGGGCTTGACATGGAAATTCATCACAAAAACACGCCTATATAATTTTGACCCCCTTAAATCCCACTTTTATATAGTAAAACTGGGGTTTACATGGGTATGCATTATTTTCATATTTTGCTAAAAACAAAGATTGTGTGGTACTCGCCGAGGCGTTTCTAACGAGTACCTACAATCTATGCTTCGAGCAGAAATATGAAACATATTGGACTTTTTTATCTGAAAATTTTCCTTTTTTGGTTGTAAAATTTTCAATATATTTGAATAGGCGTGTTTCCGTAACGAAAACAGACAAATATTTTAGAATGTCTCATTTGATCTAGCGATATGGGAACATGCACGCGACGTGATAGTGATACAGGGAGTGATTTGTTAAAGGTAACTCACATCAAATAATGATCATATTAGAAAATACAATGCATTTTAAGCTGAGCAGTTTGGTGGAAAAAAAATGTTGAGAAATAGAAAGTTATAGGGCTTTGGAAATCTTGAAAATGCTGTCAAGGAAGCCGCTATTTTTATGAGTAAGTGATGCATAACCATCTATTCAAAACGTAAGTGAATATCGTCTGAAAAGATATCGTGTTTATATATACCTGTAATTGTGTTCATTAGCACATACCAATTAGCTCATATATGAAGCATATTTTTGTCAACATGGAGCTTTTATCTGTGTCTTTCAAAACTTTAATTGAATATTCAAAATGGCGGTGTCCGTACTCAAAGATATAATAAATGTAAACTACAATATTTTTCTTATTTATTTTTTCAACCGATCTTGATCAAAGTTGCCCTAAGAAGCTCGTTTTCTAAAGGCGAATATTTTGAGAGATATATTTCATTTAGTTTGCCTTTCCTTTTAGTGTGTTTAGCTTGAAACTAAATAACTTTCTTTGCGTCTATGTCAAAACACAGGGTTTAGGTATTTGGCTACTGTTTGACCTACTTTATTGTTGCCTTTCTTATGTAACTTCATTTATACTTTCGTCAGCGTAAATCTCAGTGACAAGGAAATGTCATTAGCATACTAACCTGGGCATTTTCTATTTGCCTGTGCCATTGTTTTCAATAAATCAATTCTTATACGGGTATTTTCTTTTACCAGAATCTTATCAAGAACACGGTCGAACGATATGGTCAAATAGACTGCCTTATCAATAACGCTGGAAACCGTAAGTTCTTTCTTTCTTTCTTTCTGCAATTTCGCCTTAACCCCAGAAGGGGACACAGACGGTGTACATTATATACACTCCATGTTTGCAGGATGAAAGTCTACACAGTAATCATGTAAATTAAGGTAGGGGTCTTTAACCTGCACAGGGGATGACTCTCCCTGCACAAGGGGCCTTCATTTAACGTCCCGATCCGAAGGACGGTGCACTTATTGACATTCATCCCTGCAAATGATGCCAATGGAGCGTGTTCGGACACCGAAATTTTATCGCCGCTACCGGGGATCGAACCGGGGGCCTCTAGCATCAGAGGCAAGTGCACTAACCTTTGAGCTACCACGCTCAAAGTTGTTCAGTACACTTTTTAGAGCACCGACAATTGTTGTTTATCATCATGCTAAGAAGTCTCTGTGTTAATTAGTCTAGCCCAGAAAGTGCGTGACCGGCTGTTTTCAGCATTGCTATCAAGGTTCATTCGTTTAGAATCTATGAAGTTCATCTCCGCTGTCCCCTATAATACATAGTGAAAAATGGGTATATAAAAGTCTGCATTGTTTGTGGAATTTTAAGAATTTAGCAACTATTTAGACTAGTTTTTCATTTTATTTATTTTTTTTTTGCTACTAGCAAACGTTTGACTGCATCAAATCTGTCGTAATATTCTTGAAATTTAGGATGCTGAGAACAAATAAACAGATTGCATTTTGAGACATTTCTTCTACTTTTCTCAGAAAACGAGATTTGGCATTTCATGCAAATTGACTTCTCAGAACAGGCCATACCTTACGAAGCACAGTTTTCCCCAGGTACAAAACTAAAGAAATAATGACAAGATAAAATGACACAGTTGCAATAACGAAATAGAAACTGGAATTGCAACAAAGGAACCAGTTTGGAACGGTCAGCAGAAAAAAATGTCGATAGCGGTTAATGTTTGAGTGGCCATAGTGCTAAGAAATAATTAAAACAATAAAAAGGGTATTTGAAAAAAGTGTCTTTAAAATCCCTGCTTGGTAAACAGGCAGATGTGGCAGATAGTGTGGAGTTAATCCATATCATAGCCCTCGGCTAACATCGATCAGTTAAAATTATTAGCATTTTTCTGATGGTCAGTTGGCCATCAGAAAAATTCTAGTTATTTAAATTGGTCACTTAATTTAGTAAATGAATGTACATTCCAGATCCACCTTACCAGACTATTGACGATACTTCAGGTGACGATTTCAAGAAACTAATTGACTTGAATCTTGTTGGTTATTATCTAGTTGCAAAGGTAGGTGGGCAGAATAATTATATATATTAAATTGCAAAGCAAGACGACAGGAGATAACTCACACAGCAAAGACAAACAATACTTTACGAAACTATTCAGCCTTCTGTTCTTCGATGGTGGTTCTAGCGCAGTCTGCAATTCCCATATTGGGTTTTGCTTCCATTAGTTGCCCATTACATTAACGCATCTATATGAAATGTACTCGTTTAAGCCATAACTATAGATAAGGGGTCTTTATTCATAATAAAATCTTTTTTGTTTTTCATTCGTCGAAAGAGTGTAGCTTGCTTCACTGTGTCTATAGATGGGTATCAACTCTAGCTTTACTGTGGAAATTGTAAACGTGTAACAGGTTTCAAGTGTTTCAAAACAACTGCATATTTAGTTTCATGCTTTGTCCTGTTCGTTGTTTGTTGTATTGTGTTTTGTGGATCCTGTCTAGCATTGTGTTCACCTTGTTTAGAAAGAGCGAGCTGGCTGCTTTTCTTTTCTTTAGTTTGGTGCTTGTGTACTGTACTGTCTGTCATAATTTGTTTGCTCTGCTTTTTTAATTTGTTTGTTAATTTTAGGAATCCTCTGTACTGCATGACTCTGTCCGAATAACAAAAGGAAAAAAATCACATTTCAGATATTATATTGCGAACATGTTATGGTTGACATAGCTGCAGATAAAAGGAGTTTCAAGATAAATATTTTTCTTATTTCTTCTCAAAAATATACGTTGTAGGTTTTCGTTTGTAGCGCCTTTACGAGAGAAATAAGAAAAATATCCGCTAAATAACAATCCCTTCCTTAATCTGCTTCGGAAGATTAGCGTCTGACTATCACTGTTTCTGATCGGGCAAACCGTGGTTCAAATTGTGTGTGTATGTATGTGTTTGTGTATTTGTGTGTTTGTGTGTGTGTGTGTGTGTGTTTGTGTGTGTGTGTGTGTTCTGAGAAGAGATTTTCAATACTGTATATTTTGGTTGCTCCAGTTATAATTTCGCAGCTTTGACGTGAATTGCATCGATTTGTGTTTTAGATTCAAGTGAGCGTTTGTCCCAAACGACATCCCTATACTCTAGAAGGGATTACACAAAGACCATATACATTTTCTCTAAGGCTGTTATGCTTACTCCAAATATGACGGCTTTAAGAAGGTTGATGCTTAACCCAGCTTTTCTTTAGATATTTTACACGTGTGTTCCAATTGCCTGAATCGGAGGGTGGGAGGCCCAGGTGTTTGTAGGTGGATGTTTCCTGAATCATAGTTATTCAAAAACAGTGGTGGGTGATGAACAGGGTTTAATTTCCTAGATAGGATAAATACCATCGTTTTCTTAACATAGAATTATACTAGCCATGCATCAGCCCAGTCAGCTACAGTTTGCGGTCGCCGTTTAGCAATCTTGCGGCAAGTCAGGGCGTTCAACACCGATGTACAGACCTTTATCGTCAGCAAAGAGACGAATGGAGTAGCCAATGTCTTTAACAATGTCTTTTATATATACAAGGGATAGAAGTGGGCCCAAAACGGAACTATGAGGCACACCATTTTCAACTGAAGCCCAGTCAGATAATTTGCCATTAATAACGACAGGTTGTCTACGCCCTTATAAGTAGCTAGTGAACTATTTCAAAACCTGATCGGAACATCCTATGCACCGAAGTTTGTGGAGCAAACCCTTGTGCCAAACTCTGTCGATGGCCTTGGTTAAGTCTTAGAAAGTTACTCGTACCTCTTTACCACCGTATACGGCCTAACAGAAGATGTGATAAGTGTAAAGTACTTGATAGGTAGTAGAATCACCTTGTACAAAGCCCGACTGAACTGGAGTTATCATTTGATGTGATGTAATGCAATTATAAAGGTGTGTATGCAGCGTTCCATGCTTTTGTCTACAATGCTCAAGAGAGATATGGATTTGTAATTGTTCGGGAGGGACTTTTCATTTTTTTTATGAATTGGAGAGAGGTGAGTATCCTTCCACGAAAATGGAAAGTAGCTAAAAACATGGGACTTGTTAAGAAAAATGGAGTATAGATATACCACGTAAACGGCGCCTTCCCTTAAAAGCTTTGAGCTAATCAGATCGGAGGCTTTGCTGACATCCAAGTGTTTAAGTACACCGAGAACATCCTGCGTGGTAAATGTAATTGATTCTAAGATGTATTGTGCAGGCTCGAGATTTGGTAAGGCTTTGTTAGTATCATTGACCTTGGTCTAAGAATATAATTGCTGCATGGTATCCAAGGAGGGTCATTTAGGTTTGTTGTGACTATTTTGTCGGTTTTTGATTGTTTTGTAGCCGCAAAAATAATATCAGTAATGTCCCTAATATTCCGGTCAATAATCCCTTTGTGTTCATTTTTTTCCGAAAGATTCGCTTCAGACAACATGTTCCTAAATATGTCATAGTTTGCCAGTTTGTAATTCCATATTAATCTTTTGAAGATGGTCTGTGTGGCCGATAGAATTAGAGTAGAACAATTACCGGACAATGATATCTCGTATAATCTGCCATAAAGGGGTCAGCTACACTGCTTTTATTACGAACTAAGATGAGGTCGATGAGTGTAGACGAATCTTCTGTAAAATGCGTAGGTTCAGTTATTAGCTGTTTCCGACTATGTATTCAAGCAGAAGATCTCTCATTTTATTAATGTTTTTAGATTTATCACTATAAAAGGCACCTGTGATTATTATGTCTGCTAAGTTGGTGTTGCAGGCTCTATTTATACCTCCCTTAATAAGATCGAAGTAGTCTAGGTTACTGTTAGTGGGGCGTGGGGGACAATATATCTTATTAACTATTTTAGCCCTGCAGACCAGACCAGATACCTGTGAAAACAATGTAGATCCTGATGAGACTACTCATTATAAGCCGTCCCATCAGGATATGTACTGTTTTCCATTCTGTTTTGTTTGCATCCTAGTTTGCAGTAACCGTCATGTCCAAGTCCAGTGATTGAAAAATTCATTTTATAAAGGCTTTATCTATTTTTAGCACGCTCTACCTCATCTGAGGAAAACGAAAGGCAATGTTATTCAGGTGTCGAGTGTTGGTAGTATAACTGGACAACCTGGTGGAACGCCCTATTGTGTTACGAAGGTAAGAATGCTATGGATTAGCGTCTGGCATGTAGCAGGCAGCAATAAACAGCAACAAATAATGAGTGACATCCCACCCTGTGGTCTCTTTACCTATATTTTCTAGCTTAAAGTCAAAAAGGATTACCTTTGGAAACAAAGAACACACAAGATCACGAAAATCGGAGACTCGGTTTGATTGAGTCTCATCATATGCAACACTGTAGTTTGCGAGGCTGCATACGCCCCCTAGCGCCGGCTTAAAGCGGTATTCGATTTTCAAAATAATCAGAATGGGCTTAATGATCCCAAAGCAAATAAAATATAACCTGCACTATGATGATGTACTTTTTAAGGCCGCCACACGTCACAACACCAGCTACACAAGAGTAAAATAAAAGTCAAAAAAGGATTGCCTTTGGAAACAACCTTTATGTTTTAGGACAACTGATACATTTTAAGGGATGTCAGATGGTTTCACCTCCCTTCTGAAAAGGGATCTATTCAGAAAGGAAGGACTTTGCTCCCAGGGGGAGCAAATTCTTCCCTTTTTATGGTAGACAGCTCTTCAAAAGGGATTTGTTATGCAGGAAAAGGGAACAGGAACTCACAATATTTGTCTTGTTTGTTAAATTTGGGAAGAAATCTATAAAGTTTATCCAGTCCCTTAAGGAGAATGCATAAACGTTTAGGGGAGGCAACTCTGTCAAAATCATTTTTCTCCCTTCTGAAAAGTGGTATATTCTGAATGGAAATAATTTTCCTTGGGAACTGTCTTTCGCTTTCTAAAACCACAACACTTATATTTAACATTTTGCATGTTTGCTTAAACTATAAGAAAACGACTCTTCAGATAATCTTTACGGTCCGTAGGACACAACTGGTAGAGTATGTCTGCCTTTGGAGCGGAAGGTAGTGGGTTCTCTACATTTGATACTAGATGCTCCTTTTGCTTGACACTGGTAGATATAATAAACACATTTTGTGTTTTAAACGATCAAAAAACGGAATATTTCCAAACTGTATACATCAGTTTTCCATGTTTTGTATGAGATGGGGTGCGCTTCCTTCTGTCGATGCCTCAAAAGGCTTCGGATTAAGGAGAGCATGATATTTATTACAGGGTGGTATTACAGCGTTCACCAAATCTCTGGCTGTCGATGAAGCAATAAATGGTGTGAGAGTCAACGCGTAAGTAGCATAATTATTCAAAGCACTAGTAATCACGGGATATGGACATAAATGTCTGTGTAAGGGAAAACGATATAATTTCAGAACAGGCAGCGCTGTAAAAAGGGTTGTCTGAAAAGGAATCTTCTCTACGAGGAAACACGTCGCTCCCAACAGAAGCAACATCTGCCGGTAGAGAAGATCCCTTTTCTGAAGGGGATGGGTGTTCAGGAAAGCATACAGGAAATAAATTAAAAGAAAGGCGAACAACCTAGTTAGTGTATCCAGGGGTCTTGATTAAACATTACAACAATCAAAGTGGGGCGGATTGCCTGCTAACTGTATTATAAAAACGAAAAAAAATCCATTTCGGTTAAAATATATATTATCATCACACAATATTACAACATTAGAACGAAAGCTAGGCATCTGCTGGCAGTATGGCATTGGAATTGCTGAGAACCTTTACATAAGATGTTAGGATTGAATGGCAATTAACTCCCTCCTCTATTGGGTAACCCGCGCTAAGTGACAAGCCTTGTCTGTACCGAGGCCGTGATGGTCACTCACGTTAATCCACACCACAAAACGAACATTCTCATTATCCGCAGTTTAAGGGCTATTTAACAATAACTTATTACACATTAGAGAACGACCGTTGAAACGCCTTTGGCCGTTCCCATACTGACTATTTATGAAATGGAGCGTCCGAACTACGACATAAATCAGACACCAGCCATCAAATGAATTGTTTATGTCGGTATTGCCATAGAGTCTGAGACCCGACGCCTGATTCTGTAAGCGAAAGACAACAAAAAACAAAAAAAAAAAAAAAAACAAAACCGCCACAAGTATTCCTCATCGGAATAACTACGATTTGTCCATATAATTTAGTGCCAAATCTAATTAATGTATTGCCCTTAAGTTAAAAAAGGGTTTCAGAACCTTTTTGATATGGTCATAAGTTGTAACTTCATTGCTCTAGAGAAGTGAAAAAGAACAAAAAAAAGTTTCTCGTTACATGCTAAAGAAAAAGTGCCTTCTCTTAGGAGAATTAGCTGTCTTTTAAATGAATTATGATGCCAGGTAGAATAAAGAATGGAAAAATTATATGTGAGACAAACTTGAAAACCCGAAACCAAAGATACGATGTAGCATTTCCACACTGTCCAGTTCAAACTTCCTTTCCCCATCTACGTTAAACTTTGTAACGGATTGTTTGATTGAGGCTTCCGGTATACACATTTTCTTTGCAATACAGACTTGTGACTGCTGGTTAAAATATGAACTTAAACATTTCATTGTCACCATAGTTAGTCTCCAGTCTGTATTCAAATATTAGATTGTAGACCTTATCTTCTAATCTCGAACATAAATAATCCGATCATTACCCGGATACTTTCAGTTGACTCCTTCATCGTGTTATCTAGAAAGGACCATTAAATACAGTTGACTCTCCTTATCTAAAACACTGATAATCAAACTACTGCTTAAATCAAACTGAATAAAAAAAGCAACATTGGTGTAGTGTGCTATATATTCCTTATATTTAACTCTTCTTATCTCAAACTACTATGATCTCAAACCAGAAAGTGTATAGATAATAAGAGTCAGCTTATGCCGATCAGTGTGGCAATAATATTAGATTGGGCCATTTGTATCGCTCAGTTTGACGCCTTTAGAACACCGCCTCCTATATCATTGTAGAATTTCACCTGGTAACATCTGGACGCCACTGTGGGAAAGTTTGGCTAAGATTTCAGGAAATCCAGAGAAAATGATTAAAGATGGAGCCAATATGCAGGTAATTCCTAACAGGTGATTATTTTTAATTCGTCAGACTAAAACTGATATATTTGTGAATCCATCAGGCCTTAATTCTTCAAGAACGATACTCGCTGTTGACCAAATCAAAATACAGTAAACCTTCAATGACTCGAACACCGATAGCTCGGTTACTTTCATCAAACTATAGGAAATTCTTCCGGCAGCTCCAAAAAAAAAAAAAAAAGAAAAAAAAAATAAAAGATATTTTTTGAAATTTTATTATGAAAATATATATTGTATGTACTCACTAAAACCACCACATCGAGGCAATTATTATAAGTACATCCAACCTACAATTATTTTATAGAAGATCGATAAGCTATTCCTAAATTATCCCTATTTGCCCTCCGTCCTGGCGCTATGATTAATCCTCAATGACTCGAACTACCCAAGTTTAGAACAAACTTCCATTGTTCGAAAGATGTTCGAGCCATTTAAGTTCGACTACATTGACATTTAATGATTACCCCGCGTATTCGGACATCTTATCTACTACCTAACAGTACTCATCCTAATAGTTGAAAAAAGTACATTTGAATCCGTTAATGTGTCGAAAATTGATGGCTGACTGATAAACAGTGTGAACCATGATAAAACGCTGCATTCTGCGGCGTCTTATTCGGGTCTAGACAGTTTTCTCAGGCCTGCTTGCCCATATACTTAACATAAATACGGTGCAGAAAGCAGAAAATGACTCTTAAGCGAGAATAGAAGATTCAGATCAGTCAGTATAGGAATGAGTTTTACTTTTGAGGATTTTATCGATGTGTAAACTCCGGAAAATCACTCACAAACTGAATTTGACCTGAAAATTCGATAAAGTTCACAAATAAATTGTAAGTCATTCCTTATAATTCTAACTTAGTCATCACGATGTTACAAATGTTTCCAAAATGTCAATCTTTGAGACGGTGGAAAGAAAATAGATCAGAAGGATTCTTGCCCTGGACTTTATTGAAGTGTAAAATTTTTCCTTCAACCAGTCAAATTGCGTGGAATACGTATAAGGATAAAAATTAGATTTATAGTCTTAGACCTTTTGGTCAGCTTACAAATTCATTGACAGAAGGTCCTTGTCATATTGAGCAGATAAAGGTGCGCAGGCTGGTTAGAACCACTTTTATTTGCATATGATATGTGCATATTTATATTGCTTATCAAATATGCAACAAATGGTTCAGAACACGAATATAGATCATTGTTTTTCGTTTGTTGGAAAAAGCTGGCTTTCGAATAAGAGTCTCAATAATGCGTGTGTGCGCGTGTGTGCGTGTGTGTGCGTGTGTGCGTGCGTGTGTGTGTGAGAGTCTGTGTAAATCCATACACCCAAATGCATGCAATATTGTTAAAAGGTTTATGCATTTTAGATGCAGACGCTGCATTTTTATGTCTAAATGTAGCTTACAGGTCCATATGGAATGCAAGAGGAATGAGGTTGAATGTGTGAATGTTCTGAGATATCAATGCAGTATTATATACCCTTAAAGCACTAAGCTAAATTGTAACTAATAGCATTCTATCTTCTTTTGTAAATTATTCTTCAGGGAAAATATGACTAAGCAGGCAATTCACATGAAATGTTCGGGCTTATTGTCTCTGAAAAATACAAAACAAACAAAAAAAAAACACAAAAACACACTCCACAAAAACAAAAACAACAAAAACAAACAAACAAACAAAACAAACAAACAAAAACAACAACAACAAAAAAACAAAACAAAACAAAAAACAACAACAACAACAAAAAAAAAAAAAAAAAAAAAAGACAAAAAAAAAAAAAAAAAACACAAAAAAAACACACAAAAAACCCCTCCAGAAACAACAACAAATAAAAATCAATAACACCACCACTACCACCATAAAACCAACAACAAAGCAACAAAAATTAAACAAAACAAATAAACAAACAAATCAATAAAAACAACAACAACAAAAACAAAAACAAATATAAACAAAAACAAGCTAACAAACCAACAACAAAACAAAACATAAAACAACAACAACAACAAAAACAAAAGAAAAAGAAAAAACAACAACAAATAACAGTAACAAACAAGCAAAAGAAAAAAAACAAAAAAAAAAAAAAAACAAACAAAAAAAACAAAAACAAAAAAAAAACAAAAAAAAAAAACAAAAACTAAAAACTACAAAACTAAATAAAATATTGTCTGTTGCAGTTGTAATTGGCGCTTTACTTGTCAGTTTGTATAGCGGAATGATTGCCAAGGAATTCCACATACATTGCAACTGATCAAATGTTACGTTGTTTAGTTGATAGGTCGACACGGAACTCCCCAAGAATGCGGCAAAGCTTGTTTGTTCTTTGCTACTGACGCAACCTATTGTACTGGTGTCGACCTTCCTGTTACTGCTGGAGCAGAGCTGAGCTTAGGACCAAAGAACCCGCTTGCCAGAGATCCGGGAAGCATGGTTTAACGCTTACCATGCTGGATAAATGTTTCAGCAGACGACGGTTTTAAATCTTTAACAAATTGATGACTTTTTTGTTTCTCACGAAAATATATGTCGTGGATACTCATGATGCACTCTAATGAAGACCCACAACATATTGTTCCCTGGAGAAATATGAACACGTCAACATTTATTTTTCCTAGAAAATAAACTTTTACATTTTATGCACATTGTCTTCTTACATTGTCTTCTTACAAACAACGAATCTTATTGTTTGTGTTTGTTTGTGTTGAGGTCTTACGACCCAGACAACCCAATGGGGTCATGTCGAGCGCGGTCAGTTTACCTAGCCACACGTTTACTGGGCAGGCTTAGTCTTCTAAGCGGTTAACCAGTATTGCGCACATTCTTTCGCCAGAAACTGACAACTGTCCTTCTTGAATCAGCGGAAGGAAGAGAATGAATCTTATTAAAATGAATGTAGAATAAAGCAAAAGAAAATGCAATGTTCTCCTCTATATCGTATCTTACTACGCAAACCTCAGTTCTCTCAGCTCTTCGATTGTTTACAGGGTTCATTCTGTGTGCTTTCCTGCACTCCCAGTCCTTTTTGGAAGCTGATCTTCTCTGAAAGGGAAGCATATTCTTCCACCGGATTAACTTTCTGGGCCCAGTTGTTCAAAGCTATCGACATCGTTAGTTAACGATTCGTTAAAATTTACATCGAGTGATAGGCTAATATGCTGAAATTTTTTGCTGAAAAATGTGGGTAGCTTTTGCAGAATATTGTGTATTGAATCCGCTAAAACAGTTAAGGAAATGACCCTTAACGAGCTCGTTAAGCTAACGATGCTTTGAACAATTGGGCCCTGGTTTTCTCTATGCTGTTCTGCACGCTTTGTCCCGTCTGAAAAGGGGTCTATTCTTTAAGGGGAGGAAATGCTCCAAACAGGAGCAAATTCTGTCCTGTTCGAACAGAACCTTTTCGGAAGAGCGACGAACTCATTTTGACAGAGAAACCGCTCCTGAGTTATTCCTTCCCCATTTAAAGATGTCTAATTAACATAACTGGTTAGTCCATTTAGACGGAATAAACTACCCCACATTATATATTGGTAGTATCGAATTTCAGTTATACGTGTGTCAGGCTATGAGATTTAGATATTCCAAGAGAATAATGGCTAAACTATCTGCAAACAGTGGAGACCCTGATCAGACGCCGCATTCTGATCTGGCACTAAAGTGTTTGCTAATTGTGCTTTTGGGGGTCGCCAGATTAAAATAGTTCTATTTAATGTCTGGTCTTGTAAAGTAAAGAAATAAACAACTGAAAATTCATCGTTAACACCGAATACAACATTGCTTTTGTAGACACAGAAATCGGAAATTATTTCGGATACAATTCATAAACGTTCCTCTCGGACGAAAATGGACCACATTAAAGAACGACCATCGGAATCCTGGTTTCACTGACAAATATGACCGCAATGTAGTTTGCATGGCTTCATACGTCACAAAGCACAAACTTAATCGGAGCTGGATTTTCCTAGATACCAGAATATACTAAATAAATAAATCAGTAAATGAATTAAATACAATGCGGTTTTAATACAACGAAAACATTAATTATAATATACAGCTGTAATGGTAATTTGACTGGCAAAAAGCTTTCGCTCAAAAAGTGACAACCCAGTAGGCATCCATCGTTGAAACAATGTCGATTTAACGTTGATTGAACGTCGACGTTGAATCAACGTTGAATCGAAGTTGTTCAAACTTTGTTTGCCCGATGGAAAGCTAATCAGAAACTATGCAAGGATATTGTATTTTATCATTCAAGAAGCACATAGTTGTGATATTTACATAGTTTTGATATTTGTTAGAATCACCTTACTGAGACGGTTCTAACAAATATCCAAAGCATATGTTCTATGGATCAGAATGAAATAAAGCATCCCTTATGTATCAGTCCGCTTATTACATATTTCAGTCATGTAGACTAAGTCAAACGTTTTTACACACATAATTCAGTAATCGACCTAATTATGCACTGTGCGCTTAGGTTTTCGAAATTACTTGGAAAACTTGTGGTAAAATATGCATCTGCCTACTAAGGGTACACTTTAAAAAGGATATGCAAAGGACTCATTTGGTGATGTTTATACAACATTTTTTTCTGATTTTCTTTATAAAAGCATATGTTGTAAGTAATCATTTGAATTACATCGACAAGTCGATACAATTTAAATTTTTACCCACAACATATGCTTTTTAAAGAAGTAGACAAAAAGTACACTGGCTATAATCTGAAGACTATGGAAGTGCTTGTTTGTGCCTTATAGGGTAAGTGCGGTAATAGGTCAAATACGGTTTACACATTTAAAGCGGCTCGTACGAGTCATCTCTTCAAGATATACACAGTTTACTAGTCTGGTTTTGTCTTCTTTTTTCTGTGTTTTTTTGTGTGTTTGTTCCTCTTTTACCGCACCACTACTATAACGACATGCCCATTTTAACACTAAGTATCCTGGGTACAGAGGAACAACAGACATGCAAGACAGCTTCAAGAGAAATGCCAGGAACTATTTGTGGACCGCTACATGACCTTTGTCGACCTTACCAAAGCATTTGACACAGTCAGTCGTGAGAACTTTGGAAAATTATGGTAAAGTTTGGCTGTCCTGCCAAATTCATAGCAGTGGTGCGGCAGTTCCACGATGGTATGCTTGCAAGGGTCCAAATGATGGTGAGATTTTTTGATCCATTCAGGTTGATAAATGGAGTTAAACAAGGCTGTGTACTAGCTTTAACAATGTTCAGCATGATGTTTTCTGCCATGCTTACAGATGCTTTCGAGGATGGTGACAATGGTATACCTATTAGGAATCGCTTTGATGGGAAGCTTTTCAGCCTAAGAAGGTTGCAAGCTAAATCCAAGGTGCAGACAGAGGTGCTAGATAAGTTCCTCTTTGCTGATGATATGGCAAAGGATGCTCTAACAGACGAGAACATGCAAAAAGGTGTGGATCAAGTATCTAATTCATGTGACAGCTATGATCCCACAATCAGCATAAGAAAGACTGGGATGGTATATCAGCCAGCACCTGGAAAGCCTTTACAAGGAGTCTGGCATCGCAGTGAAAGGTCAACAATTGCAAGTGGTAGACAAGTTCACCTACCTTGGAAGCACATTGTCTAGAGTTGTGCACATTGATGATGAAGTCAATGCCAGGATAGCCAAAGCTAGTGCAGCATTTGGCCGACTACGTAGAAGTATTTGGGATCGAAGTGGAATCAGACTTGACACAAAGTTGAAACTCTACAGATCCGGGGTGCTGCCAACACTATTATACGCAAGCGAAACTTGGACAGTTAACCAACGGCATGCAAAAAGACTGAACCACTTCCATACAAGCTATTTGAGAAAACCTCTAAAGATCAAGTGGCAAGACAGGATTCAAGACACAGAGGTCCTGAAAAAGGCAGGGATGCAGAGTGTTCATACTCTTCTGAAATTGGCACAGTTAAGATGGACAGGCCATGTTACCAGAATGCCTGATGGACGTCTGCAAAAGAAAAGCTTCTATGGAGAACTAAAAGTCGGAAAAAGGCTCCCATGGTGGTCAGAAGAAGCGATACCCTCAAAGCCTCCATTAAAGACTTCAACATATCAACAGAGTCATGGTAACAGATTGCACAGCATCGAGCAAAGTGGCGAGGGCTCATAAGAAGGGGTGCTGGTGAATACGAAGCAAAAGAATCAGCGAAGCCGAACAGAGACGTGGGCAGCGAAAAGTCAGGGCTATTGCATCACCAACAGAGGTTTCTTCCTCAAACCTCTCTTGTTCTATCTGCAACAGGCAGTTTAGAGCTGAGATTGGTCTCAACAGCCATCTTAGAACCAACAAACAATAACACTTCACGGACTTGAGTAGGATTGGTCATTGTCAATAATGACAGACCAACGATCATCCTGGGTAAAAGTTCAGCAGACGACATTTTGAAATATTGTAGTATTTTCTTCTTATTTCCCAGAAACAATATCTTTAGAATTTCATGCGTATTGTCTCCTTAGGTGAAAATTTACATGAACTACCAAAGCCTATTCGTTGAGAAAAGTAACAAAAATGTCATCACTTTGTCGTTTGCAGAATTAGTCCTGTGTGTATTAAAGGTTAAAGGTGGAACAGTCCACTTCTGAACTTCAAGGATGAAACGGTTAAAGATTGTTTTTAGAACAGCCAATTCACAGCCAATTCATTTTATTTTTGGTGCGGGGTGGGGCGGGAACAAATGCCGTCCATGTAACGAAGGTTCTATGGATAATTAGGTATGAAGAAGACCTTTAATGGCCGTCTGAGTCATTAATTTTTCAAAGTGGTTTGCACATGGGTCGCGCCATGAGAAAACCTGTCTACAGGGGCATATACAAACATTTAAAGCCCAGATTAACCTGCGCCTCAGCGCAGTCCGATCAGGGCTTCGCTGTCCGCGAACAGAATCAATCGACACTATACAATGCTTTAATGGAGATTTACTACCTGGATGAAAGCGTTCGCATGCGTTGGATGATGTAAATCAGCACATTTTGCGCATACTCGATACCATTTGTTTCGCTTGACGCGCTTAAAAACGAGTTTGTTATTGTTCTTTGTATATGTCTTTTATTCAAATAATTATACTGGACAAAGACCTGCTAGACTGAAAAATAAAGATGACGAAATTACCAAGATTTACGAAGACTACCAGATACTTAACATCAGTGTGACCGTAGTTTTGGTCGCAAGGACAGACCGATGCGTAGATTACTACAAAGATATGTAAATAAAAATCTAAAATCTAAAAGGCTACTCTTCCCTTTGGAAACAAAGAATAATAATGAAAAAAAAACAACACTACATTACATATACTTACTCAGCCAATTCGTTTGGCTGCATACATGGTTGGGAACCTAATTTTGTTTGATAACTTTGCTTCCTTTTAATTGCACAACGGTGAACCGGATCTCAAATTGAATGACGGGTACTTCCTCAATCAGCTTCAAAATATTGACGCTATCCTTGTGTTTTGACCAGATCGTCAGTGAGCGATTAGCTTTGTTTTATCAAAGTGTCACCAATAACTTTGTGCCTCTATTCGTTACATTCCATACTTCTTTACATACATACTTTTGTTCTGCACAAAACAGGCTTTTATCTGTACGTGAAACACCTCACTTCTGTACCTTGCATATCTTACGTATGTACGAGGAACACCTTATTTCTATACGTGACATACCCTACCGCTGTACGTGACACACTTCTCTTAGATACATGACATGCTTACTTCTCCATGTGACACATCTCACTTCTTTATGTAACAGGCCACTCTTATGTACGTTGAACACCTCACTTCTACACGGAACATGCCTTACTACTTCGACACATGACACATCTCACTTCTATGCATGACATGCCTGACCTCTATATGAGACACTCTTTATTTCCTTGCGCGACATACCTTATTTCTATATGTGACAAATCCCACTTCTGTATGTAATATGCTTATTTGCATATGTGACATACCTTACTTCTTTACGTGACCCACTTCACTTCCATACCTGAATGCTTACCTCTATACGTGGCACGTGGCACAGCTCAATTCTATACGTAACAAGTCTTTGTTCTGAACTTGGTACACTTCATTTGTTTGAGTGACATACCTTACATCTGGACGTGACTACATTACTTTTATACATGCTTTTTATTTATACGTGACACACTTCACTTCGATATGTAAAAGGCCTTAATTCTGTACGTCACCTACCCACTTCTATACGTACCAGGCCTTATTTCTATACGAGACCGAACCATTTCTATACGTAACAGACATTACTTATGTGCGTAGAACACCCCATTTCTATACGTAAAAGGCCTTACTACTGTATGTGACACAACTCACTTCTATACATGACATACACATACCTTACTTCTAGATATGACACAACTCACGTCTATACGTAACAAGCCTAATTTCTATACTTGACACATCTCACTTCTGTATGTAACAGGCCTTGCTTCTATATTCGATACACTTCACTTCTGTACGTAACATGCCTTACCTCTGTACTTTACTACTATGCGTTTCACGGCCTGCGTCTGTATGTGACAGGGCTAATTTCTATACATCATACGTTCTTTTTCAGAACGCTACGTGCCTCAGCTCTATAGAAGTTTATTACAGTGCGTATGACGGTTCGATTCTGTATATGACAGGGATTGTTATTATTTGTGTCACGGCCCATTTGTAGTCGTAACATAGCACGTTCTTCTAGTTGACAAGACTCATGTGTATGCTAGACAGTCCTTTTTCACACATTGGACGAAACGCTTGTCTGCATTGATTTAATTTGTCTTCGTTATAATATTACCACTCTCTGGGCAAAGGACCGGTTTCCATAAGGCCTGTTTTATGGCCATTTTGAATTTTCTTCAAATTCTGTCAGCAAATATATGTGTCGGCTGACATGTGATGAAATATTAGATCAATCAGTAACTGGAGACCAGGTCGCGGGTTCAACCCCCGCCGAGGTCGGCAACATTCTTTCGTGGAGATTGATCATTAAATATTTTCTACGGTCATTCTCTCCCTTCCGCTGATTCAAGAAGGGCAGTTGTCAGCTTCTGGCGAAAGAATGTGCACAATACTGGTTAAACGCTTAGAGGACTAAGCCTGCCCAGTAAACGTGTGGTTAGGTAAACTGACCGCGCTCGACATGACCCCATTGGGTTGACTGGGCCGTAAAACCTCAACACAAACAAACAAACATGTTCTTCATCCACATGCACATGCGTGATGAAAGTGGTTGGGGTAATTCCATATGGTAGAGGGTCTTTTCACAAAAATGGTTTTATATTTTATCAGGATGCCTGATCAGAAACAAATTATTTTGGTCTGCAACACACACTATATACATAAGAGCTGATGCCAATATTGGAATGGAACTGTTGTTAGTTTTGGTTAAACACTCGCTTATATATGACATACCAAAGTTTCAGCGGTTTTCAATGTCTCAACTCTACGCATAGCCACAACATGTGTTTAGTTTTGATGCAATCACAAAGTTTTTTGGCAATTGCATAATAAATCAAATGGACAACAAAGGTAAGAGAAAAGTCCAGGGAGTACCGCAATCACAAGCCGCAGCCCTTCTCAGACACCAAGAAAACAGACAAAACTATACAAGCGAACAAACATACGGAAAGCACTAAAATTAGCTCTATCTCTCCAAAGCAAGGTAATCGCAATGCTAAAGGGACTGAAAAACACAAGAACAAAATAACACAAGGCAAGACTTAAAAAAATCGCCTCGTAGAAAGAGTAAGACTAACACCTGCACCACCGCCTTTTACAGCTAGTCAACTTCACCCTGGGTCCCGATGCTACTTTCAATACAGAAATACACAAAAGAATCGGTTCGCATAAAGGCTCTCAAAACAATCAATGCATGAAAGTGAAAACATAGAAATCAAATTAATCACTATGATAAACAAAGACGAGTACTCATGGCTAATTCTACTGCGTGCCAGAGTAAATGAAAACCAATAGTTGAACCACGGCGGGCCAAGCCAAAGACATATCGTCAAGCCCCAACCCACTGGTTAAAGTTTTACGAAGAGGCCGTCATCGAATCTGAGGACCGAACCGCCGTCGTGCAATTAAAGAGTAAAGCATAGCCATCAACAATGCTTAGGTTGATAACTAGGCATAATCTGCCACTTAATATCCAGGCTATAGCCAATTCTTTAATAACGGTTAATTCGTTTTCTGAATTGCTCCGAAAAAAAAAAAAATTCTAAATCTGTACACTAAGTCACCGTAAAATCCTGGTTCCGGCATTTCAGAATTTGGGGGTATTTTTATTACATTGACTCGTTTTTTAAGTTATCTGCTCTTGATTTGGAACCTTTAGTGTCAATGGGTTTATTTATTTCAGAGGTTTTTACATGGCCACTGTCACGTTGGAAAACATATAAGCACAGTAGCTCCATATTGGCCCAATGGCCCAGTGGACGTCCGGGCCGATATGTCTGGCATAGCGACAGTGGTCATGTCGTAACCTTTTTTTATTACATGCTTGATTTCATTGAAATGTGCACGTATATATAACATCGGGCTTCTTTGTGTGTTCCATGTCTGTTTGTACAGAGGCGTTGGGTTTTACATTCCTTATGCCGGGATTCAGAGCCTGAAATGATGACGTTAGTTTTATGACATCACTTTTCATCAACCCGGAAGCAGAGAAATTTGTATTGATGAATCAAAGTGTTTTTAAAAACGATCAAGATGCAGCTGTCAGAGCCAATTTTGAAGAGAAAACTTCGTTTCAGTATGTTTAAGCAATGGTTTGTCGCCATTCCTGCGTGTAAGTAAAAATGATGAAGAATCGCTTTTCTGAGTTAGTTTGTTCAGCAATTTGTTTCAGGTTTACATTGACACGCCTACCAAATCAAATGTTTTTGAGTCATCGAATTCCAAACCGATGTCGCTCTAATTGTTTCACGTTCTTAATCGCTAGTTACGCATTCTTTCGTTTAGTAACCGTGTTTGAGATCGACCTTGTATGCTTTACACAGCTTGAATTTCATCATTCATTTGGCATGTTCGATCTGCTTGATATGTTCCGCCATCTTTACGCTTTTCGATGAACGGATTGGTATCGATGCACGTGCAGTTGGATATTAATGCACTCAAATTCTGATATCGATGCACGTTAGAAGTCTGCTATCGATTGAGAGTCGCGAGCAATATCGGATCGCGTAACTAAGCCAGTTGTTACTGTTTTGTGTAAAACATGTAATAAACTGACTAAATCCATGCTAATATGAGATATAACATATATTAATTTTTGCATCGCACACTCAGAAAAGTATGTGCAGCAATTCAGAAAAGGAGTTTATTAATCATTTCAAGAAGTTTCTGTGCTGAGGGCACAACTGCAGTGTGTAGAATAATTTTTACTTCGCCCCTCTCCATACTCAGTAATGATACTCTTATACAATTATTGCCCTTGTGCGAGAGTAATATGGCGATTTGTTCATCCCAGGCAGATAACTGTACCCGAGGGCTTGACTAAGCGTAACATTTACTGTCGAGGTGACTAATAGTCACATTACTCCCGAGCAAGGGCAACAGTTGTACTATACCGAATTCTTAAAATTGCAACGGCACTGACGGCAATGACGTGACAAGAGGGTAATATTATCTGTGAGGGTAATATTGCAGGGAACATGATAGAATTTTACATGAACGTGAAATGCGCTTACCGAAGTGACGTCAGAGGATAGTATTACTTGCTAAGGTAATAAAACAGGGTAACAATGACAGAATATTACCCTGCACGTGATATGCTCTCGACCAATAAGATTTCTTATATGGATTATAAATATCAATCAGGTATAATGAATGTACATGTAAATGAATTGATGGCATGATCACAAAGTGGACAACTTTTCCTTATCAGGTGCTAAACAAAAAATATAATACATGGATGATTAAGTAAGGGTTGCTCGTTCACTGTGCATTGTCTATAGACTCCTCCATCAGTATCCTTGAGTCATAAGTTTAGCCTCCAACAAAGACATTGCAAAAAGAATGGTGACACATGCTTACGCACCAAACAAAGTTTCATGGTAAGGCCGTAAAATAGGTGTGATAGGAAAGGAAATTAGTTACATGTCAAAAGATGGATGATGCAAATATATACTAACGGAGTATTGAGAAATGACACAAAAAGAAACCAACGATTTGAACATGGGCTTGTTAGCTCACATGTGCAGGAAGAGCTATTGTGATCGGCCAATGTGCTTTGTACGTCATTAACCATTTGCTTGAAATGACATCTCCTCCTATACCCCTGGGCTAACTGACTCGAAACTCGGTAGGAAGTATAGGGTTGACCTGCAGATCCAAAGTAGCTAAAATCGTTCCGGTCGGAAATCCAAGATGGCCACTCCTGCGGCCATTTTAAAAATCTATTTTGAAATCTTGTTCTGAACCAAAGGACCAATTGACTCCAAACATCGTAGGAATCATCTAGAGTGGGAGTGGGTGGGGGGGGGGGGGAGTGCGGGCGGTGGGGGATGGGGTGGGTGGGGAAGGGCTTGTTGATCAAGACTAGCTAAAATCGTTCTGATCGGAAATCCAAGGTAGCCGCCATCGTGAAAATCTATTTTGAATAAAATAGAAGGGATGGCAATGATCAGGAACCGATACAATTAGCCCACACCTCCCATCAGAGACATCAAAGAGAAAGAAACACGAACACGAAATAACTAGACCCTAATGGAAACATCGCTAGCGGAAAACCAAACGGACAGTTGCTTTCCCACAAAGTGGCCAAATGGCTATCCAAAACAAAAATATGTAAGCGACACACACATTCAAAGACGAACTATAATAAAAATAAACCATGACAGAAGAACCGCCCTGGAACGGTCAGTGAAAAGTATTTCATTGAACTTCCCTTCTCCTGAACCAAAAGGCCAATTAATTTGCAACTTGGTAGGAAGGAATTGTTTGGGTGACATAGGACAAACATTGCTTAAATCCTTCAGATCGGAAATCCAAGATGGCCGCCATCTTGAAAATCTGTTGAACTTGTCCTAAACTAAAATGCTAATTGAATTGAAACTGGTAGGAATATCGGGGTGACTTGTAGGTAAAAAAAAATTAAATCATTTCGATCAGAAATTGAAGATTACTGGCATCTTTCAAATTATTTTGAACCTCTTCTGAATCAAAAGAGCGACTGACTAAACTTGGTATGAAGTATCGGAATGATTTGAAAAGCAAAAGCGGTGAAAACTAGGCATAATATCCAGGCTATAAGCCTATTGAAATTTAAAAGTCCAAAATCAAAGGCGATGTATTCGGGCTCACTCAGAACAGCAAAAAAATATTATTATCTTTTCGATGGGAGGAAACGGTCATACCGCGACCACGCCTTCCATTTGTCCTAACTCTACGCCCGCGCCAACGCGCAGAAACTGATGCCATTAAGTTGCTTATAACTCAATTTAAGCCAAAACCTAGTACAGCGAATTTCAACATGCAACTTGTCGCAATTTAAAGATCATTCTCTATATAGCTTTTTCCTGTCTTCTCAGAAAAAAAAAATTCTAGTCGAAAGTGACATTTAAATAAATATGCTACGTCCTTTTTGTGTATTCATGCTGTATACAGTTCTAATTCAGTTAGTGAGTGCAAGATATTGTAAGTGTTTGTTCAGCATGGCAGAGCAAAACAATCCCAGTCTGATGTCTAAGCACAAACTGAGATGAAACATAATATAAAAGATGTCCAATAATAGACATAATTACAAACCACAGCCTACAAAAGACACCTATAGGAGGAGCAAATAAATCAAGATAGCAAGTACGAAAGCCACAGACCAATGAAAAGCAACCATCAGAAAACATGCCTATATAATTTTGACCCCCTCAGGCGTTTACAGGGGATTACATTATTTTTCTTATTTCTGCTCAAAACATGGATTGTGGGTACTGGTTAGAAGGCGGTTCTAACGAGTACCCACAATCTATGTTTTGAGCAGAAATATGAAAAAATATCAGAAATTTTCTGATTTTTTCAGTTTTTTGGAGGTGAAATTTTCTATATATTTAAATAGGCGTGTTTGCGTAATGGCAACTAGCTCCATCTTCCCCAACAAGGTGATCACAGTGCAATAAAGGATCCAAAAAGCGGAACAAATAGACAAGGAAGACTTCAAAACACTTCTCCTCCAAGATCACCGCATTGACTTTCTAAGAGAATAGCCAGTGCTCTTTCCCTTCTGGCAAATTTTATCTAAACAAATACTTTTTTTCGATCCATCAAAATGTCAGCCATACGCCACCTTTGATGTTTGACGTTATCGCGTATTCGAAAATACGAGAGAAATATGTTCGAAATACTACTACTTTTAGTATCATGTCGAAGGTTTTGAAAAGAATGTTAATCCAATCACTGGCATACATTTTTCCCACCTGCTTCCATCCCCGAAACCATCTCATAAAGAGCCAAACTGATTTTTTCGTCTATCTATCTATCTATCTATCTATCTATCTATCTATCTATCTATCTATCTATCTATCTATCTATCTATCTATCAAACTACAGTATAACGTATTTTTATTTGATATTTTGTCATCAAAAGAAAGACTTCATATCGTGCTTACAACATATTACGTTAAGGCTGAGCCCATTCAGGAACATTTGAAACTTTATAAGAGGACCACTGATGAGGTCTAATTGGCCGAAACTGTCTAGTACGCTTGATCCAGGATACTTGACACTTCAGCTGCTTTCAGTTGTTTGATAACGTTCGTTGCGCTCAAGGGTTATTCCCCGGGGTAATTCCTTTAAGAATCTGCTTCATTTTTTTTTACTTCTAGCAGCCCATATATACAAAATGCATGAATGCGTTTTCATCTGATTAATGATAATGATAAAAATCACCTTTTGCTAAACTCTATGTTGAAAATATCATCGCGTCGGCAGCTCCAGACAAGTCATCAAGATAATTTCTTTTTTCTTCCTGCTAAAAAAAAAAAAAAAAAAAAAGGAAGCGCCAATGCTGGGTGTTTCAAATAACCCCACATGTGTTCTTATTTTATGCAGAAATCAGATATATATTCCGTTAAATATAAAACGGATTTATCAAGAGCTGTGGCTAAATATACCGCATACAAAATGTGTGTTAAACTAATGACTCATTAAATAAACATAGGCCTATTTTAGCGCCTATAATATCTCTCCATAAAACCTTAACAAACCTATCGGTTTAAAAAAGCTATGACTTGCAAAGATATATCGATAAAAACAAAATACACACCGTCTGCACAATATAAAATAGGTAATAATGACATATGAAATGTCTGGCTGTTTTGTAAATCGGTTTCCCTTTGCACGTCTCACTCTTTTATAGGTTGCACTTTTATTCATTTGCACATTTTCATACATAAGCGGTAACAAAACAAGAGTGATGTCATTTTGTATCGTGTGAGTGCGTCTGGAGTTCACAAGTAAGTGGGGTAAAAGTAATATGTTAGTATAATCTGAAGCACTTTGAGAAATGTGTTTTCGGGCATAAGCGGAGAGAAAATGACCAAATCAAACTGCGCGTTCTCACAGTCTAACCAGTGTCTTGTTTCCTGTCCGCTTACAAAATCAACGGATAATGCAGAATATAACAACAAAAGACAAATACATTTCTTTCTGTTATTACTGTTGTCGGTTGTATTCGACCATAAACCGCCGGGAGCCGGGTTTGGAGGTTAAACCAAGACGCGATTTTGTCTCAGTGATTTGAGCTTTAACAGGACACAGCTCTGCCTACAAATGGGCCCTCCAGTTAGTCTTAATTCAAAGGAAATTTTAGTATAGCCTACTGCTCATCGATCTAATTAAGGTCATGTGTATATGTAATTACAGAGTTGCTGTATTGATCAAATCATGGCGTAACTCTCTTTGTAGATGTACTCGGAGCTGCACCGTTTGTTTTGATATTACTGGAATTTTAATTTCGGAATTCTGTTACGGTATTGTTTTGGTGATATATTCGCAATGTGTTTGTTTATTTGAGGTAAAACAATATTTCAGTGTTATTGAACCGTCTCCCAGAGAAAGAGAGAAAGGAAACAAGAAATGAAATAGATAAGAGAAAGGGTCCCATTCTGACCTGACTTCTTCGTGAGTCAAGAGCCATCCTGCCGAAAGCCAGTTATGGCAAGACCAATCCTGTGAATACTTTGTTTCATCATTATGCATGTGATTCTTTGCGTCAGTGGTTTCTTATGTAACGTTAGCTGCGTCATTGTTTTTTCCTCATTTCTTTTCTTTTCTTCTTTTTTTTTTTTTTTTTTTTTTTGGTGTCTCGGGAAGGCTGCACATCGTGATCGTGATTGTGACATTTCATAGGTACCTTTGTTTATTGTATGCCATCTAAAGTTTATAATTGGATGCCGTTTGAGCTGATACAATGTCGTCTTGAATATATTACAAAGAATGTGTTGTCAGTCAGTACGTACAGTACATACCGACGCACAGCAGTAACAGTGACTGTCAGAGGGAAACCGAAAGTGAAATATATTATAGCATCACGAAAACATACCCATATAATTTTGACCCCCTTAAACCCCACTTTTATATAGTAAAACTGGGGTTTACAGGGGTATACAATATTTTTCTTATTTCTGCTCCAAACATAGATTGTGGGTACTCGTTAGAACCGCCTCGCCGAGGCGGTTCTAATGAGTACCCGCAACCTATGTTTTGAGCAGAAATATGAAAAATATCGGAGATTTTTATCTGAAAATTTTCAGTTTTTGGAGATGAAATTTTCATCGCCGAGGCGGTTCTAACGAGTACCCATAACCTATGTTTTGAGCAGAAATATGAAAAATATCGGAGATTTTTATCTGAAAATTTTCAGTTTTTGGAGATGAAATTTTCTATGTATTTGACTAGGCGTGTTTTCGTAATGGCTATGTGAAAATAGAATGCGTAGGAATTCCTAAATATTTTTTATATTATAAATATATCATAGTTCATAAATGTAACGAATGAACATTGATTGAGGTGCTAATATTCAGGTTATTTTCAAAATATAAAAATTAGACGACGGGTTTATTAAAATTGCTTGTCGGTGGCAGTTTGGACCTATTTAAAAGATTCCAGTCTGATAAGTGTTAAATTATAAACAATGGTCTTAAACAAAAAAAAACAAAAAAAAAAAATGAAGAAATGGAGCTAAATGATATACCGTATTTACCCTAAGTACTTGGATAGATCTGAGCAAACCTTGTAGACTCAGATCAGATGCCCTGAAAGATGGCAGGTAATCGGGGTTTTTACTGTTTTTGTTACTCATCTAGCAATTTTCAGATGCACAAATAGGCAGTAAAATGAATTTTTTCAAAATTAAAAAAAAAAAAAAAATAACGATTGTTAGGGGTTACGGTGTCCAAATAATTGGAGTATATACGGTACGGTTGATGTAAAAAATGTCATGTTTTCAAGGAAACAAAACAAAAAAATGCCCCGGGATATATAACTTTTTTTGAGTGCAGTAGGACATATGGTCAGCCAAAATGATCTGATGGGTTTGCGTAGATATTCCATAAATTCTTTCTATATTATTATGGATACCGCATTCCTTCAATGTGAAAAAGAAACATTAATGAAGTGCTTATGTTCAGCTCAATCAATTGTTAAAATTTGACAATTTTACGATAATTTTGGTGCTTTTTAAGGACAGTTCGGACCTACTTTTTATGCGCAGAGGTGCAGCCCTTTTCCGTTAGTTTTAGAAAAAGATCAGCCGAAAGGTTATAATAACTCTGGAGGGCTTTGCTCTCCAAAAATGCCGCATTGCGGACTTTTTGCTAAATTTCTTAATTCCTTCTGTACCGCAAGCAAGAGGCTTTCATTTGGTAAATAAAATCTTGGAAGCCCCGATCACATAAAGGAAAGAAAATTGGGGTCTCGGTAAGTCTGATTTTTAGAAACAGTTCAAAACAATCATTAATCGATATAAAAGGATACTGTATAATGTAGATTGATCTTTAACATTTAATTTTATTGTGCTTTTTGTCTCATTTATCCCCAGAAAAATAAGGTATAAAATCATGACCACCTCATACAAACCAGTAAAACATATATAGAATTGTTGTCAGATGAAGTTTTACACAGTGTACAATTTTATGGTTAAACAGCTGTCAAGCCGTTTAGCAGATCAATGATTACCGAAGCGACAGCTGTTTCTCAAGGGACAAAACTGTTCGTCCAATGGTTAAAGAGACTGTTGGAATCAGACTACAGTTAGCGCCCTTGATTAATTATCAACAATAAGGAAAATATTTGCAAAAGCAGTCCCTTGGTTAACCGTATTGTTTGGTGACAGTATGACTGCTTGTCAGAGCGTCACAGAATAAGCTAAATATGTAATGCTTGAGGAAACAAAATTATACTTTTATTTTTGGTGTTTGGGTTTCTAATGTTCTTAATAAGTGACCTCCTTTCAAAATTACTTTGGCAAAAGACGACCTAGAGTAATACGTAACACATGTTATATTGCGTTCTTTTACGAAATGCTAAACAATAAACATTTCATTAACTTTACATTAAAATGTCTATCAAGTGTTTGGTACACATTCAGTCATATCGTTTAAAGTTTTAATGTGAAATCAAACTTATGTTCTCATCAATGTTAATCGTAACAACAATATAAGATGCATCATTAAAGTTTTAGAAGCCTTAATTTATTTCTGGTAGACAGATGGCATAGAAAATCGTACATATTACATTAAAAAAGAACAGAAAAACAATTTCAGGACGACAACTTATTATTAGAGTCAGGAAGAAGAAGAAAAGAAGGTTATCCGACCTTGGATTCATGTAATAGCTTCATGCACATTCAAGTGTGAATCTTAATATTTGCACAACGGACAATCTGCATTGTATTTTAAGTCTGAACAATACGTCCATCTGAACAACGGCAATATTGCGAAATAACGAGTTTGCGCAGACTTGGAATTGACCATTTATCGGTTAGTCCTCCGTAGAAACTTGCACATTATAACCCAAATGCAATTCATGTTGATTTGCTATTACAGTGGTTTTATATGCAACATTTTACAAGTTGTCTTATAGTAGAATAACTAGCTTACTATACTTTTCGAGTCCCAAGATTAGCATAATTTACCCACTGGGTCCCTGATTATATTTTTTTTCTACAGAAATGACAGAGGCACTTCGATACAAAGACAAAGTGACTATAGTAACAGGAGGAAGTAAGGGTATCGGGAGAGGTTGTGTAGAAGTATTCGGTACGTAGCTGTTTAAATGAGCCGAAACGAAAGAAACGTATCTTCTGATATGTGCGTCCAATGAAGACTCAAATCGGATTGCCCAGTTAGTTCAATCATAGTCATATTAGTCCGCATGAGGAAATGTTGCATCCGTGGCTACCCAAAAGGCGTCCAGCAGAGATTCAGATCTGATTGCGCGAAAGCATAGGCTTACCTTGATCTGCGCTGGACACACATGTCCTTAGATAGGTTTCATGACGTTGCAGCTCAAAATTAATAATAATGACATGTTGAACCACCTATATAAAATATTTTCCAGTGCTTGACTATAATGTGGATTATAGATTCTTAGCCATTGTGATCACTAAGCCCATTCTTGGATTTTGAGGGTCACCGATGAGGCTACGGCGAAACGTTCTAGTCAATCCCAGAAAATTTCGACTCTTCAGTTCATTTAATTTTGGTGAACGAATAATTTCTTTGAAGAATCATTCATTCTATAATCTATTTCGCACAGTTTTACAATTAATATCATAAGTAGTTTCAAGATTTAAACAAAATCTTATTCATTACGAAAACACGCCTATTCAAATGTCTTGAAAATTCACCATCAGAAATGAAAAAGTTTTCAGATAAAAATTCTTATATTTTTCATATTTTTGCTCAAAACATAGATTGTGGGTACTCGTTAGAACCGCCTTGCCGAGGCGGTTTATGGGTACCCGTTAGAATCGCCTTGCCGGGGCGGTTCTAACGAGTACCCATAATCTATGTTTTGAGCGGAGTACCCATAAACCGCCTCGGCAAGGCGGTTCTAACGAGTACCCACAATCTATGTTTTGAGCAGAAATAGGAAAAATAATATATACCCCTGTAAACCCCAGTTTTACTATATAAAAGTGGGGTTTAAGGGGGTCAAAACCATGTAGGTTTCTTTTCGTGATGTGTTTTTAATTTTGAATCTGCACCTAAACTAACGAACATAAGATGTTGACTGAACCAGATTCGTATAATTATCATATCATCAAACTAGTATATACTATAGTATTTCATTCACTATTCACTAATCTTCTTTCTTTTGTAGTTCAACATGGGTCTAAGGTTGTCATCGCCTCCAATGAGGGTGAGTTTATATACAAATTTATAAACAGTAGTCTTAAGAGGCCAAGCCTCACTTGATTTTGATACTTATATCTACACTTATTTATGTTCAGCTTGAATCTTTATTTATTTCTCCGAGGCACCAAAACAAGGAGAGATGAGGAAGAATGAGTGGCACATACACATGAAACCATTGACACACGAACCAAGAAGAACTAAAATGGAGTTACCGCCTTGGAACTGTCAGTAGAACACACACTACTTTGGGGGTGTAAACCAGTTTCACTCGCGCGAAACCGCATCCGCAGCTTATGCAGCTATAAGTTACAAATATATGTTCGGTCTTTATAGGGGATCTCTACCTTATAAGTAAAACATCACAGTGAAACACTTATAATCACAAACATTAGATTATGCTAAAACAAATTCAAGAGCTGAATGACGAATTGAAGCAAGATGATAAGAAAACAACAAACAGGATCAGAGGCACCTGATGACAGAAACAGATTAAGGAGGGTCGTGTTTTAGTCCAGACCGCCTCATCGTCGAGCATCTAAGGAGGTAAGCAAATCAGACAATTAAAATTAGGTGAGCAACCAAACATGCAACTTGCGCAGAATGTTCATTTTATGTAACCAAAAATCGAAACAAAAGCTGCTATATTAAAGTCATTTAACGTCTTAGATCAGCGGGATCCTGAGCATCGTTACTCTTTTGGTGATGGTAATCATTCTCACGATCTGTAACACAGATCAGATTGTAAAAACTGTGATGATTTACAATAGTTTGTTGTTTTCTAAATACCGGTCCTCTCATACTTCGGATATATTTACAGACCACAAACGAGTGGCAAATAATGTGACTGGGAAGCTAATTTAAACATGCTTTTTGGTCAGTAGACAGCATTTTTTTCAATGTTGTATTAATGAAACACTTGTGTGTCCGCTATGTTTGATATCTTGGCAGACAAATCTACTGCAGTAGCAATTGCAACTGTTTGCTTGATAACGAATGTGCGCAAATATGCATATGTCGTAGTAGCTACCACAGTTAGAATCAAGGTCTGCCTATATTCGCCCCAAGTTTGTCCGCTTCGTATCTGAACCATGCAAAATCTCAGCTACACTTATAGGATAGTGTTTGCTCCAGAATATGGAAGGATGCAAATATTTCAATGTCAGGGTCTTTTTTAGGCGTTTTGTTTCCAAGTGGCGGTTTCTTTCTCCTTTAGGTCATGTTCGTATCTTAAAAATCAGGTAGTAGCTTGATCGTTTATATTTATGGACGCAGAATGCAATATGCAACATCATAGAACGGTATGAAGTACCTCGGGGAATGATCATAATCACAAAAAGCAAATGCGAACGTATTTGAAGTAATTTGTATTGCGCCTGAGCAGGCCATGTACTTGCAGTATTATAAATTAGTCTCTGTCTTTCCACAGAAGATGAAGGAAGAGCTTTGGAAAAGGAATTAAATCAGAACGGTCCAGGCGAGGCTTTCTTCATATTTTGTGATGTCACTAAAGAGGAAGACATAAAGGTATAGATGCATGATTCATGCATATTCATTTCCCATATACATGCTATACTGCTTAATCTTATGAATAAACATCTCGATGGCATACTGTTCTAATTATTTATTACTGTATTATAAAATACGTTTGTTGCAATATAGTGACTTGTTTTGCAAAGTCAGAGTTCAAGGAACAAGAACCATAATTTAGGTATATTTTAATTTTTCTACATATTATAGATTCAATTTAATATCTTTTTACGGATATTCCGACGGATTTCCAACAGGGACAAATTTATGGACGTCTTTGTTGCCGATTTGATTCTGCTTTGCAACAGGAAAAGGTTCATGTTGACAATTTAAACTGTTATTGTAGGCCTTTATTCAGTTTCCGTGGTTCAAACAGTGGTTTTCTTTAACTCTGGCTGCCTGTGTCTCAGATGATTGCCAGGAGCTTTAATCTTGGTATCATCATGCGATTCAATTTTATTTACACGTTTTTATGTGATGTTTCAGAGATTGAGTTATGGAACCTCTTTGAAAGCCAAATAATCGTTTTGTATTTTTGCAACATTTGAACCTTAGCAGAAGATTTGGTACCAATAAAATCGATTTAACCCCACCCCTATCTCCCGCGGTATCTTTTACTGTTGACGGTCCTAAGAAAGGCGGTGGTTCTGTTGTTATTTGCTCTCCATGTGGTCTCGCGGCTACTCACGACCTGTTTTTTTTACCGTGTTTTGTCCTGTTCTATGTTCCAAAGCAACAGACATACGGCGACGGAACAGTCAACAGCAGACATATTTGATCTGAGGACGGATTAATCATGGTTTTAACTCAGGTCTCACTCTCACGCTTGAACCTGGCATAGATCCAGCCATACATAATTGTTCAGTCAACGTATTTTATACCTAAATCATCGGATAATAAACATATACAAACAACATGTACATTTTCTTATCAACAGTATGATGAAAAGCTTTCGAGACTGCACGTACAAAGTGATATACGACACAGTAGAAACTTACCTGTACAACAAAACAGAAGTCTTGATTGAAGATACTTGCAGGCCAAAGTCAAACTAACAATTTGAAATTACCTCAGAGCATCGACGGCCATTTATTTTTTCTAGAAAAAATTTCATGAAGATTAGAATATCGATAATTTTGATTCAGAAATTAAGCCTTTGTGTGTTCAAACGACTGTTTTTATCAGTATGAAACTCATTTCGAATATCATAAAGCTTAGAAATAATTATACAATTAACGGTTGGTAAATTTCAAATATTGAGCTTCGGTATTGGACAATCTAACATTTTTAGCCCAAAAATTCCGTACGATACATGTTACCAACCATCTGCGCAGAATATATATGAGAGACAACATGAGAAAATATACATTCCGGCGTGTCTGATCAGTGTCTTCGTTGTCGGCATGAAAAAACTTTGCAGCCTTGGCATTCCAAAATGCGCCTACGGACAATTCTTATCATTGTGCGAATACACAGACTGATCTGAGTCCTCGCTGGGCGCACGTCTGAATATGTTAGGGCTGATATTACCAACACTCATGCAAAAGTAATGAAGTTCAGACAATACCACAATTATGTATCCTAATACCGAGCAGAAGAGCAAACAAAGAGAAGTATCTACAGAGAGCGCGTTCTGATCTTAGTCTAATTGTTTACTCAGACATATCTGTCCTTATTGAGTATATAGATTAAATTCGTTTGATACAAAAAATGTTGTATGTATCCTTCGCACGTGTTTCATTCTCCATTTGAAACTATGCATGTTATAAATGTGCATTGTTTGCTGTCACTGTGCACTTCATGCTTTTGTTGTTTTGCATGCAATATGCAAGCTGTTGGAAATGCTGTAGTATTGTAGATTGCACAAACGGTGACGGATAAGCTCGTCGGATGATAAGAGCAGCCTCTGTGATAAAGGAGGACATCTTTTATGTTAGGTAGTCTCTCCTTATTGCAAATATTTTCTTACGCATATGCGTAATGAGTGCTGCACCTATGAAAATATTTATATTTCAACCTTTAAGTTGACATGAACGGTTCGCAACCAAAAGTATCAGTTTAATTTATGGCTAGGATTAAGAACAGCGTTATTCTAGGGAATTGATACGAGCGCTCTTCATCTCGAAAATGCATACATGAATATTGGCGTCTTTTCAGAAACCGATTTTCTGCACTTTGTATCTCTGAATATCGCTACCGCTTTCAACTTTTTGTCATATTTTTTTGACAAATTCATCAGAAGGACTCACATTAGAAATTTCATTTGCAAAGTAACGTACCTTCAGACATGTGCGCCCAGCGAAGACACAAATCAGCCTGAGAATCCACAAGAAGGTTGAAATAAAAGTGTGATGAGCTTTTGTAGACTAACACCACATATCTGCGCATATACATCAGCTACCATGACTAACGAAGCACAGCAGCCATCATATGATCCGCAAAGCAAGACTGTCGCAGGCATCAAGTAGAAGATACTATAGTGAACATCCGCGATTGAATCGAAATAAAAATGGACAATCCGCCAAAAAACCGCTAGGATGTATAATTACGCATCTTCTAGGACAGTAACTCTTACAATTACCGTTATCTGTTTCAGAATCTCATCACTAAAACAATAACCCAGTATAAACAGATCGACTGTGTTATCAACAATGCCGGATGGCGTAAGTACATATCTGGTTGTCTTGTAGTACTACACAGTTCAAATGAAGTTTATTGAAAAACGGTTATCTTAAATATGGTTCACTTAGAAAATATTATTTGTATTCCAACACTTTTGTGGCATTATCCCCACGTTTCTTTTTTTTTTGAAAAAAAAAAAAAAAAAAAAAGAAAATAAGCAATGGGGATATTATGAACGCATCCGTCCGTCCGTCCGTCCGTCCGTTTGTACGAGTACGTCCATCATGCTATCTCCTCCTAAACCACTGGACGGACTTTAACTAAACTTGCTACATGACCTCCGCGTGGTAATGGTGTCCGAGAGCAACATTATTTTTCACTTTCTCACTGCTTAGTGAAAGCATGGCGATATGCGATGGCGTGCCATCGACTGCGCGATCTTGTCTTAAACACCTATCAAAGGCTTTTTGGTTCCGGTCACATTTTAAATGTGTTTGCACGTACTTTTAATTTGGATCGTACAAATTTATTACAACAGGTTAAATAATGTATGGTGTATACCGAAAGCGTGGATAGAAACCTGATCTGCTTTGTGCAATTTGTAAAACAGTCAATCCTCTTTATATCGACGCTAACTTAGAAAACATCGACACTTTAACGGTTTTCTATTTTCAGACCCTCCTCACAAATGTATAGATGATATTTCTGCTGATGAGTTTCGAGCGCTTTTAGATTTGAATCTAGTCAGTTACTTCCTTGTGGCAAAGGTGTGTATTTCTTTATTTGTTTTACATCAGTGAAACAAGAAATGACTATTGAGAGCAATGAAGACACACACATACACACATACACACACGCACAGAGAGAGAAGAAGAAGAAGAAGAAGAAGAAAACCGCTAAAGTGTCAATGTTTTCTAAGTTAGACTTAGTCAGTCTAATCAATTTCTGCCAATCGGAGTTCATCAGTGACACCTCATGCACTTTGTCAAAATCCACAATGACCAAAAGCGGCCGGAACATATCTAATATCGTGAAGCCGTTTTACGGCCTCAACAAGGATTTTAATGCTAGACTAGTGAAGTGCCTACTTGAACTTACTCGCCAGGATAGAGGTAAACCTAAATATGAACCATGATAAAGCTGATACAAGCTGTCGATGGACAGCTTGTCACAGCTTCATTATGATTCATCTGTGAAGGTGTATCTATCCTGCCGATTAAGTGGCAGTCGGTACTTCACTAAGCTAGTGTTAGTATATGCATGTTTTTTTTTTGTTTTTGTTTTTTTTAAAAATATCCGTTTCTTTGCACTGTTTTCTTTATTGTTATTCATGCAAACTAATGCTCAAATACACCCGTAAACTTTTTTCTTGACTTCTGATATAGGCTTACTAAGGTGTTTAAGCAAATTTCTAGGAGTGGCGCCCTTCCGGTAAAATGTTCTGGTGAAAATGGGATACATTTGCTTTTAATATTTACGAGCTCTACTGGACTGTAAAACCTGGACTGGGACATTTGGAGTTATTCCCTTATGCGGGATATCCGGCGTTCGTCCCACCTGTCCGTAAATGTGCTTCCTTTAATATATAGTCAATGATAATGGCGGGATCTTTAACAATAGTTGATTTCGATTGAATTAAAACGGACTCATGTACATCCAGTGCTGCGCCTACATGCATCTCTGACTCCTCCTCCTTAGCCCTAGCCATGACACCCTCAAAACAGGTAATTCGGGGTTAACCGTAAACCTAGCAATGTTTAATGTAAGACAGGAGCTGACAGAAGAAGTGTAGACGTAAATAGGTCTCAACCACGAAAATTCCCAAGCTACCCCTAGAAGGGGACATTCGGAGTCATTCTCCAAACAAAGCTTTGTTTTCTAACAAATCGAATCTCTTGATAGGAATGTTACTAGGATGTTACATGGTACTTAATATTATCTCATCCACCTCCAGGCCTGACCCTAGCCCCATCCCTGAGCTTATCAGGTATATGCCTCCAACATAGTTGTGTTTGATATCAAATCGTAGGTTTTGATGAGAGCTGGCTTCAGTGGGTCTCGTCCATATCCAGCGCAGACTCTAGCACTGCCCACCGCCAAGCACAAGCCTTACCTCATGCCAAAAGCGGGTCATTAGGGGTTAATGTGAGACAGAGCTATGCTGCTGTCAAATCAAAATTGTAGATAGTTTAAAAAGAAACAAAATTGGACTCACCCAATTGTAGATCTGAATCCATTTTCAGAAGGGGGTCAATAGGGTTAGCCATCAAAACGTAGCCGTTTTGTGGTGTCAGATGGAAGCTGTAGATGTGAAAATTAACGGGTAATTTTTGTCACTGTGACATCAGAGTGCTGTTGATAAAGGGATATCTGTAAAACATGTACTGAGACATTTGGGGCATTGGCAAACAGTGCAGACCCAGATCAGACACCAAAGAACGCGGCGTCTGATCTGGGTCGGCACCGTTTGCCTAAATTACACGAATTAGAGAGTTGAATGTAACAGTTGTAAGTATTCAGGGCCATTTTCGCAACCTACCACTCAGAGATGATCGACCTACCAGTACTGTCAGTGTCTTTATGTACTTGTATTTGCCATGTCGTATCTAGTTTTGTGGTTATCTAAATTTGGAGAGGAGGAGCTGGTCGCTTGGCAACTCGTTCACTTATATAAATGCGTTGTGTGGCAAAATACAGTTCAATACCGCTGCTAAGACCGCTTCTGGGACTACTAGTTGAGTGGTCCTAATTATGAATATAGAATACAGTAAATGTTCTAAAATTTCAAACATTTATTCCGTGCTTTTATTTGCCAAACTGTTTCCTTGATGCAATTATTTCTTAAAATACTAGGTGGAATGGCAAACAGTGTAGACCTTGATCAGACCTGAAGGAGCCGTCTAATCTGGGTCTACACTGTTTGCACATGCCATTTTGTCAGAACCCTTAGAAACCATATGGGACTGACAAAAGCTGGTCGTATAAGTGGAATGGTCGCATTTTTGAGAGGTTGCAATAGTGGAATTTTACTGTTACTACAGTACTTTTTCTGTTGTTGAATTATGCATCATTTGGATCTTTCATGATTTGTTTTTACCGCTTCTACCGATATTTCCTTCGTTCAGGCCTATGGGCATGGTGGGCGAAGCTTGCTTACCAAGTAATGCTTACTATCCGCGGACGCCTGATTACACCCTTTAGTCTGGGGTCGATGTCTGTTGGTCTGAACATTCTGATTCGTCATTCGTTTACGGATTTATAAGTTTGGATTATGGCTTAGGTACCATGACCGCAACTACTTTTATTTCAGACGTTTTGTCTTTCCGTATTCGCTATAAAAAGTCTTGTATCTTACAGCATGCGTTACCTCACCTGAGAAAGACCAAAGGTAACATCATACAAACAACGAGCTTAGTGGGTCAAATTGGACAGGCAAAATCAGTGACTTACTGTGCAACAAAGGTAACATTATTAGTTATTTTGATTCTTGACGGGGAGCACGAGATCACATTTCCAGCCTGAAAACGATATTTTCCCGAGCCCAAAATTGCGAATTTGTAATACTGCAAAGCTTTTTTACGTCCTTTTGTAACTTGCTGTAATGTTTTCCTGAGAATTATTTTGCAGCGGACGTCGTGAAAAGTAAATGTTTACAAGCGACGTCATAAAATGTACCCTTTAGCACGCGTCATGTTGGAATGAGATTAATAATGAAAAACAATCATATAAAGTACCAAATGGATTAAACAATCAAACGTTTTGTTCTTAGGTATTTATTAGCTGAAAGTTATTGTGGTAAATGGTATTATTTCGCTTTTATTTCTCATCAACTGTGCAGCAAAGCCAAGATGGCGCACATCGCATTTCAGCGAAGGCGAATGCGAAAGGGCAACATTTTGCTCTAGGGATACATCGAAAATAATTGCCCTTGCGCTATCCAATCAAAAGCCTACAAGTTTCTTTGCAATATAACAAGAGTCATTGTGTCGCTTAAACTAAGGGGGCTTGATATGTGGCTTGATACACTAGGCTGAATTAATGTCATTTGAGCCAGCGCAGACAAAACCTACAATAAGACCAGTGTGACCAGCGAAGACTCAGATCAGCCTGTACAGCCAGCTAATATGGCAAGGGTCTAATTCATCCATCTTTGGATAGCCCGGCGGCTGTAGAAGGCACTTGCGATCAGCGAAGACTCTGATCAGACTGCGCATCCGCGCAGTCTGATCTGAGTCTTCGCTGGTCGCACAAGTCTTATTGTAGGTTTTGTCGTGCGCTGGCTAATTTATACCAAGACAACTTCTGTTACTTAATGTTTGCTTTACGGCACTTTAGGCTCCTTCTGAAATTTTGCATGCTGGGAAAAACTGTCAGCAGACGACATTTTGAAATACGTTTCTTAATTTTCCTAGGATTTGACATTTCATGCATATTGTCTCCTTAGGAGACTATTTGCATGAAGTGGCCGATCCTTTTTTCAAGGGAAACATAAAAAAGAAATCATCAGTTTGTCGTCTGCTGAATTTGCCAATTGCATGATAAGAGTTAAAAGGACATAATGTAGGAGCAAATTCTTTCCTTATAACCCGGACACTTTTTCAGAAGGTAAGAAAAAAATGAACAGATTTGTCTGTTATAGTGTAATAGATCCCCTTAAACTTAGGATTTGTGTATTTGATAACCTTTTTATACAGTTCTGTGGTTGAAAATAGAAAGTACACAGTTTGCTGTTATCAAAGATATTGCCCTTACTATTTTAATACGTGTTTCTAAGCTCTTTTAGACATATATTCATTTTTTGTTGGCTTTTAATCTTGTTCGACTTTTATTTAAAACAAACAATACACCCGGTTCGCATATGTATTGTATGCATTGCCACAGTATACATCACGAAAACACGCCTATATAGTTTCGACCCCCTTAAACCCCATTTTTATATAGTAAAACTGGGGTTTACAGGGGTACACATTATTTTTCTTATTTCTGCTTAAAAACATAGATTGTGGGTACTCGTTAGCACCGCCTGGCCGAGGCGTTTCTAACACATACCTACAATCTATGTTTTGAGCAGAAATATAAAAAAATAACAGAATATTTTATCTGAAAATGTTCATTTTTTTGGTGGTAAAATTTTCAGTTTATTTGAATAGGCATGTTTTCGTAATGATGTAAAATAATTAGGGCCATTTAACTAAGTTTTGCAGTTTATGTCATCTATTGGGTTTTGTCCTGTGTGGTCCAATGTTTACAGCCCGCATCACGAAAACACACCTATATAGTTTTGACCCCCTTAAACCCCACTTTTATATAGTAACACTGGGGTTTACAGGGGTACACATTATTTTCATTATTTCTGCTCAAAACATAGATTGTGGCTACTCGTTAGAACCGCCTCGATGAGGCGGTTCTAACGAGTTCCTACAATCTATGTTTTGAGCAGAAACATGAAAAATATCAGAAATTTTTATCTGAAAATTTTCATTTTTTGGTGGGAAAATTTTCAGTATATTTGAATAGTAATAATGTAATATTTTAATGCAAGGTGCCATTACATCCATGACGAAAGCTATGGCAATAGATGAAGCAGCTAATGGTATAAGGGTAAATGCGTGAGTAGTAAGCATTATGAATACATGCCAATTCAAATATACTGAAAATTTTACCACCAAAAAATGAAAATTTTCAGATGAATAATTCTAATATTTTTCATATTTCTGCTCAAAACATAGATTGTGGGTACTCGTTAGAACCGCCTCGATGAGGCGGTTCTAACGAGTACCCACAATCTATGTTTTGAGCAGAAATAAGAAAAATAATGTATACTCCTGTAAACTCCAGTTTTACTATAGAAAAGTGGGGTTTAAGGGGGTCAAAATTATATAGGCACGTTTTCGTTACGACAATTACATTTCTCCTTTCTACATGTGTTACAAACAACCTATATTGTAAGAAATAGTCATCTCAGAAAGCTGTTACTTTGACTTTGTCTCGAGTGATATAAAATGCATAAGTTGATGTTTGTACTTGCAGTCTTTTCTGGGCACACTTAAACTTACTTTTCCTTAAGTTCTTCTTTTGCTTGACTTATATATATATATATATATATATATATATATATATATATATATATATATATATATATATATATTCTTTTACTTCATTTCATTGCAGCTTGTGTTAAGTGTGATGTGGCGTACAGGGGTGGGGGTGCTGGGACGCGGGGGGGGGGGGGGAGGGGTGGATGTGGGTGCGTATGCTAAGTGATTTAAATATAAACGAATCTCCGATTTTCATTTGTTTCCAAAGGCAACCTATTAGATTTTTATTTGGCTTGTACTCATCAAGAGAACATGCCTATATAATTTTGATCCCCTTGAACCCAACTTTTATATAGTAAAACTGGGGTTTACAGAGGCGGTTCTAACGAGTACCCACAATCTATGTTTTGAGCAGAAATATGAAAAATATTAGAATTTTTTAACTGAAAATTTTCATTTTTTGGTAGTAAAATTTTCAATATATTTGAATAGGCTTGTTTTCGTAATGTCGGTATTTCGAGGTAATTTCACTACAGTCACAACTATGAGGAGGTTAGTGGTAAGTTGAAGTGGTACTCTTCAGTTACATAAAAAAAATGGTTCATAAGAAGGGTTGGTCCGACAACTATTACACCAACATGCTTTAGTTTAAGAGATATGCATACGCGTTCAGGAGAGAAAACTCTGTCAAAATTGTTTTACTTCCCTTCTGAAAATATGTCTACTTAAACGAAAAAAAAATGCTCCTCTTCGAAGCTTTTGGTTCTTTTATGAGTACGTGTAGATACTTTTTCAGAAGGGACATGCGGAAGAGCAAACAGGCCCGAAGTTTCATGCTCAACTCAGCTGAGCATGAAATTTTCTCTGCTAATAAATATAAAAATGCCACCTATTGTTGGCTTTTTCATATTTATTAATAGAGAAAATTTCATGCTCAGCTTTGTTAAGCAAGAAAAAAAAATTGGAATTACAAATAATTTGAGATTTATAAGCAGAACAAATTTCATGCTCAGCTGAGTTGAGCACGAAAAATGTTTTATAACCTCTGGGCCAGATCTTCAAAATATTTCTCTTTTATAAAATTGCGGAAAGTCTATCAAGTGTGTCCCAATTTCTCATAGCAACCATTTCCTACCCTTTGGAGAAGACAACAAGCCTTATAGCGCCTTTATTCTACAGAGAGGCAAACTACTTCCGCAAGCGCATAGGTTCGATCGGATACGTTTGTCAGAATACCTTGAATGCAAGGAACAATAGTGTGTGTACCTTTGTATTCAACAGGTTTTCTCCAAGTTGTATACAGACTCCGCTCTTGGAAAAAATGATACAGTCGTCTGATAATCCTGAGAAGGTCAGAAAACGTGGGTCGGATGCACAGGTAAGTCATTTGCATAAAGATTTTAGATGTTTAACAGAACATTGAATGGAAACGAATCTTATGTCATCGGTTTTTGTTTTCACGTTGGATGTACGTTCTATCCTTCACCGGAGGCAGTAATGCTGGAGGTGGACGGATACCTCCACCGGAGGCAGCAATGCTGGAGGTGGAAGAAAAAACAAACCTACTGGTTAACCGCATAGAGGACTAAGCCTGCCCAGTAAAAAAAAAAAAAAAAAAAAAAAATGAACTTAAAATGCACTTAGCATACTCTTTATTAGTCAAACACCATACTCATATATACAGTCGAACCTCAATGGCTCGAACATATTTGGGACCATGGAAATTCGTTCAAGACATGGGTAGTTCGAGTCACTGAGGGTTAATCATGGCACCAGTTCAGGAAGCAAATAGCTATAATCTAGGGAAATCTTTTCGATTTTCTACACAATGATTGTATGTTGAGTGTACTCATTAGAATCGCCTCGATGAGGCGATTCTAATGAGTACACACAACATAAAATTCCATGATAAAATAAGAAAAATATCCTTAAATATTTGTTCTCATGAGCTATTGGAAGGATTTTGTAGGGACTGAAAAAAGAGTTCGAATCATCCACGGTAAACGAGCCATCCGGGTTCGAGCCATTGAGGTTATAGTGTAGATACCATCGATATTAAATTCTAAAGAAGGTAATATACTTCAATTCTTAACGTATTTCAAGGTAAGAAACGGGGACAGGATGTCGCGAAAAGATTGCTTCTCTTATTTAATAATAACGTGCATTTATACATGTTGCATTGTTGTCCCGCCCTTTATCTGCGATTTGTCCAACCATGTGTTTAATGGTAATAAATTGGCACTAAGAATATGTTCACACTCCATAACAAATATTTCTATCACATCATTTCTTCTTTTGTTTTAACAAAATTGGATACCAATTCTTCATTAATAGGTTCGATATTTCCAATTAATCCCATTTCGGACGCCAGTTAATGGACAAAGTATTGCAGTAGTGAAATGTATGTGCATCAACAATTTTATATACTTAATAGGACACGATATACTTTCGTGGGTATCTCTGTCAAAATATGTTTGCTGCATTCTGAACAAATTTCTATTCAAAAGGACAAAATTTGTTCCCCTAAAGTGCAAGTTCATTCCTTGCAGTGTAGACCGCTACACAATTGGGATTTATGATGCAGGAAAGCAATCAGAAAGTTACAAAAGTTACCTCTTGTGGAACAGTTGCAGATATACTACCAGGTGTATTCATTCTCCTTAAAAAAAGATACAGTCGACTCTTGTTATCTCGACTTTGCTTATCTCGGATAACCGTTCATCTCGACGTGAAAATCTGGTCCCTGTTTTAACATGAGTACCAAAATATTGTAAAAAAAAAAGGAGCAATTTCTCCTCTTTGCCACAATATTTTCAATCTGTCTGTCTATGGCCTTACTATAAATTTTTTTTATAATATTGAATAGAACAATACAGGAAATGATATTGATACACATCTTCTTCTCATTTTCAAAATGAGACAGGAATCTGCAATGTCAATTTTCGACAAAAACTTAAAATCCTAAAACAATCCAGTTCTTCAATATTATGGACCTTACAGAATATTGCTACACTGAAAATCTCACAAAACAAGGTTTATTTCTGTAAGGAGTTGAAATACAACAGAACATTTAAAGAAAAGTGTGGGTCATCGTGCTAATTTCATTTTTAAGGGAAAAAAACCCTCTACCCCAATATCATCACGGAAACATGTCTATATAATTTTGACCCCCTTAAACCCCACTTTTATATAGTAAAACTGGGGTTTACAGGGGTATGTATTATTTTTCTTATTTCTGCTCATCGAGGCGGCTCTAACGAGTACCCACAATCTATGTTTTGAGCAGAAATTTGTAAAAAATATCAGAATTTTTATCTGAAAATTTTCATTTTTTCGTTGTAAAATTTTCAATGTATTTGAATAGGCGTGTTTTCGTAATGTAAATTCAGGAATTAAAATATACACATAACGAAAACACGCCTATTCAAATATATTGAAAATTTCACCACCAAAAGAATGAAAATTTTCAGATAAAAATTCTGATATGTTTCGTATTTCTGCTCAAAACATAGATTGTGGGTACTCGTTAGAACTGCCTCGGCGAGGCGGTTCTAACGAGTACCTACAATCTATGTTTTAGAGCAGAAATAAGAAAAATAATGTATATCCCTGTAAACCCCAGTTTTACTGTATAAAAGTGGGGTTTAAGGGGGTCAAAATTATATAGGTATGTTTTCGTGATGTAAAATCCCCACAAAAGATGCATTATCTTATGTTGATATGGCAAATTCTACTTGTATACTAATACAGGGGATACTGTGCGTTGAAATAAATTATTTGAGAAAGGCTGAACTATTTATGCTTTTTCAGTCTCGAATAAAGTCTAATGGTAGAAAAAAAAAAATGTACTTTTCATTATGTTTCTCAAGTTTGAAGCCAAATGTAACAAACTTAATGCTAAAAACAGGAAATTAAAGGCAATTCCTTATTTACTAAATTTACCCAATTTCGTACCAAATAACAACAACTTTGCTCTGATTCAGCTTTCATTTTCGAGGATTACACAAAAATGGCGAATTGCCCGCAAGCGTTTTTATGCCCCCGCCATTTGAAAAATGGTGGAAAGGGCATATAGTGTTATCCCTGTCCGTTCGTCCGTCTCCGTCCGGGTCCGGCGTTAGCAATTTGCGCTGAAGTTTTTTCAGGCGGGGGCATCCGTGTCCTTAGACACATTTCTAGTTAAATGCTGTTATCATCCACCACTTGTAATACACTCTATAAGGCTTCATTTGGACACAAGAAACACGTAAAGGAAGGAAAATCGGTGTCCTGGTTTAATTGAGACTTCATATTACAGCAATGTTGTTTTCAGTGCTGCATACGCACCTACCCAGTCAGCATTCTACGTAAATCTATATCGGGCCGTCATCGGCCCGTCAGGGTAGCTGACGGGCCGAAGACGGCCCGATGTAGATTTACGTAGAATGCTAGCTGGGTACCCACTGGCACCGGCTTATGTGAAACTCGGTTTCCAATTTAAGTGGAATGTCGTTATCTCGACTTCGCTTAAATTGAATAACAGTGAAAATTTGCTCCCTGTTGACTATGAAACTCGAACAACAGGTAACAAAATATGGTGGAAAAGTGATGACATTGTAAGAGGAATTTCTCCTTTTCTCCACAATATTTTTAATATATCTCTTACTTCAGGCATCAAATTACATACTAATTTGTGAATTGTGGTTGTTCGACTTTTTCCTTAATTTTGCAAATCTGCTATGTAGAGGTAAGGATATTTCGAAGTATTTCAGAGAGCCCTTTTGACTTCGAGAACGAGAATCGATTGTACTAGAATTGGTCAATGATTCCCTTGAATATGAAAATAAACACTGCACAATGTCCGGGAAGACATTTTACGGCTACCACACGTCTCCTTACATCAATCGCAGCGAAGTAAAATAAAATCTATAACGGTACCAATGGAAACAAAGAAGACTTAAAGCGACAAAAATTGAAGACCCGAGTCAATTGAGACCCTTCATATGCCAAATGTAATAATGATTAGTAGTTATAGGAACTTTATCTGGTAGCAAGCAGTTCCTGTCACTGACTTACAGATCAAAGTTATTGTATTGTAATGTCATTATGTGCATACGTTGATTTCAGCGAGGCAAATGCTCTCTGATAACAGATAGTTATTATTTTGTATATTTTCTCCATTTATCGCGTTCAAACGAACAGTAAATCGTGTATGTGCCGCATATACTGTGGTTAACCCTTGCCATGCTGAAGGAATTATGATGTCACGCCTACTTTCTAGTTTTCAGCCAATCCGATTGCTAAACCAAGGTTGTTGTTTCACATACGTAATGACAAACAGTACAGATCAAGATCAGTTGGCTTCTTCAGAAGCCAACTGATCTGGATCTATAATGTTTGCAAAGATAGGGCATATCCAGGTTCACCTGGACTAGGCAAGATAAATACCATTCAACAGATAATTATTTTACACTCTGTTTAGGAAATCTACTGTAGGTAATTATTGTTATCTGTTTAAACTTCAGCTTCTCGGACGTAAGGGAACCCCTGAAGAGTGTGGAAAAATGTGTCTATTTTTAGCAGCTGACGCAACATTTTGCACTGGAGTCGACATGAATATTTCTGGTGGCGCCGAATTGAACTATGGTGTGAAAAGTCCTCTTGCGGAAGACTCATGTTAATTAAATAAGCCGCAACACAAGACAATGTACCTTGCTACATATGTGTTCAGTGAAGATTGAGATCAGAAACTTCAATGGGCGCTTTTTTGATAGCCAAAGATTCAAAACTTCTTTATATGGACAATGGAAACTCTGATCAGACTGCGTGGAATCGCAGGTTAATTTGAGTCTTCGTTGGGCGCACCTGACAGAAGGTTCGATAAGGCGATTCTAATGAGTACATAAATTCATGATAAAATAAAAAAAAAATCCCTCAACTACCCATAAATACTTGCTTTCTTAGGCTATCAATAGAATTTCCTAAGTTTGAATTAGCCATGGTAATCGAGCCATCGGTGTACGAGTCATTTAGGTTATACTGTTTTGAGAAATAAGGTACATATCAATGCATTACGAAAACACGCCTATTCAAATATATTAAAAATTTTATCACCAAAAAAAAGTGAATATTTTCTGATAAAAATTCTGATATTTTACATATTTCTGCTCAAAACATAGATTGTGGGTAGTCGTTAGAACCGCCTTGCCGAGGCGGTTCTAACGAGTACCCACGATCTATGGTTGAAGCAGAAATAAGAAAAATAATGTATACCCCTTTAAAGCCCAGTTTTACTATATAAAAGGGGGGTTTAAGAGGGTCAAAATTATATAGGTATGTTTTCGTTATGGCGAACAACTGTACATCAGTATAAGCTCGGCGTAAAGCTTCACCTGCGTAAAGGTATTATATACATTTTCAAAAGATACAACTCTGTGAAAATTTGATTTGTTCACTTCTGAAAAAGGGTTCTCTTCTTAAAGGAAATTATTTGCTCTCCTTAACTCTTTCCTGTTAGAGTAGACCCCTATTCAGATTTGCTTTATTTATAATATTTGAAGGAATGTTGCTCAAATAAGAATCTTTCGATCTGCAATGGAATACTAGTATGTTGAGTGTACTCATTAGAATCGCCTCGATGAGGCGATTCTAATGAGTGCACACAACATACATTTGCATGATGAAATAGGAGAAAATCTTAAAATATCTATCACTTAATCTTTGTTTTCTTGATTGTCGGAAGAATTTTCTAGGGACTCAAAAACGCGTTCGGCACGGTAAACGAGCTGTCGGTGTTGGAGACCTTGAAGTTTGACTGTATATATATGTAGCACATAAGGCGTAGCATGTTGGGGCTAACCCTCAATAAATGGGACAGTTACAAGTCAAAAACCAGTCAAGATCATTTGCTGCAGCGTGAGAAATTGTACCTTCTGACGTGCGCGCCAAAAGAGCACTGAAATATGCCTGCGCAACCGCGAAGTATGCTCAGTTTTCGTTGTCCGCGTGTAGAAACTTTACATCCTTCGCTCTCCAAACTGCGCCCAGTGAAGGTTCTGACCAGACTGCGCGTCAGAAAACATACCTTCGGACATGTGCGCCTAGCAAAGATTCAGATCAGCCTGCGCATTTGCACAGTCTGATCAGAACCTTCACAATGCACATTTTGAATACCCAAGGATGAAACGTTGCTCCATACATCAGCAGTGCATCACAGAGGCTCTTTGTGGAGCAATAAGGAAATATCTTAATACAGTCTTATCTAGAGCCATGCAGTCATGCTATTTTACCGCATAAATCTGAAAAGCTGCAGACATGTTTATCAAGCACAGTAAGACAGATTTACATAATAAAATGGTTGCTAGGAGTAAACCAAAGTCAATCTGCTAGTTTAGAAACGATAAAATTCTAAAACTTCCCCCTAAATGAATAAAGCTCAGATTTACACATATTTTCACTATACATTATGTTGGAACATGGATGAATTACATAGACTCTCCCTGTGCTTCACATAGTAAAGTTTTGTCTGGGTATTTGTGATCACTGAGCTCATTCCGGGATTTATTTTTGTGAAAATTTATGTGAGAGTCACACACGAGTCTTAACTAGCAGAACCTAGCTAGATGTAATCTGGCCCCCCAAAAAATGATACTTAGCTGTTTCCAGTTATGTTCAAATATCATTCCTCATTTTGGGTCGATTGTTTACAATCGAGCCATAGTATACAAACACACAAATTTCCTTCAGTTAGTTGTCCACGTGATTATCATTTCCCATTGTAATCAAAGCGCGCGGTTGATGAAGTCCAGGTAACGGTTATTTATAGCCGCGCTATTCTTGTCGCAATGACATCAGAGTACAATGTATAGAAGGTTAAGACCTGAACTAGGACAATGACAACAGTGCAGACCCAGATCAGACACCACAGAACGCGGCATCTGATAGCTTTAATTACAGGCAGTTTTGGATTAAACGAAATAGTCTTAGGTCCCGGTTCAGGATCATTTTACCAGCCTACACTCAGAGACAATCGACCACCTAGTGTTGTCAGCGCTTTGATTATCTATTTGTAAACGTATTGCAAAGCAAGTACAAACAACGCATTGACAGTCGCCATGGAAATGTACGCAGACGAACCTCAGCATAACAATAACAGAATCACAACAGACTCATGACCTGAAGCGGCGTCCTTAAACCTTGAAACCTAAGCAAAATGTAACCGACGAAATTCTAAATTTTGTTTTTTGTCAGAAAAAAATAAAATTTTGCATTTCATGCATACGAATCACATGAAAATAAATGTCAAGTCCAATTTAGATAAAATCAAACTTAGAATATCGTCCGCTGCATATCTTCTTGATGCTTTGAGCGTCAATATATTTCTGGTTGGTTGGTGTTGGTTGTTGACTATACTTTTCATATTCCTAATATTTATCTTCGGCCACTTGTGTCTGTTTCTGTTTATTTATAATTCTGCAAAATATTTACTATTTACGGTTAGAATGGACTGAATAAATTGTATAGGCGAATAAATTGATTAAGCAATGTATATCGATGATCTTAACTTTGAAGTTGCTGAGTAAATATATAATGATGTACTTGATGTACTAGTAAGCTGCACGGGCTCAAGTTCATGCATCGTTCATGAGTATGCAAAGTTGTGAATCGCAAGCTGTTCTGTACTTAAAATTCGCTTTCACGAAAAAGCTTGGTCTATGCTTAGCACACTGTGTGCGCTAAGCGTAGACCAAGCTTGTTAGTGAAAGCTAATACTTGGTTATAATATAACTGAGCAGTCCATGCAAAACAGCACTGGACCTCTCCGGAGCAATGACAGATACTTATTTTAACAATAAGACAATAAACTTATTTTTGACACGTGCGAACATGTCAGGAATTACATAAGTACAGGTTGTGTTGTGCACACCTGTCATAAGGTATATTAACTAAGACTGCGCTGCGCCCTCACGCATATGGTACATTAATCCATGTGTGAGGCTCAGTTACAATCAGGTTTCTTATTTCTCCTATCTTGCAAAATAAACATAGCCCTATTATCGTAAAGACATACAGCTATTTTGTGTACATAAACCTGGATATTGCTTGACACAAAACCACTCTGTAACATTTCGAAACTAATTGCATTTTGGCAAAATGCATGCATTTTGCATGGTACTGTTTCATATTTTTGCATGGCAATTGTAATTTATGTTAAGTATATAGCAAACAGATAATACTGACGTATAACTCGGTGAATGTTTACTGTCATGTCAAAGGTTGGACGAGTTCATCCAAAATCCGTTTTTAGGTAAGCATGACTAAAAATAACATCTCGTGCATTTACGGACTTATCCGTGAAGCGTTCGGCGATAGCGCTACGAAAATACCAAATATATACACAATATTCTGTAACAGCGGACGTCGTAGTGTAATGGATACATCGCTAGAGTATGACTGTCTTTAGTAAATTGTCATATTCGCATCTCGCAATCTCTCTCTCTCTCTCTCTCTCTCTCTCTCTCTCTTTGTTGTATTTTACTTTGGAATTTTTATATGAATTGTGGCTTAAACAATATTCATTTTTTTGTGAAAAAAAAAAAAAGAACAGCAAAAAATAAAACAAAACAAAACAAAAAAAAAACAAAAAAAAAAAAAAACGGCTAAAAACCAAAAAAAGTCTGAACAGTGTGAACCCAGAGCAGAACACGGAGTGCTTAGAAATGTTACTGAATGTCTCTCATCTGGAAATTTTAGATAAATAAACTGATAGATGAATGACCTTGTTAATTTTTTGGGGGCAAGTATGGTAAGGTGTCTGAATGTTTTGGGTAAACATGGTATTTTTTCTTTCTTCTTTCTTTTATATACATTTGCAATAAACAACAAGATATTACGTCGATATATCAACACTTTGTCATCATTCAGTCTGATCTGGACCGTTGTCCGCTTAAATTGACGGATACTGTAAAATACATGAATAGACAGGAGCAATCCAGAGAAGATCCAGAAGAGACCGTGTGGAAGCACAGGTTGAGCTTGACCTTCCCTATTCGAATGCAACAAGAGCTCATTACACACATTAAAGACTTTTTTTTTTTATATTAACCTTAGCATGCTGGGTAAGCATTTCAGCAGACAACATTTTGAAATATTTTCCTTATTTTCCCTAGGAAGTAGAATTTGCTATTTCAACATTTCATGCAAACTGTCTGCTCTAAGAAAAAAAAAAACAAAAAAAAAAAAAAACAAAAAAAAACAACAACAAAAAAAAACAACAAAAAAACAAAAACGAAACATAACATCAATTTGTCAACTGCTGAATCTGGCCATAGCGTAGTGAGTGTTAAAACAGCATAAGAATTTTCACATCGCAGATATTGAGGGTAAATACGGTATCCAAAATTTGTCCGTATATCCCATGAAAATGAACTTTTGAGTCAAAGGTTGAGTTTGGGAGCTCGACTGAAGCTCCAGAAACCCCTCTAAATCCGTCTTTGATCATACAAGTCCGCCTACTGACTACTTTTTCTTTACAAAGTTTTATACTATCTTCCCATGTACAGGAGAAACATATACGAATCATGTCATTGGAAAAGGCCTCTGCAGAACATACGAAAAAAGAATTGCTATGAATGACAGAATAATGTAAAAAACAACAACCTCCCCCCACCCCCACCCCCCACCCCCCCCCCCCCCCAAAAAAAAAAAAAAAAAAAAAAAAAAAAAAACGAATAGAAAAAAACAAAAAAAAAAAACAGGAATATATAAAAGAAGAAGATGAAGAAAGAAGAAGAAAAAAAAAAAAAAAAAAAAAAAAAAAAAAAAATCTACAGCACATGGTAGTGTAAGGCGTTCATCCATCCACGTACTAACCGGGTTGGCGTTGCTTAACTTCATTTTAAAGATGGATTTCTTTGTTCCCACCCGATACGGACAAATATGTGGAAGTGTACACGATAAACATTTTATAAACTTGATTAGACTGCCGCCATGGCGAGCTAGCGTTTTTTTTTTTTTTCCATATTATTACCCCTCTGAATTATTGTTGTAAATAAAACTGAGCCACATCCCTACATTAAATGAACATTTTTATTTATTTAATGTGCTAACAAGTGTATTAGAATGCAGGTTTGCACTTGGTCTGCAGGTATTTGACTCAAATATTTCACCATGTATGAAACACTAATTCGTATGTATTATTTCTTCGCAGTGTTTAAGGTCGTCTGTTGATTTCTCTCGAACTCTGCAATCGGATGCGTATGCTGTTTTGGGTTATTTACTGTTCACATGCGGCATATTGCCCCTTTCAAATGGTTGAAGGACGATGTGACAATGCGGGGGTGCGGGAGGAAAGCGAGAGGGAGGAAGGGAAGGGAGGGGCGGGGGCGGGGGCGAGGAATAGGGAGAGGGAGGGAGTGAAGGAGGGGCAGGCAATGGTGGGGCCGAGGGCTCTAATATTCTCTAATACAAAAGGTCTCATTAGTCTCTTCCTTTAAAGTTTTATCTTATTCTTTATAAAATATCTATTATTCTTTAAAATGTCAATTTTACAGGAATTACTGTAAAAAATAAGTACCGTGTTTATCTTAAGTATTCTGACTGACAAGCCTGGGCAATCAATGAAAACCCACAGCAGAATGCAGCTTCTGATCGGGGTCTACACTGTCTCTCGTCCAGCACTTCTTGGACACATCAACAGGTAACCAAATGGACTTTTCCAACTATCAGGGCAAGTATGGTAAGAGCTGAAATGTCTGAATATTTAGGAGAAAACTTCAAATAGAAAAATCCCTGTTCAGACTGCGCGGGTGCCTGTATGATTCTGAGTATTCATTGTTTGCATATGCCAGGTTGGCTCTTTTCTCCTATGTCGATTCATACTACTACTACTCCTACTACAACTACTACTTCTACAACTACCGCTACTACTTCTACTTATGATAATGATAATTGCCCGAATATGAGTAATGGGTATTTTCACAGTTGTGGACAGATTAGACTGCATTAAGTACCATCTAGTACTGATAATACTGTAATAACCCAAAGTACAAACAGGCCTGAGCAACCAATGTAGACCCTAATGAGAATGCGGCGTCGGATCAGGATCAACACTGTTTGCCACTCATCCAGCAACATGTTAGACAAATCCCTGGGTACAAAAATGGTCCTGTTTAAATTTTAAGACAGCTATGACAATGAGGTAAGGAGTCCAAATATTTAGAGCAAATACGGTAAAAATGTTAATACTGCTTATTGTTTAAAATTTATTTTTTTTTATGTAAATAAGGCTTGACATTTCATGAGAATGATACACTTAGATGATTCACATGAAATATAAAGTTTTTTGTGTTTTTTTTTTTTCACGCAGAATGATACAAAACGAAACGTTTTAGAATTATGTCTCAATTTCGAATGGTGCTCTTTTGGCATAACAGTATCAAATGGTTCTGCAGGTGAAATGCAAATGACCTGATCAGATTGTGCAGATGCATGTTACCCTAGCTGTATGCATATAAGTACTCTTTTTGCTCCGATGTGATGCATCCTCCTTTGAACTCTAATCTGGAAGTCAAAAGGTCTAGATATGATGGGGTAAAAATAAATTTTTGTCTTATTTCTCACGGAAACATACGTTGTTTACAAACGCCTTTGCATGGGTGCTTCTGATGAGTTCGTATAACGTATGTTTTTGTTGTATGATAAGCAGAATACCAATAGAATTTGGTTGAAAAAGAATGCCTTTTTGAGATATGACAGTGAACTATAAACAGAGCAACTTTCTTGGCTCTTTTCGCATATTCTATTTCTCTTTGAGTGTTGTGAATAAATTGTCAGCAGACAATATTTTAAAACATGTTTCTGACATTTTCCAGAAAGAAAGAAGTCTTCGCGATTCATGTTGATGATCTACTCAAAAGATTTGCATGAAATGCCAAGCTTTCTTGCTAGTAAAACCAAACAACATTCTTTTGTTGTATGCTGAATTTGCCATCTGCGTGCAAATAACTAAAATTTCTGTTTTGCGTGAGTCCTAACGCATTGAATTTTAAGATGAAAAAATGAGCTATAAACATAAAGATGTAGTAATACAATGACTACACCAAGTAAACACACATTACACAATATCCTTCTAGTTCTGGGCATACAATGTTTGAATGTTAGCAGAGGCGAAAAGGATACTTTTCCATGTCAATTTCTATTTACCGGATGGATAGTTACATCCAAACGGTTTCCCACTGGGTTTCGGCAGATCACGATTCGACTCTCTGATCTGACTAAAAATGCGTTATATTGGTACATGTACTCCACAGATGTTAGCTAACTTCTGCGAACGTGTGTTGGCTACAAAAGAATGTAGCAAAAACAAAGAATACTTTAAAGAACACGTTGAGCTCTGAGAAATCTCCAGGATGTCATGTATTCACGGCCATCTCTGGAATCAGTGCTAAACGGAACCACTCCACTACTGGCTTCATAGTGTTTTGGTACGGTGTAAAATAGTACACAGGAAAATAAAAGAGTTTCCTGCTTATTCGACTGGTTTGACAATGATAAAGAAATTCTGAACACTTTTGATTTATCTGCGGAACTGGCAGACCGCGGGAGAAAATGTCTTTGCAAAGCTTTGATGGACTACTTGTTCTCCAAGAAACCTCAGAGAGAGCATGTGGTCGACGTGAGAACGAAAGTAAGTTGGCGAGTGATGATCTATTCGCTATGTTGTCATATGCTGCTGTGGTGGCGAAATGTATTGTAGCGCGTGTGGGCTGGCTCACAGGATATCCTATATTATGTCAGTTCAGAGGCTTATAATTTTCCCAACGGGGCTATGGTGCTTGAAACAACTTATAGGAGGAAACGTCAGATCATTGGCTAGCCGACTCAAGCAATGACAGGCATTAATCTTATTGTAAAACCGTTGCTACAAATTAAGTTCAGATAAAGAAATGGTTTCAATTTTTATTACCTTTACTGGGGTTTTAACCTTTACCACTCTCTGTGCAAATTCAGCAGACGACGATTTGATAGTTTTCTATTATTTTTTCCAGACAACATGGTTTGACGTTTCAGGGGTTTAATGACTGACTTAAAGCCATATCGTAAGAAAATGATTGCTTTTGCATGTGCGGACAACGAAGGCACAGATCAGCCTGCTCATCCCTCAGCATATCCACGCGATCTTATCAGGCTGTTGCTGTCTGTTCATGTATTCTGCTGCATCTATATATGTACGTGTAAAGCGAAGATTTTGAAAGATTTGGAAAAAAGATAGCATACTAGAGACAAATAGAAAACAAGTGAACAATAAAAAATAATAAAGGAAAAACGTGTAGAAATACACAACAGGATTATTCATACATTCATGTTCCATAACCAGGTTTCGAACTCACACCGTGAACATTTGACCACTGCGTCCAGTTTGATCAACTGTTGTCAGGTGGACATCCATAACCCCTCGGCTATCTTGGCCCAATAATCATTGGCATTATAATTTGTTTAAATGGTTGTTTTATAAAGGGAGCTAATGCGCTGGTTGATACTAAAATGAGACCATCAGGCACAATAATGAGCTCTATTCTAACACTGTAGCTGAATGTCATTATGTTTTATAAATATTTTTTTTAAATAAATAGACTTCTGTTTAAGGAAACAAAGGTTTTGATAACTGAGCGCTGATATCCTCTCATAGAGCTCCGAAGATACCATTTAAAATTAATATTTTATGTATATTTAACGTGCTCAAGCCTGACTATTGTACTAACTACGCGACGATTCGTTAGATTCCGTCTAAAGTTGTCTGGACGGTCATGAACGGGAATCTGCATCAAGCGAATTTCTCCGATGGAAGATTCGCAATGTTAACTCTCCTTCCCCTACACTATATTTTTTTTATTTATGTTATTTTTTTTTGGCCGGGTTTAGGGTCTTTTGGGAATGCCATCTTCTTTTTTTTCTTTGTAATGGGTGTTCACGGTAGAGGGGTAGAGCAATGGGATAATAGAAAACAAAATTAGCTAATTTCTTTCTGAGCAAATCCCGATAATGTCAAGAAAGTTACAATGCTCTTCTCGAACCAATTTAAAGTGCTTGTCATCATTTTTATATCAAAGAAGCACAGCACAAAAAGTACTAAAAACCCACAAGCCAGTTATTCTCGTGCTGCTACTCAATGCAACAGTTTATTACCGCACTTTGTGTTCTCATGTTTTTAAACAAAGCGAACGAAGATTTCTAGCAGAAAGTGTGTATCTTTGTAAGTGACGTTTTGCAGCTACAGAATATAAGGACGAACAGCCCGATGGATTTTTCAAACAAAATGTTTTAATCTTAGAGAAGGCAGTGCTGGAAGAACGTGCAAAACATGATCCCCAGGTTAAATGCATGTTGCCGTGTTTACAAACATATAAAATATGCAATGAAGTGTGTATACTATAACAAATCGTTCTTAATTTCCATTTAACATATTATAAGTGTATGAAAGGTTCGTGTCAGCACGATCAAACGCTACAGAAAAGACGCGGCAAAGTGTGAACCGACTGTCGACCCTTCTGAACTAAGCATAATACCTACTCTATCCCCAACATAGTACTCGCAGCGTTTGAGGCAAGATATATTTGTGGTGCAGTTGACTCAAAAAGTTCATACGCATGCCTGTAAAACGAAAGCAGCAGGCGTTTAAGAGCCTAAAATTCAAATGACTTCATTTATCTCTTGTCGTGATAAAATGGAATTTTCTAGAAAAACGTCCAGATCCGCCTTCGTATCTCCCGAATCGAATCCAGTTTGTTCGAGCATGGCCTTTGCTGTCCTTTCACACATTCTCTGTAAAGTGTTCTATAATTATGTTAGTGAATAAAAACACCTGATTTGACTTTACAGGGGCGCATCCAGAATTATTTATGAGGGGGCTGGGGGTGCGGGGGGCTAGATTTGATCAAATGTCCGTACTTGCCCTACGTATTTGGAAAGACAGGCCTGAGCAAACAGTGCAGACCCAGATCAGACGCCGGAAAATGTGGCGTCTGATCAGGGTCCACACTGATTGCCACTCATCCAGCAATTTTACACAGTCTTACTCGTAGGTTGTCAAAGGGATGTGAAGAGAAGTATAAAGTGAAAAGTAAGTGGTGTGGATATTTAGGGTAAATACGGTATCCAAACTTTATCCATAGCATCCCATGAAAATGAACTTTTGAGTCAAATGTTGGGTTGGGGAGCCCAACTGAAGCCCCAGAATCCGTTTTTGATTATACACATTCGCCAACTGATTTTTTACTTTTTCTTTACAAAGTTTTATACTATCTTCCCATGTACAGGAGAGACATATACATGTCATAGGAATAGGCGTCTGCAGAACGTACGAAAACAGAATTGCTACATGTATGAATGACAGAATAATGAATAAAAAAAAATAATAATAATAAACATGAAAAATCTACAGCACATGGTAGTGTTAGGCGTTCACCCATCCACGTACTAGTGGCGGGCCCCCGTAGCCTAGTGGATAAGAGAGTTGACTCTTAATCCATTAGGTTTCTCACCGCTGTGGTTCGAGCCTAGCTCGGGTCATATGTGGGAAAGCCAAGTTCTGCTTACGGATGGTCAGGTGGTTTTTCTCCGGGTACTCCGGTTTTCGCCCACCTTCGATGAACGATCGGCTCGATATAAGTGAAATATTCTTGAAAGGGCCGTAAAACCCAAATCAAAAAAAAAAATCCACGTACTAGCCGGGTTGGCGTTGCTTAAGTTCATTGTAAAGACGGATTTCTTTGTTCCCACCCGATACGGACAAATATGTGGAAGTGTACACGATAAACATTTTATAAACTTGATTACATATATTAGACTGCCGCCATGGGGAGCTAGCGTGTTTTTTTCCATATTATTACCCCTCCGAATTATTGTTGTAAATAAAACTGAGCCACATCCCTACATTAAATAAACATTTTTATTTATTTAATGTGCTAACGAGTGAAACAGAATGCAGGTTTGAACTTGGTCTGCAGGTATTTGACTCAAATGTTTCACCATGTATAAAACACTAATTCGTATGTATTATTTTTTCGCAGTGTTTAATGTCTTTGGTTGATTTCTCTCGAACTCTGCAATCGGATGTGTATGCTGTGTTGGGTGTTTACTGTTCATATGCGGCATATTGCTCCTGCTCCTTTCAAATAGTTGAAGGACGATGTGGCAATGCGGATGTGGGGGAGGAAAGTGAGAGGGAGGGGTGGCGTGGGGGAGAGGAAAGGGAGAGGGAGGAAGGAAAAGAGGGGCAGGGCGGGATGGGGCCGAGGGCTGTGATATTCTCTAATAAAAAAGGTCTCATTGGTCTCTTCCATTACAGTTTATCTTATTCTTTATAAAATATCTATTATCCTTTAAAATGTCAATTTTACAGGAATTACTGTAAAAAATAAGTACCGCGTTTATCTTAAGTATTCTGACTAACAAGCCTGGGCAATCAATGTAAACCCATATCAGACACAGCAGAATGCAGCTTCTGATCGGGGTCTACACTGTTTCTCGTCCAGCATGTCTTGGACACATCAACAGGTAACCAATTGGACGTTTCTAACTATCAGGGCACGTATGGTAAGAGCTGAAATGTCTGAATATTTAGGAGAAATCTTCAAATAGAAAAATCTCTGTTCAGACTGCACAGGTGCGTGTATAATTCTGAGTATTCATTGTTTGCATATGCCAGGTTGGCTCTTTTCTCCTATGTCAATTCAAACTACTACAACTACTACTTCGACAACTACCACTACTACTTCTACTTATGATAATGATAATTGCCCGAATATGAGTAATGGGTATTTTCATAGCTGTGGACAGATTAGACTGCATTAGGTACCATCTAGTACTGATAATACTGTAATAACCCTAAGTACAAACAGGCCTGAGCAACCAATGTAGACCCTAATAAGAATGCGGCATCTGATCAGGATCAACACTGTTTGTCACTTATCCAGCAACATGTTGGACAAATCACCGGGTACAAGAATGGTCCTGTTTAAATTTTAAGACAGATATGACAATAAGGTAAGGAGTCCCAATATTTAGAGCAAATACGGTAAAAATGTTAATAATGATTATTGTTTTAAATTTATTTATCTTTTTTATGTAAATAAGGCTTGACATTTCATGAGAATGATACTCTTAGATGATTCACATGAAATATAAAGTTTTTTCATGCAGAATGGTACAAAACGAAACGTTTTAAAAGTGTGTCTCAATTTTGAATGGTGCTCTTTTGGCATAACAGTTTCAAATGTGTCTGCAGGTGAAATGCAAAATGACCTGATCAGATTATGCAGATGCATAAGCTGATGTTACCCTAGCTGTATGTATGTATGTTCCATCCTCTTTTGGAACTCTAATTTGGGAGTCAAAAGGTCTAGATATGATGGGATAAAAAATAAATATTTAATATCTTATTTCTCACGGAAACATACGTTGTTTACAAAAACCTTTGCAGGGGTGCTTTTGATGAGTTCGTATAATGTATGTTTTTGTTGTATGATAAGCAGAATACAAATAGATTTTGGTTGAAAAATAATTCCTTTATTTTGAGGTATGAGAGTGAATTATAAAACGGGGCAACTTTCTTGGCTCTTTTCGCATATTCTATAATTCTTTGATTGTTGTGAATAAACTGTCAGCAGACAATGTTTTAAAAGATGTTTCTTGCATTTGCCAGAAAGAAAGAAGTCTTCACGATTCATGTTGATGATCTTCTCAGAAGATTTGCATGAAATGTCAAGCCTTATTGCTAGTAAAAACAAAATAACATTCTTTTATTGTATGCTGAATTTGCCATCTGCGTGCAAATAACTAAAATTTCTGTTTTGCGTGAGTCCTAACGCATTGAATTTTAAGATGGGAAAATGAGCTATAAACATAAAGATTAGTAATACAATGACCACACTAAGTAAACACACATTACACAATATCCTTCTGGTTCTGGGCATACAATGTTTGAATGTTAGCAGAGGCGAAAAGGATACTTTTCCATGTCAATTTTTATTTACCGGATGGATAGTTATATCCAAACGGTTTCCCACTGGGTTTGGGCAGATCACGCTTAGACTCTCTGATCTGACTAAAAATGCGTTATATTAGTACATGTACTCCACAGATGTTAGCTAATCTCTGCGAACGTGTGTTGGCTACAAAAGAATGTAGCAGAAGCAAAGAATACTTTAAAGAACACGTTGAGCTATGAGAAATCTCCAGGATGTCGTGTATTCACAGCCATCTCTGGAATCAGTGCTAAACGGAACCAGTCCACTACTGGCGTCACAGTGTTTTGGTACGGTGTAAAATAGTACGCAGGAAAATAAAAGAGTTTCCTGCTTATTCGACTGGTTTGACAATGATAAAGAAATTCTGAACACTTTTGATTTATCTGCGGAACTGGCAAACCGCGGGAGAAAATGTCTTTGCAAAGCTTTGATGGACTACTTGTTCTCCAAGAAACCTCAGAGAGAGCATGTGGTCGACGTGAGAACGAAAGTAAGTTGGCGAGTGATGATCTATTCGCTATGTTGTCATATGCTGCTGTGGTGGCGAAATGTATTGTAGCTCGTGTGGGCTGGCCCACAGGATATCCTATATTATGTCAGTTCAGAGGCTTATAGTTTTCCCAACGGGGCTATGGTGCTTGAAACGACTTATAGGAGGAAACGTCAGATCATTGGCTAGCTGACTCAAGCAATGACAGGCATTAATCTTTTTGTAAAACCGTTGCTGCAAATTAAGTTCAGATTAAGAAATGGTTTCAATTTTTATTACCTTTACTGGGGTTTTAACCTTTACCACTCTCTGTGCAAATTCAGCAGACGACGATTTGATAGTTTTCCATTATTTTTTCCAGACAACATGGTTTGACATTTCAGGGGTTTAATGACTGACTTAAAGCCATATCGTAAGAAAATAATTGCTTTTGCATGTGCGGACAACGATGGCACAGATCAGCCTGCTCATCCCTCAGCATATCCACACGATCTTATCAGGCTGTTGCTGTCTGTTCATGTATTCTGCTGTATCTATATATGTACGTATAAAGCGAAGATTTTGAAAGATTTGAAAAAATGATAGCATACTAGAGACAAATAGAAAACAAGTGAACAATGAAAAATAATAAAGGAAAAACGTGTAGAAATACACAACAGGATTGTTAATACATTCATGTTCCATAACCAGGTTTCGAACTCACACCGTGAACATTTCTCCACTGCGTCCAGTTTGATCAACTGTTCTCAGGTGGATATCCATAACCCCTCGTATATCTTGGCCCAAAAGTCATTGTCATTATAATTTGTGTAAATAGTTGTTTTATAAAGGGAGCTAATGCGCTGGCTGATACAGAAATGAGACCATCAGGCACAATAATAAGCTCAATTCTAACATTGTAGCTGAGTATCATTATGTTTTATAAATATTTTTTTAAATAAATAGACTTCTGTTTAAGGAAACAAAGGTTTTGATAACTGAGCGCTGATATCCTCTCATAGAGCTCCGGAGATACCATTTAAAATTAATATTTTATGTATATTTAACGTGCTCAAGCCTGACTACTGTACATACTACGCGACGTTTCGTTAGATTCCGTCTAAAGTTGTCTGGACGGTCATGAACGGGAATCTGTATTCTCGTTCCTCAAGCGAATTGCTCCGATGGAAGATTCGCAATGTTAGCTCCCCTTCCCGTACATTATATTTTTTTATTTATTTATTTTATTTTTTTTTGGCCGGGTTGTGGGTCTTTTGGGAATGCCACCATCTTCTTTTTTTCTTCTTTGTAATGGGTGTTCACGGTAGAGCAATGGGATAATAGAAATCAAAATTAGCTAATTTCGTTTTGAGCAAATCCCGATAATGTCAAGAAAGTTACAATGCTCTTCTCGAACCAATTTAAAGTGCTTGTCATCATTTTTATATCAAAGAAGCACAGCACAAAAAGTACTAAAAACCCACAAGCCAGTTATTCTCGTGCTGCTACTCAATGTAACAGTTTATTACCGCACTTTGTGTTCTCATGTTTTTAAACAAAGCGAACGAAGATTTCTAGCAGAAAGTGTGTATCTTTGTAAGTGGCGTTTTGCAGCTACAGAATATAAGGACGAACAGCCCGATGGATTTTTCAAACAAAATGTTTTAATCAAATACAGTACCCCGGTATCTTAGAGAAGGCAGTGCTGGAAGATCGTGTAGAACATGATCCATAGGTTAAATGCATGTTGCCGTGTTTACAAACATATAAAATATGCAATGAAGTGTGTATAACCAATCCTTCTTAATTTCCATTTAACATGTTATAAGCGTATGAAAGGTTCGTGTCAGCACGACCAAACGCTACAGAAAAGACGCGGCAAAGTGTGAACCGACTGTCGACCCTTCAGAACTAAGCATAATACCTTCTCTATCCCCAACATAGTACTCGCAGCGTTTGAAGCAAGATATATTTGTGGTGCAAATGACTCAAAACATTCTAACGCATGCCTGTAAAACGAAAGCAGGAGACGTTTAAGAGCCTAAAATTCAAATGACATCATTTATCTCTTGTCGTGATAAAATGGTATTTTCTAGAAACAAAAGTCCAGATCCGCCTTCGTATCTCCCGAATCGAATCCAGTTTGTTCGAGCATGGCCTTTGCTGTCCTTTTACACATTCTCTGTATAGTGTCCTATAATTCTGTTAGTGAACAAAAACACCTGATTTGACTTTACAGGGGCGCATCCAGAATTATTTATGAGGGGTTTAGGGGTGCGGGGGGCTCGATTTGATCAAATGTCCGTACTTGCCCTACGTATTTGGAAAGACAGGCCTGAGGAAACAGTATAGACCCAGATGAGACGCCGGAAAATGTGGCGTCTGATCAGGGTCACATTGCTTGCCACTCATCCAGCAATTTTTACACAATCTTACTCGTAGGTTATCAGATGGACTTGAAGAGAAGTATAAAGTGAAAAGTAAGTGGTGTGGATATTTAGGGTAAATACGGTATCCAAACTTTATCCATAACATCCCATGAATATAAACTTTTGAGTCAAAGGTTGGGGTTGGGGAACCCGACGGAAGCCCAAGAATCCGTTTTTGATTATACATATTCGCCTTCTGATTTTTTACTTTTTCTTTACAAAGTTTTATACTCTCTTCCCATGTACAGGAGAGACATATACATGTCATAGGAAAAGGCGTCTGCAGAACGTACGAAAACAGAATTGCTACATGTATGAATGACAGAATAATGAATAAAAAATAATAATAAAAATAAACAAGAAACATCTACAGCACATGGTAGTGTAAGGCGTTCATCCATCCACGTACTAGCCGGGTTGGCGTTGTTTAACTTCATTGTAAAGACGGATTTCTTTGTTCCCATCCGATACGGACAAATATGTGGAAGTGTACACGATAAACATTTTATAAACTTGATTACATGTATTAGACTGCCGCCATGGGGAGCTAGCGTGTTTTTTCCATATTATTACCCCTCTGAATTATTGTTGTAAATAAAACTGAGCCACATCCCTACATTAAATGAACATTTTTATTTATTTAATGTGCTAATGAGTGAAACAGAATGTAAGTTTGAACTTGGTCTGTAGGTATTTGACTCAAATATTTCACCATGTATAAAACACTAATTCGTATGTATTATTTTTTCGCAGTGTTTAATGTCTTTGGTTGATTTCTCTCGAACTCTGCAATCGGATGCGTATGCTGTTTTGGGTATTTACTGTTCATATGCGGCATATTGCTCCTTTCAAATGGTTGAAGGACGATGTGGCAATGTGGGTGTGGGGGCGGAAAGTGAGAGGGAGGAAGGGAAGGGAGGGGCGGGGGAGAGAAAAGGGAGAGATAGGGAGGGAAAGAGGGGCAGGGTGGGGTGGGACCGAGGGCTTTGATATTCTCTAATAAAAAATTTCACATTAGTCTCTTCCTTTAAAGTTTATCTTATTATTTATAAAATATCAATTATTCTTTAAAATGTCAATTTTACAGGAATTACTGTAAAAAAATAAGTACCGCGTTTATCTTAAGTATTCTGACTAACAAGCCTGGGCAATCAATGTAAACCCATATTAGGCACAGCAGAATGCAGCTTCTGATCGGGGTCTACACTGTCTCTCGTCCAGCACTTCTTGGACACACCAACAGGTAAGCAAATGGACGTTTCAAACTATCAAGGCAACTATGGTAAGAGCTGAAATGTCTGAATATTTAGGAGAAATCTTCAAATAGAAAAATCTCTGTTCAGACTGCACGGGTGCGTGTATAATTTTGAGTATTATTGTATGTATATGCCAGGTTGGCTCTTTTCTCCTATGTCAATAGATACTACTACTATAACTACTACTTCTACAACTACCGCTACTTCTTCTACTTATGATAACGATAATGGCCCGAATATGAGTGATGGTATTTTCATAGCTGTGGACAGATTAGACTGCATTAGGTACCATCTAGTACTGATCATGAATACTGTAATAATTCTAAGTACAAACAGGCCTGAGCAACCAATGTAGACCCTTATGAGAATGCGGCAGCTGATCAGGGTCAACACCGTTTGTCACTTATCCAGCAACATGTTCGACAAAACACCGGATACAAAAATGGTCCTGTTTAAGTTTTAAGACAGATATGACAATGAGGTAAGGAGTCCCAATATTTAGAGCAAATACTGTAAAAATGTTAATAATGATTATTGTTTTAAATTTATTTTTTTATGTAAATAAGGCTTGACATTTCATGAGAATGATATTCTTATTTTGAATGGTGCTCTTTTGGCATAACAGTATCAAATGTTTCTGCAGGTGAAATGCAAATGACCTGATCAGATTATGCAGATGCATAGGCTGATGTTACCCTAGCTGTATGTATGTAAGTACCCTTTTTGCTCCGATGTGATCCATCCTCCTTTGGAACTCTAATTTGAGAGTCAAAAGGTCTAGATATGATGGGGTAAAAAATAAATATTTATCTTATTTCTCACGAAACATACGTTGTTTACAAACGCCTTTGCAGGGGTGCTTTTGATGAGTTCGTATAACGTATGTTTTTGTTGTATGATAAGCAGAATACCAATAGATTTTGGTTGAAAAATAATGCTTTATTTGAGATATGAGAGTGAATTATAAAACAGAGCAACTTTCTTGGCTCTTTTTGCATATTCTATAACTCTTTGAGTGTTGTGAATAAACTGTCAGCAGACAATGTTTTAAAAGATGTTCTTACATTTTCCAGAAAGAAAGAAGTCTTCACGATTCATGTTGATGATCTTCTCAGAAGATTTGCATGAAATGTCAAGCCTTCTTGCTAGTAAAAACAAAATAAAATTCTTTTATTGTATGCTGAATTTGCCATCTGCGTGCAAATAACTAAAATTTCTGTTTTGCGTGAGTCCTGACGCATTGAATGTTAAGATGGAAAAATGAGCTATAAACATAAAGATTAGTAATACAATGACTACACTAAGTAAACACACATTACACAATATCCTTCTGGTTCTGGGCATACAATGTTTGAATGTTAGCAGAGGCGAAAAGGATACTTTACCATGTCAATTTTTATTTACCGGATGGATAGTTATATCCAAACGGTTTTCCACTGGGTTTGGGCAGATCACGCTTCGACTCTCTGATCTGACTAAAAATGCGTTATATTAGTACATGTACTCCACAGATGTTAGCTAATCTCTGCGAACGTGTATTGGCTACAAAAGAATGTAGCAGAAGCAAAGAATACTTTAAAGAACACGTTGAGCTCTGAGAAATCTCCAGGATGTCATGTATTCACAGCCATCTCTGGAATCAGTGCGAAACGGAACCAGTCCACTACTGGCGTCACAATGTTTTGGTACAGTGTAAAATAGTACACAGGAAAATAAAAGAGTTTCCTGCTTATTCGACTGGTTTGACAATGATAAAGATATTCTGAACACTTTTGATTTATCTGCGCACGCGGGAGAAAATGTCTTTGCAAAGCTTTCAGGTACTACTTGTTCTCCAAGAAACCTCAGAGAGAGCATGTGGTCGACATGAGAACGAAAGTAAGTTGCCGAGTGATGATCTATTCGATATGTTGTCATATGCTGCTGTGGTGGCGAAATGTATTGTAGCGCGTGTGGGCTGGCTCACAGAATATCCTATATTATGTCAGTTCAGAGGCTTATAATTCTCCCAACGGGGCTATGGTGCTTGAAACGACATGCAGGAGGAAACGTCAGATCATTGGTTAGCTGACTCAATGACAGGCATTTAACTTTTTGTATAACCGTTGCTGCAAATTAAGTTCAGGTTAAGAAATGGTTTCAATTTTTATTACCTTTACTGGTGTTTTGACCTTTACCACTCTCTGTGCAAATTCAGCAGACGACGATTTGATAGTTTTCTATTATTTTTTCCAGACAACATGGTTTGACGTTTCAGGGGTTTAATGACTGACTTAAAGCCATATCGTAAGAAAATAATTGCTTTTGCATGTGCGGACAACGAACGAACAGATCAGCCTGCTCATCCCTCAGCATATCCACGCGATCTTATCAGGCTGTTGCTGTCTGTTCATGTATTCTGCTGTATCTATATATGTACGTATAAAGCGAAGATTTTGAAAGATTTTTAAAAAAATAGCATACTAGAGACAAATAGAAAACAAGTGAACAATAACAAATAATAAAGGAAAACGTGTAGAAATACACAATACGATTATTTATACATTCATGTTCCATAACCAGGTTTCGAACTCACATCGAGAACATTTGACCACTGCGTCCAGTTTGATCAACTGTTCTCAGGTGGACATCCATAACCCCTCGGCTATCTTGGCCCAATAGTCATTGGCATTATAATTTGTTTAAATGGTTGTTTTATAAAGGGAGCTAATGTGCTGGTTGATGCTAAAATGAGACCATCAGGCACAATAATAAGCTTTATTCTAACACTGTAGCGGAATATCATTATGTTTTATAATTATTTTTTTTTAATAAATAGACTTCTTTTAAGGAAGCAAAGCTGTTAATAACTGAACGCTGATATCTTCTCATAGGGCTCCGGAGATACCATTTAAAATTAATATTTTATGTATATTTAACGTGCTCAAGCCTGACTACTGTACTTACTACGCGACGTTTCGTTACATTCCGTCTAAAGTTGTCTGGACGGTCATGAACGGGAATCTGCATTCTCGTTCCTCAAGCGAATTTTTCCGATGGAGGATTCGCAATGTAAGCTCCCCTTCCCCTACACTATATGTTTTTATTTATTTATTGTTTTTATTTTATTTAGCCGGGTTGTGGGTCTTTTGGGAATGCCACTATCTTCTTTTTTTTTCTTTGTAACGGGTGTTCACGGTAGAGGGGTAGAGCAATGGGATAATAGAAAACAAAATTAGCTAATTTCTTTCTGAGCAAATCTCGATAATGTCAAGAAAGTTACAATGCCCTTCTGGAAACCAATTTAAAGTGCTTGTCATAATTTTTATATCAAACAAGCACAGCACAAAATGTACTAAAAACCCACAAGCCAGTTATTCTCGTGCTGCTACTCAATGCAACAGTTTATTACCGCACTTTGTGTTCTCATGTTTTTAAACAAAGCGAACGAAGATTTCTAGCAGAAAGTGTGTATCTTTGTAAGTGGCGTTTTGCAGCTACAGAATATAAGGACGAACAGCCCGATGGATTTTTCAAACAAAATGTTTTAATCAAATACAGTACCCCGGTATCTTAGAGAAGGCAGTGCTGGAAGATCGTGCAGAACATGATCCATAGGTTAAATGCATGTTGCCGTGTTTACAAACATATCAAATATGCAATGAAGTGTGTATACTATAACCAATCCTTCTTAATTTCCATTTAACATGTTATAAGCGTATGAAAGGTTCGTGTCAGCACGACCAAACGCTACAGAAAAGACGCGGCAAAGTGTGAACCAACTGTCGACCCTCCAGAACCAAGCATAATACCTACTCTATCCCCAACATAGTACTCGCAGCGTTTGAGGCAAGATATATTTGTGGTGCAATTGACTCAAAAAGTTCTAACGCATGCCTGTAAAACGAAAGCAGGAGACGTTTAAGAGCCTAAAATTCAAATGACTTCATTTATCTCTTGCCATGATAAAATGGAATTTTCTAGAAACGAAAGTCCAGATCCGCCTTCGTATCTCCCGAATCGAATCCAGTTTGTTTGAGCATGGCCTTTGCTGTCCTTTCACACATTCTCTGTAAAGTGTCCGATATTTCTGTTAGAGAACAAAAACACCTCATTTGACTTTACAGGGGCGCATCCAGAATTATTTATGAGGGGGGTTGGGCAGCGGGGGCTGGGGGGTTCGATTTGATCAAATGTCCGTACTTGTATTTGGAAAAACAGGCCTGAGCAAACAGTAGGGACCCAGATGAGACGCAGGAAAATGTGGCGTCTGATCAGCGTTCACTCTGCTTGTCACTCATCCAGCAATTTTACACAGTCTTATTCGTAGGTTATCAAATGGACTTTTTAGGGTAAATACGGTATCAAAATTTATCCATACCATCCCATGAAAATGAACTTTTGAGTCAAAGGTTGGGTTGGGGAGCTCGACTGAAGCCCAAGAAACCCCTCTGAATCCGTCTTTGATTATATATATTCGCCTACTGATTTTTTACTTTTTCTTTCAAAGTTTTATACTATCTTCCCATGTACAGGAGAGACATATATGAGTCATGTCATAGATAGACGATGTGGCAATACGGCAGGTTGGGGAGGAAAGTGAGAGGGAGGAAGGGAAGGGCGGGGAGGGGCTGGGGAGAAGAAAGGGAGAAGGAGGGAGGAAAGGAGGGGCGGGGCGGAGGGCTCTGATATTCTCTAATAAAAAAAACCTCATTAGTCGCTACTTTAAACTTTTATCTTGTTCTTTATAAAATAACTGTTATTCTTTAAAATGTCAGTTTTACAGGAATTACTGTAACTACTGAGAAATCCCCAGGATGTCGTGTATTCACAGCCATCTCTGGAATCAGTGCTAAACGGAACCAATCCACTACTGGCGTCACAGTTTTTTGGTACGGTGTAAAATAGTACACAGGAAAATGAAAGAGTTTCCTGCTTATTCGACTGGTTTGACAATGATAAAGAAATTCTGAACTCTTTTGATTTAGCTGCGCTACTGGCAGACCGCGGGAGAAAATGTCTTTGCAAAGCTTTGCGGGACAACCTGTTCTCTAAGAAACCTCAGAGAGAGCATGTGGTCGACGTGAGAACGAAAGTAAGTTGCCGAGTGATGATCTATTTTCTATGTTGTCGTATGCTGCTTTCTCCTTCCCACCCCTCCCCGCCCTTCCTTTCCTCCCTTTTACTCCCCCCCCCCCACCCCCGCATTGCCACATTCGTCCTTAAACCATTTGAAAGGGGCAACATGCAGCATGTGAACAGTAAATACCCAAAACAGCATACGCATCCGATTGCAGAGTTCGAGAGAAATCAGCCAAAGACATTAAACACAGCGATAAAATACCACATACGAATTAGTGTTTCATACATGCTGAAACACTTGAGTCAGATACCTGCAGACCAAATTCAAACCTGCTTTCTGTTTCACTCGTTAGCACATTAAATAAATAAAAATATTTATTTAATGTAGGGATGTGGTTCAGTTTTATTTTCTACAATAATTCAGAGGGGTAATAATATGGAAAAAAACACGCTAGCTCCCCATGGCGGCAGTCTAATACATGTAATCAAGTTATAAAATGTTTATCTTGTACACTTCCACATATTTGTCCGTATCGGATGAGAACAAAGAAATCCGTCTTTACAATGAACTTAAGCCACGCTTTCCCGGCAAGTATGTGGATGGGTGAACGCCTTATACTTTCATGTGCTGTAGATTTTTCATTTTTATTTATTTTTTTTTTTCATTATTCTGTTATTCATAGTAATTCTGTTTTCGTATGTTCTGCAGACGCCTTTTCCTATGACATGACTCGTATATGTCTCTCCTGTACCTGGGAAGATAGTATAAAACTTTGTAAAGAAAAAGTAGTCAGTAGAAGGATATGTAAAACCAAAGACGGATTCAGAGGGGGTTTCTGGGGCTTCAGTCGAGCTCCACAACCCAACCTTTTTGCTCGACCCCCTACCGTGAACACCCATTACAAAGATTAAAAAGAAGATGGTTGCATTCCCAAAAGTCCCACAACCCGGCCAAAAAAAAAAAAAAAAAAAAAAAAAAAAAATAAAATAAAATAAAATAAAATAAAATAGATAAAAAAAAAAAAAAAAAAAAAACAAACAAAAAAAAAAACAAAAAAAAAAAAAACAAAAAGAAAACAAAAAAACAAACAAACAAAAAAAAAACAACAAAACAATATAGTGTAGGCGAGGGAGTTAACATTGCGAATCCTCCATCGAAGAAATTCGATTGACGAACGAGAATGCAGATTCCCGCTCTTGACCGTCCAGACAACTTTAGACGGAATCTAACGCAACGTCGCGTAATAAGTACAGTAGTCAGGCTTGAGCATGTTAAATATACATAAAATATTAATTTTAAATGGTATCTCCGGAGCTCTAAGAGAGGATTTCAGCACTAAGTTATTAGCAGCGTTGTTTCCTTAAAAAGAAGTCTATTTATTTAAAAAAAAATATTTATAAAAAATAATGATATTCAGCTACAGTGTTAGAATAGAGCTTGTTATTGTGCCTGATGGTCTCATTTTAGTATCAACCAGCGCATTAGCTCCCATTTAAACAAATTATAATACCAATGACTATTGGGCCAAGATAGCCGAGGGGTTATGGATGTCCACCTGAGAACAGTTGATCAAACTGGACGCAGTGGTCAAATGTTTGGTGTGAGTTCGAAACCTGGAACATGAATATATGAATAATCGTGTTGTGTATTTCTATACGTTTTCCTTTATTATTTTTTTTTGTTTACTTGTTTTCTATTTATCTGTATGCTATTTTTTCTTTCAAAATCTTCGCTTTATACGTACATATATAGATACAGCAGAATACATGAACAAAGCACTGAAGTAATCCGAACCCAGTGACAAAACTTTTTGCAGGACCCTCGAATCAATAATTTAGTGATGTTGGTGTTTCCCTCTTAAAGGTATGTTGAGTATACTTATTAGAATCGCCTTGATGATGTGATTCTAATAAGTACATACAACATACGATTCCATGACAATGTAAGAAAATTTTCTTAGAGATTTGTTTTCTTTAATTTCCGGTAGAAATTCGTAGGGACTAAAAAACGAGTTCGATAAACAGCTATCGAGGTTCGAACTATTGAGGTTCGACTGTACGTTGGTTAATGTTGTTTTTCTTTTGTGTCTTTCCTTTGACCAATACCTTATTCAGCTTCCCATACGTGTCCTGTACTGAACAACTTGGACACTAATAAACGACACAAAATGACCTACAAGGGTTGACGTGTCGTTAAACCCGAACACAATCAATAGGACACTAATATATACATGTTCGTGTGAATACGCTATACCCCGAGATGATGAGCATTGTCATTCAAAACATACCAATACTTACATATAAGAACAACGACGCATGTGCCAAACGTGGCATTCCAATCTGTTGGCAAACATGGCCTGTGGCCAGTCAGATTTGTATGGAAATGTTTTTAAATATAGGACAAATTTTGGGAAATCCATTTTTTTATTACTTAAATCAAGGGTAATAAACTTCGCAATCCTCTTTAAACCTTAAAGCTCCAAGAAAAACTGCATCTGAAAATGTCTTCTGTTTATGTCGTCTGCTGAATATTCTTGCAAACTTCTCAAAGCTATCTTTTGCTTACCGGCAAACAGTGTGGACCCAGATCTGGGCCCACACTGTTTGCAGAAATGACTTTTAAAATCACAAGCAGAAGACAAAGCAGACGACAATTGTTGTGATTGGCGCTTTAAGGGTTGCATGACGGTGGCTCAGGACTAAGATTCGATCTTACCCTTAATAAGAGTGATATGACTTTTGTACCAGCCCACCTTGGTTCAGCTAGTGATTTTCCTTATCTCTGTCTATCAATGTCTCAGATGTTTGTTACGAACCCTCATCCTTTCTTGATCACAGTGATTTAGTGTTACATGTTTTTCTGTGATGTTTTAAAGAACGAGTAACAGTGATCCTTTGTTACAACGACAACACTTGTTCCCAAATACGTTGCAATTCAAATACATTTGCTGTTGTACGGAATTCCTAAATGAGCAGATTGATCGTATGTACGAAAGGTCTTTTTTTTTCTTATTTTATCATAGAAAATATGTTTTTGATATTTGTCAGAATCACCTCACTAAGGTAAATTTATCAAATATCCAAAGCATGTGTTTCTTTAATGTATTAAATACAGTATGCGTGCATAATTTATGACTAATTATTCCCTCTTTAGCACAGGTTCCGTGACAGTCAAATTGTCATTATAACGAATTTTGTCGTTGTATCGAGTGTCGGTAGACAGAGAGTTGTCTATATGTAGCCTCTATGCGTGTGTAGCAATTATTTTGTATTTTGTACAACTCTTGAACCAACAGTGAAGAGTTGGTAAAGCTGTAGTTCTACTATAGCCTCTTTATGCAAGTGGAGCAATTATTTTGTATTTTGTACAACTCTTAAACGAACAGTGAAGATTTGGTAAAGCTGTAGTTCTACTGTGCTTCGGAAAGACGTTTTTCGCTTGGCGTTTTACTATAAATAGAAACACTGATTTTTGATTGACAATGGTTTATTAGAAAACATTTGTCTTTTCTGTTTTATCTTTTTTGTTTTCAACTATTCACCATAGAATTAATTTTATGGCCAAAATTATGTCTGTCCTATGCAATTTCTATAGTAAACTGGATTTTTGTTAAACTTGTTCTTAGAAAATTAATTTTTCTTTATGGACTTTAAATTATTGATAAGCAATAACAATATTCTGAATATTACAGAAATTTTGAACGGCTGGAACTTGTTGAAAACCTGCATCTAAACTTCCATACGTATCAAATTTTGCATAATTTACAGTCCTATACTATGGGGAACTGTATTTTTTATTATTATTATTGCGATCAGCCACCGTCTGTCTGTCCGTTCGTCCACAATCTTTAAACAACATTTCCTCCTAAACCACTGATTGCATTTGACCAAACTTGGATACTTGGTTGGAATGATACTTGGTTGGTCTTCTTTCAAAGTTGTTCAAATGGTTCCGGTCCATTGCATATCTATGTCACAGGAGCTAAAAATAGATTTTTTAACTGAAAACTTAAAGTATCTTATTGTCAAAAACAACTGGACCGATTTCAATAACATTTTGTGATCCTCTAGCAAGATTGTTCAAGCCATTTGGATTCGTCAAAAAACATGACCGCCAGGGGAGCGGGGCTTATTTTCGCTGTATATCTATATAGAAAGCTTTAAAAATCTTCTTGTCAGAAACCACTGGCCCGATTTCAATTTAACTTGGCAGGAATATTTCTTTTGTAAGCCTCTACCAAGATTGTTTAAGCCGTCATGATTCGACAAAATAGAAACAGGGCCGCCAGGGGGAGGAGCTTATTTTCCCTATATACCTATAATGAAAATTTTAAAAATCTTCTTGTCATAAACCACTGGAACGATCTAAACATAACTTGGCAGAAAAATTTCCTTGGCGACCTTCTACCAAGATTGTTCAAGCCGTTATGATTTCTCAAAAAACATGGCTGCTAGGGGGCGGGGCTTAATTTCCTTATATATCTATATAGAAAACTTTAACAATTTTCTTGTCAGAAACCACTGGACCGATTTCAATATTACTTGGCAGAAATGTTTCCTTGGTAACCCTTTAGCAAGATTGCTTAAGCCCTCATTATTTGTCAAAAAACATGGCCGTTAGGGGGGGCGGGGCTTATTTTCCTTATATATCTATACACAAAACTTTAATGATCTTCTTGTCAGAATCCACTAGACCGATTTCAATATAACATTGCAGGAATGTTTCTTATATAACTCTCTACCAAGATTACTCAAGTTTTTATGATTCGTCAAAAAACATGGCCGCCAGACGATCATAGTTGATTTTTTTTTTTTTTTTTTTTTTTTTTTTTTACATAGCTCTGATAACGTCTATAATGTGTTTTTATCGTTGTGTATTGCGATAATTTATATAATTACAACCTTTCATAAATTATAACATTTTTCACTATACTACGATCTATAGGGAGCTAAGTAATGCCTGACAGATTAGTTTCCCGGCGTATTGATGCTTTGCATCAATGTTTTCTTGTTTTCTATTTTGATGTTATTTCTGACTTTAGGTTACCGATTTATTCTCGGCGAATACTGGATGACGCTCTTGGTTATTTTTGTCCTCGTATTGTTTACAGATGGTATCATTTAATTGAGCCACAACATCAGAAAACGTACCTTCGGACATATGCACCCAGCAAAGATTCAGATCAGCCTGCGCATCCGCGCAGTCTGAGCAGAATCTTCACCCGGCGTATCTTTAATATCCAAGGGTATAAAGTATCTTCATGTGAACAACGAAGGCTCTGATCAGACTGCTTCGAAGCGCAGGCTGATTCGAGTCTTTGTTGCGCGCACATTTGGAAGGTGCGTTTTCTTACCTAGATGCTGAATTTATCATCTTTTATTTGATAGTCTGTTTCAATATCCCATTGTAGTCTGATGACCCCTAAAAGCATCACGAAAACATGCCTATATAATTTTTACCCACTTAAACCTCACTTTTATATAGTAAAACTGGGGTTTACAGGGGTATACATTATTTTTCTTATTTCTGCTCAAAAACATAGATCGTGGGTACTCGTTAGAACCGCCTCGTCGAGGCGGTTCTAACGTGTACCCATAATCTATGTTTGAGCAGAAATATGGAAAATATCAGTTTTTTTTTTTATCTGAAAATTTTCTGTATATTTTGAATATCTGGAAATTTTCTGTAAATTTTGAATAGGCGTGTTTTCGTAATGGGTAATTGGCAAATGGTGCAGACCCATGTCAGATGCAACAGAACGCGGCGTCTGATCAGATTCTCCACTGTTTGCGAATAGTTCAATCATTTTTCTGTAGGAATTCCTAAATCACATAGCCTGACATACCTAAAATCAAAATTAGAATTTTCCAATATATAGTGTTGGGGAGTTCATTCAGTCTACAATTGGTTAATTGCTGTGTATCATTTTGTAGAAAAGGTAAGAGAAAAGTCCAGGGAGTGACACAATCACAAACCGTAGCCCTTCCCAGGCACCAAGAGGAAGAGGAAACAGACAAACCAAACAAGCGCGAATCGAACAAACGTACGAAAAGCACTAAGATTTAGCTCTCCCTTCCCCAAGCGAGGTAATCGCAGTGCTAAAAGGACTGAAAAATGCAATAACAAAGTAAATCCTTCACCTCTGTATGACCAGATCGTACCCTAAGTCGTACATTTGTATTTATTAGGTCAATGACTCCATTTAAATACTTAGGATGTTATGGGCAAACTCGGTAGACGACAAATTAATTATAGATATTTTCTGTCTATTTTTACCTAATGTTTCAAGCAAATTGTCTCCAAAGGGGACAATTTGCATAAACTGTCAAATCCTATTTTCTGGGGAAAAAATAAGAATATATTTCAAAATGTCGAATTTTGTACCCAGCATGCTTAATGTTAACAGATAACAAATTGGCCGATGGCTGATAAAAGGACCTTAGCACAAATGCAAACAGCGGCATTCAAGACTAGCCTGCGCATCCGCGCAGTCTGGTCAGGATCTTCGATGTTTGCCTACACAATATAGGGACATTGTTGAAGATATAGGACTTATAGTGAAGATCTTGACCTGAGGCGTGGCTGCGCAGACTGGTCCGGGGCTTTCCCATTTGTATATGACCTCAGGGCCTTTTTGTAAGCCAGCGGCCCAAATATGTTGTGAGTTACTTATATAATGGAAAGCGGTCAAATTGACCAATAATGAAGTGTCTAGTAAAATGTACATTGCATAGTGTTTGGTATACATATACAGGTAACTAATAATTATTTCCCGGTTCGTTATTATGTCCCTGCACCATGTGTGTGTGTGTGTGTGGGGGGGGGGGGGGCTATTGTTTTTTAGTACGGATCCTGTCGGCGTCGGCGTCCTGGCCGGCGTCGGCGTAGCCTTTTGTACGCACTCTATTTCCTTAATGAATGGATAGATTTTAGCCAAATGTACAATTTTCAAGGTAACACGAGGTGTTAGATTGTTGGAAAATGGTTGGAGAATGGCTTGTCTGCATTCAATCTCCCAAAGGAATAAATGGATTTTGACCAAACTTGCTGGGACATGTAAAAAATGATTAGATTTTGGTGACCTTGACCTCTTTTAAAAGTTCACATGAGGGCTACGATTGTTGGAAAATGGCTTTTCTGCACACTATCTCCTGAATGAATGGATGGATTTTGACCAAACTTGCAATATCTGTTGTTGAGACAGAAACAAGAACTGATTTCAGGGTCAAAGATTTTGGAAAATGGCTGGTCTGCACCCTATCTCATGTGGGAATCGATAAATTTTGACCAAACCTATAAGTTGTATTGTTGTGACCTTGACCATATTTTCAAGGTCACACAAGGTCATACAAGGTCTTAGCACAGATATATTGTTGGGACAAGGACTGATTTGGTTTGGGTGACCATGACCCCCTTTTCAAGGTCATACAAGGTCTTAGAATGTTGATAAATGGCTTGTCTGCCCCATATTGCCATATGTTTTTAGGGTATGTCACAGATATTTTTATTTCCTCTGAAAAGAAGCATTTCATGAAAGACTAAAGCCCAAAACAATACTAAAATTATTACTGCACCCCCACCCCCTCCCCCATCGACCACACACACAAAAAATAGAGACATTATAGAAACAACCTATTTCAACAATATGTCTGTTCAAACTGGTAGGGGACATACGTTTTCCTCTGAAAACTGTTCTAGTTTATGCCCTTTTTTCAGAGCGAAGTAATAACATTTTTCCTTGTCCGTCCGTACATCCGTAAGTCCGTGAAATGTAGCTCTTATTAACCTATTAAAGGCTGGAGACCCCTGATTGGGTACAGTGTATATACCCTACAACTTCAGTGATATGAATACCGATGACTCGTTTACCGTTGCTGATTCAAACTCGTTTTTAATCCCTAGGAAATTCTTCCGATAACTCAAGAAAACACATATTTAGCCACATCGAGGCAATTCTAATAATAGCATTCAACATACTATTTTTATAGAGAATCGATTTAACCCTAATTGCCTCCTGACGTGACGCTTTGATTAACCCTGTGACTCGAACTACCCATGTCTAGAACAAATTTCTGTGGTCTCAGAAATGTTCGAGGCATTGAAGTTCGACTATATCAAAATTGATTGAGAATACTCCAAACTCGCCATATATCATATAATTTGGAGTTGAAACCCAGTAAGCATTCTTTATAAATCTATAGTGGGCCAATGTCGGTCCGTCAGCTACCCTGACAGGCCGATAACGGCCCGCTATAGATTTATAAAGAATGCTATCTGGGAAGTTTCAAGCCAAATAAAACACAGACCAAAAAAGGTTACATGTATATCGCCGATTAGTGCACCGGAAAAGTGCTCTCAAACCTCCTCTATATCAACAGTTATCTTAATATTCAAATATAAATGTCAAGAAACTAGAGACAAGGATGTAGTGAAAAGTAATACAAAAATGACAGATGTGGAAAATTTTCAATTAAATGTGTTCTGTAAGCGCCTTCTTATCATTAATGCTTTACACCCCAGCAATACACAAGGCTTTAAAATGTTTATAAATATGTAGTCAGGTAGAAAAAAATAGCATATTGGAGAAACTGTTTAATTATGTAATATCAAACCGCTCAATTTACATACCATTGAGCCCCCTCAGGCGAAAGAAAATGGATTTGAGCATGCGCAATAAGAGCGGATTCACATCATCCTGCCCGTGCATTAACCGGCGAAAAGCCGTGTATTAACAAGGCAATTCACGCGCTGTTAATGCACGGCTACGCAACTTTCAATATGTACGTACCGGGGCCACAGATTTGAAGCCGTCACGAGACGTTTACTGCCCGGCCCTAGAACGAGCATAGTCAGTGGAAATTACGTTCGCGAGACATCGGTGAAAAGGCGAAACAAAATAGTGCAAGAAATAACGCGAAGTGTAGCAAATGTTCTCAGTTTTTATGCAATAATAGCGATCAAACGTGGTTTTTCAATGCATTAACATTCGCCAGGTCCCTTGGGAGGTGTTGAAAACCGCGGCCTTCGGCCCGTGTCATGCTGAATAAATTAAGATGCCACGCCTGCATGTACTTTCATTTGTGCAAGAATAAATCAATGCCCATATGTATCCCAAACCATCAATTATACAAAATACATGTAACGCTTCAAAGACTGCCGATCGGTACATCGATTAATAATATTCGCGTGTGAATGACTGCGTTTATATACATTAAATTTTGTAATTGCGACACACCACGTCAAAATTTGTTCGAGACATATGCGGCGGAAGCCCAGCTCGCCTGCAGTCAGCTTAAGGTCTTCGCTATCCCCTTAAGAATACTATAACTATAAAATGCATTACAAGACAGCAAGTACCCTGATGAGGCTGTGCCAAAAGCCAGGGTGATCTGAAAATTTCCTTTTCTCGCATGTCGAAGGCACAGTTTCACTTCGTTTTCCCACTTGTTCATGCATATAACATAACGAAATCATCTGAGTTTTCATTGTAAGTGATCTAACCATGTAGTTACATGTATGAGTCGCAACACATCATTTTCTGCGCCCAGCTTTAAACTGATCAATCTGCGCAGGCTGATCAGAGTCTTCGCTATCCGCCTGAAGACGATTTGGCTACTTGGCAAAAAGAGTGCCCTGCGATGACTCTGATCAGACTGGATGCGCAGGCTGATCCGAGTCTTCACTGGGCGCACATATAATTTTATATGTAACGCTGTGGCCCGGCTCATGTGTAAACGTGTGTCGCCTTTGTACTTTGTTTATCAGGAAGTGTATAATACATGAAATGGTTTGTAATACTATTGTACATGTACGGTATGTGTTGTTTTCATTTTCTGTTTCTTCTTTATAAATTTAGACCGTTAGCACATTGTACGCTAAACCATCATATTAAATTCAATGATTTTTCTCTATTTTTCACCGAAAGTACGTCTTGGAGTTTGATCTGAATTGTATCATTCGGAGACAATTCATTAAAGGCAAATACCGTAATGGGGTTATGTAATAGTAGACACCTAATACTGAGGCATATCTTTATAGAGTCAGTGGCACTTGTCCTCTGAGGAGGTTAAGATAAATGGACATTCCAAGGGAGCAAATTATTTCCTTTTAGAGTACCCTCTTTTCAGAAGAAGACAATACTGTTTTAGCAGAGAGGCATGCCCTTAAATGTACCTGTTCCCCTCCCCCATTCCTTGAACACCAGACCGATATACGGTTAAGTCTCGATGTGTTCGATGGCTCGTTTACCTTAGATGATTCGAACTCGTTTTTTAGTCCCTACGAAATTCCACCGATAGCTCAAAAAAAAAAAAAAAAAAAAAAAAAAAAAAAAATAAAAAATAAAGTATTTAGGGGGAATTTTCTTATTGTATCAGAAAATTGTATGTATTAGTATTTCTCCACAGTCTGGAGCCCCTACACCAAGGACTACATTCGTAAGATCGAGATGGCTCAACGCAGTGCAGCCAGGTATGTCACGAACCGATACAGGAACACAAACAGTGTGACCTCCATGCTTGAACATCTTGAATGGGAGTGTCTAAAAGTTTGGCGTGCCAAACACCAACTTACCATGCTTTTCAAAATTGCACATGGCCTTGTGCACATACCAGCTGCCGACTACCTCACACTAGCATAAAAAAGGACTAGATCACAGTACTCCTTGAAATTCCGATTAAGTCCTGCTTCCAGAGGTTACTATAAATAGTTTCTTCCCGCGTACTGTTGGACACTGGAATTCTGTATCAGCCAATGTGGCTGAAGCTCCCAGTTTGGTATCCTTCAAACTAGAGCTCTCCTCTGTGTCACTTTTAACTATCAGGACCGCTCTTGTAAGTAGCTCAAGTGAGGTTCTTAAGCTATGCTGGCGGGGACTTCGGACACTCTGGTGTCGGTACAGGAGTCAGATTGGTGAAGGGCTGATGCGTAAATACGAGTATGCAACGGCCTAAACTTATTTGTTTCTGGCTTTCTATCAAATCTGTTTATTTCTGTTATGTCATGCTCTCTCTTTCTCATGCATCGAACCCCCGCGCTACAATAGTCAAGTATGACGGCTGCGCGTACGATGTAGATGTAGATACGTGTATTCATTAAAATCTCCTCATCGAGGTGATTCTAACGAGTACACTCACAATACAATTATTGCATTATAGATAAAAAAGACTTCCTTAAATTTTCACGATTTGCTCCCTGACCTGGCGCCATGATTAACCATCAATGGCTCGAACTATCTATGCCTCGAATAAATTTTCGTGGTCCAAAAGATGTTCGAGCCATTGAGGGTTTACTGTATCTAATTTTGTAGGCCTTTGTAATTGCTTGGCATTTATGGAATACTCTAAGGAACGGCTCACTAAGTGCAGTTTGTCTAAACATATCTACTTTAAGAAACCAAGCACAATTACACGCCTTTGTTCAAAATCTATTAACAAACCTAAAAGACAATTTTAAAGCTTCTTTAACGGTTTATAGCCGCTATTTCGAATACTTACTTAGATATTTATATTTTTAAAGACAAGCATAAGGTTGTCTATTGACAGAAATGTGCTGTCTATGCCAGCTAATTTGAAGTATAATATATTTACAGTCAATAGCTCGAACACCAATTTCTCGTTTACCATGGCTAATTCGAACTTATTTTTGAGTCTCTCCAATTTTCTTGTTTTTAGCTCAAGTAAAAAAATTAAAAGAAATTGTCTTATTTTATCATGAATTGTATGTTGTCTGTACTCATAAGAATCGCCTCATCGAGGCGATTCTAATGAGTACACTCAACATACCATTATTGTCCAAACAATCCCTAAGTTATCGACATTTGCCTCCTGACGTGGCTCTATGATTAACCCTCAGTGACTCGAACTACGCATACCTCGAACAAATTTACATGGCCCCAAAGATGATCGTGTTACTGAGGTTCGACTTATGTGAAGGAACATATTTAGAGGTATATAGCCATAGATGTTGCTTTTTTAGACGTAACTTATTAAATTTTGTAAATATGTTTGCATATTTAATTAGGTGGTTATGACGTCACTAACTCGCAGAAATTTCAATATCTCGGGGGGTTGGAGGGGAAGGGGAGGGGAGGGGGGGGGAGGTGGATAACTTCCTATATATGGCATAGTACAGATGTGCGTGCCAAATAGCCCCCTTTTTCAGCGCTGCCAGGTATATGATTGGCCCCCTTTTTTCAACAAAAAGTATATGAATGGCCCGATTTTTCTGGATTCCTATGTGAAAGGCCCCATTTTTCTGACATCCAGGTATATGCACATATTTTTCGCTCAGAGATTTTTCGAGGCTGCTTATCCTCTTGGTATTACATGAATTTACTGTGATATTTGTGTAATAACCAGCAAAAAATGGGTACAAAATTCAAAGGGCAGTATATGAATAGGTCAACATTTTGGATGATCAAGTATATGAATGGGTCCGTTTTTTCGAAGGCCAGGTATATGAATGGGATTGGTTTTGAAATACTGGGTCGCACACCCGTACCAAAATTACCCCTAAGTTACCACCCCTCCCCCCTCCCCCCCCCCTCCCCCCCCCCCCCCCACGAGTTCAATATATTCTCGGACCAATTACTTTCTTATTTTCAAGCGATTTTCATTAAATTTTCGTCAGCTGAATAGGTTTTTGATTTCTGGCACAGGTTTATTATTTGATATGCGTTTTCATTTAAAGTTTGGACAGCTACTATTCTTATTATATTTTAATGCGAAGATGGTTTGTATTTATTAACGGTCAAACGTTCATTATTATACATTACGAAAACACCTATTCAAATGTATTAAAAGTTTTACAACCAAAAAAGGAATTTATTTAGATAAAAAATTCTGACATTTTTTATATCTCTTCTCAGAACAGAGATTGTGTGTATTCGTTAGAACCGTCTCGGCGAGGCGGCTCTAACGAATGCCCACAATCGATGTTTTTAGCAAAATAAGAAAAATAATGTATACCCCTGTAAACCCCAGTTTTACTGTATAAAAGTGGGGTTTAAGGGGGTCAAAATTATATAAGCGTGTTTTCGTGATGATTTGAATTTACAGATAGTTTAATAATCAAATACAATTATCTTTCAGTATGATAAGCACACACATTTCGTATGCTGGGTAAAACAAATGATCAAACGACATTTTGAAAAATTTTTCCAGGCTTATTTGTTCCAGAAAATAGGCTTTGACATTTCATGCAAAATGTGTCCCGAGGAGGCAATTTGCATGCATGAAATGCCCGTCTATTTTCTAGAAAATATCATCAATTTATTACTTGCAGAATCCGCCCAGATAATGATAAAGGTTACAGGGGACAGGTCAACCTGACAAGTCAGTTTGATCTGACAAGATACGGACTTCAAAACACCGTAACGTTTAATTAAATATCAATACTCGTCCCACTGGTTATTTAGACCATATTTACCCTAAATATTCGAACGCAATACTGTCCTAAACGTTCTTCATTTAATAAATTGCAGTTTATACGTCTAAACTGCTGGAAAGTAGCAAACAGTGAGAACTCTGATAAGACGCCATCAGACCGGCGTATGATCTGGCACTGCACTTTTTTTTTTTGCTCAGATTTGTCTGTCCGAATTTGTATACGTATAGTTTTACCTTTTCCTGTGACTTGTGACATTCTGGTTTCAGTGTTTGTTTTCGAAGTAGTACTGCTGGGCACCAGAAGCCTCAGCTCAATGAACGTGGTTATATCAGGACCTAATCCTGGATTATTTCTTGTTTATTTATTTATTTATTTTGGAGCGGGTCGGGGGGTGGGGGGGGGGGGGGCGGGGGGGTGTGGGGGGGGGTGGTGAAATCAGCATTTTTAAGGGTTTTGCCGATTTGATCAAATTACCATACTTACTTTCTATATGTTTTCGGACAGACTGACCTGAGCAGACAGTTCAGACCCAGATCAGACGCCGCAGAACACGGCGTCCAATCAGGGTCTATACTGCTTGCCATCAATCCTGCAATTTAGAGACGTTCACAGATACGACTTGTTGAAAGTAAAAGGTTAAAGAGTAAGATAAGCGAATATTTATAAGGGTATTTACGGTATCAAAAAATATCAAATTCAAAATTTCTGAAAATGAAATTTTAAGTCAAACAGAGGTTTGACTGAACCCCACGAAGCCCGCCCCTACCCACGCCTCCCTCTAGATCCGCACCAGGTTTATTTTAAACTATAATGTAAATATGGTAAACAAACACTCAAACACTCAATTAAAATTATAGACTCTCGCAGCCATTTTCTTACAGGTCACTGGATAGAATCGGTGACAATTACCTATATATAGGTCATTTATGACAGTTGTTTTCATCTAAGGACATTAATACTGAACCCTGGATTTATTCTTTATTATTTTAGAGGTATGTGTCAACGTACTTTGATAATAATAAATCAAAATATGAATCAAACATTAAAGATGACGAATCGTCTATTTGAAGAGTATTTCAAATTAAATATATTAATGTCGACTCTCGTTATCTCGAAGTCGAAGGGACTCTCTTAATTACTTCGAAATATCCGTACTTCGACATAGCAGATTTGCAGAATTGAGGAAAAAAAATAGATCGAACAACCACATTTCACAAATGAATATGTAACTTGACTCCTGAAGATGGAGATATATTGAAAATATTGTGGAAAAGAGGAGAGCAATTTCTCCTCTTTTCCACAATATTTTTTGTCTGTTGTTAGATGTTCATGTTTCGGCAGGGACCAGATTTTCACTTCGAGATAAGCGGTTATTCGAGATAAGCGAGTTCGAGATAACGAGAGTCGATTGTATTACAATGAATATTTCAAATTAAAGATAGTTTTGTTATTAATATTTAAAATTAAAGATATTGTTGTGATAACAAATACGTTGAAAACAAAATATGAATAGAAACATGAAAATACTCCGCCATTATCGTATTACAAAAATTGACAAAATTTGCGTTTTAAAACCTAAACTCCTAAAACCAGATCTCCACAATATCTATACCGAAAACCAAGTTTATTGAAAATCCATTGATATTTACTCGTTATTATCCGGAAACAAAAAAATCTGGACGTGTCGCGTGCAGATAACTCTGTCAGTAATTAACAAAATTTGGCCATTTGCAACCCTAACCAGAGCTCCACAATATTAATGCACATATAAAGATGAGTGAAAATCCATTGATATTTACTAAAGATATCATCAGGAAACGAAAATACCGACGTGTCGCGGGCAGATAACTTTTTTTTGTTTTTTTCAAAAATTGACGAAATTTGACAATTACCAGCAATAACAAACTAGATTTCTTCAAAATGCACATACCAAATTTGGTGAAAACCCATTGACATTTACTAAAGTTATCATCCAGCAACGAAAATACGGACGGACGGATGTACGGACGACGGACGAGCGGACGAACGTTCCCATGTTCAGGCATTTATTGGGTGTTTTCTATGTTAAAAAATACCCAACAGTAAGATAAAAGTACCCACTAGTAGTCTACAGAATAAAGGGATTAATGTAAAAAAATACCCTATATACCGTACGCCGCTTCGTGTGCCCGGACAGACTGATGGACAGCCAACGTGAAAACATAATATCCCGCTACTAACGTGTGGCGGGGTATAAAAATGTTGTTGATTCAAAAAACGTATTAACTTGCGTTACTATTTATAGATTAGTAAATTACTACCCCAGACTGCACTATTCTACCATATTAAGCCACCACCGGTTCTTTAAATTCAAATGTTGCTTTGATCTCTATGGTTTTATTCCCGATTGGTAATTTTAATCAAATGCGTTAATATTCTTTTGGACTGAATATTTAGAGCTTATCTTCAAACTATTTTTTTTATTTATTATAAATTGATTACGTTACAGTTTAAATATGCATTGGATGATGGTTAATTGAGGTCACACTTTTTTACAACCGTTTTCTCTTTCTCTTTCCGCTGAAAGTTACAATTTTGACCTGCTGAACGCTAAGTGACTCTCATGAAGATATATATCAACGTAATACCTTACGATTCACACACCTGTCCCAATATTGGCAAATTAAAATATTTTAAACATTTTGAAATTATTCATAGATAACAATCACGTAATTTTTTTCACGTGCATATTAATGAGATGCAAGTAAAATCTTCACATCATAATAATTCCATATGTATTTTAGCATACACAGCCCGAAAATTTGCCAATTAAAATATTTTAAACATTTTGAAATATTTCACAGATAAAAATTACTTCAATTGTTCCTTGTTTATGAGATGCAAATAAAATATTCACATGGCAATATGTAACAGGTGAAAAAATTCTAATCACCAATGCCGCAGCCGGGGATCGAACCCGGGCCGTCTGCGTTACAGGCCAACACTCTACCGCATTGCTATAAAAGCCGGTTTGTACCGCAAGGCAGTACAAGTGTATCATATACCTATCACTACTACATATTCCCCTTCCATTTTAAGATTCGCCCACGAATCTCAATTTGAGCAACCACTCAATACTAGGCCACCAAGCCTCTTGGGCCACCAAGCCCGTCAAATGGGGTTATTTACGTTGGGCGCCAGATGTAACAGGTGAAAAAATTCTAATCACCAATGCCGCAGCCGGGGATCGAACCCGGGCCGTCTGCGTTACAGGCCAACACTCTACCGCATCGCTATAAAAGCCGGCTTGAAAAACCAGTGGAGGACTTTGAGTCCAGCAGACCGGGTTCGACCCCCGGTCGGGGAAAATATTATTTCCATTTTTTCACCTGTTACAATATTTTTCCCCGACCGGGGGTCGAACCCGGTCCGGTGGACTCAAAGTCCAACACTCTACCACGTCGCTATAAAAGCCGGCTTCTACCGCAAGGCAGTACAAGTGTATCATATACCTATCACTACTACAAATAAGTATTTGGAATATGTCTGTGGGATTTTCACCATTGGACTTGAAAGACAGCTGTCATTCATTGCTGCATATATACATGCAACACAAAAGTGAAAATAGAAGATTAGTCTGTTCTCAGTGTTATCTTTATATTTTATTTAGTTTGATGCAACATAATGGCTGAAGCACTGCGATACAAAGATAAGGTAACCATAGTAACAGGAGGCAGCAAGGGAATTGGAAGAGGTTGTGTGGAAGTATTCGGTAAGAAATTACATGGGCGATACTCTCTACTTCAGGGAAGATAAATCTCATTTTTTTGCCCTTCTGAAGGGGTACATTCTAAAAGGAAATAATCCCCCCCACCCCCCCGCCTTAAGAGTAAACTATTTTCTGGTCTCTGGTGATCACTGAACCTACGACGTATTATTGGATGTTTGAAAAAAAAAAAAAAAAAAAAAAAAAAAAAATATATATATATATATATATATATATATATATATATATATATATATATATATATATATATATATATATATATATATATATTGTTCATATTATCACCATATATAATCAAATTGCTCCTAAAGGTAAATCGATGTTCGGGCCTCATAAACGTGTAATGCAGTTGACATGTACATTTTGCACGAGAAGCATGGGAAGAGGCCTACCCGTGAAAATCGTTGATTTATGGCCATTTGCCATTTTGCTTGTGTTATCGTCAAACTTTGATCGAATTTAACATAAGGTATGGCAGACCGACAAGTTAGGCGTCGTCTAAGCGAAGAAGAAATGAATAGGGGCACTGGAATGCTTGAGGCTGGGTTGTCACAGAGGGAGGTTGCTCGTTGTTCTTTGGGTGTCCCAGAGCGTTGTCTCAAGAATGTGGACGATTCCATTTGACTGGAAACGTAATGCATCAGCACGCCGGAGGTCATGAACGCTCAACAACTCGAGCTCAAGACCGATTTATCGCTCTACAAGCCCGACGTCACCGGTTCAACAACGCAACAACGTTACGTAGCGAATTGCAGAACGCCACCGGTGTTCGTTTAAGTACGCAGACCATTAGAAATCGGTTGCATGAAGCTGGCTTGAGGTCACGACGACCTGCAATACGCATCCCATTGACACGACACCATGTTCAGGAGCGTTTAGAATGGGCACGAGATCATATCATTTTATTACGTGGGCCCTTAATGACTGGACCCCCATTCTTTTCACTGATGTCCAGGTTTTGTGTGCACTGACAGGCGGGCTAGGGTCAGGAGGATGCGAAATGAACGTTTTGCTTAAGTTTGTATTGCAGAGCATGATCACCATGGCGGGGGTTCAGTTATGGTGTGGGTGGGAATTAGCGCTCAGGGGAAAACGGACCTGCACGTCATCGATATCGGCACACTGACGACAGAGAGGTACGTCAATGAAATTTTGGATGTTCATGTTCGCCCATGTGCAGGTGCTATAGGTCCTGATTTTATTCTGATGGATGATAATGCCCGTGCACATAGGACCCGCATCACAAACCGGTACCTTAAGCAAGCTGCAATTGTGCGATTGGATTGGCCAGCGAGATCCCCTGATTTAAATCCCATAGAACATGCATGGGATGTGCTGCAGAAAGCCATTTCTTCTCGCCAGGTCCAACCAGCAACTGTCCGGGAGCTCAGAGAGGCTCTCATTGAGGAGTGGGCCCAGCTTCCCCAGCATAAGCTCCGTAGACTTATTGGTAGCATGCGACGGCGATATCAGGCCGTAATCAATGCCCACGGGCACCACACACGCTATTACGAGGCTAAAACTCACAGACTAGTGATTTTCCTGATTTTCAGATTTCCGCCAGCAATCCTAAAAATGTTGATTTTCGACCCTCACGTTCCATCCGCCATATTCACGCATCAATGAACATTTACTTGGCCATTACTTTATTAAAAATGAATTCTTAAATGAATAACGCTTCCAAAAATGATCTAATTTCTCATGTCGTTTCAATCTATTAAAAGTAGCAGACATTATAATGTGATCCTTAGCAAACTTTGAGTAGTATATATATATATATATATATATATATATATATATATATATATATATATATATATATATATATATATATATATATATATATATATATATATATTCACAAGTGTCATTGATGAGGCCTTATTGGCCGAAACTAGCTAGTCTGGTCCAGAAAACCTGACACATAAACTGTTCTCTGGTTTGTTAGAGTGTTCATTGCTCTCATGTGTTATTTGTTTAGAATACATTTCCTTTTAAACATTACGAAAACATGCCTATTCAAATATACTTAAAATTATACCGCCAAAAAATAAAAATTTTCAGATAAAATAAAATATAATATTTTTCTTATTTCTGCTCAAAACATAGATTGTTGGTACACTTTACAACCACCTCGGGGAGGCGGTTCTAACGCGTACCCACATTCTATTTTTTTGAGCAGAAATAAGAAAAAAATAATGTATACCCATGTAAATTCCAGGTTTACTATATAAAAGTGGGGTTTAAGGGGGTCAAAGTTATATAGCCATGGTTTCGTGATGAGTAGATCCATTCTCAGAAGGAAAAAAAAAATAATCAGGATAGTAAACCAGAGAATTGATCTACGAAGTGTATCCAGTCCCTGTAAAGAAGTACATAACCGTACTACATTTTTACATGTTCCCCCTCATTACAGTGCCGACTGGAAATAATCTGCACGCTTGACTTAATGGCATGTTTCGTACCTGTACGAGTTAATGAAAATAACTCCCAGTAATACTTAATCAGGCCTCGAGGCTATAAAACGTTTTTGCATGCTCAACCTGGAAAAGCATGAAATTTTCTCTGATATAAATGTTGAATCTACAACAATAGTTGGCATTTTTATATCTATTAGCAGAGAAGCTTTCATGCTCAACTATTTTCAGCTAGAAAGAATTTCAATTGTTAGTAATCTGTCATCATTTAGCAAGACAAATTTCATGCTCAGCTGAATTGAGTATAAAAAGTTTTATCAGATCGGGGCCATATGGTTGTACGTTGTGTCTGTGCGATCACCAAATATTCCACAGTAAGGGTCCTTTATAATTACAGAACAAATTAAGATCAGAAAATAGCAGATTTGATTCTGTTGAATCTGTTCATGAGAAGTAATGAAAAAACTCAACATCCCTCAAGCCTTCAAGCAGCTTTGAGTGGAATTTTATTTTCTAGAGTATAATGCATGAATGCAATATTCCCAAAGGGCCAGAAAATTTAATAATATCAACACTGTATCGAAGTGAGGGCGAAACGCACTTAACGACAGCTTCTACGATCACAAATATTCCGAAGTAGGAATCTTTTGGAAAACTAAATTGAAATACACTTTTAAGAGATTGTATACAGTCTGAGCACGCTTTGCACAGTTCCACTGATAATATCTTGTCCAGTGTTCTTTTTAAACTCTGAACTGCTCATGTAGTTTAGATTGCTGTCTTATCCAGTTTGTCGCCCTTTGCACTCTATGTTTATAATGATAATTATAATAATCATCTTTTTTCTCATCATCATCATCATCATCATCATCATCATCATCATCATCATCATCATCAACACCATCATCATCATCATCAACAACAAGATCACCATCATCATCATTCTCTCTCTCCCAACATCATCATCATCAGTCTCTCCCTCTCTCTCATCATCGTCATTATCATCATCATCATCATCATCATCATCGTCAACATCTCTCTCATTATCATCATCATCATTATCATCATCATCATCATCATCATCATCATCATCATCTCTCATCATTATCAACATCATCATCATCGTCATTTTCTCTCTCTCATCATCGTCATTATCATCATTGTCGTGATCACCATCATCTCTCTCTCTCATCATCATCATCATCCTCTTCCCCCTCTCTCTCTTTCTCTCTTAGGGGTGGGTGGGTGTGGCGAAGGTGTCGGGTATCTTACGTCACCGGGGCGTCCAACTGATATGGCTTCCAGTTGGGTAAGACCTGCTATCCTTGTAGCAGGTAAGGATAGAGGGGTAATGTTTTTATTTCTCCTGTTTCTTCACTTTCATTCCTGTTCCTCTTTCTTCCCTGTGCCTCTCTTTCATCTCCTCTACTATCTCTTCTATCTCTTTTCTCCCTTTCTCTGGGAGACGACACAAAATGACCCACACCCACAAGGGTTGACGTGTCGTTAAGCCCCAACATAATCAGTCTCTCTTTCTCTCTCTAATTATACATCTTTTTTGCTTTTAGTGCAGCATGGATCGAAGGTTGTATTCTGTTCTAGAGGAGGTTAGTATTATAAAATCTATTTCATGACAAAATTTGTGCCGCAACGTGAAGAAATGTATCTTCTGACATGTGCGTCCAAAGACTCGAATCAGCATGCGCATCCGTGCAATCTGCTCAGATGCTGCGCTGTCGGCGAGAAGAAACTTTGCATCCTTGGCTATACAAAATACGCCCAGTGAATATTCTGATCAGACTGCGCGAATGCGAAGGCTGATCTGAATCATGTCCGAAGGTACGTTTTCTAACGTTACGGCTCATTGTATTGAAATTATATGTACCCAGTACTCACGCAATATATAGGCCACGACAAAACCTACAATAACAATTGTGCGCCCAGCGCAGTCCGAGCAGAGTCTTCGCTGATCGCGTTTGCCTTTTACGGCCTTGGGCCATCCAGAGGGATAAACGAGAACCCTTGCCATACTGGATGGATATACAGGCTGATCTGAGTCTTTGGTAATCAGATTGTTTTTTTCGTGCGCATGCTCATGTAAGCATGATTGCTTATATCGAGGGGAATTCTTACACTTTGAGGGAGAGGTAACTGTACCAAAACTGTTTGTCTACCATCTGAAAAGGGACATTTAACAGAAAGAATTGATACCCTTTGTGAGCAAATTCTTTCCTTATATGATAAGTCCTTTTTGAGAGGGACTTTTGTTTGGCGGGAACCAGTCAGGAAGTCAAAAAGGTTGTCTTACAAAATCGCGGAAAATGTACCTAGTGTATCCAGTCCCCTTAATGTATATGAGACAGCATACGACAAAGCCTACAATAAGACAGCAAAGACTCGGATTAGTCTGTACATCATTCTCTCTCTCCCATCATCACCATCATCATGCCAATGATTCTCATTTATCCCTCTTTGGATAGCCCGGAGGCTGTAGAAGGCACATACAATCAGCGGCGACTCTGATCAGACTACGAGGATGCGCAGGCTGATCTGAATTTGTCTTGGTCGCAGACGTCTTACAGTAAGGTTTGTTGTGCGCGGGTTCTTTTTTTTACTCAGCGTACATAATACCCAAAATACAAATGAAATGCCACAATCACGAAATACAGCCTTTCCGAGGCACCAAAAGAAGAATAGATGAGAAACAATCCGAAATAAACGCAACATAAACAGAAAGCCACCAACGAGCAAATAAAGAAGAACTACAAAAGAGGAACCGGCTTGTAATGGAAACTAGAAAAAAAATAATAAATAAAATAAATAAATAAAAAAAAATAATAATAAATTTCCAGAGGATGGGGAATGGGGCTTACACCAGATTTGGCTCGCGCAGAATCTTACCATTAATTCTGATGCAGCTCTGAATTTCGACCATATGTCCAGTATGCACTGGGTTGTCTATTGCCTCTGTGAACACCTCTAAGAAGATACCTAGGAAATGCCACAATCACAAAGCACAGACTTACCGAGGCACTAAAAGGCTTCTCGAGGCACCAAACATTTTATACGTTTACATGTGAGACCGTTCGTCTGAAAACCCCTGTTCTGGACTTTATGCATTCAGTTCATTTTATCACAAACTATTTGGTATACTTGATTTATGAAACATGAAAAAAAAAAAAAAAAAAAAAAAACAGCCAAAAAAAAACAAAAAACAAAAAACAACAACAACAAAAAAAAAACAAACAAAAAAAACAAAACAAACAAACTAGCATGGTAACAATTGTATCTTGAGGGCGAATTATATACTTGTATGCATTTATACAGCTTTGTTTTGTTAGACTATACATTCGCGCAGTCTCCAAAGGGCCTTAGATCTTCACTTACAAAATAATCGAAAATAGTACCAGGAAAAGCCACATATACAAATTATGGCCTACCAATGCCATCTAGCGGAAGAACGAACAATCCACGACAGACAGCACTCATGTCACAAACTAAGGAAATTAAAGAAAGTTTAGTGTATATCAATGTAAAGCAAAGTTCCTGATGTCTAAATCAGTGTCGTTATTAACGAAAAAAGACATAGTTGCTTTAGCCATCTTAAAAATAATTGTTGTTGTTTTTGTTTTTTCATATATTTATTTCTGTATTGTGTTACTAAAAAACTATTTGTAACTTATTGAATAATGTCATTGTTCATTTGTACGTCATCAGCTTTAGGCTTACGTGATGTAATAAAAAGTCAACAAAATGACGCCCTGCAACGTTCAAAATGCCAGAAATAGTCTGGCGACATTTTACTCTCGCTAAGAAAAGTTTTAAGAACCATACAAGGTAAATTCAAAATATTAAATTGAGAGCAACTTACCTTTTGCACAAGAAGCCAAAATGCATGTTCAGAAAACCGGTGACTTACCGTATTTACCGTATGTATTCCAACAGATAGGCCTGAGCAAACAGTGTAGACCCAGATCAGACGCCGCAGAACGCGGCGTCTCATCTGGGTCTACACTGTTAGCCACTCATCCAGCAATTTTTAGGCACAACATCGGGTAGTGAATTGTGCTTGTTCAAATTTTAGAATAAGTATGGTAGGGAGTTGAGATGTCCGAATACTTAGGGTAAATACGGTAGACATAGTCAGGTTGTATAGCTGCTCTGGTGTATCTAGATCTTTGCTGTTCGAATATGTGTTCAGGCCTGTGGACATAGTGGGCGTAGCTTGCTTACCAAGTAATGCTTACTATCCGCAGGCGCCTGATTACACCCTGTATTCTGGGATCCATGTCTGTTGGTCTGAACATTCTGATTTGTCATTCGTTTACGGATTTATGAGATTGATTTATGGCTTTGGTACCATGACCACAACTACTCCAAAGTTTGTCGCGACTGAGTTGTGTTTGCAACAGTTAGGCATCCAGGTTAAACTGTATTTCCATATTCGACATAATTGACGCACTGTGAGCTAAGGTTTTTCATAGTTACTGAAAATGTCCACCCATCACGAAAACATACCTATATAATGTTGACCCCCTTAAACCCCACTTTTATACAGTAAAACTGGGGTTTACAGGGGTATAAATAATTTTTCTTATTTCTGCTCAAAAACATCGATTTTGGGTACTCGTTAGAACCGCCTCGCCGCGGTTCTAACGAATACCCACACTCTATGTTTTGAACATAAATATGAAAAATATTAGAATTTTTATCTGAAAACTTTCAGGTTTTTGCTGGTGAAATTTTCAATATATTTGAATAGGAGTGTTTTCGCAATGCTAATAGGGTCACACTTTAAAGATTAGTAGAGGAGTTCATAAGATAATTAGTAAATGATGCGTATGCGATACTGTTACCGGAGTTCCTTTACAAAACAATGTAAGGCAAACAATATATATTGTAGGTTCCCATTCAGATCGCCTCAACTTTTAGATGCAATTTAAATTCTTGCCCACTGTATATGCATAAAGAAGTAGATAAGAGTATACAGGGTGTAATCTGAAGATGCACTCTGAAGACTATGAACTGCTAGACTGTGTGCTTATAGTGGTATGTGCGGTAAGTGGGTCAAATAATGCATAATGTATAGTCTTATTAATGGATTTGGTTATTTCAAGAGGCTGAAGGGCGTGCCCTGGAAGAAGAACTGAACAAGAAAGGTCCAGGAGAAGCATTTTGGGTACAATGTGACATGAGCAAAGAAGCAGATGTGAAGGTAACATATATTATACACGTATTTAGCCACAACATGAGAAAACATACCTTTTGACATGGTCGCCCAAACAAGACTCATTCGCGCAGTATGATCGGAGTCTCCTTTGTCCACATGATTTTGTTTTGCAGTATTGGTTATACAAAATACGCTCAATGGAGATTCTGATCAGACTGCGCGAATCTGAAACTTCACTGGGCGTATATGTGTCTGAAGGTACATTCTCTGATAAGTGGGTCATTTGTTGTTGTCACATTAATTGTAATATTTCCATCGAGTAGTCCAGAAATATCAGATCACTATAGAGACCAAGTCAGCCAATACATCAGGGCAATCTGGGTCCAATTTTTCAAAGCATCAGTAGCTTCACGAGCTCGTTAAGAACAAACGCGTTATCTCAAACACACTGATATTTTTGCTGCAAACATTTTTAGAGAAGAACTATCAATGTATTTGCCATATTTAAAGATAAGAATTTTAACGTCACGTTAGCTAACAACTTCGTTAAGTTTTGAATAACTGGGCCTAGATCACTGCCTTTCATCTTTGTAAAAGCTTTGTTTAATGCCATAGTTGCCCTCAGTGTTCAAAATTGCATATGTGGGCAAAGTATAGATACCTTGCCATATCGATCTGGCAAATATAACATACAAGTACATAAAAAAAAGCTTCATATAAATATAGAACAGAAAGCCTTGGCAACGGTATGAGCTTTCTATATTCTAAACATATGATTCTTTCTTTGACTTTTGTTATCAGTTGATAAGAATCTCATAGTAATCCAGTAACCTTTGTGAGACAAGTGTAATGCGTACCCACAATTTTTGTCTCTTTATCTCATATGGTTCAGATCTACATTTTTCTCCATTCACATTTGATTCGGAGTTAATTTAGATGGGCTTTCAATGTGGTTTGTTTCTTTTATAATTACAGAAACTCATCGATACAACAGTGGAAAAATATGGTCAAATTGACTGTGTGATCAACAATGCTGGATGGCGTAAGTAGCTCTCATAGCTTGTTTAGTTCTTTAATCTTTCAGACCAAATGCAAACATACTAAATTGTATTTCCCCGTATTCAAGATGAAGTGAAAATCGGGACACGGTGGGATGTCAAACATTGCATTTTATACGAGGGTAGTTCAATAAGTTCGTAGAACTCAGTATTTTTCTATATAATTCAAGATTTCTTTTTTTGTTTTTGTGCAGTGTAAACCTTTGTCAGTTGAATGATAACAGCCGTTCAGTCAACACGTACATTTTTGCTCTTACTTTTTGTTTGAAAACCTATACCCATAGGCAAAAATGGAAAGTCAGAATACTGAGTTCAGAGCAGTCGTAAAGCTCCTCACTAAGGAGGGTGCAAAGGCCAAAGAAATCCATCGGCGCATGGCTGATATGTATGGTGATAGTAGCCCAAAGTATTCCACAGTGGCAAAGTGGTCAGCAGAATTTAAACGTGGGCGAGACTCCTTAGAAGATGACCCAAAGCCACGTCGCCCTGCTGATGTCATCAGCCAGGAGATGATCGACCGTGTTGAGAGACTTGTGCTAAACAATCGCCGAATCAAAGTTGCCGAACTTGCTTCAGAATGTGGTATTTCTAATGGAAGTGTTTTCACTATAATCCATGAACATTTAGGCATGTCAAAAGTATTTGCCAGGTGGGTACCCAGAACATGCAAGATCGTCAGCAAAGGGTGGAGTCAAGTCAAGAACTTCTGGAAGTGTACAATGCCAATCCAGAAGTCTTTCACACTCGTCTTGTAACAGGAGATGAAACTTGGCTTCACCACTTGGACCCAGATACTAAAAAAGAGTCCATGCAATGGAAGCACCCTGGCTCACCCCCACCTAAGAAATTTCGTACCCAACCATCAGCCAGCAAAGTAATGGCCACCGTGACGGTGTTTTGGGACTCCAAAGGGATTATATTGATAGATAACAAGCCTGCTAATACTATTCCAATGTCATTAAACAATTAAGGGTTGCTATTAAAGAAAAACGAAGGGGAAAGCTAGCTGCTGGTGTCCTTCTTTTGAATGATAATGCCCCTGTGCACAAGTCCAGAGTTGCACAAGCGGCTTTTCGTGAGTGCAAGTTCGAGCAGTTAAATCACCCGCCATACAGTCCATACCTGACCCCAAGTGATTATTATCTGTTTCGAAATTTGAAGTCTCACTAGCGTGGAATGAGATTTCGAGACGATGATGAGCTCAAGGCTGCTACAGAGGCTTGGTTTGAGGACCAAATAGACGACTTTTATTTCAAAGGCATAGACTGCTTAAAAGAAAAGTGGGCCAAATGCATTGAAGTAAAGGGGGATTATATTGAAAAATAATGTTGAAACCATCTTCCAATCTCTGAATAAAACCCCGAGTTCTACGAACTTATTGAACTCCCCTCGTATGTTTGAGGGTGTTTGCCCTAGTTTTAAAATTTATAAATAAATATGTTTCTTATTTGTTTATCATTGTTTAGCAGTGTATAAACATACTAAAACAAATATAATATTTAGGTATTTTTTCCCGCTTTGTCTGCCCAGCTCTTATGAAGTCGACGAACACTGCGCTGTACGAGCGAGACATATTGCACAAAATGATTGTTGACGTTAGCATAAGCATACTACATCTCTGCAGTTTTCCCTGTACAATGACATTTTATAAAGAACGAACCAAGGGCATTAGCAAAACGCCCAGTAATATGCTAAAGAATTGTATCAAGTTATTGACCTCAGCGCAATCACAGCTTTTATTACATATTATAAGGAAACAGCGATGCATATATATGTACAATCCACTAGTCCAAGGGCAGTAAATCGGGGTTGTTAGAGCAAATAAGCGCGCGCGTGCATTATAATTGAATAGTTAGTTTTAGTGTGACATACCGATTCCGCAGCAACGATATAAATGTGGTTGATGATTTGACAAACTGAACGACGTCTATATAGATTTAAGGGGACTTAATACACTTGGTTGATTTTTCGCCATTTTTACAACGGAAATAACATTTGTAATTTCCTGTTTGCTTTCCTGCGTATAAATTACACGTGAAGAACTGCAATAGTCACAGCCTTCCCGATGCTGAGAGAGAAGATATGGGGAACAGACAAAACAAAAACCATATATGAAGCCTTCGACTCACAAACACATTTCTCATTCTGGAGAGGGGTCTGTTTAGATGGACAGAATTTGCTTCCCTTGGGAGATACGATCCTTTACATCTACACCAATACATACTTTGTGAATGATCATTGGAATCGCCACAATCTCAAGACTTATCTGAAGCTATAGTTACGTTTTTATTACATGACATCTCTTGTTAAATTGGATTATGTATAGCTCTTACCCACTTCTGCATTTTATTGATACTAATGAGTACCTCTTGAAATGTTAGTGTGCTTTCGACATCACCCGGAAAGACTTTGTTTGCTTGGCGTTTTATTTTAAATGAAAATATTTGGTATCGAATGCCCTTATCTTATCAGAAATCAATTTTCTTTTCTATTTCTGTGTTTTATTCTAAAATATTTATCTTAAACTTAAATGGACGGGCAAAAATGGTCAGATCAATGCATTTCCTATAGTATAGTGATTTTTTTATTTAAATTTTTATCCAAGAAATCATTTTTCAGTTTTGTTTCGCTGATATTATAATTATTGTTTTTTTTTATGAGAATACTGTGAAAATTTTAGAAAATTTGAACAAGTGAAACTTGTTGACAACATGCCTCCAGCGTACCTACCATATCAATTTCTGCATAATTTGGAGCCATTTTAAAAATATTCGATTTTTTTTTCAAAACCAATGAATAAAGTAAAACTGTTTGAGCAGGGTAGTTATGACATAAAGTTTTGCATTAAATCATAACAACAAATTTGCATATTTAAATCTTCTGAGTAAAGCACAGAGCACAAAAAACGACTTTCTAAAAAATGTCGAAAGAGGTTGTAACCGCCTATCTGTATGAGGAACATGGCCAAAATGACATATAACTAACGATCGATTGCCTTGTGTTATTTATGCAATTTTGTTATAACTGACTATACGAAATAGTGGTTTTAGATTTATTGGTGCCGGATTAATTTTTTATCTTATAAACAGACCAATCATGATAGAAAACAGATAAATCAGCGCTTCATCACCTGTTAATATATATGCCCTGGCAACAAGACGTTTGGATACATTCTAATTTCATTGTGTTCAGTTTGCAAACAACAAATGCCAAAAGCAGATACATTTAAGTGCAGACTGCTGCAGCCTTTCCATGTCCGCTTGTACGTTGATATACAGTTCTGTTTTACGTGCTTCACTGTTTGTCATTTTCATGTTAAAGCCGGTTATATCTATCAGATCCTTTTGTAGACAAATTATTTTGTAAATTACTAAAAAATGAGTCTTATGGTCAATTTCGTTCTCTTCACTGTCAGTTTTGTCTGGAAGTAATCAGTCTTAAATATTGATATAGACGGTTGATATTAACAAACTGCATAAACTATAAGACATTCAACAACATGTTTGACAGAAAAACATCAGCAAAATGAAAGCAATACCCAAGAAGCCAGTGGCGCATAATTCCACCGTATTCCACAATATACCAAAGGAAGATTATTTATTTTCTTTTGAACAGCAATTTAATTACATTTTTTCATAACTAAATGTATTGTGACCATATTTTCTCGATAGAAAAATGAGAGCCGATTTGAGATTATAAGTGTAACGCTCTAATTGGATTTGAATACAACTTGTGTCAAGTGCTTGTTTCGACTGTAAAACTTCTCGCGGACTGCATCATAATGTATATCATATTGTTAGTACTTTTGGGTCCATTTTACCGAAGCCACTTATACAAAAAGCAGAGTTAATCTCCACTTAGGACTAGATGATGTGTTCGTATAAACCACGAGTAAACATAAAGAGACTCAGCAAAGCAGAATCGCCTGTTTTGATTCATTTCTGCGGTATTTTCCTAGTTCGAAGTCATCTATTTTTGCAGATTTCTCGACAACAATCTGCACCTAGATTAGCCTACCCTGAATCAACACCGTCAACCTTTTATTAGCTGCAAAACGCATTCTTGTAAATCGTCGGTTTTCCTACTAACCTGATACATAAGGACCGGACACACATCTTAACTTAAACGCTTGATGATACTGAACGGGGCTATAATAGTCGAGAGTGTTAAGTAGCCAATCTGGATTAGATAGTTACAATGAATGCTTGAACAAAAACTACAGGAAAGTTTTGCTGACTATACACCATAGCAATTTATTAACATGATTTAAATAAAAGGAATCTTGGGTGACGCCAGAGCTGCGTAGACTGAAGAATTTATAAGAACAGTACACAACATTGCATCAGACAGTTTCTGCCATGCAACAGTTGAAAATATAATAGGTCATGCAATTCGATTCCCCCATTCTACGGGTCGTTCATCTTATACATATGACCAAATCAGTCATTTTGTATTTTGATTATTTTTATTTTTGTTTTGAATAGGCAATAGTGTATACCGAGTGCCGATATCTCTTTCGGCTGTGTTTGATGTAAGTGTACACAGTTTGCCAAACTCCATTTTTATGACAGTTCATAACAAGGAGTGCCTCAGTTACATATGGTGTTCTAAGGTCAGATTAAGCGTCAGATTAAGACGAATGATTTTTCATCAAATGAGCGGGATGTGATGCATAATTGTTTTAGTTCTTAAAAGAGGCTTGATGTCTCTGGGCGTGGTGCGGGGCGGGGTGGGCAGGCGGGGCGGGGCCGGGGGATGGTTACGGAGGTAAATGTGGTACGGGTGTGCACGCCAGTATTTCGAAACCTAACCCATTCATATACTTGGCCTTTGAAAAGACGGACCCATTCATATACTTGATTGTCCTAAATGTCGACCTATTCATATACTGCCCTTTGACTTTTATACCCATTTATTACCAGTAGATAGAGAAATATAGCAGACGATTCATTGAATACCAAGAGAACAAGCAGCCTCGACATATCGCCTGTTTTGATTCATTTCTGCGGTATTTTCCTAGTTCGAAGTCATCTATTTTTGCAGATTTCTCGACGACAATCTGCACATAGGTCAGCCTACTCTGAATCAACACCGTCAACCTTTTATTTTTATACATCTTAACATAAACGCTTGATGATACTGAACGGGGCTATAATAGTCGAGAGTGTTAAGTAGCCAATCTGGATTAGATGCTTACAATGAATGCTTGAACAAAAACTACAGCAAAGTTTTGCTGACTATACACCATAGCAATTTATTAACATGATTTAAATAAAAGGAATCTGGGGTGAGGCCAGAGCTGCGTAGACTGATGAATTTATAAGAACAGTACACAACATCGCATCAGACAGTTTCTGCCATGCAACAGTTGAAAATATAATAGGTCATGCAATTCGATTCCCCCATTCTACGTGTCGTTCATCTTATACATATGACCAAATCAGTCATTTTGTATTTTGATTATTTTTATTTTTGTTTTGAATAGGCAATAGTGTTAAATCGGTTTACTGTGAAAGGAACGTATTGGCTCCAATGTAGAACATTTTTTTTTCTTTATAAGTAGAACTCAGGGTGGGTGGTGGTGGGGGGGGGGGGGGGGGGGGGGGGGCGGGGGGGCGGGTAACTTCCTATATATGACCTAGTGCGGATGTGTGTGCCGAATGGCCCAATTTTTCAGTGCTGTCAGGTATACGATTAGCCCCCCTTGTTAAAACTGGAGGCAAAAACTACCAGCTGTTTTCAGTTCCCTTAAAGTCAAAACTGGAGCAAGAACATTATCTTAATCTATCCAACCTTTGATGGATTACTTTTACAGCATTTCATTAGTGTGCATCTTATTGAACACGCGAATAACAAAATCTTTTTTGTTTTGTTTTGTAGGTTCGTGATCAATGTGATTTAATGAAAATGCCATTCAAATTGAATGAAAAAGACTCTTCAATTTTAACAGCGTTTCCTGCGGAACAAGTCAGTTGAATAGACTAACCATGATTGAGGCTTAGTAATGGGCTTTAGAATCGTCAATGTGTCTAATAATCGCGTGTAATTCATTTTAAATGCATATAAAATTCGTTCTCATCCTCCTTCTCCTGTAATAACGTTACTTTTTATTTTAAATCAGATTTAATCAAATCCTTCTTGAAGAATTTTTCAGCGAGCTCTTCGTAATTGTCGGCAACGGATGGGATCTGCATTTAAATTTTTTTGCACTATTATGTTGATACGAGCAGCAAGATATGAGAAATATATCTTTTCTCCTGCTCCTGCTGTTCGCGCCTATTTACACTCTCATACGTTAGGTGTATGTGAGTACATCTCAGTACCTGCTGAAACATCTCAGGACCATTAGTTGTCGTTTTTCCAAGGAAATATATGTGCTTTAATACAAACCCCAGTTTGTACACATATTCAAAGCCAATCAGTGACATAATTATCCTCAATCACAGTCACATATCAGCGCTATTTGTTTTGTTTATTTGTTAGGTCTCACCCCTATCAGATCAAATAGGATTCTGTACCCACCACTTGGACTCTATGTAAAAACAAATTACAATGATGAATGTAACAAAAATTAAAAAAAAAAACAACAACAAAAAACAACTGTCTTAGCGCGTTGCCAAAGCTGTCCTGAAATGGTCACATTTGACACTGAGTTCTTCATTATTTGATGTGTGAAAATTACATTGGTTTGCACGTGTCTCGCTATTATGTAATATTAACGTGATCATGGTGATCCACTTATAGTAAGTCCGTTCACTGTTACATCACACGTGCATGTCTGAAAAAAAAAAAAAAACTGGTGAAAAACGATAATAATAATAAAAAAACGGCGTTCAGGTAAGGATACTTCCGAAAACCAGATCAGAAGAATATGCAGCAGGATAAAGGTTAACGGTTTTCCTGTTTGTCAAAAAGAAGCCCCAAACAATTATTTGTAGCAAGACCCCTATCAGGACGCAGGGGGTAGGATTGATTGAGAACTGATAAAATTAAGTTGAAGCCCCGTTCCACTTTGGCTGTAGAACTTCCAACGCGCGATGTCTGTAGCACTATTTCTTCTTTTCTTCAACACGCTTTTCTGAGCTGGCAACGCTCAAGCACAGGCGGGTCTGGGCTTTTGTTGCTTTCATTAAGTCGACGCACCCTTAAAGGGTCCCGGATACTCCTTACATTTTACCTTATATGTCTATGCAACAAGTCCATTTAACTACCTCTGAATGCGTGTAAAATTGCTGGATGAAAGGCAAACAGTGTTGATTTCGATCTGGGTCTATACTGTTGGCGCAGGCCTGTCTGTTCGAATACATAAATAAAGTACGATACTTTGATCAAATCGAACCCCCTCAGAAGTCATCCCAGGTCTGCCATTGAGAGAAGATCCCTTTTCAGAAGAGAGTAAAACGCTTTTTATAGAGTATTTGCTTCTTATCTTGTATCCATTCCCTTAAGCTTATTTCAGGACTGTATATTTCGTTTTAGATCCACCTCATGCACGAATCGATGACATTTCCTCCGATGATTTTAGGAAATTATTAGATCTCAACCTTGTTAGTTATTTTCTTGTCGCAAAGGTAACTTATTACACTTCCTATACATTTTGTTTTACAAAAGAGTTTAGGAGATATTAGATTTCAAATATATTTGATATATAGCAGCCACAAATAAAATATATATAAAAAAGTGCGCGTGGAAGCACTGAACCGTACAAGCACGAAACAATACACCTGTGGCTTCACCAAACAATGGAGGTCAAGGCAGATTGCGCATCTGCCCAGTCCGTAGAGTCTCTACGTACTCTTGTAGACCGTGATTTGCAAGCTGATCGTGACCTTAAATGTTAGGTATGCTGCAAAGTGCATGTTTGATTTATATGCTTAATATAGTTAAGATAATATGCCAACACGACTACCACATTATGCAATCATGTTTTAATACCTACATTAACTTTACATGTTCAGGTTTTCTACCGACGAAACACATACCTGGTTGGTGAACTGTAATTTATTCATATAATTTCCATGGTTTTGCGAATCCGTCCCGATACAATAAAACCGGTGAATAAAAGTAGTTGCATTTGTGCAGGAATCACCATGCAGGATAACGGTCGAAGTTTCATTGTTTTCAGCAGAACTATATTATTTTAACCAGGTTGTGTAGAGTAATTGATAACGGTCACGTTTTTTATATTTACCTCCATTTCAACATTATGTTAGAGTTATCAAGAAATCAGGTGCTCTGTACAATAAAGTTCCGTACAGTCAGACTGATATCCGATACAACTGGATTCGATCATAGGATCTATCAGCTAAAAGTCGAAAGCACTAACCGCTCAGTCACGCAAAATAAGCGTCAAACTGTGAGTTTAAACGGAACAAAGAAATTTAGCGAGACGTTTGAAAGCAGATTTGACGTATTCATTAAATTTTCGGGTATACGAATAAACTGCATTATGTACATGTACTACACGTCGTACACAAAACCTGACACCATAAAAAATATGTTGTTTATATTTAACAGTACTCTTTGCCACATTTACGGAAAACCAAGGGAAATATAATTCAGGATTCCAGCCTCGTTGCCGAAATAGGTCAGCCAGGAGCAGTATCTTACGTAGCAACCAAAGTAAGTTGCATTTCGAATTTACAACTAATCCTAGATTATTTTTTTTTCTAAAATAAGCAGTCAAATTGATAACCGGTAGAAACAAAAATTGGACTGCATACTTATGTCCTGTATTAAAACAAAGAAAAAAAAATAATAAAAGCAAAAAAAAAAAAAAAAAAAAAAAAAAAAACAAACAACAACAACAACGAAAGAAAGTGTTCATTAAACGTAGTTTGATCTTAAATAACAAAGACCACGCGTTTTTGTACATTTGTGTTGATTACACTAAATAAAACAGTACAGAAGATTACAAAGAGTCACAAACGTAGAACTTGAGATAACTAACCAATGACTCCAAGAGCAAACGGCGACGGACAGCACTCAAAACAGAAATTAGAAGAATATGTACAGGTAGTGCCAACAAAATTACCGAGCATAGCCTACCAATATTACAAAGAGAAAGAGCAAACGGACAAGGACAGACTACATGCGCGCCAAAAAAACAAAAAAAAAAAAAAAAAAAAAAAAAAAAAAAAAAAAAAAAAAAACGAAAAGTAACTCTGTTTCTTTTTATATTCCAAATCCGACTATTTCCTTCAATCAAAAGGTTTACTAAGAAATACTTTTAGAGATATTATAAACAGCATCTAACAAAGTATTTGCTTCATGTACATCAAATTAGCAACCTGTCTAGATTTATAATAATAATAATAATAATAATAATAATAGTAAATATGTTTTTGGAAAATTTTTATTTTAATATTAAACAAATAATTAACCATTATTCTCAGGAGAAAGAGTGAACCTTTGTTTGGAAAGCTATTATTTTTATTTTACGAAAAAAAGCTTAAAACCCCCCCCCCCAAAAAAAAAAAAAAAAAACAAAAAAACATCAACAAACAACGGACTAACCATTGCAAGTGGTAATTGGCAGTCCCAGTACACATAACATGTATATGGCTTGCACAGACAGTATGATTATGCACATTATAACTTCATGTCATGCATTAAAGATAAACCAATATGCACGCTCATTTAAACTTAAAACTCGCATATTTCGTTTTGGACTTATAAAACGTTTGCTGTAATGAACTCTAACATTTATCTGAAATTTATTTAATGCATATATTCTTTTGAAAATGAACTTAAATGTATATTTTATTGTTTTTGTTTTCAGGGTGGAATAACGTCAATGACAAAAGCACTAGCAGTAGATGAAGCAATCCATGGTGTAAGAGTCAATACGTGAGTAGCGCGTTTCCTTGATACACCTTATACTATCAGCCTTCCTGAAGTACCTTGCACTAGCAGTTTTTTTATATACCTTGCCCTTGCAGTAGATTAAGGCAATCATGCTGTAAGAGTCTACACGAGAGTAGCGCGTCTTTCTGATAAACCTTGCATTAACAGGCTGTCTGATAAACCTTACACTAGCAGGCTTTCTAAGCTGAGGACAATGGTTCGGCTCCCTTAAAGCTAGCAAGCCCCTTCCACTCCCATCCCCAGTAATTCATTACTGCCCGTTCCAAGGAGGCACTTTCATTGTAGTACTTTTAGTTAATTGTTATGTGTTGTATTACTTTCTAATGTTATTCTTTTCACAACTATGTAAGTTGATTATGTATTCGGTTAAGTCTGGGTAAAAAAGTTCTCACCTTTTTTTTGGAAAGAGTTGCCAACTCTGAGTGCCATTTGTTCATTTTGTGTTTGGGGATGCTTTATTGTATTTGTCTGTCTTTCTCTTTGGTGTTGGGGACTTGATGTGGATCTAATTCTATTAGCTCCTGAGTTCTCTTATTTATTTTCTGATACACTTTCCACTACATGAAGCCGTTCATGGTGTAAGAGTTTATAGTGAGTAACACATCTATCTGATATATTTTGCTCTGAAAACGGTCTCAGATACCTTGCACTAGCTATAAGTAAGGTTATTCATGGTGTAAGAGTTAACACGTGAGTAATGCATCTTTCTAGTATAACTTGTTCTGATAGTCTTTCTCATATACCTTGCACTAGCTGTAGGTGAAGATTATTCATGGTGCAAAGTTCAACACGTGAGTAGCGCGTCTTTCAGATATACCTTGCATTAGCAGCCTGTCTGATACACCTACCACTAGCAGTTTTTCTGATGCACCTTCCACTAGCATTCTTTCTGATATACCTAGCACGAGTACTAGGTGAGGTCATACATGGTGTAAGAGTCAACATGTGAGTAGCGCGCCTTACTGATATTTCTTGTAATAGCAGAGGATGAGGCCATTTATGGTGTATGCGTCAACATGTGAGTACACCAGTCCTTTTAATTTGCCTTGTACTTGGAGTAGGAAAGATCATTGATGGTGTAAGAGTTAACAGATAAGTACACGCATCTTTCTCATATACCTCTCATTAGCAGAAAATGACTAATTGGCAGACAAAGATGAGATCATTCGCGGTGGAATCGACATCTAAGTATAATGTGTCTTTCTTATATTCTTTTCATTTGCAGTAAATGTGACATTCATCTTGATAGAGCCACACTTTCTGATTTACCTACTAACCTGGTCCCGAGATTATAAAACTTTTCTTCACTTTCTCTGCTATTAAATATGAAAATGCTAACAACAGTTTCATATTTATTAGCAGAGAAACTTTCTTTCTCAGCAATGTCTAGTAAGCACGAATTATAATCTCGGTGCCTATAATTCATGTGGATGTCAAATAAAAGCACTTAAGGGGAATATATAAACTTTCATGGAGGAAAATCTGTCAAACCGTTTTACCTGTCTTCTGAAAAGAGATATATATTTTTAAAGATACGAACTTATTCCCAGATACCGTCCAAAATGGGTTACTTTTAAATGCAGAACGGTTATAAACAATACACTAATACATCTTTCTTTCCAAAAGAATGGAGGAGAAGCTTCGGTAAACGTGGGAAGTATAATTGCATGGAACTATCAATATGTTCAGACATCGTCAAAAAATATCTGCATTGTGTCAAACCAATGGATCAAACGCATAACTGTTGGATGCGTTGTTCACATAATATATGCACCCATTGAACAATTATTTAGCAAAAAAGACTCACACTAATAATAGCATAAAATAAAACGATAAAAAAAAAAAAAAAAAAAAAAAAAAAAAAAAACGACGAAAATGCCAAACGCAGTAATCCCCTGGTTATGTCATAAACACCAAATCTGCAGCATTTCAAATCTGTCGTTTGAAACTGTTTTGCAGACAAGACATGCGCTATATGAACATACTATAACAAAGCCACAAAATAAAAGTGAAGGAAATTTTACCGATGCGCATAATCAAAATTAGGTGCAAATGTTCAGACCAAGTCTATAACATCTGCATAAAATTTAAATGACTGTAATGAATTGCGGACACAATTCATGGACACCCGGTGCAAAATTCCTACTACTACTAGTGAGTTAAACAGAAGCACTATTTCAAAATATTCTAGCCTAATCGACAGCAATATTATGTTGTATTTTGAAGGTTTTCACCGGGTAATGTTTGGACGCCATTGTGGAGTGACGTTGCAGAAAAATCTGGGAATTATGAGAAAGTGGTTAAAGTTGGGGAGGATGCACAGGTATAAGCAGGTCATTTTCACCTTGACGTGCTGAGACAAAATGGTAGCGGCAGCGTTCTGAATAGTGTTTACTATTTTGCTAGAAAATATGACTCGGCATTTCATGTGATTCGTCTGCAGAAGACAATTCTCATGAAATATCAAGGCTTATCGTCTCTTGCAAAAAAAAAAAAAAAAAAAAAAAATAACAACAAAAAAAACAAAAAGAAAGAAAAAAACAAAAAAAACAAAGCATCATCAAAATATTCAAAATGCCGCCTGCTGCAATTATGATTAGCATTTTAGGGCTAAATGCTGTTTACTTTACCGTATGTAAAAATAAAGAACGTTGTACATTTAATTAGGTATTCAAGGTAGCCAACATATATTGAACTTTTTATACATACGTCCCAAATGGTCCCAAGATTCGCTTACTATCTTTCTTGAATTTGCATATAATGAGACATTGTTGAGATCTTTTGTCCAATGTTTTAATGATATAGCAGGTTTTAGCAGTCGTTTGTGTCTAGCAATTCGTTTGTTTCATACGGCGACATTAAAGTCTGGTCATATTTAATGTTTTTTTTTCAAGGTACGTTTATTCTGGGCTCAGCGAAATTCTAGGATCTCTCATTATTTTTTTTTATTTCACCTGTGCCGGTGGTTCCGGATAAGCTATACTCATCACGTCTAATCGTTTGTATAAACATGCATCCGTCCGTTCGTTAAAAATTCAAATGACTTCTTCAATGAGTCAGTTCGAATTAAAAGTCATGTAGCTCATTTTCTGGGAAACTTCATTTATATATTTACTGGAGTCTAAATACCGTTCCCGATGCACTGGAAATATGAGTTTGGCTTGCATTTAAAATAGAATATCGCTTTACAGTGGTGTAAGAAGCCTGGCCATTATTGTAATTTAAAGTGCACAATTGTAATATCACATGTAAACCATGCCTATCCGCAATAGATGAGACTTCTTGGACCAGTTGAAAGAAAGAGACCTATAGTTTCAAATCTGCTATTTTTGTGATATCTGATGTGCCCCTTGCTTACAAAGCATACTAGCTTTCGGAATCAGTTCACTTTGGCTTTATCAGTGCTAAGCTCTTTTAAAGTGCATTGGTAGGTAATATTCTACTGACAACCACTGCACTGTTTAATGCTTTTGTAGGAGCAAAAGCCATCACAAAAACATGCCTATATAATTTTGACCCCTTAAACCCCACTTTCATATAGTAAAACTGGGGTTTACAGGGGTATACATTATTTTTCTTATTTCTGCTCAAAACATAGATTGTAGGTACTCATTAGAACCGCCTCGTCGAGGCGGTACTAACGAATACCCACAATCTATGTTTTGGGCAGAAATATGAAAAATTTTAGAATTTTTCATCTGAAAACTTTTTTTTTTGGTGGTAAAAGTTTCAGTATATTTGAATAGGCGTGTTCTCGTAATGGATACGTGAGAAAACGTATCTTCTGACGGGTCCCCAACGAAGACACAAATCAATCTGTGCACCCGCGAAGTCTAATCAGAGTCTTCGTTGTCTGTATGGGGAAGCTTTGCATCCTTGGCTATCCAAAATGAGCCTAGTGAAAGTTCCGATCAGACTGCGCGAATGCGCCTAGCTTACCTGAAATTTTCATGGACTCACATGTGTCCAAAGTTAGGTCACATGGGGGTGACATGGTTTGATTGATTAACAAAAAAAAAAAAAAAAAAAAGGAATCCACATCAACATTATTCTCAAAAGAGCCGCAACATAAGCAAATGTCCCTTCGAACATCTGCGCCCAGCGAATATTAAGATCATCCTGCGCAGTCCCGCAGTCTGATAAGAATCATTATTGCGCGCATTGTAGATAGCCAAGGATGCAAAGTTTCTTTGTGCGACCAACTAAGACTATGATCAAACTCCGTGATTGTGCATGCTCATTTGAGTCATTGTAGGCGCACATGTCAGAGGGTACGTTTATTTACTTTGCGGCTCAACTTTTGTCATGAAATAGATTTTATAATATTTACCTCCTCTAGAACAAAATACAACCTTCGATCCATGCTGCACGGAAAGCAAAATAAATGTATAATTAGAGAGAGAGAGAGAGAGAGAGAGAGAAAGAGAGAGAGAGAGAGAGAGTAAAAGACAGAGAGAGATAATGGTGTCAAGGCCTGTTAAAGAAATACACGCTGTCTAAATTCATTGTATGCCTAAATATTTAGAAATTAAATACACTGGTGCAGATTTGATGAAATCGGTTGAGAAATTAGAAAGATACTGACATTTCAAGGTTTTGTGACTTTGAGCAAGGGTGCCGCCGTTTTGAATATTTAATCATAGATTTAAGATTTTAAAGGGACAAATAAAAGATTTTAAAGGGACAGATATTGTTAAAAGAAACACACCCTCGTACTGCTTATATGAGCTAATTGATAGTGCATAGGCAAATAAACGCACTTGCAGGTATGAAACAACAAAACATTATAGCAGATACGATTAATTTAACGTTTGCATATTTAATTAGGTTGTTATGATGTCATTTAATCATAAAAACGGCGACTTCCATAACGGCGTCTTTGAGATCTTAAAAGCCCAATAACGTTCTAATATTTCAACCAGTTTTGATGAATTTTCACTAAAACATCCGGCGTAACAGAAGTCTTGTTTTCCGATATGATTGTCATTTGGTGTGTCTCTCCCTTTAATAAATTTGGATATAGTCTCATACATTATGTAAAATTTAATAGTACCTAGGTATTTTTATAATATTTGTTTTTTCATATCGTTCATGGGAAGTTAAAAGAACTAAAAAATGATGCACAATGTACGAAAAGGACCCTTATACAATTTACGGACAACTAAGGCCCTGATGAGTTTGTACATTCGTGTAGGCTGAGCTGGGTCTTCGTTGTCCGCTAACAGAATCAATAGATACTGTAGGTGGTGCGCTGTGGTGCAGTGGTAAAGCATCGGACTCGAGATCGAGAGGTACCGGGTTCGATCCCCACTAACTGCAAGTGTTGTTTCCTTGAGCAAGAGACTTTATCCACATTGCTTAGTACTGGTTTCTACCCAGGAAAAAAGAGGGCCACATGGAAGATTAGTACTAGATTACTAAATGTGTTACTCTCTATAGATAAAGTTGATTATTATTATTATTATTAGTGTATGTCGACGGACAAAAATATCCGGATCAGACTGCAAGGATGCGCACGCTTATCTGGACCTTTCGCTGTTCGCATGTGACAAAAGGTCTTTTATCCCACGTTGCACATCATATTCAATTTAGTGAGGTTTTTGCTACATGTTTAGTTCATTCAATATTTGTTTTCTTACAGCTGTTAGGGCGTTTTGGAACTTCCGAAGAATGTGGAAAAGCATGTTTATTTCTAGCAGCTGACGCAACCTTTTGCACAGGAATAAATATTCTTGTGTCAGGTGGTGCCGAACTGAACTACGGTATTAAAAATCCAAAAGCTATGTCGCCTGAAGATATAGTGTGATCAGTATGTGAAAGATTCGATGTGTTGTATAAACTTTATCCGTTATTCCACGAAAACATATACAGTCCAGTCAGGGGTTAAGTTAACCATTTTACCGGTCCACGGTCGTTCCAGTCCCGGTCCTCGGTCGTTCCGGTCCCGGTCCACGGTCGTTCCGGTTAATATAGCGGTATCGGTCGGTCCGTTCCAATCGCTCCATAATCATGACCGCCGTTCCGTTCCATTCCATTCATTCGTGTTCGCGTTATTGTGATAATAATTTACAATAAAAAAATCATTCAAATTATTTACTTACAATTAATCTGAATTGCGTGTGAAACAAAACATTCCTAAAATCTGTCTAGCTATCATTTTGAACGATTTACTTATTGAATTATGAATCTCTTTTTTCGTTTAAACTTTAATTCCTAGTTTTTTATGCGACCGCTTAAAACAGGCGACTTTGTGTCGCTTTCGCTATTATTATTATCATTATTTTGTTTTATGCAACGGTTTTAAAAGTTTTTTTTTGTTTTTTTTTCATACAAACTCTTAATAGTCTCAACTACTGAATTCCAAGCCTGTTTTACCTATTAATCGCTGATGTTTGTCACGTTAACGACATCGCAAAAAAAATCCATCAGGACGGTTCACCAGTGACCGATAATTCGGAACAAAAGATTGAAAATAATTTCATATTTTGTTGTAAAAAATACACATCGAACCTATCATCATGCACACACCTCACCCGTATGGGTAAAAATCAAGTATCGAAATGCATAGAATTTGCTGAGTTAAACTTACGAGAAAATACTTAATTTTCTGTACTAAATCATTGATCAGATATTTACTGGTAAACATGTCTAATGACATTCATTGATCTTGATGTAAGAATATATATAGACTCTTGATGTAAGAATATATATACACTAAAGGCAGTTCTAACGAGTACCCACAATCTGTTTTGAGCAGAAATATGAAAAAAATATTAGAATGTATACCAGTAAAATATTCTGATTCTGTCAGTAGCTGACAACTGCCCTTCTTGAATCAGCGGAAGAGGGAGATTTGTTTGTGTTGAGGTTTTACGGCCCAGTCAACCCAATGGGGTTATGTCAAGCGCGGTCAGTTTACCTTACCACACGTTTACTGAGCAGGCTTAGTCCTCTAAGCGGTTAACCAGTATTGTGCACATTCTTTCGCCAGACACTGACAACTGCCCTTCTTGAATCAGCAGAAGGGAGAGAATGACCATAGAAAATATTTCATGATCAGTCTCCACAAAAGAATGTTGCTGACCTCGGCAGGGGTAGAACCCGCGACCTCCTGGTCTCCAGTCGGACGGTGCATCCAACTGAGCCACCGAGGCCGGCTATCGGAAGAGGGAGAACGACCACAGAAATGATTTCATGGCGTGCCATTGCCAGTCCCCACACTCTTTGCTAATGTTGCCGGCCTTGGTGGCTCAGTTGGATCGCCGTCCGACAGAAGACCAGAAGGTCGCGGGTTCAATCCCCGCTGAGGTCGGCAACATTCTTTCGTGGAGATAGATCATGAAATATTTTCTACGGTCATTCTCTCCCTTCAGTTGATTCAAGAAGGGTAGTTGTCAGTTTCTGGCAAAAGGATGTGCACAATACTGGTTAACCGCTTAGAGAACTAAGCATGCCCAGTTAATGTGTGGTGAAGTAAACTGACCGCGCTCGACATGACCCCATTTGGTTGACTGGGCCGTAAAACCTCAAAACAAACTAACTTTGCTAATGTTGCTAATAGCATGACGGAGAGACAGACTTGCTCTTCTACATCCTGACCATGAGGGGAGGTCATATAGCAAGCTTGGTTCGATTCTGCCCAATGATTTAGATGATAGCCTGTTGGACGGACACCTGACGGACAGAAAAAAATGTTGCTTGCGCACACCCTTACCATGAGGGTAAGTAATGTAGCAATATTGGTTGAATTCTGCCCTGTGGTTTAGGAGATAGTGTGAAGAATAGATGAACGGATGACCAACACATCAAAAAATAATGTTGCTCTAGCACATCTTTACAATGAGGGAAAGTGATATAGCAAGTTTGGTTGAGTTCCGACCAGTGGTTTAGGAGCCCTGGAGGAGATAACATGACAGACAGACGAAAGGATGCAAAGCCATGGCGGCTATCTTGCGTTTCCAAATGAAACTATTTTAGCTATTTTTCATCTACAAGTCACCCTGATGACTCCTACAAAGTTTAAAAGTCAATTGGCCTTTAGGTTCAGGAGAAGAAGCAAAAAATTGATTTTCAAGATGGCCACTATGGCGGCCATCTTTGATTTCTAATAGGATAAGTTTTAGTTATTTTTGATCTACGAGTCACCCTTATGCTTCCCACCAAATTTAAAAAAAATTGGTCTTTCGGTTCAAAAGAAGCCAAAAATAGATTTTGAAAATAGCTGCCATGGCAGCCATCTTGGATATACAATCGGAGGGATTTTAGCTACTTTTGATATACAAGTCACCCCGATGCATCCTACCAAGTTTTGGATCAATTGGCTTTTAGGTTCAGGAGAAGTAAACTTTTTTAATCTATAAGTCACCCCGATGCTTCTTACCAAGTTTCGAGTCAGTTTGCCTTTCGATTCAGGAGAAGAAGCGAAAAATAGATCTTCAAGACTGCCGCCATGGCGGCCATCTTGGATTCCAATCGGAACTATTTTAGCTATTTTTGATCTACAAGTCACCCCATGCTTCCTACCAAGTTTCGAGTCAATTGGCCTTTAGGTTCACGAGTAGAAGCAAATAATAGATTTTCGAGATGGCAGCAATCTTGGATTTCTTATAGGAATAATTGCTATTTTTGATCTACAAGTCATCCCGATGCTTCCTACAAGTTTTCCAGTCACTTGGCCTTTTGGTTCAGGAGAAGAAGCGAAAATATTTTCAAAATGGCCGCCGTGGTGGCCATCTCGCATTTCCAAACAGAACGATTTTAGCTCTCTTTTATCGATAAGTCATCCCGATGCTTCCTACCAAGTTTCAAATCAATTGGCCTTTCGTTTCAGGAGAAGAAGAGAAAAATAGATTTTCAATATGGTGGCCATCTTGGATATCCTATTGGAATGATTTTAGCTATTTTTGCAAGTCACCCCGATGCTTCCTACCAAGTTTGGAGTCAATTGGCCTTTCAGTTCAGAAGAAGCGATTAAAAGATTTTCAAAATGGCCACCATGGCAGCCATTTTGGATTTCCGATCGGAACTATTTTAGCTATTTTTGATCTACAAGTCACCCCGATGCTTCCTACCAAGTTTTGAGTCTATTGACCGTTAGGTTCATGAGAAGAAGCAAACAACATATTTTCAAGATGGCCTCCATGGCGGCCATCTTGGATTTTCTATCAGAATGATTTTAGCTATTTTTGATCTAGAAGTCACTCCAATGCTTCCTACCATTACCAAGTTTGGAGTCAGTTGGCCTTTCGGTTCAGGAGAAGACGCTAAAAATAGATTTTCAAGATGGCTGCCATGGCGGCTATCTTGGATTTCTGACTGAAATGATTTTAGCTATTTATCATCTACAAGTCATCCCCGATGCTTCCTACTAAGTTTCGAGTTAATTTTGGTTCAGGAGAAGATGGCTGCCATCTTGAATGTCAGATCAGAATGATTTTTGCTATTTTTGATCTATAAGTCACCCCAATGCGTCCTACCAAGTTTCGAGTCCACTGGCCCAGGGGTGTAGGAAGACTAGGCTTTTGAAACAATTGTTGAAGGCGAATGATGAACGACAGACAAAGTACGACGGACATTGACTGATCACAACAGCTCACCTTGAGTACTTTGTGCTCAGGTGAGCTAAAAAAAGTGGCTACCTGTATTCAATTTATAGATAACTCCCAAATTCTTGATGTATATACATATCTCAGTCATTGATGGTTGGGAAATCTAACCTCGGTGGACATACATGCAGTCAGTTTGTCAGTCAAGATACTGTTCATCTTATACATACATGTAGGTATGTCAACTGACACATATATCTTCACCAATACACTTGGCTTTAAGTCTATTGACATGTAAATGGCTATATGTGATAAAGATTTTGTATTCAGAGCAGCATTAAAGATACAAATAAGATATATAGGTCTATTGTGGGGTTCTTGCATGGAGAAAAGGTTGGCAAACTGCAGTCGTATCTGGAATCTAAATCAGAAGATAAAAGTATTTTCAAACCCATTATTCTTGGCAAAGATCTGAATGGTTTTTGAATGGGGTGGGGCATACCACAGTCCACTGGGGACCGACTGTTGGTGTCTTATCATAATGAGCAATAATATATATATGTTTAAGTGAGTGGGACCTCAACAGTGTCAGAGATATTAAGGTTTATGTGAACTGGATGGGGTGGGGCATACACCTGGGGACCCAGAGTCAGTGTCACTGAATGCATCTTATCATACTGAACAACAATATATGTTTGATATATGTTTCTGAATGGTCTCTGAGATATTAAATCTTACATGGAGGAGGTTTGTTTGTTTGTGTTGAGGTTTTACGGCCCAGTCAACCCAATGGGGTCATGTCTAGCGCAGTTAGTTTACCTAACCACACGCAGGCTCAGTCCTCTAAGCGGTTAACCAGTATTGTGCACATTCTTTTGCCAGAAACTGACAACTGCCCTTCTTGAATCAGCGGAAGGGAGAGAATGACCGTAGAAAATATTTCATGATCAATCAAGAATGTTGCCAACCTCGGCGGGAGTTGAACCCGCGACCTCCTGGTCCCCAGTCGGACGGCGTATCCAAATGAGCCACCGAGGCCAGCATCAAACTGATTAAAAGTACAACACAATAACACTGAAACAAAATCTAAAACCAGAGAAATATTTATTCTTGGTAATTTTCTTTCAAAATGATGACTGATAGCACGTATTTGCTAACTTCAAATTCCTCTCTAATTTCAGTTCTTGATATCCATTCTCATTGTTCAGAATATTGTAGTCACTTTCTGTCAAAAGTTAATAGATAGCTCCAGATAAGAGGGGTATCCCCATATTTTTTTCTTATTTCTCCATGAAAACCTATGTTGTGGGTACTCATCAGAAGTGCCTTGGCGACAACCTTCTGATGAGTACCATAACATATGTTTTGTGGAGAAATAAGAAAAATATCAGTTCTTTTTAACAGAAAAAAATGCCTTATCTGGGGCTGTGTTAACAGTTCCTGTTTGTATGCTGTAATAATTTAATTTAAAATCTGAAACATGCTATCAGGAAAAACAAACATCCATAAACATGGATCCTTTCAGTAGCATTCCAATATTCTTTGCATCTTTTTTAAAGTCAAGAATATTCTTTTTGGAGTTGGTTTCAAGAGGATGAATGTCTTCTGCTGTCTTTGAACTCTTTGTTTTCAAAATCAAATCAAATCCAAGGTAAGGCCTACATCATGTCCTGCTGCTATTTTAATGCCTGAAATAACAGAAAAAATGCACAAATTATTACAGTTGTTCATTACACCCCCCACCCACTCTGTACTATGAACAATCTAAATATTTGGAGTCATGCCTAGCTCACAGCTCTTATTTTCCTATCACATCTACATTGCATGAGGGACCATATACAGTACATTAATGTTATCAGAATCAGATTAAAGTCTATTTAGCAAAATACATATTGAATTGTAAGAAATACAAAGGGGCATAGTTCTAAGAAACTTGATCCCACAGTCCTTAATTTTTTGTCACATACATGTATGTCTTGAATGAGGGACCATGTGTGGTATAAATTTTATGAAACTCACACAAATGGTACAGAAATTGTTAAGCAAAATACATATTTAACTGTAGTTACAAAGGGGCATAACTCTAATAAACCTGATTCACAAATCCAATTTTCCTGTAACGCCTGCAAAGCCTGACGTCCAAGTGTGACAAATTATATCCAAATGAAAATTATATCCATATGAGACTGAAGATACGGAAGTTATGAAGCAAAGTCTTACTTGTTGACAAAAGGATGGAAATGAGGACTGCAAAACTATATCCCTTTAAATAAGCAAATAAATGCATAAATAAAGTGTACAAGTTTGTCATATATTATACCGCATTTATTCAAAACTAAACTAAGCGGTAATAAGCCCCAGGGCAATGCAATTCTTATTGCCAAAATGACAGTATTAAATCCAAATTTGGGGCAAAAATAAGATATTTGGATGGCTTTAACTCAGTTTTGCATGTGTATAATAATGGATTTCACCTACCAAAGTAGGAGAGGTGTGACTAGATATAATGGGGCTTATTTTAGTATAAATATAGTATGTACATGTATTCAGTCTCATACGCATTTTAAACTTTAACACTTTGTACTAGTATAGATAAAATCATCATGAAACTTAATTATTAGTGATATTTTTCACAGAAAATAAAACTTCACCTTTCACTAAGATTGAAATTTCTGTTTGATTTGTAGTTTTGCAGCCCAGCAAAAACTGTCAACTTCATGTGCAGCCAGTCAATTAACCTACTTAAACTTTTCTGGGCAGACTTAGTCCTCTAGGCAGAAATCAGTACTTTGAGCACCAGTACTTTGTGTGCAGACTTTCGCCAGAAAGTGACAACCGCCATGGTTCTTGAAGCAGGAGAAGGGGGAGAAAGACCATAAAAGTCATTTCATGTCTAATCCATCCATCCCCACAAAAGTTATGGGACCTAGCTAGGATTTGAACATTTAATACCTGGATCTGCAGGCAGTTGTGCTATTGACTGTCCTGTGGAGCTTGGTCCACACATAGAAGGAAGTGTGACAGAACCTTGGCCCTAGAATGGTCAGTATAAAACTACTTGGAGTGGGAGGGAGAGTTTGGGTAAATCAATTTTACTGGTACCAAATCTTCACTCCATGTTCAAATGATGTAAAAAATACAAAATAATTATTCAGCTTGCAAAGAGGCTCCCTTATTAGGAGAAATTTGGCAATTCATTATTTTTTTAATGCTTGTGTTTAGGTTTTTTTCTTATGAGTTGACACTGCACAAATCTATTCTAAGGGATTGATTAATCTGTATTCCCTCACCTTTTCTACTTTTTATAGAATGGAAATGCCAAAGATTAGAAAAGAATATTTTACATCAGCATGAACATGGGTTTTAGAGAAGGCAGATATTATGGTGCTCTGGAAAAGACGGGAATAAAATTATGGAAAAAAGTCTTACTGCTTCAGTGGTTTTGTTATTTAAAAAAAAAATAACCAAACAAAATGGCCACTGGTCATAACACACAAACTAGAAAATCATCAAGATGATTATAATTCACATCACTCCACTTTTTATGGAGAAAATGTAATTTAACCACTTTACTATTTTAAGTCTGTGGGCATTATATACTTTTAAAATATTCAGAAAAGCAGGTCTGTGCAAACAGTGATGACCTTCATCAAACTGCTCCTACAAGATCTAAGTCTTCACTCTTTGCCATATTCTATCAGAAATATTTACATGCTGGATAAAATATCTGTAAATCATGGTGAATAATCCAAATATATTTAGTAATTATGGTATAATTGTACATAAAAAAAAAATAATAATAAAACAAAATAAATAAAACAACAATCCCTGAAGTTCTACATACCTATTTTTTTTTTGAACATGCGACCTTAAAGTTAAAACACACCTATTTTTAATTGGCCATATCAGTATTTTAATTATTTTTCATTGAAATCTGAAACAAGTAAATAAACTTGTTACTGTTGGAATAAAGCACCTTATTTGGAGCTCTGATCTTTTCTATCTTAATCTGCATTTTTAGGGCCTCCACACCAGACCTGTTGTGCTCCAGAGAAGATAAATTTTATTTTAGTTTATTTCATTTTTTTCTCAAAAAAAAAAAAAAAAATCAATTGATTTATTTTCTTTAGAACTCCATTAAAAGCGTTTTTAATTGGGTCCACGTTAGACTTGCCTCAGTGGCATAAGTCTATTCATTCATTTGGACTTATCTGGACAATGCCAACTTATCTGGGGCTACAAATCACCTAGCTTCAGTCCATTTTTAACTCTAATCCCTTTGTCTATTTGGGTACCATAAAACTTACAATATCCTACCATTTTATAACCATATAACTTCCTGTAAATACACAGATACACAGCCTATTATATTTAACAAAACCACACACAACAGTGAAATTGTTTTCTACACAAAATTTATATTTTCATTTATTTCATTTGTTCAACATTCAAATGTAAGAATACATGGCATTTCATTGAAAAGACATTTTGTCCAAATGACATTTCCTCTAATAGAAATTATAAATGGCATTTCACTGAACATGATATTTGTCTCAAATTTATCTCTAGTGTCCACATCACGAAAACATGCCTATATAATTTTGACCCCTTGAAACCCCACTTTTATATAGTAAAACTGAGGTTTACAGGGGTATAGATTATTTTTCTTATTTCTACTCAAAAACATAGATTGTGGGTACTCGTTAGAACCGCCTCACCAAGACAGTTCTAACGAGTACCCACAATCTATGTTTTGAGCAGAAATATGAAAAAATATCAGAGTTTTTTACCTGAAAATTTTCGGTTTTTGTAGGTGAACATTTCTATATATTTGAATAGGCGTGTTTTCGTAATGAGGTGGGTAAATGTCTGTGTAGGTAAATGTCCAGGTGTAAAACTGTAAATATCCTCCAAGCCACAACCAACCCCCCCACCCCCCTGCCCCACATCCCACCCCTCCAACCCCATCACCACCCAAACATGTTCCCCTGATACCAGCATCCCATTTTTTTACTATATAAAGCATAAATTTCTTTTTAATCCTCAGAAACGGTCTTGGTACTCATCACGAAAACGTGCCTATATAATTTTGACCCCCTTAAACCCCACTTTTATATAGTAAAACTGGGGTTTATAGGGGTATACATTATTTTTCTTATTTCTGCTCATAGATTGTGGGTACTCATTAGAACTGCCTCGGCGAGGCAGTTCTAACGAGTACCCACAATCTATGTTTTGAGCAGAAAAATGAAAAATATCCGAATTTTTTCTCTGAAAATTTTCATTTTTTTTGTGGTAAAATTTTCAGTATATTTTGAATAGGCATGTTTTCGTAATGTGTAACATTTTTAGTAAGCAGTCTACTAAAAAAGAGGCAGACATAAACTTTGCATTTTTAGGTTTGAGGTTGTGTCTTTGATTTGCTGATAACTTAAACTTGAAATAAGAGCAGACAACATTTATAAAAGATTTCTCTTTTTCATCACAAAACAAATATGATGTTTCATACAAACTGTCTCTAAGAAGACAATTTGAATGAAATGTCAAGCCTTATTTTGTTGGAAAAATCACAGATACTTGGGGTCAGTAGGGCAGTGCAGGCCCAAAAAAAATATCTTGTATATATGTATTTTTTTCTCAAGTTATTGCTCGGCTGCAAATTCTAAGTCGAAAAAGGGGCATAACTGTGCCAAAAATATTTTGAGGGTTACCTCCCCTATTGGTACGAGTTCCCCTTTCCATAATGAACAACCAGTCCGAGTTTCAAGTAAATATCTTCAGTAATGACAGAGATATTACAAAATGTCCAAGTTTTTGCACGAAGACGACTCAGACGACGCCAGAGCTATGACAATACCTCATCGTTTTCTTCGAAAACAGCCGAGCTAAAAATGACTAGAGAAAAAATATATACAAGATATTTTTTTGGGCATGCACTGCCCTACTGACCCCAAGTGTCTGTGGGAAAAATATCACCTAATATCTGATGACATAGCCAACAAAGTGCTAAAGCTTTAAATGATTGTGATACAGAACATATACATGTATGTATTGTGTATATGGGACAACAAAATATATGCATGGACATGTTTGCATTTTGGTTTGACCGTTAGGGTATTAGGTGTGGGTCTGGGGGGTAAATTAAAATGGCATGAAGGGTAGAAATTTAAAATTATAGTCACTTCAAGTTTATTAGAACTAACAAACTGCTATTTAATTATGTGGAAGGTGTTGGTAATGATGAAGATTTGGTTATATATGGAGATGATGGAAGTATGATAATGAAAGGAATAGAACCAAGGACCTCATTGTCCATAGTCAGAAGCACTAAACACTCGGCCAACTTGAGGACACTTCATATCTTAAATAATTTGTCCTTGAATAATAACAAAAAAAAATATTTCACAATTACATGTATCATCTGCAACTGGGTTTGCCAGTGACATACTTGAAGATTAACAAATTCATAATGAATCATGTCAACCTTTGCAGATTTTTTTTTTTTTTTTTTTTTTTTTTTTTTTTTACAAAATGCCTGGTAGGGGTAAAATAGTTTGGTAGATAAAGCATGCAAAACCAGATTTTAATGATGGTTATGAACTTTAAAATTGGATATGTAAGCCATGGCTATCTAGATAAAATGAGTTATCAAGATAATATTTTTCTTATTTCTACATGAAAACAAAGATTGTACATTCTCATTAGAAGCACCTTGATAAGGTGCCTGTAATGAGTACCTCAAGTGCTCAACATACCATATTTGGCCTAGTTACCACACTGTGCGCTTAGGTTTTTCAAAAATGCTAGAAAGGCTTGTGGAAAGTATGTACCTACTTATATTAAGGAAACACTTTAAATAAAACAGTAAAATGATAATACCTCACCATTATCATGTCAAGGGGAGATAACTGTCAAAAACTGAAGAAATGTACCCCTTAGCAATCCTAAACCAGATCAAAATATCAATGGAAATACAAAGTGGGTGAAAATCCTTTGAGATTTACTCAAGCTATTGTCCTGAAATGAATATGTGGCTGTGCAACGGGCAGAATACTCTGTCAAAAATTGGCGAAATTTGCCCATAAGCAATCCCAAATCAGATCTCCATAATAGATATGTACCACTTTGGTAAAAATCCGTTGACATTTACTAGTTATCAATATTGACTTGCTGCAGGCAGAAAACTGTCGAAAATTTATGAAATTTGCCCATTAGCAATCCCAAACCAGATCTCTACAATATCGATACAAACACTAAGTTTGGTGAAAATCCATTAATAAATTACTCAAGCTATCATCTGGCAAAGAAAAGTCAGGTGTGTCTCAGATATAGATAGCTCAGTCTGTCAGAAATTAGCAATCCCAAACCAGATCTCCACATTAAGATTGATTGACTGTGTTGGGGTTTAACGACACGTCAATCCTTGTGGGTCATTTATGTCGTCTCCCAGAGAAAGGGAGAAAGAAGACAGAAAAGATAGTAGAGGAGATGAAAGAAAGGGACAGGGAAGAAAGAGGAACAGGAATGAAAGGGAAGAAGGAGAAGAAATGAAAATTTTCCCATTCTTCCTTAACTGCTACAAGGACAGCAGGCCTTGCCCAACTGTAAGCCAATATTAGTTGCCCCAGTGACATAAGACACACGACACCTTTGCAACACCCAACCACCCCTTCCACATTATGAATGAACACACCAAGTTTGGTGAAAATCCATTGATATTCACTTAGGTTATCATCTGGAAACAAAAATAAGGACGGAGGGATGGAACTATGATAGATGTATTGACAGAGGGACACTCGTACAACCAATGTGAAACCATAATACCCCACCACTATCATGTGGCAGTGTATAAAAAGAAAAAGATCTGCTAAGGGCTCATCAAATGATGCTTGTATGATGTTTTTGTGTTGTTTTTTTTGCTGATTTTTTTTTTTATAAAAGCATATGTTGTGGGTACTCATTTGAACTGCATCAACAAATCATAGAAAGCAGACATAAAAAACTGGTAATTATCTTGAAACTATAGAATGGTAATTTTGGTAAAGGGCATTAGAGGAACATTTCTGTGAAATTATTTTGAAATCAGGCCATTAGCCTGGGAGATGTCCTTTAAAAGTTTTTTTTTCCTTTTTAGCTCTGGCGGCCATTTTGTTCTGCTGAGCGAAACCATTTTAGCAATATTGGTATAATTCCTGTAAAATTATTTCAAAATCCATTAACCGTATAGGAGGAGAAGTCTCTTAAGTAGATTGTTGATAGATGCATGACTGTCTACTCCCTTTTCTTTTTTTTAGCTCTGGTGGCCATTTTGTTCAGCCAAACGGAACCATTTTAACAATTTTGGTAAAGGGTCATAAGTGGGACATTTCTGTGAAACTATTTTGAAATTCGGTCATAGGCCTGAGAGGAGATGTCGTTTAAAAGTTTTTCTATATTTAGCTCTGACCGCCATTTTGTTTCAGAGTGGAACCAGTTTAGCAATTTTGGTAAAGGGGCATTAGAGGAACATTTCTGTGAAATTAAATTGAAATCGGGCCACTGGCATGGGATTTGTTGTTTAAAGGTTTTTTTTATTTTTAGCTCTGGTGGCCAGTTTGTTTTAGGAGTGGAACCATTTTAGAAATTTTGGTAGAGGGTCACTCAAGGAACATTCGAGTAAAATTATTTCAAAATCCATTTACCGGTTTAGGAGAAGATGTCTCTAGAGTAAATTGTTGACAGAGGCATGACAGTCTACACCCTTTTTCTATTTTTAGCTCTGGCTGCCATTTTGTTCAGCAGAGCTAAACCATTTTAGCCATTTTGGTAAAGGGGCATTAGAGGAACATTTCAGTAAAATTATTTTGAAATCGGGACCTTGGCCTAATAGAAGAAGTCGTTTAAAAGGGTTTTCCTATTTTTAGCTCTGGTGGCCATTTTGTTTAGTGGAGCGGAACCATTTTAGCAATTTTAGGTAAAGGGGCATGAGAGGAACATTTCTGTGAAATTATTTTGAATCGGCCACTGGCCTGGGAGGAGATGTCTTTTAAAGGTTTCTTCTATTTTTAGCTCTGGTGGCCATTTTGTTTAGCAGAGCAGATTTGGTAAAGGGGCATGAGAGGAAGATTTCTGTGACATTATTTTGAATTCAGGCTATAGGCCTGTGAGGAGATGTTGTTAAAAGGTTTTCTATTTTTAGCTCTGGCAGCCATCTTGTTTAGCGGAGCAGAACCATCTAGGCAATTTTGGTAGAGGGTCATCTAAGGAACATTCCTGTGAAATTATTTCAAAATCCATTCAGTGGACTGGTCTAGGAGGAGATGTTGTTTTAAGATTTTCTGTTTTTAGCTCTGGCCGCCATTTTGTTTAGCGGTGCAGAACCATTTAGGCAATTTTGGTAGAGGGTCACCCAAGGAACATTCCTTCCTGTAAAATTATTTCAAAATCCATTCACCTGTTTAGGAGGAGATGTCTTTAAGTAAAAAATTGACAGACGGACAACCGACAAAGACTGATCACAAAAGCTCACCTTGAGCCTTTGGCTCAGGTGAGCTAAACAATATACCTATTATAAAATAAAATTTGCACACTATTACCTCTAGACAATATGCTGACAGAAGTTTACGAAATTACGAAAAGGGACATAACTCTGCCAATATTTGGTGTACTGTATCCTCAAAATAATATGCGCTGCTCCACATCATCCTGTAACTATTTAAGAAGTTTCAGCTTGATCGGATGTAAACTATAGGAGTTAGCCAGAAACGAAAAATTTTCAAAGGAGTATAACTGTGCTTATATTTGGTGTACTGTAACACTGAAACAATATACGCTGTTCCACATCATGGTAATTACAAATGAAGTTTCAGCTTGATCAGACGTAAACTGTAGGAGGAGTTAGCCGGAAACAAAAAGTTTACAGAAATTTTCAAAGGGGCATAGCTCTGCCAATATTTGGTGGACTGTAACCTAGAAACAATATGCCGTGCTCCACATAATGGTCTAACTATAAATTACATTTCAGCTTGAGCGGATGTAAAGTGTAAGAGAAGTTGACCTGAAACAAAAAGTTAACGGAAATTTTCAAAGGGGCATTACTCTGCTAATAGTTAGTAGACTGTAACCCCGAAATAATATGCGCTGCTCCTCATCATGGTCTAACTATATACCAAGTTTCAGCTTGATCGGATGTAAACTGTAAGAGGAGTTAGCCAGAAACGAAAAAGGTTATGGACAGACGCCATACCCCGTAACATAACCGTCCCGTTTTTCAAACAGGCATATAAAAATTGATGAAACTTGCCAATTAGCAATCCCAAAGCAGATCTCCACAATTTTCAACCTCCTGATCACCAGTCGGACACACATCCAACTAAGTTACCAACGCCAGCTCATACATTCATGAAATAAATATCAACCTCAAGAGGGATTTGAACCTGGAATCTCATGTTCCAAAGTCAGGAGTGCCCAACTGACAATCTCCCTTCTTGAATCAGCAGACCGGGGAGAATGATGGTAGAAATTATTTCACGATCAATCTCTTGATGAGGTAGGCTGCCAAGCTAGGATTCAAACTTGCAACCACTAGATCTGCCGTCTAATGCACTAGTTACTGACTGCACTGCTGAGCAGGCTCCAATCAGCTGATGATCATACATGCAATCTCTAGGTCAATAACTTCTAGCACAAGAGGCCAGCAGCATTACTAATCTGCTTCCAGGCCAGAGTATGTGCAAGTACATGTACTGTTTCAAAGTCTTCCTGACAATGGTTAGACAAATGATTAAAATGTATAGTAGAGCCAGGTATTACCAGGTAACATTCCGAGACCTTTAATATTGCATGCCAGTATCCACTCCCTGCCTCTTAGAAGATCTCAGTGTCAAATATTATCATTTCATCAATACATGCATTTCTTTTTACCCAACAGAGTTAAATTGCAAAAGCACCTGCCAAAGGCAAATATCCAGTATTGTGGATATTTTGATGTTCCATGGAAAAAATCTGAAAACATGCAAATCCATGAATATCTGACTATTGTTTGTGCCATGTGAAGCAGTTTTTTATCTAAATTGTTTCAAACATCCTTGAGCTACACAATATATAACAATAAAGCACAAATTCCATATAATCTGGTTATATGAATGTCAAGGAAAAGAACACTAAAACAGTCCATAAGTGCACAATGTTGAGGCCACCCCAGGGATTTTGAGGAACAGGGGAACAAGGCCATGTATTACAGGGTAACGAGGGAAGATGAATCTAAAACAAGAGGTCCGCGGGTCACGACTCACTCGCCTGAGTGACATAGCTACTCCAGGTATGCACCCGTTATGCAACATTTTCCAATCCTATCATTGCAACTAATGAAAGGATGATCAATTAAGCAGTTCTTAGTTTTGAAGAAGGACACATGGCCATGGCAGTTAATGAAGCGTGACCATTTGGACAAACTCTCAATCATATTTCACTAGTAGAATCAATGTAAAATGATGGAAATTGGCTAAGTGGTTTCTGAAGAGTTGTTTAACAGTACTATGATTTTATACACAAGTAAACAGCACAGGGGCAGGGAAATATAATAAATGTCAAAATGATTACCTTTGGAAACAAAGATCACACTACAGATTAGAAAACGTGAGTCTTGGTTTTATTGAGAATCTTCATAAGCAGTAAAGAAGTTTGCAACACTGCTTTAATTGTGGTTTTGGAGCAGCTGTCATTAAAAAAAATCATTTTCTAAAATTTTATTTTGCCATGGCAACCCAACAAATTGGTCACTGGTCATAAAAACACACAAACTGGGTAGACAATGATCATGACTGCAAAATATGGTTCACATTACTTCACTGGTTATGGAGAAAATGAATTAACCATTTCTTCATTATAAGTCTATGGGAGTTTTCTGTTGCCATGGCAACAAAACCAAGAGGCAGACTGTTTATCTGTTTTCAATTGCCCTTACCCATTTAACATTTGCACCAACTTAGAGTCCTACTACTTCAGTGGTTTTGGACATATATGTTTTGGAGGACTGGTCATTGAAAAAATCTTCTTTCTTTTTTTAAATTTAATATTGCCATGGAAACCAAACAAAATTCTCACTGATGAAAGGCACAAGCTGGGTAGACCATCATCAAATGTCATAACTGCCAAGTATGGTTCACATCACTTCACTGGTTATGAAGAAAATGCAATTTCACCATTTTCCCATTATATTAGTCTACAGGAGCTTTCTGTTGCCATGGCAACCAAAGCAAGAGGCAGATCACCATAATTTTAGCCATTTTGAATTGTCCTTACCCCAAAGCAGTTCATTTGTACAAAATTAGAATCATACTGCTTGATTGGTTTTGAAGGAGATGTCATTTAAAAAATTCCTTTTTTTTTAAATCTTATATTGCCATGGCAACCAAACAAAATAGCCATTGGTCATAAAAAATATAAATTGGGCAAACACTCATCCAATGATCATAACTGCCAAACATGGTTCACATCACTTCACGTTTTTGGAGAAAATGCAATTAATTTACCATTTTCCCAATATAAGTCTATGGGAGTTTTCTTTTGCCATGGCAATCAAACCAAGAGGCAGATCACCAAAAAATTTGGCTATTTTAAAAGGACCCTAACCAAGCAACATTCTTTTCAAGTAAGGTACAAATCGCTTCAATGGCTTTGGAGGAGTTGTCATTTTAAAGTGTTAACGGACAGACAACCGAACAGATGTTTCAACAATTTGGGTTTAGGGGCTATGTCCCATTATGAATTTCTATAGGGTTCAGACACCAAAACGTGTTCAGACACCAAAAATTCCCTTGCTTAGCCTAGGATCAATCCTTGTATCGTTAGCTCTAGATGCCAGTGCACTCACCACTGAACTACCACACTATATTGTAGTCTGTACATGAAATTTTTATTTTTTTTATTATTAAGAATTTTTGCCAGACCAAATTTTTAACAGACATGTCTGCAGGCCCTACATTACATATACAGCTGGCCACTGCTAATTAAATTCATGCTACAGAATAACTGGTTCTGTACTTGTCCGATAACTGGTGCATGACGAGTAAGTGTGTAAGAAGGTGATTCTTTTCCGATTTTGTACAAACCGAATAATACCTTATTGTTATTAGAGATATCACTGTAATTTTACGGGCAGTAATGTTGTCAAACATAAAAGTAAAGCGTAAACACTTTAAAAAGAGGATAATAAGTAAACTTACATTTCGGGTGGTTCTTCTTTGTTCCAGCCAGCTTGATTGTGACGTTCTGAATATTCTTCCGAAAATGGAACACCTCTTCTTAGGGTACCGCACCGGGCCGGATATATTTAGGATTGTCTGTACAACAAGTTTATTTGCTTTTGTTGCAGTCTCTCTCTCTCTCTCTCTCTCTCTCTCTCTCTCTCTCTCTCTCTCTCTCTCTCCTTAGCCAGCCAACATTAATTTGTTTTGTTTGAGTTATGGCTATACCACCGAGAAAACCCTTAGGGAAGTCCTCCCAGGGGTGTTCCTGGTCCCCTGAAATATAAAGTCAGCATTTTCCCTTGTTCCCCAAAATTAAAATCTTGACTTTCTATATTCCTTGTTCCCCCCAATGGCTCAGTTGTCAGAGCATCTGCTTGACAGGGAGGTTGTGGGTTCGATCCCCGACAAAGGATACAAAGACCTGTCAGCTACACTGTACCCCTGTGTCAATCAGTAATGCGGGGTATAGTGGTCTGTCACCTAATTGTATACCGGAATATCTGTCAGCGACAAAGTATACAAAGCTGCACTGTCGGTTACCCGGAATATCAGTCAGGAACCCAGGGTATAGTGGCCTGTTACATGAAGTGTACACCCGAATATCAATCAGCAACAAAGTATATGAAGTCCTGCCAGCTACATTGCACCCTGATGTATCAGTCAGTAACCTGGGATATACACTTAGAGTGTATAGATATACTGGAATATCGGTCAGCAACAATTAAAGTATACGAAGATCTGTCAGCTACACTTGTCCCCGGTGTATCAGTCAGTAACCCGGGATATAACAGCCTGTCACCCAGAATGTTTTGTAGTATAGGGTCCCGTAGTATACTTTGTCGCTGACTGATATTCACTGGTTTACACTTTAGGTGACAGGTCCCTATACACTGGCTTATTGACTGATATACCAGGGAGCAGTGTAGCTTACAAGTCTTCATATATACTTTGTTGCTGACTAATATTCCGGTATACATTCCATGTGACAGGCCACTATACTCAAGGTTACAGACTTATATACTGGGTAACAGTGTAGCCGACAGGTATTCGTATACTTTGTCGCTGACCGGTATTTGGGTATGTACTTCAGGTGACAAGCGGCTAAACCTGGGTACAGTGTAGCTCACAGACCTTGTTATACTTTGTCGCTGACTGACATTCTAGTCCAGGTGAGAGGCTGCTATACCCTAAGTTACAGACTGATACTTTGGGGTACAGTGTAGCTGATGGGTCTTTGTATACTTTGTCTCCAACTGATATTCCGGTATACACTTTAGGTGACAGGCTGCTATACCCTGGGTTACTGACTGATACGCTGATATACAGTGTAGCTTGCAGGTCTTGGTTTACTCTGTCGCTGACCAATATTCTGGTATACTCTCCATGAGACAGGCCACTATACCCTGGGTTACTGACTGAGACACTGGGTAACAGTGCAGCTGACAGGTCTTTGTATACTTTGTTGCTTATTCAGGTATATTTATAACTGTCAGCTATCAAAAAAAAAAAAAAAATAAAAAAAAAAATAAATAAATAAATAAAATAAAACATTAACCTCGACCCTGTCACATTGAGTAGAACATAACATACTTTCTGTGCTGCGCATCGTGTTTGCAAATCAGTCAATCAATCAGCGATATGAAGTTCTCTAATACCATGTTAGATTGTGTTTATTTTTAAATTTCAATTGCTGTTTTGTCAAGGACAATGCCAGTCACTGGCTTATAGTGAAATTCTTTGCTTATTATATGAACGTCTGTTTATACAGGGTAAAGTTTACTGAAACTTATATCAGGGATTTACATATTTATTCTATTAACTCATAACCTAAACATTCAGAGAGAGAGAGAGAGAGAGACGCCTTTTTTCATAGCTGACAAACCAAGTAAAATCTCCTTTGGCAGCATATAATAGACAGCATTGACTGCTTTAAGATTATTTAGATTGTCATTTTTAGAAAGTACTGTTTTAGAATATGTATTGGAGCGGGAAGAGTGGTCACTTTATATTGTTTTAAAGGTCAAATTGCGTTTCGTCTGATAACAACTCAATTTTAGTAAACACCGTTCCATTTTTTCACTGGAATGGACCGGAACGACCGGGAACGCTAAGAAAGCGAGAAATGGAACTGACCGTCGCTCCGTTCCAGTCGTTCCGGTACCGGTCCGGTCCCGGTTGCGTTCCGGTCGTTCTCCGTTCATCGGTCGTTCAGGTGGTAAAGCTAACCGCTGACGGGACTGTAGAGTAACCCAGCTAGCATTCTTCAAAAATCGTTAGTGGGCCGTTATCAGGGTAGCTGACGGGCCGAGAACGGCCCGCTATAGATTTATAATGAATGCTTATTGGGAAAACTCCGCAATTAAGACCACCTTTGGTACTGCCTAAAAGTAGTCTTATTAGCGGGGTGGTCGTAATTGTAAGTGACTGTAGAAAAAAGCGTCGGATAAGGTTCCTTTCTTTTAACCAAATGGTACTGATATTTTTCTTATTTCTCAAAAAAAAAGTATGTTGTGGTACTCATGAGAAGCGCGTCGGCGAGGCCCTTATGATGAGTACCAGTTCATATGTTTTTTGGGGAAGTAAGAAAAAAAACATGCGGATATCCCTATAACCTGGAGCTGTAGACTACCGAAAATATCCATTTGGGACTGGCAAAATCTAGTCTTAATAGCGGAGTGGTCTTATTTTCGAGTGGTCTTAAGCTTGGTAGCGGCATTTCACTATGATAAGTGTCCACACATCAGTTCGAAGAGATGCTTTACATTTCCTGAAATGAAGCTAGGTTGCTTGCTTTGTTTGTGTCTCAGGGACACACGACGGGCATTATAAACATTCTTTTACTAACTGTAGGTGCATTACTTAAACACGCCTATTCAAAGATATAGAAAATTTCACCTCTAAAAACTGAAAAATTTCAGATAAAAAAACTCTGATATTTTTCATATTTCTGCTCAAAACATAGATTGTGGGTACTCGTTAGAACCGCCTCAGCGAGGCGGTTCTAACGAGTACCCACAATCTGTGTTTTTAGCAGAAATAAGAAAAATAATTTATACCCTTGTAAACCTCAGTTTTACTATATAAAAGTGGTTTAAGGGGGTCAAAATTATATAGGCATGTTTTCGTGATGGGAAGCAAGAAATAGGTACATACACATGACAATAAGCAGAGTAGTGGATTGCTAATAAAGAAAACTAATTCTTACAAGTAAATCTATGGCAGTACGACAGATTGCTAGTAGAATCACTACAGATATATTCAACATTCCTGCTTTTATAAGGTGTTATATTTCATGTACGTGATGAACAGTAAATATCCTCTGATATGTCTTTTATATCTTGTACTATAACAAGAAAAATATAACATTACACTACGATTTTAATTATAAGACATGCAAACGACGACGTTCCTGTTGTTAGTTTTGTATTATTCCTGAAGAAATGATAGAAATACATGTTTATTTGCTGTTTTCAGCTATATAATTGGAACAAGTTTATTTTTATGTGCATTTCATTACCTCTTAGAGTTAACCAATACAATTTGGAGTCAAGGGACTGTATCGTAAGAGTGTTTGTTTATTTAGTAATATAAAAACCCGCATTACCATTTGTTAATAGCTGATTGGATATATTTGAGGTCATTCTTTGTCATCACGAAAACATGCCTATATAATTTCGACCCCCTTAAACCCCACTTTTATATATTAAAACTGGGGTTTACAGGGGTATACATTATTTTTCTTATTTCTGCTTAAAACATAGATTGTGGGTACTCGTTAGAACCGCCTTGCCGAGGCGGTTCTAACGAGTACCCACAATCTATGTTTTGAGCAGAAATATGAAAAATATCAGAGTTTTTCATCTGAAAATTTTCAGCTTTTGGAGGTAAAATTTTCTATATATTTGAATAGGCATGTTTTCGTAATGTTTTTGTTTTGTGTGTAGCATGGCAGACACATAGAGATCATGTATCTGTCCGCGTCGTCGTCGTCACAATTTTTGTTTCCGCTTAATAACTTTTGAAGGGATGGTTTTATTTCATAGGAAGTCCGCAGTTTATATCATTATAAAATACAGGTCTAGTTCGATATTAGTAATCATATGCACAATTTTGGCTGAGTTATGGCCATTTTTCGACAAAGTTTTATTGTTGGGTTAAGATATTCAATTTGGTTTATGTTGAATAAGTTCTGAAGGGATGCACCTATTTTATCAGAAGTTTGCAGAAGGGTGTATAATTGTAAAAAAACAGGACAGGTTCGATATTGGTAACCAAACGTTTGGCTGAGTAGTGGCCCTTTTTCGACTTAGTTTATATTGTTGGATAATGTACGTAGATGCATCCTTGTGCGCTCTATAACTTTGATACCCTTGGAGACATTTTGATAATACTTGGTAAGGATGAAAAAGAGGACCAAAAGGCATGTCCCGTGCAATGGAAACGACTCTCACTTTCTTCCTTATGTACTTATCTCACCTGTTTTGCATTTCTTGAGTTTGATAATAATCTTCCTTCAATATCTGCTTTTTTATGTACGATCGAAGACTAATGCTAATTTGTAAAAATATGTAACAATATAAATAAAGATACTCAGGATGGATCGCAGCCACGAAGCACAGCCTTACCGAGACACTAAAACGAGAAGAAATAAGGTCCAAAACAAAACGATACATCTTACATGTAATAAATGACGTAATAACAAAGCAGAACTTCTTTCCAGGAATCACCGTGTACAGGACAAGTGTAGGTATGACGTTTCCAATTTTAGGTCATTTTCATTATAGGGATTTTAAGTACTGTGCAATGCATCAGACGGATCTGTTTTGTTTTTATAATGTCTTGTTCTTAGTTAACAGTGACTAACATAACATTACGAAAACAAGCCTATTTAATTGTACTGATATATTTACCACCAAAAACTGAAAATTTTCAGATACAAATTCTTATATTTTTCATATGTATGCTCGAAACATAGATTGTGGGTACTCGTTAGAACCACCTTGGCGAGGCGGTTCTAACGGGTACCCACAATCTATGGTTTGTGCAGAAATAAGAGAAATAACATATGCTCCTGTAAACCCCAGTTTTACTATATAAAAGTGGGGTTTAAGGGGTCAACATTATATAAGCATATTTTCGTGATGATAACAAATCATACCATCGATATATTTAATGTTATAGCAATATGGTTACAGAGCCGCATGAGCCGATCAATCGACGTCTTTTTGAATACTTTTAGTATATTCTTGTTGTGTGTTTTATGTCTTGAAATATGTAAATATTGTCCACCTATACAAATAAAATTATAATGTTTAATAATTATTATGCTGTTTTGTCAGTTTTGTGGTTGTATTTATTGCTTTCAAGGAACATTTCTTCTAGAGTCTAATTATCGGAAAAAAATGGCCCCTTGAAAGCAATGTGTTTCATTTGCCCATCTGGGATTTTTGAAAATGTATTTGAGGGTCACTGATGAGGCCTTACTAGCCGAAACTCTCTAGCCTGGCCCAGAAAGCTTGCCTTGTCATTTATTTGTCAGTTTTGTGAGTGTGTTCATTGGTTCCATAGGTCGTTTCTTTCTTATCGAATGTATTAACCAAACACATTTTAAGTACAAGCATTTTAGAATTCACATACATGTAACAGAGGAGATAAATGGTGATAAAACAAATTTTGTCATGTCCATAGTGTTATTTATATTGATCATCAAATCTCAGAATTTTCACTGAGAGCATTTTGGACAGCCAAGGATCCGAGGTTATGCAGGCACCGAATACTATGATCAGACTGTGCGGATAGGCAGGTAGTTTTGATTCTTCGTTGGACGAACATGTTAGAACATACGTTTTCACACATTACAGCTCAGATATTGTTGTCACGTCACTATGACAACTGACAGAATACTGTGACATGTTTCCTATATGCGTGCTTCAGATTTCCGACGGTTTTAGTTAGTACGATGTAATTGACTCGTATTTGGTGAATGACTGGTTCCTACCGGTCCCCTTATCCATTTATAAATCTTGTGCATACGAGTCTCGCTGACTGTTTATGTAATTTAGCTGGGTCGGAATGAGTGCTGCGTTTGATGGAGTGCGGGTCTATAAAAAATAAATTTCATTGTTAATAACTCTTTACTCATGCTTTTCCGGTAATGTTTAGTTATTACTTCGGTTTAACCATGTCTAAAAAGCAACCATGTAGGCGTGTTTTAAAAATTCTAATCAGAGAAAAGTAAAGTCAAGCTCTTGTTTTTTCTGTTTTTTTTTTTTTTTTTGTTTTTGTTTTTTTTTCTGTTTTCAAATACTACAGTTGAAACGTGGAAGAAAGTATTCATTAGCTAGAGATTTCGTGCTGGAATGACCTTAAAGGTTGATAACGGTGCTGTGTATGGTAGAGCAAATGTTTTTGTTAATTAAGTACATTTAAAATACAAGCGCTATAGATTCATTTCAACTTTCATTTTGTTCATCGTTGCTTTTGTGTGGCATTTCCTGGGTATTTTCACCTATATTATTACTTTCGGTCGTTGCTTTTGTAGGACATAGGAAAACAGTGCAGACCTTGATCAGATGCCGCATTAAGCGGCGTGGGATCAAGGTCTTCACTGCTTGCTTACGCGAATTTCAATTCAAATAGAACAAAAACTTAAAACAAATACACCTGACATCCCTTGCATGACAAATGGACACACTAAATATATAAGTAAGGGAAAGTCCATTAGGCTTTTTTGGGTTAACTATAGGTAAATATATGTGCAAAACTGCTGGATATGTAACAAACAGTGTAGACACTGATCAGACACAAATGGACACGGCAGCTGATTTCTGCTTGCCACTCATCCAGCAGTTTTTGAGACACATTTACAGGAAGTCAAACAGACATGTTTAAGTGTTAAAACAAGTATGGTTAGGAGGTAAGATGTCACAAAAGACAAGAAGATATCCTGGAAATTCAACAATCACGAAGCACAGCCTTCCCGAGGCACAAAAAGAATGAGAGATGATGAACAAATAATGACAAAACAAACGCCATCAAAAATGCACAAAGAGGAATGGCAAGTGAGGATCCCACTGTAGTAGGAAAGCACAGTCTGATCTGGTCCTCCGTACTAAGCATATGGCATAATGAACAGTTTCCTATGATCCTCATCAAATTCGATAACGAAGACGCTCTCTCGCTGACGTAAACAACACGAAGCATGAAAATATCAGTTTTGTGTCTTTTATACCAATATTACTAACAAAGTTCAGTTCAAAAACAAATAAATGTGATTTCGGAAGAATGCCAATACACATCAATAAAACCCTAAAATAATAACGGGCTACATAAATCGACAACCTGGTTGTAGACTTTCGTATTTGTAACCTTTGCATATCGCATTTATAAACTTTTCTGTATCTCGAGCGACTGAAATCAAATTACATAGACGGGTTACCTGACGTAGATACAATTACAGCGCGCCTAACTAAGTTTTTGTGTTTTTTGTCTGCAGTTGTTGCCAGAATATAACCAGATTTCGGCTTTGCTTTCAAGTCACTGAGCAGATCAGTTCATAGAATTTGTCTGGTATAGTGCGTAAGTCTGCGTAATGGAGAGTCCTTTAACCCTTAAAGAACAAATCCAGTCCTGACGAGGAAGCTTTGAATTTGTTTTATTTTATCTGAGAAATTAACCCATTTAAGCCTAGCGTCCCATAAAAGGGATACTGGCTAACAGTGTAGACCCAGATCAGACGCCACAGAACGTGGCGTCTGATCAGGGTCTACACTGTTTGCATAAAATACAGGAAATTTCTATAAAAATGATAATAAGTGCGTCCAACCTGAACCGCGAAGCGTTTCGGTGTACAGACGCACTACTATAGACTAACTACGTGACCAGTGATGTGTGTGACCAAAACTGTGATGGTCCAACAAACGCTTTGGTGGTTCGGTGCTTATCCTGAAAAACAATATCATGTGATCGGGTCGGGTAAAAGTCCCACAAATTTGGAGGCAATGTCTCTAAACTACTGAAATATTGTCGACTTGGACGTTATATCGCAATTCTTGCAGTGGATTCAGAAGTCAAGCGTGGTCTGAAATCAAGATCAGTTAGATCTGGCCAACCCACCTATAAAGCATGTAATGATAATTTGGACGCACGGATATAGGTAGCAACTATTGAATTCATTTAATAAACATTAACCAGATCCCCTTCTATTGGAATTGGACCTGTCCAAAGACTTGAGGTAGAAGGTTCCACTAGGCATAAATGGGTTAAGTCTTGCAGAGTAAAGCCAAGTCTCCAATTTTCGTTCTTTGGTGTGTTTATTGTTTACAACGGCAAACTTTTAGATTTTTATTTGAAATTACAAACACTATTTTGCCTGGCAAATAACAAAATCAATTTTCGAATGTCTTCTGCCACAAATATGCCAAGTGCTATAAGGGTGAAGAAATGGTAAGTTTCATAAGAGTACGGGACATATGTAAACGGAAAATGCTCTATGTCTGACACACTGCACTTTGGGGCCTTTATTCTTTGACATTGCCGTGCACGTTACAATTGTTTCGATATACTATGTCGTAGCGACCAATTTGTTCAACTGATATAGCATTTGATAGAAATAATGTAATGGTGTTATTTGTTTTTGTGTTGCCTTGTGGCAGCTTGCCACAAGGCAACACAAAAACAAATAACACCAAATTGTGTCCTGTTCGTTGTCTTATTGTTGATTTTAATAGATCCTTACTTGCAGTCTGATCTCCTTTTTAAAGGCTCCATATTTCTTAAAAATAGATATGTTTTATCCGAGAAAGGTTTAAAAAAATAGCATATAGTATTAATACAATCATAAAATTTGGTACCTGACAGGCTGCAAAATTTCAGTTAGTTTCTTGTTTTTGAGCTGGATTAAATATGAAATGATTTTTTTTTTATCGTATCTCTGAATTAACGTTGGCAACATTAATTCAGAGATACAATAAAAAAACAAAATCATTTCAAGAATGAGAGTCCAACTAAAATTTTACAGGCTGTCAGGTGCCACATTTTATGATTGTATTTATACCATATATCAATTTATTAAACCTTTCTTGGATGATAAAAAGTTTTTTTTTTTTTTTTTTTTTTTTTTTTGGGGGGGGGGGGGGGGGGAACATGGGGCCTTTAAGGAATAGGGAGCTGACTGCTTTACTTTTGTTTGGTTTGTGGCTGGTGCACTGTCCGTGATACTTTGATTGCTCTCCTTCCTTTTTGGTGCCACTTTTGTTGCCATTAGCCATATTCTGTGATTGCGGATAGTCTTAAATATCTTCTGTATATTTGTCTAGCACATGAAGATGCACTATTCATAAATTGGTAATGATTATTATTAACGTTTTAAACAAATACAAAGGACGTGTAAAACAATGCTGATCTAGATGAGACAGTACGTAAAGAGGCATCTTATCAGGAACTGCAATGTTCGGTTTCTATTCTATTTTCAATACAGTATTTATTTGACACCCCGTTTGATATCAACTAAAACGTCGAAGACCAAAGCTGGTAACGTCCAATTCAGACACTGGGTTGTAAGGGTTAACAGTTATAAACAACGTTTTTAATACAATATGTCATCTCAGATTGCACCTCAAATGAATTGAAAAACTTTAAATCTTCAGATACCACCAAGACAGACAGTTACTCACACCATCTTTGTCTGCGTTCCTATCAATTTTATGTATTAATCAACTTGTATACAAACACAAATCACGAAGCCTAGCTTTCTCGTGGAACCAAATGAAGGAGGAATGAGGACCCAGTAAAGGCAAACAAAAGCCCAATATGGAACCATCGACGCACAAACAAAGAAGAACTACAACAGAGGAGCCACCTTGGAACGGGCAGTAAACTACTTAATGATTAGGATGGAAAGAGGGGGTGGGGGGAATCGGTCGGAACTTAAACTTGTTTTATTCCCGCGAAACCTCACCCTTTGTTGTAATGCAGCTGTAAATTGCAAACATATGTTTGGTCCTATACCTCATGTGTGAAACATCATAGTGGAACACATATGCTCAAATATATGCTCATATGCTTTATGTGACCCGGTTAAGTATACAAGAATCGTGTAGCAGTAGAAAGTCTTTCTTCTAAACACGTCTTCTGACCTAATTAGGTAATTTCTGAAGTAAACTAAATGAATTAGACAGACTCTACGGGAATCCAACAGTTCTTTGTCGAATGTCGAAATATACGGTGAAATTTAGAATCCAATAAAACTGGTTTCAAACCCATGTTTCTAAACCGCTGATCAGTCTGCGGAGGTGGACGTGATATTATGCGTACTTTACGTTTTGGTTTATGACTGCGTGGTTGGTTTGCTCCATCCTCCTTGTTCTTGTTTGCTTTGTGCTATCGAAGGTTGTTTGTTTCTTCCTGTCGAAAAAGGTAAGAAAAAAGTCCAGGGAGTGCCACAATCACAAACCGCAGCCTTTCCCAGACCCCAAGAGGAAGAGGAAACCGACAAATCTAAACAAGCACAAACCGAACAAACGTACGAAAAGCACTAAGATTAGCTCTCTCTTCCCCAAGCGGGGTAATCGCAATACTAAAAGGACTGAAAAACACAAGAACAAAATTACACAAGGAAAGACATACAACAAATCGTCTCGTAGAATAAACCACAAAGCAACAAAGAGTAAGACTAACACCGGGACCACCGCCTTAGAACGGTCGGTAGAGCAAACCACCGGGGGGTTTAAAGCACTTTTACAGCTAGCTAACTTCACCCTGGGTCCCGATGTTACTCTTAATACAGAAATACATAAAAATTCGGTTCGCATAAAGGCTCCCAACTCAGTCAATGCATCAAAGCGAAAACATAAAAATCAAATTAATCACTATAATAAACAAAGACGAGTACTCATGGCTAATTCTATTGTATGCCAGGGTAAATGATAACCAATAGTTGAACCACGGCGGGCCAAGCCAAAGACATATCGTCAAGCCCCAAGTTTTATGATAACCTCACTTAGAGAGCTTGTCAATTTGCTGGTCGTATTACTATATATCCTTAGAACGGCCGCGGGTTTTGAAAAATGCAGCCAAAATGAGGGTAGGATTGGATATTTACCTCTGGAATCCAACATAAACAACTAATCAAACTCAGCTTACTTGAAAAAAGTAGATATGTTATTCTTCACAATCAAGCACTGCCAAATTTTTACACTCAAGAAACGTTATGGCGCAGGGGTTCACGGTGGGAAAATGTATGCGCATGATGTTTTCTTTTTTTTTTTTTTTTACGATTTGATCCCGCATTTTTTTCTCCTTTCTCCCGCTCCTTACTTCCCTTTTGTTTTGCCATTTCTTGCCTATTTCATATGCTGGACCATTTATCCCGCGCTCTATTGATGTTGACGAGGCTGCAGTACGAAGGTGTAACGGTAGACCGAACATTTTTGGTCCGAAAATTTGACCATTTTTTGCTTACTTCGGAAGCCTTTCGCGTCCTTCGTTTACATGCTAGAGAGCTCATGTTCATACTATTATTACCCCACATACTACCAAATTAAATGGTACTAAAACTGGAAGATTGCTGTATTAATGTCGCCGTGAGGGTCGTTCAAAAACTGTTGGACAGCAATTACGCATAAATACGATACCGCAGTCGAAAGGATATGTAAACCCATGAAAATGTGGCAAAACACATGTTTTAAAGCTATATTATCTGTCTGTTTCAGTAGTTTGATTATAAAATGGTAAATGTTTGACATAGTAACATATTAATCAATTTTTTACATATCCTTAGAACCGCCGAGGGTTTTGAAAAATGCAGTCAAACTGAGGATAGGGTGGGATATTTACCTGTGGAATCCAACATAAGCAATTCATCAAACACAGCTTGCTTGAAAACAAAAGAAGACATATTTGTTCTTCACAATCAAGCACTGCCAAATTTTTACACTCACGAAAGGTCATGGCGCAGGAGTCACGGTGGGAAAATGTATGCACATGATTTTTTTTTTCGATTTGATCCCACATTTTTCCTCCTTTCTCTCTCTCTTTACCTACCTTTTCTTTACCTACCTTTTTGCCTTTATTTCATATGCTAGGCCATTTCAGCCGCGCTTGATTGATGTTGACGGGGCTGCATTACGAAGGTACAACGGTAAACCGAACATTTTTGGGTCGAAACTATTTTTTTCTTACTTCGGAAGCCTTTCGAGTCCTTCCTTTACATGATAGAGAGTTCGTGTTCATACTATTATTACTCCGCATACTACCGTATTAAATGATACTGGAACTGGAAGATTGCTTGTATTAATGTCGCCGTGAGTGTCGTTCAAAAAGTGTTGGACAGCAATTACGCATACCGCCGTCGAAAGGATATTCTGACTAGGGTGTTCTTGTCCGTTCGCTCTAATAAGCTGTATCGGAGGTATGCGTATTTTTTAACACCCCTGCTCGTATTGTTCCTTATTTGTTTTTGTATTTATAGCCGTGATTTATCTAAGGTATTTGAGAATAGGAATTTCGTCGCTCGCTATCCAAGGGAAAGCAACCAATCTCACGCAATTTTATTAAAATGCTAGTTTTAACATTCATTTATATATAATTAATTTTAATTAGTAAGACAGGAAATGATCTATGAACATTGCAGTTCTTTGACTTTTGTTTTTGATCAGATGAGTTCCTCTGCTGGTAAAACCACTCGCTGCTCTCTCTTGTTCTAAAATGGGTACAACCCAAACTCAACTGGGCTTTATCTGGAGCAGTTGAGCACGGTTCGGTATAATTTATTTTTAAAGTCACAGTTGACTTGGGAACTTTCTGATGATTTCATAATGATTTTTTTCATTATGTTCATGCCAATATCACATGAGTTACTATGCAAGAAAATACCAATCTTATTGATTTGTCTGTTAAACAGCAATTATGCTTGAGAGTTACTAACACTCCAATCTGGATCAAAATATTAGTAGATCGATAATAACAATGGATGAATACACATCTTTGATATAGAATTGGTAAGAAAACTTCCTAATGGTGATTGATAATATAAAAAATGTTTATAAAAAAGTACTATATTGCTATTTTCCGCCAATGCCAGGGTATCAGGTATTTTTGAACAAAATGAAGCATTTACTATGAAGGTCGCAGACGCAAACTTAAAAATAAAAGAAAACTTGGCAAAAATACAATTCAGGCTTTTCAGAACGTTACCAACGATATGCAAAAATATGTATGAAGTTTTCCAGGAAATGCAGCAAGCACACAGTAGAGCCTTCCCGAGGCTCCAATAGAAGAAGAAATGAGGAACAAACAATGACAAAACAAATGTCACACATAAACATAAGCAAAACATCACTGCAATAGAGTAACTACTTTGGAACGGTCAGCAGAAAAAAAAAAAAAAAAAAAAAAAAAAAAAAAACTACTAGGGGCTTCAAGCAAGTTTATTCTCGCGAAGCCTCAGAATTTATTCTGCTATAGCTCCAAATTACAAACATATTTTCAGTCCGCATAGGAGTCCTCTACCTCATCTGTGGAACAACACGCTAAACACATATAATTACGAATATTGTGATGACATAAATGTTGTGATGGCCATCTGAAACCAGAACACAAGAAAACCACAAACAGACCACGATGGGCGCGACTACAGACAATGATAGGCGCAAACTGTAAGTGCTGTTCGTCTTCGATTCTCAGCTTTAATCAGGTCATGTCTCCGTTATAATGAGGCCGTCACTGATACCACTTCTTCTGGCTACGCCAAGGGAACATTCCAAACCTATTATAGAGGACCTTAGGTGAAAATGGAAGACAAATTTAATCTTAATCTCGTTTAGACCACCTAACGACTAAACGTAAGACATGACATATTCTCAGAAGATTATTATGTCTCAAGAAGCCTTAGGACTATTTCTAAGAACTAATGAGCCGAAACGTCAGGGAATGTACCTTCGGACATGTGCGCCTAGCGAAGATTCAGCTCAGCCTGCGCTTTCGCGCAGTCTGATTAGAAACTTCCCCGTGCGCATTTTGGATAGCCAAGGATGCAAAGTGTCTCCACGCGGACAACGAAACCTCGAATCTGACTGCGCGGATGCGCTGGCTGATCTGATTCTCCCTTTAGTGCAAATATCTGAAGGTACGTTTTCTCATGTTCTGGCTGTTATTATCACTACCACACTGTTAAATATTGATGTCTGAATTACATCACGAAAACACGCCTATATAATTTTGACCCCGTTAAACCCCAATTTTATATAGTAAAACTGGGGTTTACAGGGGTATACATTATTTCAATATATTTGAATAGGCGTGTTTTCGTAATGATAAATCCTTAGCTGAGATGCGAAATGCAGTGGTCAACCTGCAAGGATCCTTATGCTGATAAGGGTCTCCGCTCTGCATGGTCTGAGAGACTGACTACACATTACGAAAACACGCCTATTCAAATATATTGAAAATTTTACCACAAAAAAAAAAAAAAATGAAAATTTTCAGATAAAAAAATCTGATATTTTTCATATTTCTGTTCAAAACATAGATTGCGGGTAATCGTTAGAACCGCCTCGGCGAGGCGGTTCTAACGAGTACCCACAATCTATGTTTTTGAGCGGAAATAAGGAAAATAATGTATACCCCTGTAAACCCAGTTTTACTATATAAAAGTGGGGTTTAAGGGGGTCAAAATTATATAGGTATGTTTTCGTGATGAGAACTACAAAACGAAGGCAAATACCAGATTATTCAAAAAATTCATGCAGGAATGCGAAAAACACACAGTCTCGCTGGATGGTTGTTGTAGATGTCGTGTATGGTGATATGGTTTAGATGTACATACTTACCCGGTTAGTGACTCCTTGCATTTGGGAAAACCTTGGTTTTTGACACACACGCGTCAGTTTTGTCAAATCATACAAACTTATAGCAGATAAGGACCCAGTTTTTTAAACTTCACCAATCTGTTTGCTGACGTGACATAAACATTTCTATTTTTAAATATGGCAAATATATTGATATCTTTAGCTGTAAATGTGAGTATCCTTTGCTATTCGCATTTTTGCAGCACAAATATCAATGCATTTAAAAGTACCTTAGCTACAACAGTTTACGAGTTTGTCATTAACACGCCCGTTAAGCTTACGTTACTTTGAACAACTGGGCCCAGAGTGGTAAATATCTAGATAAAGTTGCAGACAATAAGATTATTGAAACCAGTCTTCAATTCGGTACTTCACTTGTCATTTATCCTTGTGAATTCGTTCTGCTTTCCCATTAAGCAGCATTGTGTGATGCTCTTATCGGATGCCTTCAAGTTGCCAGGACTAAGTTCCGTGAGTGTAGCCTTTCCTGTTTTCAATATATCATATCGAAAACATGCCTATTCAAATATATTGAAAATTTCACCACCAAAAACTGAAAGTTTTCAGACAAAAAATTCTGTTTTTTTTTTTGTTTTTTTTTTCATATTTCTGCTCAAAACATAGATTGTTGGTACTCGTTAGAACCGCCTCGCCGAGGCGGTTCTAACGAGTACCATAATCTATGTTTTGAGCAGAAATGAGAAAATAACGTATACCCTTGTAAACCCCAGTTTTACTATTATATAAAAGTGGGGTTTATGGGCTCAAAATTATATTAGGTATGTATGTTTCGTGATGACATTTTGCAAGGTGCATTTATTACTTGTTGTGAGACTATTAACACAGGACACATTTGACGTAAAAGCCGACTTCCTGTGTATCAGTTCATTTTACCCGCAACTTCGGAAAACATACCATCGGTCAAGTGCACCAGGTGAAGACTCAAATCAGTCTGCACATCCGCGCAGGCTGATTAATATCTGATTGTCCACATGAAGACAGTTTGTATCCTTTGGCTATCCAAAATGCACCCAGTTAACAAGGAGATCAGACTCAGCAAATGCGCAGGCTGGTCTGACGCTTCGCTGTGCACACATGTCCGAAGGTACAGTTTTCTGTCGTTTAAGCAGCTTATTGTAAGATAGATGCTAGCGACAGTCGTATAAAATGCCCTTGGAAGTATTCAAAACGTATTAGATAGGCATGGCAAGGATATGTTTCCAGTAAACAAGTATTATTGACGTATATGCCCTGAGCGTATTCAAAGATAGCAAATGCAGAGGACAAGTGTCGTCTAAAATTCCATTACGTTAACAGTACTATATACAGTCAATAACTCATAAACAATGTTCGAGATATAGGTAGTACTAGCCACTGAGGGCTAATCATGACGCCAGGTCAGGAAGCAAATGGCGATGATTTAGATATTTTTTTTTTCTGATCTTCTAGACAATAATGGTGTGTTGAGTGTTCTCAAGTATATGGTGGACACTGAGGTATGCAGGAGTATACATTATACGGCTAATGTTTTGTTAAGTAATATGCGATTTTTGTCGCAGATTTTCATTTTTTTTTAATTTTTAACAGTTTTGTACTGTATATATTTGCCAGTATGTACCTAAAGCCACACGCTCCTTCTTTTCATATTATATTGTATAGTGGAAATTGTACGGCTTACTTTGTTCTAGGCAAAAGCGACGTCTAGATATTTTGTTTATTTATTTGTTCATTGTAGCCACTTTTATCGTCTGCTGATAATCATTTCAAACAGTTTGGTCCCAGAACAGGCCCGACAAAACGTCGGGCCTGATCTGAATCCAAACTGTTTGACACTCTGATGGTATTTTTGAAAGTTTTTTTTTTTTTTTTTTTTGAAAAAAGTTTTTTTTTATAAAAAAATCCACAGACGACAAAAAAAAACAAAAAAAAAAAAAACAAAAAAACTTTGAGTTAGGAAGACTTTTATTTTGTACTCATTAGAAGTTTTCGCCTATACGCTTATAATAAGTACCAAGATGTAAATTTTCTAGGAGAAACAAAAAAACATGAAAACTTATGGTTGGAAAAAAGGGTTATCCAGATCCATGTCATTGTTGAATGGATTTCACATAAGTTTATTAGCGTGATATGGCGCCTAAATAACCGTATGAGCCACAACTTGAGTAAAAGGTACCTTCTGCCATGGACGCCAAACGAAGACTCAAATAAGCAGATGCATTCGCGTAGTCTAACCAGAAATTTCACTGGGCAAATTTAGGTTAGACAAGCATGCACAGTTTCTTCCTGAACACAACGACGTCTCTGATCAGACTGCGCGAATGTGCAGACTGGTTTGAGTGTTCGTTTTGCGCACTTATCAGAAGGTATCTTTTCTCAAGTTACGGCGCAATTAAATGTTAAACTAATTTCATGGCACCATCGTATCATATATCAGTAGCAAATATCGTTGATTACAGGTTACCGTATTTATCCTAAAAATTGGGACACCATAACTCCATGAAATGCTTGCTCCAAAATTTTAAGATATCTATTAAATTACTTTTGTTGTGTCTAAAATATATCTTGAATAATAAACAGTGTAGACCATGAACAGACACGCAGTCGGCGGCGTAATGATCAGTTTTTACACTGTTTGTCATTCATTATGCATGTTAGACCCAAAAACAAGAAATCTAATGAACTTCCTGCCTATCTGTCCCCATAAATAGAGTTATTTTTGTATACTCCATTGTTCGTTATACAGTACTGAAACATTACGAAACACGCCTATTTAAATATATTGACAGTTTCACCACCAAAAACTGAAAGTTTTCAGATAAAAATTATGATATTTTTTTTATATTTCTGCTCAAAACATAGATCGTGGGTACTCGTTAGAACCCCCTTGCTGAGGCGGTTCTACCGAGTACCCATAATCTATGTTTAGAGCAGAAATGAGAATAATAATGTATACCCCTGTAAACCCAAGTTTTACTATATAAAAGTGGGGTTTAAAGGGGTCAAAATGATATAGGCGTGTTTTTGTGATGGAGCCGAATACAGTCATTCAAGCGCGGTCAGTTTACTCTACCACACTTTTACTGGGCAGGCTTAGTCCTCTAAGCGGTTAACCGGTATTGTGCACATTCTTTTGCCAGAAACTGAAAACTGCCCTTCTTGAATCCGCGGAAGGGAGAGAATAACCGTAGAAAATATTTCCTGATCAAATCTCTACGAAAGAATGTTGCCGATCCGGCGGGAGTCGAACCCGCAACCTCTTGATCACAAGTCGGACGCGCATCCAACTGAGCCACCGAGGCCGGCACTTTTAGGCAGTACCTAATATGGTCTTAATAGTGCAAGTTTACTGTCGCTGAGAAAATGCTTTTAACATCTTATCTTTCATCACAACCATCACATTCTCGACTTTTGACGTCAGTGCCCTCCTTGAAATATAGGTGTTTTAAGGCTATTTTTAACTGTAATAATCCTGATCAGAGAGCAAAGTCGCGCAATCTGACATTGTCCTTTTGTTTTACATCGATACCCTCTACAAGTTCATTGTCTCTGTATGTGGACATCTAAAGCCCTGAAATGAATGTGCTAATGTGCAGACTGTTGCAGACGTTTACTGTCCGCATATTCCAAGAAGGCAAATATTTAACTGGCACGGCTCAATTATATCATTGGTATTAATAAATTATAAAAGACATTAACCAGGAAAGTCCAAAAGCACGACGCAACACCTCTCCGAGAAGAGAAAAGCAACGATGACAGAGCCAAATAGCACATCTACAATAATCGATGTATTAACAAAGACAAATTGTTACTGAGTAGCCTCCTTGGATTAGTAGAAAAACTGCTAGAGGCGCGGACTGGTTTTAAACTATAGTTTAAATCGAGCAAGACCTTGTCCTTGATTATGCTGTAGCTCCAAATTACAAAATAATGATAATAATGATTTGCCTACCATTAAAATTGTATACCGTTATATGAATTCTTTTCCTGTTGTCATAGTATTTGTTTCGTCAGGTTGGATTTCTATTAGGTTTCTGATTTATATGTTTAATTATTTTACTAATTATAAACAATGAAAATAACACCGTTTTGAGATATCTTACAGAACTGATCATGACAGAATGGTGTTATTCTCTTAAATATTTGGTCTCTTAAGTATTAGGTGCACGTTGACAATCAATTCAAGCGTTGTTTGTTTGTTGTGTTTTTGCTTTTTTTCAGGGAATCTTCAAGAACAGTAAAATGCTTAATTTTCTTATGTCATTTTACCACCATTTAGACAGAAGTGTTAAAAGTTATGTAATCAACATTGATGGATGGAATTAAGCATATGCTTTAAATGCAGACAAATCAATTCGGATTGCAGTAAATTATTATATAAAATTTAGTAATGTCCCAAGGAGACAGAATGTTATAAGTAAAATTCAGTTAATTTTGTGTTCCCTTCAGTAGGTAGGATAACGACAAATAAGAAACCACACAGGTGCGCCTAGAAATTCAAAAGGATTTTGGGCTTCATCTTAATTTTCCTACGTTTTATGACCGCGTTTGTATTTAGAGGTTAATTCTGAAAGTTGCACAGACATATGTACTTCTTGAAGGATTATTCATAGCAGCCGTAATTAATTCAGATTCAAATTTATTTGTGAACGTTTTGAACGTTATTTAACAATCCTCGATATAATCACATTTTACTAGTTGCACATACATGTCGAAATTGGCCTAAATGTGCGTGAAGTGCATATCTATGACATTGGATTAAAGTTTTTCATTTGCCATCATTTAGAGAGCATGCCTCTAGAGAGCAGCGTGCTAGCTTTGACTGATTGCATCAAATAACCTTTAACAAAACAGCCTTACCCTTGAAGACAGACATCAGTGCGTTTGCTATCGAATTGCATTAAGGAAGTGTGCACTTATTTTTGATTCTTCAAATGTACCGTGCGCTATTCCACATGCACCAATGACTTTCCGCTTTAATTGTGTAATGGTGGATCGCATTTTGGCCCCAATTTCTGCCCCCCTATGAATAAACTAATGGCTGTCCTCTGGCTGCCAGTGTATGTACGTTTTGTTATGAGCCTCATCTTTGTTTCTGCGAGGTTAAATAATTTGATGCAGATGCTCTTCTGTGATAGCACATTGACTGAGTTAGAAAACTTCTTTAGAAAATGGAATAATTCAATGTATTTCGAATAATGTCTGAATCTAGGTTGAAGATAAGGATTAGATAAAAGCGGTTTACTCACTACCGTCCTTGTGTTCTTTTATATTCTTACTTTTGTTTGTTAACAGCTGGCTATATTATGGAGATGGTTTTGATATGATTCGCTTTTAGGTCGCCTATACGAAAGTACAGGAAGAGTTATTGCACTAACCCCGGCGTTGGCGTTGGCGTCGACATTGGAACTGCCATTCCTTTTTATTTTTTTTTGGTTCACATCTTAGTACAAGTAGGGTAAGAAATTAAGGTATACGATTACGTAGAACAGCGAATATTTTATAGAAAGTCTGTAGATGCGTTGATGTGTCCTGATGGCAGCTGACACCTGACAAATTTTGTTTCGCACAGTATATTGGTTTTATTTATACGAGCATGATACGATCTGCCATTCCATTAGTAAATTATATGTTACTTGATCAATATTAAGATTACGTATGCACCGTTGTTTCCGAAACGTAATCAGTAAAGATAGTCTGACCTTGCAAAATCTGATTTACTAGTTCTCACAGATACACTGTGTAATTTTGGTGACACATCAGCGTAAAACGCTACTTATTTGGCTCAGTGGCCAACTGAAGAGAGAGCAAAAGAAAACCGCGAGTTTGACCACGACTTGTCGGAATATAGAGAGCAAGAGGCGGGTGCAAATCATTAATTAACCCATTGTAGACTGCATGAACTTCTCCACACTATATATTGGACAATTTTAATTTCGATTTAGGTATGTCAGGCTATATGTTTTAGATATTCTTAGAGAAAAATGATTGAACTATTTGACAGTTACCCTTTTAGGGGTCTCCGGACTACAATGGGTTATATTTCAATCAGTGGATAGCATTATCAGTCGTCTAATCTAGATGTATGTTGTGTGTCAATAGCCCTATTTGGTTTAAATATATTTTATTCAATACGTTTTCAACTAAATACAAAATAAACACAAAGTTGAATACATACAAAGGTTTAGAACAAAAGCAAGGCTTATAAAGTTTCTTTCCTTACATGAGACAGTGTATTGCTGATTGCGGTACACATCCGTGAATGTAAAATAACTTTATTATTTATTTTAGCATCGGGATTCTTAAACCAGAATTAAGCATACAGAACAATGATATTGAAAATTAATAATAAATCAATACAACCGAATCAGAATAGGGTATATAATAATAATACAAATAATAATAATCGAAATTGGGGATACTTTGGAATGACACACACACACACACACACTTTGGAATGACACAAACACACACACACACACACACACACACACACACACACACACACACACACACACACACACACACAACAACAACAACAACAAAAACAGGAAAAATGGGGGACGGTTCTGTGGAGGCCCACTGAATGACCAAATTAAAATTTTGTATTTTTTTTTTTTTTGATCGCATGTTGTGAATTACACCATTGAACGTATTGAAGATCAGTTGGAAACGTCTTGATTCTATAATACTTATAAACGTGGGCAAATATGCGTTTGTTTATCACTATAGACAGCCAATCATCACCATGCTCAATGATATCCAAAGTTGGTGTTCAATCTATACTGATAGAGTTTAGGAGTGCATATCTGTGTCTTTGATAGAACATACAGTGGAAAAAGAAGTGCTACGCATTTTCGATGCTACCGGTTGCGGTATTTATGAAGACAGGTATTCAGGTGCTAAGTTGTGATTCATTTTAAGAAATAAAGTAATTTTATGATTGCATCGTCTTTTCTGGAGTAATTCCCAACAATTTTGTTTTGAAAAAAATATTTTTAGGAACAAGTTGAATTGCTCCTGTAGCAATTCTTGCAGTTTCATTCTCATTTTTTTTGAAGCTCATCGTTTTCGAACTGTGTACAGTTATCCAAGATATTATCGCCGTATTCTAGTAATGGTCTTATAAATGCTATATAAATGGTTTCGAGTGATTTTCTATCAAGTTTAAATTTCTATTTCAACATAATATTGATTCTTAACCATGTTTTGTTTGCTATTAAGTTAATTTGCTGGTGCCAATTGCAGTTATTTGACAAGAATATACCCAAGTGCTTGTGGGAATCAACGTCTCAAATTTGTACGTTTTGCATAAAAAGTGGTGGATGTTGTATTTGATTTATCTTACGAGATATTAAGAGTGCTTCAGTTTTATCGGGATTAAAGTTAACTAGCCATCGTGCAGCCCATCTTGTAATTTTCACTAGGTCCGAGTTTAAGCAAGCTGCTGCATTTAAGGGATTATCTACGATAATAAAAATGACTTGTATCGTCTGCAAAAAGTCGTATGCTGGATCCAATGTCAGTAACTATGTCATTTATAAAAAGGAGAAAACGAAGATGTCCTAGAATAGATCCTACAGGGACACCTGCTCTGATGTAAACCCATTCAGAGGATGTACCGGGAAGTATGACACGTTTACGTTGGTCTGACAGATAACCGTTAACCATTTAAGGTCTTCACCTGTGACACCAGCTGCTTTTAACTTTTATAAGAGTCCAGCGTGCAAACATAATCAAAAGTCAGTCTTTGGATATGAGTAAATCAGATTTTGGCTTATCTGAGATCTTAGAGTCTATATTTTGTTTCGATTAGCGGACCATAATTGTGACCTCGTTACGAAATTTTGAATTTTATCCAGTGTTGTCGGAGGTTAGTTTTTCGTGTTCTTAAGCCCGTTTTCGCATACGTATATGTCATTTTATATGTAAAGTTATCCAGGGTGGATCGGACGGTTTCATTCTAATACTTCTATTGGGGATACATTTAGCTGCAAGGTTCATAATGGTGTTTGTTATGTTATTCACTTAGGTATCAATGTTATTGTCCCTTAATGAATCTCAATCAAAAGTAGATGCCATGCCACGTAAACGGTCGTAATCGCCATTATTGTAGTTCCAAATATGTTTGGTAAACGTCATTGATTTGGTTTTAGCAAATTTTAAATTCCAAAACAATAGGACAGTGATTACCTTAATTCTTGATGCAGAAAGGGATCGCCTACATCACTAAGAACCAGGTGTTCTTTGTTACTGATAAGGATTAAATCAGTTAGGAAGTTAAGATTGAAATCACTAGTTATAACAATATTTGGTACACCAGTGTCAACGGCTAGAGCAATATAGTCTTCTGTATCGCTGAAATAATTGGCACTTGCATTTGGCGGTCTATAGAATAGCCCAAAAAGTATTCGTTTATAATCACCCGATACTTCGATCCATATGCTTTCGACACCTCTTATTTCAAGATCTTACCTGCGTTTGTAGTATATACTTTCTTTAAGATACAGCATAACACCGTCGTGGCTGTCGCCTAATCGATCTTTACGTTCAGGCTTGTTAAGGGACTGAAAATGTAAGTCTTCTGTATCAACTGACTGGTTCAACCATGTTTCACTGAAAAGCTAGTGTATCGAATTCGAAAAATTCGGCCTGTAAAAAATCGAGTTTGTTTAGGATACTTTGAACATTATATTGGACAAAAGACACATTATAGCTACAATTAAGGACACTGAAAATGTTGGTAGATATATCCGATGAGCTTAAGAGGTTACCACTTGATGGTAACGAGGCGGGGTCAGGATTGTGTTTGATGTCGTCTGAACAAACTAAAATAATTCCTAGCCACGTTACCATAACATGTTTTCCTCTTAGAGAATTTGACCGCCCCCCGCCCCCCTCTCCCCCCCCCCCCCCATCTTCCTGAATATACTGTAACGAGGCGGGGCCAGGATTTTGTTTGATGTCACCTGAACAAAGCAAACCAATACCTATACACATTACTATGCCATGTTTTTCTCTTAGAGAATTTGACCCCACCTTCCTGACTAATGCTATATCTTACGTATCCATATGTATCTGATGACTGAGACACTAAAACTCTGCCCAGCTGCCAGTAAAGTGATGCTGTTGCGTAATTAGTTAAGAAATACTGACAAGACAGTTAACTAGAAACCCACGCAATAAATAAATAAATAAATAAATAAATATAAAACACAAAGAAGTAGCTCAAAACCAATTCCAAAATCTGCGTCTGCATAAAAAAGTTAAACAATCTACACATTGTAAATGTTCTCCTACGTTAAAAAAAATAAGATTTCAAGATTATATATTACAGTGCAGGGAACAAATCTTATCAGAGAAAAGTAGTCGTCAAGTAAATCTGGTAATGCCACCTGTTGTGAACACACTAATTAGTGCATGGAGAAGTTGAACATAGTAGCCATAAAACATCTGGTTTAATTATCAGTGGAGTATGATTTTTTTTTTCTAAGATAAAAACTTGTCATACCAAATTAATGGCAAATGAAATATGTACTCCTGTTGTGATTATTTTAATGTTTCCTATGCTTTCCTGGTTTAATAAGTTTAACGCGTAATCTTACCTTGTAGGTAATGCTTGCTGATAACGGGAAGAGCACTGAAAGCATTAGAAAGGCGTGACGATAAGACGCAAAGAAGAAAAGGAAATGCATACTTAAATTGAAATGACACATGCGACGATATAATGACATAACGACTGACTTACTTTGAGTTTGTTTTCATTTGATTTTATTCAGAAGTATAAGAAAACGACAGACAGTCGTTATGACAACGAGTACACAAATGCGATCAATATTAGTAGTTTGCTGCGCAATCATCCCATCCCCTTCTTTATTGATGCAAACTACAACACAAAAGCAAAACCAAAAAAGGTTGACAAGGAAACAAACATTTTAACAATACCATGATAAACGGCGGCAAAATATTTACGTTCACTCTGTACTAATTTCAATATTTACATCAGACTGAGCAATTATTGTTATTATCACATGATAAATATGCGTAGATTATTATTCTTTGCGTACAGTTATACAGCGTTTCATTAGGGGCTTGATGTCTGATGTTATGTTCTTATTCGGACCTCCACGGTGTGGTTCAACAAGTGGTTTTAATTAGCTCTGGCTGTCAGTGACTGAGCTGTTTGCCAAGAGCTCACATCCTTTTAGTTCATAAGAAGGATTTGACTTATTTTCCTAAGTTTCTTAACGCTTTCAGTTAGAAAGGCTGTATGCAATCCGAACATTTGTTGTATGCTTTACAACACGTGGACATAGGATGAAGATTTGATGGCATTAAAATCGATTTAACCCCATCTCACGATTATTTACTACTTTTAGTGCGCATATCTTGTCCCTTAGTAAGGTCACGTGTTCTAAAGCGGTGGCTCTTTATGTTTATCTGTTTTGCAAGACTTTCTTGTAATGCTAGCATTAGGGTCGCCCCACCTTCAGCGGATGCCCACTTTGATTACTTCAACTGTCTGTGTGCTTTGTTTGTGCTGCGTTAGCCTTTATGCAAGTCGAGAGTTTTTCGTCAACATTTGAACCTAGGGTGAAGATTTAGGCCCTGTAAAATCGATCTCAAGCCAGTTTGTTTACTTCTGACCTTTCTAAGGCGATGACTCTGGTGTTAGTCTCTCTTTGTGGGCCTTGTTGCTGTCGCTGTAGGGATTGTTCCGTGTTTCGTCTTATTTGTTTTCTTATTGTTTGAACAATCCTGCGACAGTTCGTTTTAACAAGCAAGCATATTCATGTAATGTCGACTACGAATCTGATTATGTATCAGAAAATAGAAGAGAAATAGGAATCCTTTGAAAGAAAAGAACACACAGAAGAAAGAGAAAATAGCGCTCGGTTTTTATTGAATCTTGTCATGAACAGTTAGTCGGAGCAATAATGTTCAATACATTTATAAATAGTGCATTACGCATAAAAAGCAAACGTGGGTGGCGGCCGTAATACGTTTCACCGTACTTCACTTTTATGTACAGTCGAACCTCAGTGGCACGAATATCTTTAGGGCCATGCGGATTTGTTCTGGATATGGTTAGTTCAAGCCATTAAGGGTTAATAATAGCGTCAGACTAGGAGACAAATGAGAATACTATATGGGTCTTTCCAATCATCTAGGCAATTCTAGTGAGAACACACAACAAACCAATCGCCTCTAGTGAGTGTACACCACATACATTACGAAAACACGCCTATTTAAATATACTGAAAATTTTACCACCAAAAAATGAAAATTTTCAGATAAAAACGCTGATATTTTTCATATTTCTGCTAAAACAATAGATTGTGGGTACTCGTTAGAACCGCCTCGACGAGGCGGTTCTAACGAGTACCCACAATCTATGTTTTGAGCAGAAATAAGAAAAATAATGTATACCCCTATAAACCCCAGTTTTACTATATAAAACTGGGGATTAAGGGGGTCAAAATTATATAGGCAGTTTTTCGTGATGAGCATTATGGTTCAATGAATTGAACCTCTTATGGGCAACGGAAATTTGTTCTAGATATGGGAAGTTCAAGCCACTGAGGGTTAGCAATTGCGCGATATTGGAGACAAATGTGAATAATATATGGCTGTCTTTTCGATTGTCGATTCGTTGAGGCGATTCTAATGAGTACACACAATATATATTGTCATGACAAAATAGGATAAAATCCCTAAATATTCCCAAATATGTGTTTTCTTCAGCTGTCGTAAGAACGTCATAGGGACTCAAACAAACTAATTCGAAGTGGACGTTGTTTGAGTCATTGAGGTTTTACTATAGTTCATGTAGTTTATAATTTCTGGTCCTTTGTGATTACTGAACCCATTTGGAATAACTTGACATAACATTACGAAAACACGCCTATTCAGATATACTGAAAAATTTACCACCAAAAAATGAAAATTTTCAGATAAAAAACTCTGATATGTTTCATATTTCTGCTCAAACCATAGATTGTGGGTACGCATTAGAACCGCCTCGTCGAGGCGGTTCTAACGCGTACCCACAATCTATGTTTTGAGCAGAAATAAGAAAAATAATGTATACCCCTGTAAACCCCAGATTTACTATATAAAAGTAAGGTTTAAGGGAGTCAAAATTATATAGGCGTGTTTTCGTGATGAGGAGGTGTGAATGTGCTGGCTGATTACACTATTACAAACATTATTTAATGGCCTCTTTGACTACAAATGATCCTTTCTTCTTAGAATTTATCTATTTCGACTCTTGCGTAAATGACAAGCCAAATTTTTGCATACTGTAGTCGCAGTCGCTATATCATCTACTTACCTTGTACTTACACTATGTCATAGTAGCGGTGCGTAATAGCGGTACCTATCAACCATTCTAGTTTTTCCTACGGATCGTACCATCGCATTTCTTCTTTCAAATTTTGTTGATTTGTTGCATTTTCTCAGCGTTCATGTTTATCGATAGCCTACGCATTGTTTCAACACACCTGTTTAATTTTACATAATCTAAGTCATTAAATGAGGCCTTTGAACCATCAGATGTTAATAAGTTTGTTTTCCTCCACGAAAATATATGCTGTGTGCACTAATAAGAAGGGCCTCGAAAAGGCGTTTCTAATGAGTATCTACAACATAGATTTTCATGCAGAAATAAGGAATATATTTCTCTTCATACCTGTCTTTCTACAGCTATATAAGTCATGACATGTTCTCTATATAATATAGGAAATTTAAAGAATACTTGGGTTAATAAACAATTCAAACCATATTTATGTTTACAAGAATGTAAAACAAGACCTGTCGCCAGACAGGATAGCTCGCCTGATATTGCACATTTTGTTCTAGCTCGCCTGATATTGCACATTTTGTTTCTGGAAAATTATCGTAACACTCAAAAGAACGAAATTCGGATACTTGTTTTATTACATTCTCTTCACGTGCAGCAATGTAGTATGCGAGGCTTCATACGCCCCTAGCACCGGCTAAAGCAGTACTAGATTTTCAAAATAGCTCGAATGGGCTCAATGATTCCAAAATGAAAAAAAAAAAAAAAAAAGAATCTACACTATGGTGAGGTAAAGGAAAATGATACAGCTCTAAATTACAAAGAAGGCTATTGGTTCGCTTGGCCACAACAGGGTGATGACAATGTCGGACAGGATCCACCAAACACACCAGTGGGACAAAACGCAAAAACAGATGTACGGCTTGCAATAATTTACATAATCTTTTCTCTGAAATTTGAGTCACGATATAATCAATAAGATACATGGTATTTTAGAAGGTGAAGTGGTGCAATTAAAAGTCTGCACAAGTGCTTACTCGTATAGGAACAGAGTACAGTCGACTTTCGTTATCTCGAAATCCAAGGGCTCTCTGAAATACTTCGAGGTATCCGTACCTCGACATATCAGTTTTGCAGAACTGAGGAAAAAATAAACCAAACAACCACATTTCACAAATAAATATATAATTTGACTCCTGAAGTAAGAAATATATTGAAAATATTGTGGAAAAGAGGAAAAATTGCTCCTTAGATAGTAATTGCTCCTTAGGAGCAATTTCTCCTCTGTTCCAAAATATTTTGTTACTTGTTGTTAGATTTCCACGTTTAAACAGAGACTAGATTTTCACTGCGACATAATCAGTTATTCGTGATAAGCGAAGTCGAGATAACGGGAGTCGACTGTATTTATACTAGCACCGAAATGCTAATAAGCTGGATTTAGGTCTTATGACAAATGAGACACAATTACACCCGGTAACAGTCAGAACTGAAGTGAAGCGTCTGCTGCCTCAAGAATATCTCACCATACCCCACACATCAAGATGGCTCAGTACTCAAGTGGTCGTACGTAGATGATATTTCTTGTCTTACTATCCTCATATGAGCCCCAAAGTCAGTAAACGTACCTTCAGACATGTGTCCCAAGCAAAGATTATACCAGTATATGCATACTATACTATTTGCCTTCCATATTTGCCAGTCTTATCACATATCGATCTTCATGGTTGTCTTTATGAAACGATATTAGATTTCTAATACATATTTCAATGGTTATTAATTTTATGATATTAAATGAGTATAATCTGAGAATTATTACAGGTATTCACGTAGAGTATTGAATTTCTTCACAATACTTAAGGGGAACTGATACACTTTCAGAGGAGGTAACTCTGTTAACACGATGCAAGCCTTCGTCTGAAAAGGAGTCTACAAGTATAGGGAAGAATTTACTCAGCCCTTGGAGCAATTGTGTGACTTTCAGGGTAGATCCCTTTTTAGAAAGGCATTGGTGTATAGGAGAGCAAAGAGAAAGTCACAATAGTTTTCACCCTCGTTGAAATAACGGAAAATCTTCCAAATGTATCCAGTCTCTTTAAAGTCAAAGCTTCTGCTAAAAGCCTTTTCCTTTTTCTCTTTCTCCTAGATCTTATAATACAGTAGTATCACCTCAAACAAATACCAAACACATACAATCCAGTGGCAATCTCATTATATAATGTATTATTGTCATTTTGTTTCCATCACATACAAGGGACCAGCTTCACCGTCTTAGAACAGTCAGTAGTAAAATCTACCTTGGGGTTAAACTGGATTTTACTGGTGCCAAATATTACCCTCCCCTGTTCATAATTATGTAAACATGTTCGCCTTGTACAGAGGTTCAATCAGTGAAACATCGTGTACAACATATGAATCAAACCTGATCTCAATAACGTAAGTTTCACTAATGCGGCTATTCTCAAAAAAAGTACAGTTGACTCTCGTTATCTCGAACTCGCTTATATCGAATGACCGCTTATCTCGAAGTGAAAATCTGGTCCTTGCCGAAACATGAACATCTAACAACAAGCAAAAAAATATTGTGGAAAACAGGAGAAATTGCTCCTAAGGAGCAATTTCTCCTCTTTTCCACTATATTTTTAATATATCTCTAACTTCAAGAGTCCAATTACGTATATATATATGTTAAATGTTTTTGTTCGAATATTTTTCTCGTCAATTCTGCAAATCTTATATATCGAGGTACGAATATCTCGAAGTATTTATAGAGTCCCTTGGAATTCGAGATAACAAGAGTCGACTGTAATTTGCTTCCAGGGACAACATCTCCGGTTCTTCTATTGCATTTCTTCTTTTGCTCGTTATAGGTGATTTCGTATGTGATGTTTGTTTTGACATTGTATATTCTTCATCTCTTATTCTTTTGGTGCTTCTGGAAGGCTGTTTCATGATTGTGTCCCTATTTTCTAGGCATCTCTACTTTTAGGTAAAATTTTAAAGGCAGCTCCCAATACATATTGAGACAAATGCGTTTATATCAAATTTAGTTCCCTTGGAATCTTATCCATTCTCATTAATGGCTCCAGGGAGGTATGTAACACGCTAGATCCTATTACTGATTGCAAAAAATAATAGTTAACAAAGCTTCCTAGCATGTGCGTTTCCGTGGACATTGATTTAATAACCAATATATCTACCGTATATACCCTACGTATTAGGGAATGCAAGCTTAAGCAAGCAGTGCAGACCCAGTTCAGTGTCTACACTGTTTGCCAGACATGCATCAGTTTTAAAGACACAAGCAATCAGTAAAAGAAGTAAAAGACATGCTTCATTATAGTGTAGTTTATAGATTTTTTTGTGATCCTTTGTGGTCATTGAGCTCGTTCTTAGAGCTTTAACATGTAAGTGAGGGTCACTGAGGCCTAATTAACCGCATCTAGCCAGTCGGAAACAGAACACCAGACACTTTAGATAGTTTCATTTTTAGTGTATTTTTGCTTTAAGATTTAATTCTTTCTAGAATCTATTGGTTAAATATTAAGACGAAAATACGGTTAGGTGTGTTTGTGTGTGTGTGTGTGTTTTCTTTAAGTTCATCATCCCTTTTATTATCCCCGACATTCAGATGTGTAGTGGGTCAGAGAGGACCATCCCACTAGCACATCTTGCAATCGTTTCATTTTGTTTTATGTCAGATAACACATATTACATCTCCAAACGAGATGGCGATACGGTAATATGACAATTTCGGCAAGAAGTTAAGATGTACCAGTATTAATATTAATACGGTATCCAAACATGTAGGCGATGAACAAATGAAGCATATGTATGCTAACCGTTCAGGCCCCGAGGATATAAACCTTTTGACATGCTCAACTGAACTAAGCATGAAATTTGTCCTGCTAATAAATCTCCAATTACTAACATTTGCAAATTAGTTTCTGCTAAACTGGGTGAGGATGAAAATTTCTCTGCTAATAAATATGAAAATGTCAACTATTGTTGACATTTTCATATTTATTAGCTGAGAAAATTTCATGCTCAGCTGAGTTGAGCATGAACAATTTTTATAACCTCGGGGCCAGATCCAAATTATTATGTGGACTTATATAGTTCTTGTATGTACTAAAAACGAATTGTCGCACGTCAGAGTAGTGGAGGTGACTGCACTTGGTGGAGTTTCCGCCATGGTTTTACAAGGCTTACAACATTTGTGACTTTTTGTTCCTATTTGTATTCCCGCAAACACATCCCTTTCTGAAAAGGGTCTACTTCAAAAGGGGTGAATATCTTTTAGAGTAGACTCCTTTTCGATTAACACACACACACACACACACACACACACACACACACACACAAGGAAGTTGGATGAGTGGGAAAGCGTAAAGCGTAGTGGGAAAGCGTAGAAGAAAGTTGGATGAGTGGTAAAGCGTATAGATGCCGGAGCTAATTCTTTCCATTTAGAGTGGAACCGCTTTCAGAATGAAGCAAAATATATTTGTACAGGGTCGTATTCATTTTCCGTACTTGTAATTACACGCCGAAGATTCAAATGAGACTGAAGGAGTATACACACATTTTAAACGTGTAGCGATGCATTAATAAATAACGGTATGAATTTGAGTTTGAAAATTTCTGCGGCTTTACGGGCGGATCTGCATAAAATAAGAAATCTATGTAATTTTATATGTACACCCATTTCTGCCAAAATATACATGGTACAAATGAGAGTATGTAGGATCTACAATATTAGGAGGAATTTTATAATTTTGCAGTCTCTACAACAGTTTTTCAATGTGTTTGATATTTCTAGCGACCATTTAAGAATATGTAACAAAATTCTACCCAATTTTCAATATTAAAAGAAAATGAGCCTTCCTAAAATAGATCCAGATGCGAGGACCTATCGAGATTAACGTTTGACATAATTTATCAGAAAAAAAAAAAAAAACATATGTTTAAGGTACTCATTAAACACGCCTCTTACCTAATGAGAATCCAAAACAAATGATTAGGTGAAGAAATGAAAATTAATATTAATAGTTTGTTATTAAAAGTGGTTTGACAAGTATTATGGCTTGGACTGCATGTCTAGTTGTCAACCCAATCATTGTTGATGGCCATGCTTCACTCTTAAATTGCACGACGGCTGCTCGGGCCTCAGACCCAATGACGGCCTCTTCGTAAAATTTTACCACTGGGTTGGGGCTTGTCTTTGGCTTGGCCCGCCGTGGTTCAAGAATTGGTTTTCAATTACTCTGGCATACAGTAGAATTAGCCATGAGTACTCGTCCTTGTTTATTATATTGATTAATTTGATTTTTATGTTTTCGCTTTGGTGCATTGACTGAGTTGGGAGCCGTTATGCGAACCAAATTTTTATGTAATTGAGGAAAAAATAGCATCAGGACCCAGTGTGAAGTTGGCTAGCTGTAAAAGTGCTTTAAACCCTACGGTGGTTTACTCTACTGACCGTTCTAAGGCGGTGATCCCGGTGTTAGTCTTACTCTTTGTTGCTATGTGGTTTATTCTACGAGGCGATTTGTTTTATGTCTTACCTTGTATCATTTTGTTATTGTGTTTTTCAGTCCTTTTAGCATTGCGATTACCTCGCTGGAAAGAGAGAGCTAATCTAAGTGCTTTTCGTACGTTTGCTCGATTTGTGCTTGTTTGGATTTGTCCGTTTCATTTTCCTCTTAGTGTCTGGGAAGTGCTGCGGTTTGTGATTGTGGCTCTCCCTGGACTTTTCCCTTAACTTTTTTTTTTGATATAATATACTCAACGCCATTGAAAACATGTCATCTATTCTAGATAAACATATTTCATACACCGGGGACCGACGGTCGGTGTCACTGAATGCGTCATTTCATAAGGAACAACAATATATATATATATATATATATATATATATATATATATATATATATATATAAATATATATATTTATATATATATATATATATATATATATATATATATATATATATATATATATATATATATATATATATATATATATATATATATATATATGGTTTAGGGGTCAGATTCTGAACGGATCCTGAGATGTTAAGTCTATGAACTGGAGGAGATGGGGCATAGAGCCGGGGGACCCCATGGTCAGTGTCAGAAAAAAAAAATAAATGTAAAATAGATGACGCTTTTTCAGTGGCGTTTAGTTTATATTGGTCTCGCTGATCCAACACTTATATGTAGGTGGAAATGTATGTTTGTCTCGTACGTACATTTTGTTATAACTGCAAATATTGTGTTGACCTTTTAGGAAGACCCTCAATGTTATACTCACTTTACAATGGATATGATTTATTATCATGAAACTGGAAAGATCTGTCTGAGAAGATTAGCACTGACCGTAAAATATGATGTGCGAGACTCATTTGCGTAATTGGGATTTTAAACGCTAGGTCTGTTGTATCAGCAATATCGATTGCAAGGACAGACATTGTGTGGACTTATGTGAAATAGATGCTGGATTAAAAGTGGGGGAAATCCAGACTGTAATTTAAAATGGTTTAACCACTCAACAAAATTACTATTAATACGTAGTGTTGCGTTTCTGTTGTGTTCGTTCGATCAGTATTCGTCCGTGGTGTTTTTATTTTGTGATCACTTGCCTATCAATCTCTTGTTCTATTTTCGATGCCTTAAGATTGATATGGTTGTTATTCTGAACTGTTTTGGTCAATTTACTTTTAATTAGAATTTGTCTATTTCAATATTTGCACAATCTGCTCGTTGTCTTTACTGTTTACTATTATAATGTATGGGTCTTGGACAGGATGCAAGACAGCGACCCTATTGCAAGGAGGAAACATTACCTTTACCTGTTTATGTAATGTGTACCAGGTTCCCTCATATTATATAGTAAAACATGGGTATGCAGCGATCCACATCATGCTGCCCGCATTTACACTACATATTGTGGCATCCTAATGACCTATTATACTAAAATTTTAACATGTCAGTTAGCTCCCTACTGATATGTTTAAAATGCTGAATGAGTGGCAAATTTATTACATGTAATTTCCTTTCCCATGCATCGATATATTCTAAAGTATCCAGTTAATATGTAAACGGACAACAAAAGTCGTGGTCCAACTGCGCGGCTTAGCAGCCTGATCTGAGCCTAATCATCCGTATATGCATCAAGCTAACTCTTCCCAAAGGTAATACTCAGTTGTAATCTCTTATTTGGCAACGCGCTTCGAATTATTTTGCTGAGTCGATGAAAATTGATTTGGTCTTATTGTGTAAATAGGTCAAAGCAATTTGTCCGACAGACCCACAATAGTTATAAGATCTCCAGCGGAACTGTCATAACGACTCCCGTTAATTAAAGTTATTTCCAGCATTTAGTGCAGGAAATCGGGCTAGTGAAAATTGCTGACATAACAATGGACTTCCGACGTATTTGGAAAAGAACGAGACAGAACAATAGGTTTACAGACTAGATGTTTTTAAACTGAGTACGCTGCAGCTTCCAAATCGACTTATGTTTGTTTTTGAGATTTAAAACTGAGTTATATTGATGTCGCGCACTTCTTAGCACAGGATACGATATTAAGTGTGCTAGTTTAGTAATGCACTAGACTAAGTGTGCCTACTGTAAATTTCTAACGCCGATGGCCCATTTACCATGGCTGATTCGAATTTCTTTTTTTTGAGTTTGCATGAAATTCTTCCGATACGTAACTCAAGAAAACAAATATTTAAAAAATAATTTAGAAGTACTTTCTTATTCATAATAAAATAATGTCGTTGTGTGTAGTCATTAGAATCGCCTCATCAAGGCGATTCTAATGAGTACACAGCATATCATTATTGTATACAAAATCGAGAAAACAAAAAGAAAAAAAAATCTATAATTTATTCATATTTGCCTCTTGACCTGTCGCTGTGATTAATCTTTAGTGCTATTCTACTTCTATTATTGTTAACAATTATTATTATTATTATTATTACGAAACCATACCTATATACTTTTGGCCCCCTTAAGCCCCACTTGTATGGATTTACAGGGTTGTGGGGGGGTATACTCTATCTTTCTTATTTTTCTCAAAAACATAGATTGGTGGTACTCGTTAAAACCGTTTCGGCAAGGCGGTTCTAACGAGCATCAAAATCTATATTTTGAGCAGAAATTTGAAAAAAAAAAAAAAAAAAAAAAAAAAAAAAAAAAAAAAAAATCAGATTTTTTTGTATGAAAATTTTCAGTTTTCTTGAGATGAACTTTTCTTTATATTTGAATAGGCGTGGAAATATATAGAGAACGAACCGCTGCACCATCAAATGCTTAAGTAAAATTCTAGGTTAGCGAGTTCAAACGGTGTAGAACTAGCTTTAAAAGAAAAAAAAAAGAGGTCTGGACGCCTATAAGATGCCACCGTTATGAAAATGTGCAATAATATTAGGATCTATCATTGGTGTGAGGTATAGATTGAAAAATCCGTCCCGAGGACCACTGTCTGGCATCACGAGGCTTGCCGAGGTACAGATGTACTACATCCCCTCACACCTATGATAAATTCATTTCTGAACGTAGATTTTTAACAATTCAGTCACTTCGATTGCTGACGTCCTTCATATCTTGATGAGATTTCTATAGCATTTAATATCGTCATTACGTTTAGTGACGTAAACCTTGACGATGGCATACGTGACGTCCATTACATCCAGTGCATATCAAACACTCATGAATTCTCGAATTTTTATCTTTCCCTGTGTAGGATAACCTAAATAGGAAAAGAATTTCTAACCCAGGGTTAAATCCAGGATTTTCTTATCTGGTGTGCATAAACAAGGGCGGTATTGTGTATGATTTAATAAGCGTAGTAAGGTGGAGGTGATTGTTAAGACATCGGACATTTCACTCTGTATTCATGGTCATTTAGGTTAGCGCAAGCTAGCAGGCGATGAGGCCTCTTATTCACTTAGCGATGGACAAATGGGAACTAGAACATTGATAAGCAGCGGACTGTTAAGGTGATCCAGGTCGAAGAGAGATTATTTTAATTTGCGTCTTGTAACCTGGATTTATTACTCTGAGGCAGACAACAAAGTTCCAAGTCGTATTTGGGCCAAGAAGTTTAAGATGAGATGCTCTGCAGGATAGGTGACGACTACGGTATTTTGGGGTGCAAAGGAGAAATTATGCTGGTCTTTTTTATCAAAGAAGAGTATAGTAATTGATGAGCGCGATACACTCGATAAAGGACTTCTTTAGCAAGACAATGCATGAGTCCGCACTTGCAACATTTCAGTACATCCTGTAGAGAGCAATTGATATGAAAAAATGACACATTCCGCTTTTCCGCCTCAATGACTCCTTATATATATATATATATATATATATATATATATATATATATATATATATATACATATATATATATATTATATATATATATATATATATATATATATATATATATTTGATTCCAAACTTAAAAACAGATACTCTTGGAGGCCATTTCGGGTCTGATGAAGAAGTCTAGTCTGTTGTTGAGGTGTGGGATTAGGCAAAGGGCTCTGAATTGTTAATTCTTGGATGATGAAAATGGTGCACATTGGGTCAAATGTATCATGCTGGAAGGTTATTAGAAAAACAAAAAAGAAGAGGTCACTATCGAACGGAAGTAAGATAGGCTGGTTACTTATTGACTTGCCCTCGTACATAGTACATCGCCAAATATGTAGAACAAAAAACACTAGCATACTAAATTAGCCTTTAAACCTCTTTATGAAATCCTGGTTTGAATGCTTAGAAGGACAATGGTTTTGGTTAAGAATAATTTGTCCTCTAATTATGAAGACTATCTGCTTTTGATTAGTTTGATTAGTTTCTGCGACAATAGTGTCAAAACAAAAATGATCAGTACGACATCTGCAGTACGCAATGTCTATATCATTCAAGGGAGCGGGTCATGGCCTGATAGTGTTGAAGTATTTTGCATTGGTATTTTGAGATGCTTCAGGATAAAAGGGTAGATATCAATAAAACCAAGTTTAAGCCCCTACCCAACCGCAGACCCTGTAACATGTTTTCTATTGGCCGTTTCAATGCGGTCCTTCTGTTGCAGCTCCTCTTTGTTTGTCTGTTCTGTCTTCGTTTGTTCGTTCTTTTGACAGCAACTGTCAACGTATCGCCGAATCATAACAGCGCTTACCTTTACATTAATACATCTGTGTGAACTATAAACGTTTTAGACTTATTTCTCCTCTGTACAAGAGCAATATCAAAATATATATTGTGGGTACCCATTAGAAGCTCCTCTATGAAGCTTTTCTGATGGGTAACTGCCAACAACGTATGCGCTGTAGAGAAATAAGTACACATATCAATACTTTGATTACCAACTGGTATATGTGTAGCGTGGCTAAGAAGTATACATGTTACATGGGCGCGTTCACGTAATATTATAATGGCTTGCTATGATTGCGCAGTCTTATCAGGACTTTATTTGTCCAGTTACAGTATCGTTAGATAAAGTAAAGTATACAAAAATGACCGGACAATGCTGTGCATAATAATTAGGTAGATCTGTGCCTACACAGCATATAACTTAAAAGGTATATTTTTTCTACGTTACCGCTCCAAATTTCACCAGAAGCAGTTTCCTTAAAGCTATATTGATTGTAAATGTGATAAGAACACTGTACAGAATTCAGATGTTCTTGTGTGTTTGATTTATGCACATGACGTGTCAGCAAATATAAAGTTCGTGATAAGCTTATAAAAAACATTGAATGGATCTGATTCATAGCTCGTAAGATCAATGTCTTAGAAAACTTTCACCCTGCTTTTGTTACATTATGATATAGAATATTCAGGCATATCAGTGTAAACGCAGTTGAACAGCACAGGTAAAGATCAGACTGCATATCTCTGCATATCTGTGAGACCAGATATGGGTCCGTTTACAGATATATGGTCCATACATTGTGCAAGTTCAAAATATGATGTATAACAACGACTTGTTTTAATGTCATTTTACTAAAGTAAATGGAGGAGAAGAAAAGAAGCATTAATCAGACACCAAAAGGAACAGGAAACATACAAAACCAAACAAGTGCAAATCAAACAAACGTACGAAAACATTAAGCTCTCTCTTCCGCAAGCGAGGTAATCGCAATGCTCAAAGGACTGAAAACCACAAGAACAAAATAACACCAGGCAAAACATAAAACAAATCGCCTCGTAGAATAAACCACAAAGCAACAAATAGTAAGACTAACACCGAGACCACCGCCTTAGAACGGTCAGTAGAATTAACCACCGATGGTTTAAAGCACTTTTCAGCTAGCTAACTTCACCCTAGGCCCCGATGCTTCTCTTAATTTAGAAATACATTAAAAACCGGTTCGCATAAAGGCTCCGAATTCAGTAAATGCATCAAAGCGAAAACATTAAAATCAAATTAATCATTATGATGAACAAATACGAGCACTCATGGCTGGCTCTACTGTGTGCCAGAGTAAATGAAAATCAAAAGTTGAACCACGGCAGGCCAAGTCAAAGATCTATCGTCAAGCCCCAACCCACTGGTTAAAGTTTTGCGAAGAGTCCGTCATTGAGTCTGAGTCTGCCGCATTATATCCATGCTACAGCCAATTCTTTTATAACGGTTAATTAGCTTTCTAAATTCCTCCAATTAATTAGATTTCACACAATTTAAGAAATTAGAATGTATAATAATTGAAAAACAGACCGCAAATATTAATTAGATCGCAAATATTAATCAACGAACACAAAATTAGACTTTTAGGTGGATCATCAGGTGTATGATACGCGCCCATCTAAGGTGAACCATAGCGATCGGAAAAAGAAGCAATGTTTCGTGTCTCATTTTGTGATCACTGAGCTTATTTGCAATTCCTTGAAAATGAAATATCGTTCATCCCGGGACCAGGAGGTGACAGCTGTTTGACACGATAACTTGATTAAAATTTCTTTTATTTATTGTGGTTCTTGCTTTTAAAGCAATTAATTTAACATCTAAAATGCGAAGAAAATAACAACATTTACATTTATATCACGCTAGGGTAATGCAGATTTATTACGTGTTCCGTCTTATTTTAAACTTTACTTTTTGGTAGGCTATATCTTCAGATAAACGATGTTTTCACAGAAAGTAAATCTCGACATTTCATTGAATGTGTCTCTTAAGGATAAAATTTGAGTTGAATAACAAGTGCAATAGAATACCAAATTATAAGTGAAGTTACCCTGGAAATGCCACGGTCACGAGGCACAGTCCTCCCGATGCACCAAAAGAGAGAACGATTAGGAACTATTAAGGAAAATACAAACGCAACGTATGAAACCACAAACGCTGAAAGACAGAGGAGCTGCAACAGAAGAATCGCCTTGGAATGGTCAGTAAAAAAAACTAATGGGGGCTTAAATCAGATTTACTCGCGCGAAACCGCAGCCTTAAATTTTGATGCAGCTTCAAATTACGAATATACGTTCGCCTACAGATGTGAAATATCACAGTGAAACACATACGATCAAAACTGTTATGATGAAACAAAGCAAAGGTTTCGAAGGTGATCTGAACCCAGAACACAAGAAAACTACAAACAAGACCACGATGATTCCGATCACAGACTTTGATAGTCAGACATCTAACATCTGAAACAGGTTGTGGAGGGAGCCGTCATTTAGTTTGAGGACCAGCGAACCGTCGTGCAATTAAAGAGGAAAAGCAAAGATACCAATCATAATTGGGTTAACAACCATGCATGCAGTTCCCTGCGTTACGCTACTAAGTGTTAACCCTATGCGTAGTGTAACCCGTAAGCAACGCTCAGTGTTACCTGTTATTACTTAGCGTGGCTACTGCAACGCTTACTGCAACCCGTCAACACTTATATTAGCAACTGCAACGCTTGGTGTTAACGGGAGACAATAAGTGTTCATGTTGTCAAGACATTGTGCAATACAAATGCATAGTGTTAACCTTGCCAGGTTTGGTCTTCATCGTTTCACTTGTTCGCTTCATGTTTTTTTCGAGATCATATATCATTAGAAAGCCTTTCTATAATAAGATGGATATTCCACATGGCTATGAAGAACATGCTAGTCGGAGTGATCGGCATTTCACAGTCGATTGACGTTGCCTTGTATCTGGATGGGTATATCATATTTTAGAATACTAATTTAAGACAGAGCTCGAAAAAGCTTGTAGGTCAAAGCGACCTGTATTTTATGGTCAGGTGATTATGTCTAATTCCTTGAAGACTATTTCGAAGATATACAATAGTTCACTTTAAGAGTCGAAACATCTGCAAAGAAAAGTTTTGTAATGGTTCATGGTCAAAAATTAATTGAAGGACATGTGTCGTATCTGAACTAATCGTATCTGGACTAATAGATTAGCAAAGAATTTGACAAACCATACGCACCATATGGTTGAAATGGGGCATTATTTTATTCCTCGTTGATTATGTCGAAGACTACTGAAATGACTATGACATTGTAAGATTTCTGTAGTTTACTAATGCAAATGAAACTGGATATATAACACAGCATTACTATGATACCAACGTTAGTAGCCTATGAAGGTCTTAACCGGATATTACAGTTCTCCCCTTTTTTACAAAAGTTAGCGAGTTACTAAACACTATTAATTAATATAACTGTTAATGCATAAAAGAAAAGCTGAATAAGAGAACAATTGCTTAGTTGACAAAATGAAGTATTGAGTTTCACTAGTCGAACGTTCGTTTATTCAGTTTTAACTAACACAGTCAATAATGTATCTTTCTTCTTTTCTGGTTTCTTTCACGGGCTAATGCTTGATTCTTTGATTGCATTTTCTGCCCTCTCCCATCCCTTTTTCCACCTATACCATTTTGGTTGAATTGTCTGACAAATATTTTGGTTTTGTTGTCCCTCTCTCATGCCGCAGTTTGTGGTATAATGTCTTCACACCAGTCATATCGTTGGATTTCTCTCATGTCTGGTTTTTTGCATTCATCAAAGATTTTTTTGTTTGTCTGATTGTGGAGATTTTTCTGATTATCTTTACTTTTCGTCTTTCGCCACATTGCATAATATCCATGTTGAAGCCTATCTTTTTGTATCATTTTCAGTTGCACGGAATATCAGGTTTGCCAACAATCTTATTTTCGTTACACTTTCCTTTAAACCGTGTACTTCGCGCTAGGTGTGGCGGAGATATATACTTAGTGTAGTACAGACGTCCGGCCCGACTATACTTCTCTTCTTTTCAGCTGTTGAATAATAGATGACTATTGTGTTACAGCTCAGTATATGAATAAAACTAAAAGAGGATTGCGGAAACAAAGAACACACAAAATCACAAAATCGGAGACTTGGTTTGATTGAGTCTCTTCATATGCAACACTGTAGTTTGCGAGACTGCATACGCCCACTAGCGCCGGCTAAAGCGGTATTCGATTTTTAAAATAACCAGGATAGGCTCAATGATCCCAAAGGAAGTAAAATATAACCTGCATTATGATGATGTACAGAAGACTTTTTACGGCCGCCACACGGCACAACACCAGCTACAGTAAAGTAAAATAAAACACAAAAAGGATTGCCTTTGGAAAACACACACACACACACACACACACACACACACACACACACACACACAAGCACGAAAATCGGAGACTCGAGTCGATTGAGTCTCTTCATATGCCACACTGTAGTTTGCGAGGCTGCATACGCCCCCTAGCGCCGGCTTAAGCGGTATTCGATTTTTGAAATACCAGGATGGGCTCAATGATCCCAAAAGAAATAAAATATAACCTGCACTATGATAATGTATGGGGAGACATTTTAGGGCCGCCAGACGACACAACACAATTACAATAGAGTAAAGTAAAAATAATAAAAAAAAATTGCCTTTGGTAAAAAAGAACACTTAAAATCACGAAAATCGGAGACTCGGTTTGATTGAGTCTCATCATAAGCAACACTATAGTTTGCGAGGCTGCATACGCCTCCTAGCGCCGGTTAGGATAGGCTCAAGCGGCTTAAGCGGTATTTGATTTTCAAAACTACCAGGATCCAAAAGGAAATAAAGTATAACCTGCACTATGGTGACGTACGGGAAGATTACCTTTTTTTTTCTGGATCCGTAGTATATCAATACCCCTAACGATCATTTCATTTACCCTTAATGTTCATCCCGCTAAATTTATATTTATCCGCTTTGTGTGTGTGGGAGCTGGGTAGTGTTGGTTGGAGGCCTGGGAGGCAGTTTTGTTTTCAGATATTTTCTTAGAAAATGTATACAATGTAGTTTTGTTACCAATATCCTATTACGCTCGTCTAATCAGCTGATTGATGTGTATGTGGGAGGCCGGAAGAGATGGTATTTCTAAACGATTTAGATGCGAGATCGCAACTGCTGAAAGTGATAGGATTATGTGTATACAAGTTCTAGTACGAATAAGCCGCATAACCTTAGCACATGTTAGCGGCAAAAGCATTGGAAAACATCTAGACTAGTTATTAGTCAGATAAAAAAGTCATCAATACATTATGAATATTTATATACTTAATATATCAAAGTGGCCTTACGCTTAATGCTTTCCTTCGCCGATATGTTAGCAGCAATTTATTTCGGAGATATCCTGAACCCAAAGACTGGTCATAAGGTATCGGATATAAATTTGAACAAACTTAAAGTAACGACTGACAACCCATCACATCATGTTCTAAATGCTAGACTGGCAAACATCGTTAGCCTCGTTCATCCTGTATCCTTTTAACTTTGACCAGATATTTTTTTGTTTTTTTATTTATTGATCTTGAACTTGGTCTTTGATGAGTAGGAATACCAGAAAACCCTATAATGATGGCGCGGTTTATATCATATATACTAATAGAAAGCAGCTATGAGCCTATTTACAAAATTTATCTTGCCAAATTAACCCATCTATACCTAGCAGCCCGTGAAATCTTTGATAAGGGTATACAGTGTTTGAATTCCAAGCATGAAGTTCAATAAAACATGATGATGATAAACACTAACCCAACACACCTTCTACTGGGAATGGACCAGTCCTAAACTTTAATGCAGGAGAGTCCACTCGGCGTAGAATGGTTAAATCATTATCATACGTATTGTACTCGTACTATCTGCTGTCATGTCTAAAAAAGCCATTCCGAGAATAACAAACCGTCTGCCAATGATTAGACGCCGCGTTCTGCGTGTAGATCCTTTTCTGATCATGGTTCACACTCTTTACTCAGCCAAAACTCTTTGAACAATTCTAGTAAATACGGATTTCACTTTGTGTCTATTCCATTCTTTCTCTCCCTCTGCGAACAATATTGAATAAAAAGACAATTAACATAAAAATCGCAGCATGTAATGTTTCAAATGGGAATATAAATCACAGATAATTTTATTTGTACATTAGAGGAGTGTTCTGGTGGTTGTAATTTTATCCCAACTGACTGATCTAGTAATTTGTTATCAATTTGCTTATCTCCGTAGACTAATATATGAGCCAGAGCATGATAAAACCTGCAATAAAACTTCTGCGACCAGCGCATAATCAGATCAGCCTATGCGTTCGCGCAGTCTGATCAATCTTCGCAGATCGCGTGTGCCTTTTACAGGCTCTAAGCTATCCAAAGAAGGAAAAACAAACAAGGTCCGTTATCATACTGAGTGGCTGTATAGGCTGATCTGACCTCTTGCATGTCTCACAGGCCTTATTGTAGGTTTTACCATGCGCTGGCTCTATTATTTTTGTAGGTGTGCCTAAAAATTCTGTTCTATGCTCGTTCAAAAATCTTCGCAGAGGTAATACTGTAGTCATGCAAGTACTTTACTCGTCAAGCTAAGTTGTACAAGTATACCTATTCGAGTTTTACTTAAGTACAATTTTCAAAAAACAATATGTGCATGGGCGTCAAATGTGACGTCATAGAATGCGATTAAAAATATTTTTAAAGAGCCGCTGTATTTTAGAAAACTGTTGTTTACACTAATTCTATGTAATCTGTACCTACACGTCACAATATACAGTATGCAAGTATCCGTAGGTATATATTATTATGCGAATTTTCATGGTAGTACTGTTCTTGAACCGTAACTCGGTTTCTCATTTAGAAGAAAAAAGTAAGCTAAAGACAAAAACAACAACAACAACAAAAAGCAACAAAAAAAAAAAAAAAAAAAAAATCTACACTGTACAAATCTGTATTAGTGGGCGTGTTAACTACATCTTCAGTAGTTTAACTGTGTTATATAGCAAACATTCTATGACATGAAAGAACGCATTTTATATTTGCATATTGACGCATTAAGATTCCTTTTGACATAGACAATCGTTTAGATACAAACCAGTGTTAAAATTAATATGATTTAACCTGTCGAACATTCATTTCTATTTAAGAGTGTAAACTAGAAACTATTTTAATCCCAGCAGTTTAACAAAAAGACACTGACAGCCAGTTCAAATTGATCAGATACTTTACTGAACATAAGAGCTGGTCTTCCATATAAAGTCGTTGGATCAGTTTTGATATACGTGCACCCAAGTTGGGGATAATTTTGTATTTAGTATGTCTGGAGGTTGTAGACACGCCATGAAACTGAATTATTAGCTAATTGAAGTGCAGAAAACATCGCTGCTGAAGTAAAACTGAATTATCTTTACTTATCTGTTTTTTTTTTTTTTTTTTTTTTTTTTTTTTTTTACATAAGGAATGCGCTCCGACTAATGATTTGGTGACGATTATTGCAAAATTAAAAAAGCTTAAAAAATTGATATATTTCTTTATCAACATTTTAAACGTAAAAAGCCATTCTCCTGGTAATGTTTCAATGCAACCAGTGGAAAAAAATAATTATGATGGAAACTCTTCTTCGAGATTCAAAATATCAAAAGACATCAGACTAAATTGAAGTGTATCAAATTATAACAAACGCCTTTTCCACTGGGAGTTAATTACAATATTAACCAAGAATGTGATATTTCTAAAATGCCTGATTTTGACGTATTTTCTGTTAGATATTCGAAAAAATAAGCATAGAATCCATGATAAAAGAACAAAAATGGAAATTAAAAAAAAAAAAAAGAAAAGAAAAAATACTGCTGTAAAGATATCCACTGCTTATTTAAGGTTTTATCTGATATTTCAAAAATATGGTCGACATTTTATGCTTTCATTTTTAAGTTCTCTTTCTGTTCCCGCCAAACATATTTTAAATCCCAAGGCTAATAGGATCTACGATACGGGTCATCAACTGTGTGCTGCTGCACTCCTGACTAGATGTTATGCTCAGCATGCTCGATACCCAAGTCACTCATAAAAAAACATTTTAATAAAATTGCTTTCATAAATAAAGGAATCGAATTTATTAATTTTCCCAGTATTTGTAATGACAGATACATAACATCCTCTTCCTCGTGGTGTCTGGGAAGGGCTGCGATTTTTGATTGTGGCACTCCCTGGACTTTTACCCTTACCGTTTTTCATTAATATGTGATTATTTCGAAAACAGGGAACCTCCAATTATTTGTCATAAATATAACAAGTCCATAAGAAATACTATTTCTAATTTCAGTAAACTGGTTACAGATCTTGAAGAAGAGCAGTCAGCTGTCTTCGGCCACAGCAACCATTTAGCCCTGAAGTTTTCTGTTAATCTTAAGGAACGGCAAGGTAAGCTTCCACAATGTACTTGGTCACCTAAGCTTCATATAAAAAAAAAACAAAAACAACACCAACACCAACAACAAAAAACAAAACAAAAAAAAAAAAAAAACAAAAAAAAACAACAAAAAAAAACAAAAAAAAAAAAACATGTAAAACAAGGTTAATTCCAAGCTGCTGTACCACTACTGAACCTTCTATATTATTAACTTCTTGCCTTCCTGCTATCAAGAATTACGAAATATCAGACAGGAATTTCCTTTGGTCATTTAAAAATTCAAAAATTCTTATCAAATACCTAATAAACTTAAATCAAGAGGATTTTGCGCGTCCAGTGTTTCAACATATGCTCGATACAACTTTGCTCGATAATGAAATTAGACAGAAATTAATTAAATACAGACTTAATTGAGAATATTTTTCAAAGGCTCTCCTTTTCTTTTGTAATAATAAGAATGCATTCCTCATTTCTGATGACAAAAAATGGTTTAAACTTTGGTCTTGTTAAAACGTAATCATACCTTTTAGACAACATTTTTATAAGATTTAGTACTATTAAAATGTTACTCATACAAATTGTGATCTTCGTATAGCAGATTTGGTATTGTTTTGTTATGAAAGATATTTTATGATGTCTCTTTCTGATGCTACACATGTTTTAACTCAACTTCCAGATATAAAAACGAATTTTTGAATATCGACATTACTTACTTTGAAGGAATGATCATTCAAATTTATAATTCTGCTGCGACCGAAGCCGCATTTTCAGATTTGCATTTATCACTTTCTAATGGTTTTGTTTCATCTAAAATTAATGACAAACGCGACTATTCCTATTTTGATATTGTTGATCTTCGTTTTTGGATGGCGGCGTTCCTCATGGGTCTTCTTTTGGTGTTTACATTTCTCAGCTTATTCGGTGCGTTCGACTATATAGTCATTTGGCTGACTTAAATGCTCAGAACAAAATTTGTCTGCCAACTTCTCCAATCGTGGTATCTGTATCATAAACTAAGGAAAGGTTTTCCAAGGTTTTATCGTCGACGCTACGAATTGATAGCTAAATACGATACCGGACAAAAACACTTCTGCTACAAGGCCTTTCTGAACCTGACTTTATGGTGACTTTGTGTGTCAGTTTAGAAAAATTGTAGGAAAACCTGAATTTTTCGATCATTTTAGTAAACTTGTCATATGTTATAAAAGAGGGGTATAATATTAATATCATAAAACAGTCTGCTTGCTTAGCAGTTAATCAAATTACGGTGGATCAGTTTGCTTACCTCTTTAATTGCAAACCGGTTGGTCGGGGTCCAGACTCTATGATGGCCCCGACTTAAAAACTATTCATAAGATGGTCTGGGCCGGAACATTTTATGTCACTGGGGTCAACTGTAGGTTTTCGTTTGCTCCAGTATTGCAGTGGTGTTATTTGACAAAGGGATCTCCAACATGTTGTTTCTGTTGTCCTCACCTTTGCTTCATTATAGGCTTTATATGTGATTTATCTGCTGCCCGTAATGATCCATGGATAAGTATGAGTTACAAGACCTCCACACGGACCGAACAAATAAATGTTTTAACACTGTAGAAGCCGAGGGCGAAGTTTGGGATCTTGTACAGCTAGCTAAGGCCACTACCTTAGCTAAATAAATGTTTTAACACTGTAGAAGCTGAGGGCGAAGTTTGGGATCTTGTACAGCTAGCTAAGGCCCCTACCCCAGTAATTCATTACTGACCTTCCGTAGACGGTACTTTCATTTTGGTATTTTAAACAAAAACGTACTGTTATACATTCTAATGTTTTTCTTTTAATAATTATGCAAGTTTATTATATATTTATTTCAGATTGGGTAATAGTATTCCAACCTTTATGGGAAAGAGTTATTGCCAACTCTCTTTGCCGTCTATTCATTTTATGGCTACTTTATTGTTTGGATATGACTGTATCGATTCTTGATTTCTCTTATTGACTTTTCTTACTTTCCGTATAGAGTAGACCCCCTTTTAGAGGGGGAGGGGAGAGCTTCATTGGGGAACAAATTATTACCTTATAGAGAAGAGCGAAGTTCGGAGAGGGCAACAGAAATGCTGGGAAAGTTGATAATTAATTAAACTGCTCAAGCATTAACGTTCAGGAAAATTGATACCTTACCAATAAATACATTACTGGCATATATTCAGTTCTTGGCAAATAATAAGAAAATTATTATTATACGACATCTTGGGATATTTTAACACTGTAAATGTCTCACAGATCAGCATGCATAGTTTTAAAAAACTGTTTTCGACACTTTGCAGCGTTTTACATTCTCATTAAATAGATACATTGTCATGGATTACTACATCCACGACATTTGAATCTACCTCAACTGCTTTGTCAGCTTATTGCAGCTTAAAGAAGCTGTACATATAACCACTGAGAGTGTTTGTTGGCTGGAAATCGATTTGAAATAATTTAAACATTTCTAATTTAAACAGCAATAGATACATTACCATGACAAATGATATAAATGCATTTGATTTGTTGATCTTGATACATTTAAATGATTATACTAATGATGAAGACTTCGTTCTATTACACTGACAAAGTTTTGCTGAGAATACTAGTTTTATAAAACATTACTTTGAGATAGAATACTAACAAACAATTAACCAATTTCTTTTTCAGTTTCGTCTGATATAGTTGTTCTGTTTTCGATTGTATCTATTACTCTTTAGTACATGAACTAAGCATTTATGTTGAGCCAGGAAATCCAGGAACATCAAACCATAGAGGAACGTTTGATGCTTAGATGTACATGAATTCCCTAGTAAGTGTTAATAAATGGACATACAGTAACAACATTGAAACAAAATATAAGAATAAGTGCAAATAAATAACCAAAATAACATGTTATTCCAAGTCAAAATAGATCCATATATTCAAGACAAAACGTGTCACCAATGATCATGAGCAGTAAAAGAGATTTGCACGCACATCATTTGTCGTAACATTGAGAAATTCTTCAAAGAGCTTTTTTTTTCTAAATTCTGTGAAAAAAATGCTAAACATGATGCCACTGAAATGTGTCCTATGAAGAAACAGTAGCAGTAGCTCTAAAAAGAACCTTCGGATAGCTTTTGAAATGCACGCTGCTTGCATTATATCACGTTGGACAAACCATGGAGCCCATACGTAAGAAAACATACCCGCTGTTACATGTGTACGCCGACAGACTCAAACTCAGTCTGTGTATTCGCACAGTCTGATCAGAATATTTTTTCCGCATGAAGAACGGCTGCATCATTGGCTATTCAAAGTGCGCCTAGGGAAAATTCTGATCAGACTGCGCAAGCTGATCTAATTCTTCACTAGGCGTAAATGTCCGAAAGGTACGTTTTGTGATATTGCAGTTCCATGAGTTTGTGAAAAAAAAAACATCACTTGTCTATTTGGTTTTAGAAATTTTGTCTAATATTGTGTGGCGTTACTAGAGTCTTTAAACTAATAAACAGTGGAGTGATTAGATTAAACGTGAACGTCAAAAGACAGCCATGGGAGATTTAGTGATGCTAATCAAGTTTCGCAGTGACACGAGGTCTAACCTACTTTGTGAATTATCTAGTTCCAGAATACGTTCTTAAAATAGTGTGTTTACTGCGTGATACAGCTGGTTCAGCGTAACGTACTTATAGTTTTATAGCCTGGTACACGAGACTGTCAGCGAAAAACTCTTTCTTTCGTTGTTGTCGTTCCATCTCGGCATGAGTGTGACGAATTGATACTGCTGACAGGTACATGTTTCTGAGCTACGAGCACATGCAAACTGAACGTACACTTCTCCGATGGACAGACTGTTGGTAACACCTAATGACCAATGGCGTGTCGGGTTTAGGAGACTTTATGAATATATGCTATATTTTCAGTGACACTGCAGTATCTTCTTTAGCAGAACTGCTCCTGTTTCTTAACTGCGAATCTGACATCGCCAGGTTGTCGGTTAAGTTAAAAACACCGTTCTTCTGAAGAGTGTAGCTAAGTGTAAGTACAACCTGATCAGGGATTTTGCTTTTTACCAAAGTCCCCTTTACGAGTCTCTAAAACTGTGTCCTAAATATGTGTATAGTATACTCATTGCAAAACGATTGTTTTTTAATTGTGGAATTCCAGAAAATAGCGGAATTTCAAGCTAATCAGTTACATTGCCAGTCCTCGTTTTCGACTTTATTTAGATGCCAGGCTATTAGTTGCTGCTTTGCTTTATTAAGAAATATTCAAGGCCAGTCTGAACCTCAGACGGTTTTCATTTACTCTGGCATACAGTAGAAGTATCCATGAGTACACGTCTTTGTTTATTATAGTGATTAATTTGATTTTTATGTTTTCGCTTAAATGCATTGACTAAGTTGGGAGCCTTTATGCGAACTGAATTTCTATGTATTTCTGTATTAAGAGTTACATCGGGACCCGTTGTAAGGGGGTTGTCCCGATGTTAGTCTTACCCTTTGTTACTTTGTGGTTTATTCTACCAGGCGATTTGTTTTATGTCTTGCCTTGTGTTGTTTTGTTCTTGTGATTTTCAGTCCTTTTAGCATTGCGATTACCTCGCTTGGGCAAGGGAGAGCTAATCTTAGTGCTTTTTGTACGTTTGTTCGATTTGTGTTTGTTTGGTTTTGTCAGTTTTCTCTTCCTCTTGGTGTCTGGGAAGGGCTGCGGTTTGTGATTGTGGCATTCCCTTGACTTTTCTCCAACTTTTTTTTCAAAATTGATGTTCGAATAAACCGATACTATCTAGTTGGGCCCTGTAAACCTGGCATGTCGGCTGTTATCAGCTTTGTGAGTGTATTTACTGCTCTCTATAATGGTCCTTCCTTTTAGAATTTATTTCTGGTGGCCGTTCTAAGTCGGTTTTCTATTGCAGTTCTTGGTTGCATACCGGTTATTGCCACTTTTTGTTATTGTTTTTCCTCATCCATTTTTCTTTCAGTGCTTTGGGAAGGATTTATTTTACTTACAGTTTTGATAGTAGACTCTGTTCTTTTCACTGTAAATAAACTATTTCGCATAAACACACTAGTCGTATGTAAATGCTGATCATGATCTTTGCTCTTGGATTATTGATTGAACAACAATATCATGTTTCTAAAAGTTCGGGTCATAGTGTGATTGGTGTAGAAATTTAGGGCATTACGAAAACACTTCTATTCAAATATTTTGAGTATTTTATCACAAAAAATGAAAACTTTCAGATGAAAATTACTGAAGGTTTTCATACTTCTACTCAAAACATAAATAAGAAAATTAATGTATACCCCTGTAAAACCCAGTATTACTGTATAAAAGTGGGGTTTAAAGGGATCAAAACTATATAGGCATGTTTCCGTGATGGTATGGAAGAGGTGAGCATGTGCGATTCTCAGCTACTCAAAACATTGTTTGGGTCGGGCCATGAGACAATTTCTGATGCGAATATTCCAACTGCTAAGATCGAAATCAGTCAATGATACTGAGAATGCCCTTATCAGTCTGTAAGGATGCTGTTAACAATGGTCTCGGAGCAACATATATATAGGCGCGACACATACCCTTTCTTTTAACATCTTGCTTTCCTTCAAGTGGATCAAATGAGACTAAATAGAACAACATTTTATTGGTTTTATACGCCAGGCAAATCACATCTTAAAAAGAATATACATGGAAACAATAAATACAATGACGATAACATTTGCTATGGAAATAAATCTAGTGAACTTCGATATCGCTGAGTTTTTTTGGACACTGAAAATTGGCTGATGTGATTACGTTAATACGTTTATGTAACACAAACACAATCGCACGCACGCACGCATACACTAAAAAACTGGAGATGTATTTGTAAAACACTATGCCCCACAAATTTATGCTTGGTCATACAAAATGTTAACGTTGAAAAGGAGCATAACTCTTAAATCTGTTTTTGTTCAAAAGTTGAAGAGGTGATCTGCTCATCATTACCAATAAGCTTACCAAGTCTCAACGCGCTGGCTCAAACTGTTTTGGAGATGGCTTGCTCACAAGATGTTATTATGTTCCACAGGCTTACCTCGCAAACTACAGTGCTGTACATGAAGAGACTCAATCAAACCAATTCTCCGATTTTTGTGATTTTTTGGGTTCTTTGTTTCCGAAGGCAATCCATTTTGACTTTTATTTTACAATGCATACGTCGACAAAGAGGCATTATTCAGGACCTAGGATTCCAGTGGAATAAAGAATGCAATATAAAAAGATATGGGTCGGCTAAGGGCATAATTTGGACAAACATTTATAAAATTTAACGAAACGTTAATCAGGGCCCAGTTGTTCAAAACTAACGATATCGTTAGCTAACGTATCGTTAAAACTTTGATCATTAAATATGGCATTGACTAATATTTTTGCTGAAAAAATGTGAGTAGCTTTTACAATTCACATTTTTTAGCAAAAACACCTGTGAATAAGATATTGTACTCACTAGAACAGTTAAAACTTTGATCAGTAACGAGCTCGTTAAGCTAACGACACTTTGAACAACAGGGCACAGATGATTTATACAGTGATTTTGGTTCCAAATTGCTTACACAATTGCATGACCCTAACTCAAGGAGCTCTTTAGATATTGTGCTTACAAGATTTTTATTTTCAGTTGCTAAATTGTGCAATTCTGAAGAGGAGCCTAACTCCACCATAAAGAATCTGACTGAAAATAGAGAGAGAGAGAGAGAGAGAGAGAGAGAGAGAGAGAGAGAGAGAGAGAGAGAGAAAAAAAAAAAAAAAAAAAACATGTCAGCTAATGTTAGTCTTACTCTTTGTTGCTTTGTGGTTTATTCTACGAGGCGATTTGTTGTATGTCTTTCCGTCTTTCCGTCTTTCCGTGTGTCATTTTGTTCTTGTGTTTTTCAGTCCTTTTAGTATTGCGATTACCTCGCTTGGGGAAGAGAGAGCTAATCTTAGTGCTTTTCGTACGTTTGTTCGGTTTGTGCTTGTTTAGAGTTGTCGGTTTCCTCTTGCTCTTGGGGTCTGGGAAGGGCTGCGGTTTGTGATTGTGGCACTCCCTGGACTTTTCTCTTACCTTTTATTCATAAGCAATGCATATATGGAATTTCTAAAGTCCTAGCATACATACATGGTTCCAAAGATATGAGAGTTCTCAATAGCGTGACGTACGAACGAACTGGGGAACGGGCGAAATGACAGACGGGCGAAAGGGCGGATGGATGGACAAGTTAAAACAATATGCTCTCCCAACTTTATCGACGTTAGGGGCATAAAAATGGACACTTAATATAGTTTCAATCTTTCCAAAGCACCGTATTTACCGCAAATATTGAGACAAGTTAAGCCCTGGCTTAGCATACTTGTCCTAAAATTTTAAACAAGTCCATCAGTCTACTTCTTTATCTGTCTAAAATATACTAATGCCTGGTAAACAATGTAGACACTGATCTGCGACGTCTGTTCTGGGTGTATTCTGTTTGCTCAAAGGGAAATCAAGGTTAATGAAGAATATATGTAAGATGAAAGATTTTGATAAACCATGTATTTTGATGCAAATTTGATCAGAACCGGATAAACATTAAGACAGTAAATGACGTCAAAGACTCCATATTCCTCAGAAAATAGACACTTTTTTTATCCAAGAAAAGTTTAATAAATTGATATGTAGTATCAATACGATAATAAAATGTGGCATCTGACAGTCTGTAACGTTTCAATTAGTCTCTCGTTTTTGAACTAGATCAAATATGGAATGTTTTTTTTTTTTTTTTTTTTTTTTTTTTTTTATCGTATCTCTGAATTAATGTTGGCAACATTAATTCAGAGATATGATAAAAAAATCATTTCATTTCAAGAACGAGACAAATTTCACAGGCTGCCAGGTGCCACATTTTATGATTGTATTAATACTATATATCAATTTATTAAACCTTTCTTGGATAATAAAATGTCTATTTTTAGAATTAGGGAGCCTTTAAACGTACTAAAAGTCTAAGAAGGGTGCCGAAATTTTAAAAATTAAATGAGGTTTTAAATATTTCAAAATATTAAATAAAATCGTCCTTCTGACAGAAAACAGCAGAGTGTTTGAGCAAATTCAGTATTTATCTACTGGAGAAGCTATGAGAACAAATAAAGACGTAAATATTGCGGCAAACATCACTTATCTAGGTTTTGCACATTGAATTAACCCATTTATGCCGAGTGGATTCTTCTACCATATCTCTTTGGACCGGCCCATTTCCAATATAAGGGTATCTGGTGAATATTTATTATTACCATGAAGAAATTCCTGTATTTAATTCAATCAGTGTAGACCCTGATAAGATGCCGCCTCCTCTGATCTGGGTCTACACTGTTTGCCAATGTCCCATTTAAATCTGATTTAAATGTGCCTATGTTCTTAAATCAAGATTCTTAATTGGATTTACATGGTTTGACAAGATCTTTCATTTCGGACAATTCTGATAAACATTGCCGAGCCCTTTAAGCCTGTATGTTTCCAATCTATAGTGTCATTACGGCAACAACTTCTTATAACATTTCAACTTAACAGAACTCAAAAAAAAAAAAAAAAAAAAAAAAAAAAAAAATAATTTGAATGCCAATTTCCTGTCTCTTCCTACCATGTATACCAGTTAGCTTTTTTTACAAAACTGGAAGCGTTGGTAAATGTTTAGTATTTACATAATACAACTGGAATTGTAGGTATTGTGGCATTTAATGTATTTTAGGTTTAATGATTTTCTCAATAATTTAAATCTAAAAATTTTCAGGCTTCTAAATTGTCTACATATGATTTTTCTACACTGTATACTACGTTACCGCATCATCTTATAAAAGATAAACGTATTGATTTAATTAACCGAATGTTTATTCGGGAGAATACCCAATATTTGGCTTGCAACGATGAATGTGCTTTTTTCACTTCTGATGTATATAATAATCACAATTTATGATCGTGTCAAAAAGTCTGTGATGCCCTTGTTTATCTTTTGGGTAATATTTTTATTAGATTTGGAACTAAACTTTATAGGCAAACTATTGGTATTCCGATGGGAACTAATTGTGCTCCTCTTGTTGCAGATTTGTTTCTTTTTTGTTATGAGAGAGTTTTCATGAAGTCTCTCTCACGTGAAAATCAGGCTGACATTATTGAGGCTTTCAATTCAACTTCAAGATACTTTGATGATTTATTAAATATTGGCAATATTTATTTTGACCAAATGGTGGACCGGATATACCCTACAGAACTCCAATTAAATAGAGCAAATTCTTCCGATACCGAAGCACCTTTTTTGAATCTATGTATATCTAATGGTTCAGTTTCCACAAAACTTTATGATAAGCGGGGTGATTTTGATTTTAATATAGTCAGTTTCCCTTTATTGGATGGCGATGTCCCCCGGCGTACCTCATATGGGGTATACATATCTCAACTTATTAGATTCGCCAGAGCTTCTTCAAATCTTAATTACTTTAACTACCGTAATAAAGCCTTTGCTACCAAACTTCTTAGGCAGGGCTATCGTTATTTTAAACTTCGTAAGGCGTTTTCGAAATTTTATCGCAGACACAGTACCTTGTTAGAAAAAAATATAGCCTCAGTCTGAAAACACTTCTGCAACAATGTATATCGGAACCAGAATTTTACGGTGACTTAGTGTACAGATTTAGAAAAATTGTAGGTAAATCTAACTTTTCGGAGCAATTCAGAAAACTTATTAACCGTTATAAAAGAATTGGCTATAGCCTGGATATTATGCAGCAGACTGCATGCCTAGTTGTCAACCCAATCATTGTTGATGGCTATGCTTCACTCTTTAATTGCAAGATGGCGGTTCGGGCCTCAGACTCAATGACGGCCTCATCGTAAAACTTTAACGTGGGTTGGGGCTTGACGATATGTCTTTGGCTTGGCCCGCCGTGGTTCAACTAATGGTTTCCATTTACTCTGGCATACAGTAGAATTAGCCATGAGTACTCGTCTTTATTTATTATTGTGATTAATTTGATTTTTATGGTTTCGCTTTGATGCATTGACTGAGTTTGGAGCCTTTATGCGAACCGAATTTTTATGTGTTTATGTATTAAGAGTAGCATCGGGACCCAGGGTGAAGTAAGCTAGCTGTAAAAGTGCTTTAACCCCCCCACCCTCCCCCACCCCGGTGGTTTATTCTACTGACCGTTCTAAGGCGGTGGTCCCGGTGTTAGTCTTACTCTTTGTTGCTTTGTGGTTTATTCTACGAGGCGATTTATTGTATGTCTTTCCGTGTGTCAGTTTGTTCTTGTGTTTTTCAGTCCTTTTAGTATTGCGATGACCTCGCTTGGGGAAAAGAGAGCTAATCTTAGTGCTTTTTGTACGTTTGATCGATTTGTGCTTGTTTGGATTTGTCGGTTTCCTCTTCCTCTTGGGGTCTCGAAGGGCTGCGGTTTGTGATTGTGGCACTCCCTGGACTTTTCTCTTACCTTTTTTAGGTACTTGTGCTTATTTTATTTAAATTAGTTTGTTTTAATTTGTGAATTGAATAAATTTAAATTGTATTTGTTTCATTGTAATTTTGTATTAGAGCAAGCATTTTTGAATCTTAATTATCATAAAACCTAATTAAGCGATAGACATTCTCGTAGTACATAGTCTCCTAAGACAAAACTGTTTATTCATTGACGTCACAGAACGCTGCATCCTGGCACTTGCATCTGTTTTTGTAAAAGTCCTATAGTAATTGAAGATATCTGAAGTTGAATATGGTCTAACTAACTAAATTCAGTTGCTGGCGTTTTAAGCTATATTTAAATCGCAATGTGGGAAAACGTGCCTTCCGACATGTACATCCAACTAAGACTCAAATCAGCCTGCGGATACGCACAGACTCCTCCGTGCCTTCATTGTCCGCATGCAAAAACCATTATGAAAACATGCCTAATCAAATATACTGAAGCTTTTACTACCAAAAAAAGAAAATTTTCAGGTAATAAAAATCTGATATTTTTCATGTTTCTGCTCAAAACATAGATTGTATGTACTCGTTAGAACCGCCTCGCCGAGGCGGTTCTAACGAGTACCCACAATCTATGTTTTGAGCAGAAATAAGAAAAATAATGTTTACCCCTGTAAACCCCAGTTTTACTATATAAAAGTGGGGTTTAAGGGGATCAATATTATATAGGCATGTTTTCGTGATGTTTGCATTCTTGGCGAGCCAAACTGCGCTCAGTGAAGATTCTGATCAGACTTCGCGAATGTGCGGGCTGATCTGAATCTCCACTGGGCGCACATGTCCAAATGTTCATTTTCTGACGTTCCGGTAATTCTATCTGAAAGGTCAATAGTACCTCCCTCCAGTTCTGGTCTCATAGATGGCTCACTTTCAATATAAAAAATAAATACGTTTAACGTACGTCCAATAAAAGTACAAATTATTCTCCCTATCCAACCAAGCGATAACATAGATTCACGATTCACAGATTTTCCCCAAGTAATCTAAAATGCAACAATATCTTTTATGTGTTGGCTTTGTAGTTGAACTTTCATTTCAATCACGCTGTACATGACCAATGAAACTGTCAACATCGCTGCTAATATGTACACCTTGGTTTCTACACATAAGAAGTAACTATATCCAAATGCTATTGCACATCCCGTTGCGTAAAACATTCTGTATGATGCGAAAGCAGCTTCCTGCTTGTCGACGAATAAAACTCCAAATAAGGCTGAAATTAAAAAAAAACAATATACACATTAATAATAATCAAGGCTGCGTTCAATTAACCGAATCACTTGCATGCGGTTTTCCCAAACTTGTTTACATCTTCTAAGCGGTTATTTTAAACTCGTCAAATTTGACCTCAAATTAGAGAGTAGCCGTTATTCTCGTTAATGAGACTTGATGTTAAATCGAATAAATCATATCAATAAATATTAATTTTATAAGAGACCGAATATAAAGAATCAACCTAGTAAACATTTTCGTATTTTGTGTACGAACGAGCATACAACAAATTTATTCGCATTGCCCTCCATTTTGGTTGTGCCAAAGACATCTTGAGAATAGTTTGCGGATATACTTGCTACCGTCTGCCTTAAAATGTCACACGTTTACAATAATTTACGAGAAACCGCGAACTTAACGCAGCCCTGGGAGCATAAACAATTAATGAACTGCCTTATACGACTTGGGATTACAGCTAACATCAGCACGGGCAGAAAATTTTCCATTAGCATCGGTTATTGCTACAGACAGTTTACAATATTTTACATCATGTAGACAGACATCATGAATATATATTAGTGAAGATACCTGGGAAATAACAAGTCTTGCAAAAACATATTGCATTAATTTACAAACTAAACGTCCTAAACTATTTCTCCTTAAAGGCTCCATATTCCTCAAAATAGACATTTTTTATCCAAGAAAGGTTTAATAAATTGATATTTGGTATTAATACGAACATAAAATATTTGGCATCTGACAGCCTGTAAAATTTCAGTTAGTCCCCGCTCTTTAAACGAAATATTTTTTTAATCGTATCTCTGAATTATTGTTGCTAACATTAATTCAGAGATACGATAAAATCATTTCATTTTGATCCAGTTCAAGAACGAGAGACTGACTGAAATTTCACAGACTGTCTGGTGCCACATTTTATGATTGCATTACTACTTTTTATTAATTTATCAAACCTTTTTTGGATAAAAATATTTTTATTTTTGAGGAATATGGAGCCTTTAATGTATCAGATAAAAACCGTTTTTACAATCGTTCAGATACAAATTATGTTTTACAATTTATTATGTTCGCGTATTAATGCAATCTAATAGGGCGTTACTCATTTTGTATAGGCGCATGTTTGAACTGCGTATAAGGTATTCATTTTGGCGAGTGGACTTACCGATTTTTTCCCAACAGAGTCTTTGTTTTATCTGGTTTTACTTTATGTTTTTCTTTTTACCCATTTATGCCGAATGGGCTCTTCTATCTTCACCCTCCGGACCGGTCCATGTCTAATATAAGGGGGTGCCTGGTTAGTTTTTGTTATTTCCATGTTTTATAGAAATTCCTATATTTAGTGCAAACAGTGCATACCCTGATAAGACGCCGCGTTCAGGGTCTACGCTGTTTGCAAATGTCCCTTTTATGGGACGCTAGGCTTAAATTGGTTAATTTTCCATTGAAGACAAATTTATACCCGGAAACATGCATCCATATACATAGTACAGCTAAGTAATCTCCCTCTCTCTCTCTCTCTCTCTCTCTCTCTCTCTCTCTCTCTCTCTCTGACACGAAGCGAGGAGTACATGCAAGTAAATAAGAGAAATCAACTTATGTTGGACCGGTGTCCAGTAAATACGTCAAAAGCATATTCAAACTTATCTAAATAAATCATTTTGTTGGTATTATAAAACACAATGGCCGTATGCATTTTTGAGTTCGAGTCTGATCAGAGTCTACGCAGGCAACTCCGGAATGCGTCTTCAGGCGGAAAACGAAGATGCCGAGGCAGATCTGAATATTCATTGAGAATATATGCAATTCTGTAAGAAAATGCTCTGCCGGCTCATATCATTACGAAAACACGCCTATTCAAACACACTGAAAATTTAATAACAAAAAATGGCAATTTTTCAGATAGAAAATTCTGATATATTTCATATTTCTGCTCAAAACATAGATTGAGGGTACTCGTTAGAACCGCCTCCTCGAGGCGGTTCTAACGAGTACCCACAATCTATGTTTTTAAGCAGAAATAACAAAAATAACGTATACCCCTGTAAAATTGTGACCCCAGTTTTACTATATAAAAGTGGGGTTTGACGGGGTCAAAATTATATAGGTATGTTTTCTGGATGGTTCTGTGATAACGGTAACATAATGTGTGACCTCAAAGTACTTTTCTACACTGGTTATGTCAGTGTTATGTGGCAAATAGTTTTACACGTGTGATTAAGGCCTTAAATGTTGATGTAATATGCTTTCCGAGTCCCATTTCAACAAGTTTCAACATTTGCAATTAAAGTCAGCCGACAATAGGATTTTACTCCAGGACTATTATTGAACATTTTGTCAACAAAGGATGTAATTTAATCCTTCATTTGTCGAAATTTTTTTAATGTATTTGATTAATTTTATGTCCACGGTCATAAATATAAGATAAGGTACGTATGTGCCAGACGAAAGTTTTAATACTTCTTTTAAATAATATTGCATGCTTTTTTTTCTATAAGGATTAATTAATTGTACATGAACGCAGAAACTTTATATTCGTATTAATGCGGGAAGTTGTTGCAGCCACATAACACATCAGGAAAACACGCCTATATAATTTTGACCCCTTTAAACCCCACTTTTATATAGTAAAACTGGGGTTAAAAGGGGTATACGTTATTTTTCTTATTTCTGCTCAAAACATAGAGTGTGAGTACTCGTTAGAACCGCATCGGTGAGGCGGTTCTAACGAGTACTCACATTCTATGTTTTGAGCAGAAATTAGAAAAATATCAGATTTTTTTTACTGAAAATTTTTTACTTTTTGGTTGTGAAATTTTCAATATATTTGAATAGGCTTGTTTTCGTAATGAAAGTGATTTACACAGATGCGAACAATGAAGGTTCGTATCAGTCTGCGCGTCCAAACAATTTAAATCATGTGTTTACATCCATCACGAAAACACGCCTATATAATTTTGACCCCTTAAACCCCACTTTTATAGAGTAAAACTGGGATTTACAGGGTATACACTATTTTATTCATTTTGCTAAAAATTATAGATTGTGGTACTCGTTAGAACCGCCTCGCCGAGACGATTCTAACGAGTACCCACAATCTATGATTTTTAGCAGACATGTGAAGAAATATCAGATTTTTTTTATCTAAAAATTTTCCTTTTTTGGTTGTAAAATTTTCAATATAATTGAATAGTTGTGTTTTCGTAATGATTTCTGACCACGGCAGACTACGAGTACATGTATATAGTTGAATTTAAATGGCTCGAACATCTTTGGGACCATTAAAATTATTCAAGACATGGGTAGTTCGAGCCAATAAATAGATAATTAGGTGCCAAATGAGGAAGCAAATGGTGGTAGTTTAGGGAAGTTTTTTCGAGCTTCTATACAATTATTGTAAGTTGTGTATACTCGTTAGAATCACTCGATGATACAATTTCAAAACAAAATATGAACATTTCCTTAAATATTATTTCCTGGAGCTATCGGAAAAATTTCGTAGTGACTCAAAAACGAATTCGAATTAGCCATGGTAAACGAGCCATTCGGTGTTCGAGCTATTGAGGTTCAGCTGTATTGTATGGTGGTGAAAAGAGAAGAATATGTGCAATTTGCACAGGTCAACAGACAGTAACGGGGCTTCATTGGAGACTTGTTAGGCAGGTGATGTTAATCTTGTTAAGGCTTTGTGGAACCTGCTGCATGTTAACCTTAGTCATGCTGAACCCGGCTATACCTTGCCTTTGCAAACAGTTTAGATTCAAATAAACCAGCTGGTCCGGATCTGTACTGTTTGCCATTCAGTATGTGAATTTGTATCAAAATCCTGGATCAAGCAACCTAATTGGCTAAAAATTAAAATTTGATTGATTGTGTTGGGGTTTAACGATCCTTGCGGGTCATTTTGTGTCGTCTCCCAGAGAAAGGGAGAAGAGAGATAGAAGAAATAGTAGAGGAGATGAAAGACATGGGACAGGGGAGTGAAAAATGACAGTGAAGAAACAAAAGAAATAAAAAGCATTCCCCCCTCTACCCTTACCTGCTACAAGGACAGCAGGCCTTGCCCAACTGTAAGCCAATATCAGTTGGACACCCCGGTGACACAAGATACACAACACCTTTGCCTCACCCAACCACCCCCATAAAAATAAAAAAAAGTGGGGGTGGCATCGTAATTTATTCAGCATGGCTAGGGTTGTTCTGTTTGAATTATAGCATTGTGGTCACCCACTGTATCATTTTGCTTTCTGTCTTGTTTTCTTGTGTGAAGTGCAAGCAATGCGACCACCTTACATTGCTGCCCAGTTTCTTTTCTGTGTCTTTTTTGTGGTCCTTTTTGTATGTAATATGGACTGGACAATATAATTATTCAAAAGATTGATAAAAATTTGGTGCCAGTAAAATCGATTTACGCCAAACCCCGCACTCATGTCCAATCCCGGTAGTGTTTACTAGCCACCGCTTCTGGTGCTGTTCGTTATTTGTGGGACCTTATGGAGGCACGGTGTGGGGATTACATTACGAAAACACGCGTTATTCAAATATATTGAAAATTTTACAACCGAAAAAGGAAAATTTTCAGATAAAGAATTCTGATATTTTTCATATTTTTGCTCAAAAGAAAGATTGTCGGTACTCGTTAGAGCCGCTTCGGCGAAACGGTTCTAACGAGTACCCACAATCTATGTTTTTAAGCAGAAATAAGGACATTAATGTATACCCCTGTAAACTCCAGTTTTACTGTATAAAAGTGGGGTTTAAGGAGGTCAAAATTATATAGGCGTGTTTTCGTAATGTACCGTGTTTTATCCTGTTTGTTTTCGGCTGGCCCTGTCTGTCAGTTTGATCACTTCAATGAGGAAGAGAGAGCTGGAAGGCTTTACTGCTAAACGATTTTTATGACGCAAGTTTTGTCCGTCGTAGTTTGCTTACTTTTCTACTTGATGTCATTTATAGACTATCATGTTCATGGGCAATTGCTCTGAACACCTTCGTTACTACAATTCAACCTCAATGACCCGAACACCAGTGGCTTGTTTACCATGACTAATTCGAACTCGTTTTTGAGTCCCTACAAAATAATTCTGATAGCTTAAGAAAACAAATATTTAGCGAAATTTTCTTATTTTTGTTTTATCATGAAATGCATGGTGTGTGTACTCATTAGAATCGCCTTATTGTGGCGATTCTAATGAGTACACTAAACATGCTATTATTGTGTAGAAGATCGTAAATGTTCCCTAAACTATCGCAATTCGCTTCCTAATCTGGCACCATTAACTCTTTGTGGCTCGAACTAATTTCCATGGTCCAAAAGATGTTCGAGTCGTTGAAGTTTGACTGTATTTTGATATTTTTAATGAACCGTGTAAAATGGAAGGTTTCTTGCCAAAATCACATGTTAAGATTCCGCACAGTCGCAGATTTTTTTTCTACATATAGATACAATCTACAGTTTCAAATCATTATGTAGACGGATGGCAAAGACTTTGGTCAGACTGAACGCGCAGTCTTATCTGGACTTTCCATTAACATTATATAATAGATGAACATGGGAGAACACATTCGAATGTGTTCTCCCATGTTCATCTATTATATAAAGTAAATCAGGGAGTTGTAGGAATTTACATTTTAGTCGAGTTTTCCAGAATTTTGCAGTCTCTAAACCAACATCCGTTTGTTACTTCAAGCAACAATTTTCACTTCTTAATCTTTGCTAAATGTGCTCATTCACCAAACTCTTCCTTATCTTCAACGCCATCCATATGACGACACATTCATAGAATTTACAGCTTTTAATAAGGGAGGTGCCAAGATAGTTTTATCTTTTGCCTGCACGAAACATATATTGTAGTGCTCATTAGAAGCGCCTCTGCCAGGCTCTTCAAATAAGTACATACAACATTTGACTTCCTGCCGAAATAAGAAAACTATTAACCCTTTTGCTGAACACGACAAGCCCTGTCTTAGCAAACAGTGTAGATCCAAATCAGTTGCACTGTTTGCCATTATATATGTTAATTTCTATCAAAAACTCGGATCAAGTAATCTGATTGGCTGGAAATTAGAAGTGGGCGTGGCATCTTAATTTATTCAGCATGACAATGGTTAACGTATTGTGGTTAAAAGGTGCCTAATCTAGACGATGGCATAGAAGTATACTTTTTGCGTAGGTGTGTTAACATAATAGACGACTGCATATGTCTTATCTAGGCCTTTTAAGGAGAACTGGTGCAATTTTAAGGGAGGGCCACACTTTTCCGTTTAGTGTGGACCTTTTCGGCAGTAGGGACTTTTTGTGCAGGAAAGCACAAAAATTGGTCGCATTTGTTAACATCATCACAAAAACATGCCTATATAATTTTGACCCCCTTAAACCCCATTTTATATAGTAAAACTGGGGTTTACAGGGGTATACATTATATTTCTTATTTCTACTCAAAAACATAGATTGTGTACTCGTTAGAACCGCCTCGGCGAGGCGGTTCTAACAAGTACCCACAATCTATATTTTGAGCAGAATATGAAAATATCAGAATTTTTATTTTTTTTAGCTGAAAATTTTCAGTTTTTGGAGGTGAAATGTTCTATATATTTGAATAGGCGTGTTTTCGTAATAGTTGGATAATGTACCCAGTGTTTTCAGTCCCCTTAAGATATGTGTTGCTTGCTGGAGTTCTTTTAATACTTACTGTATGTTTGTGTCTGCCATATAGCGTCACAGAGGCCTAGACACGCAGCGACGACAAAAAAGTTAGGAATATCGCTTGGTGCTGGCTTCCAAAGCCAGAGAACTATCAGAAGGCCAACGTTGAATGTTGCACCAGCCGTTATAAAAGCAAACCGTTTTATGTGTTGAGCTATACATCCAATCACCAGCGAAGCCAGGGCGCTAACACCACCAAAACACATAAGAATTGGTCCTAGACTGTATACGCCCATCGTACAATTCACGTAAGACTGAAAAAGAAAAATAAAAATAAAAGTGTAAAATGTGTGAAGAAATGTGATATGAAGAGTGGAAATTGAAAATAAGGTCTTTTTTTTTGTTCTTTGTTTCCAAGGGCAAACTTCATGGATTTTATTAGGCGTTATAGAGAATGCTATTTGGAAATTCAATACTCCGACACTTATATGGACCCTCGCCATGCAAAAACGTGTCCTCAGGTATATGCGGGCAGCAAAGGCCCTGATCAGCCTGCACATCCGCGCAGTCTGATCAGGGCCTTTGCTGACCACTAACAGAATCATTAGGCACTATAGAATGCATCAATGGAGAGCAAATGCCCGGATGAGACTTTGCGCATGTGCAGGATGATGTGAATCCGCACCTTTTGCTCATGCTCGAAAGCACTTTTTTGCTTGGCGCGGCCCATATTAGATTGCATTAAACGGGAAAGTGAAATAAACTGCATATTAGATTGCATTAAACGGGAAAGTGAAATAAACTGCATAAAATCGCTTTACTGTATAATAAGTCCAAATCCTGAAAAACGTTTCTAAGAAAGCGGTTTCCATATTAATGCGAGACAATACACAACCATCATACAATGCAGGCTGTACTAAAAAACGGATGGTTTAGAAGTTTGGTAGTAAGCTACATTTCCCAGAGGACTGAAATTAAAATAAATGCTAGCCGTAAAGTACCTTAAGAGTCTTAAGACTGGCCTGAGGAGATCGTGTGCACACAAAGTAGACGCCACAGGTCGTGGCTTCTGATCAGCGTCTTCACAGTTTTTTTCAATATTTAGCAGTAGTTTAGACAAAGCTACAAGTCGTTCAAGCTTAGGGACAAGGGTAGTTAAGAGTTAATGTGTTTCAATATTTAGGGTCAATACAAATATATATGAAACTTCAAAACCTCTATAACATAGTTAATGTAGTAGAATATATTTACACCAGCCATATTTGTCGTTAAAAACTGATTTCCATAACAATACACAAGTACTAGCTTTTCAAAAAGCTAGCGGGTCGTTTAGCTTTAGAAATTGTATGGTTTTGTCGCACAAGATGGCAAACATTGTATGTATCAAGGTTCACGGAACTGATCAAAGTGACTCCAGTTATTTTCCGAGATTTGGTTCACTCCGATCTGTCAGATTTAACTCTGGCGTGTATACAAATAATAGGTGCCACGGACTTTGTTGACAGTTACTATTATCTTGCGAGTTGTTTCAATCATTTTGCTATAGCAGATCACTAGATATTGATACACATCTGGCTATGCGCTTCCGCACGCTTTCCTTTTCTTCCTGACAACACCTAGGGGTTCCAAATCTAACTACCTTACTCCAGAACCAGACGCACCAATCAAAAAAGGTGCGAGAAAAGTCCAGGGAATGCCACAATAACAAGCCGCAGCCCTTCCCAGACACCAAGAGGAAGAGGAAACAGAGAAAACCAAACAAGCGCAAATCGAACAAACGTACGAAAAGCACTAAGATTAGCTCTTTCTTCCCTAAGCGAGGCAATCGCAATGCTCAAAGAACTGAAAAACACAAGAACAAAATAACACAAGACAAGACTTAAAACAAATCGCCTGGCGGAAAAAAACAACACAAAGCAACAAAGAGTAAGACTAACACCGGGACCACTGCCTTTGAACGGTCAGTAGAATAAACCATCGGGGAATTAAAGCACTTTAACAGCCGACTAACTTCACCCTTGGTCCCTTACATGCATAAACTGCTTCTTTCATTTCTTGATGAATTCTCGTACTTGCTGAAGCATACTTTCTTTGAGGGCGAAAGAAAACGATCTCGTCGATTGTATACCCTAAACTGGCCATAATTGGATAATAAACATTCTATTCTATTCGTTATCAGATGCACGACTACTATGTCAACAGTCTTGGTTGTTACTTCTGGGGTTCAGTATAAATCCCGTATTTGATGTGTAATTAGCTAAACTCCTATATATGCGGCTTGTCTGGGCGACCCCAGTAATAACAATTTAATATACAACAGAGATAAATGTTAGCTAACCGCAAAAGGATTGGTCCGCAGCTTTGCACCATCGAACAATTTACATATTATGTTCAACGCACGAAAAAGGCCCTAATGCAATTCTATGCATTTGCGCAGGCTGACCTGTTCCTTTTTGTTCGGTTACGGAATCAATACTGTTACATATGTCGAAAACAGAGAATTTCAAATCAGACCGTATGCATGGATGCACAGGCTTATCTGGACCTTCGCTGTTTGTATATGGAATAAGGGCCTTTTTCTCATGTTGCGTATAATACGATTCAAGGCAAAAGGATAACTTTTACATGTAGAGGAGAAAACTCTGTCATTATGGTTTTGTCCCCTTCTGGAATAGGGGCTACTCTCAAAGTTAAACAATACCAAAAAATCATTCATTTTAGACTAGTATATATTTTCAAAAGGGCTCTGGTGTGCAGAAAAGCAAACGGGTAGTTGAAATGGGTCTCCCTTTGCGGAAATGATGAACAATCTACAAGATGTGTCCAGTCACCATAAATACACAGGTGTTACGCAGCGAGTTTTATGCATTACAAAAAACATGCCTATTCAAATATACTGACAATTTTACCACAAAAAAGATGAAAATTTTCAGATAAGAAAATCTGGTATTTTCCATATATCTGCTCAAAACACAGATTGTGGGTACTCGTTAGAACCGCCTTGCCGAGGCGGTTCTAAAGCGTACCCACAATCTATGTTTTTGAACAGAAATAAGAAAAATAATGTTTACCCCTGTAAACCCCAGTTTTACCATTTAAAAGTGGGGTTTTTAGGGGGTCTAAATTTTATAGGCATGGTTTCGTGATTAAAACTAAATTATTGTTAGTCAAACACGCAGCAATAATATCCTAGATTATACATACAAATAATGTTGTCTTTGGTAATGCAGGTATCAAATAAGTAACATTATTATATAGCTTAAAATATTCAATGATTAGAAATAAACGAAAACATCCGAGGAGGAACAATGATGCCTATATTTCTCAGTACCAGAACGCAATATCAAAATCGCACGCTTTCTTTAGATCAGTAATGCTTGTCTGTCGACCATTAACATATTCTGACGTTGTGTGACATCAAATTTACTGACTTCATTTTCACTTGACGTCATGAAATATGACGTCACGCTGGACCAAACCATCATATAAATTACTCTAAAAGTTTGACAGTCGCAAGTAAAGCAACACAACTGACGTTTGCTCAAACAATTTGTTTTTGACGACTGGATTCGCTGCTAAACAGCAACAGTGCAAAATTAATACCACGTTGATATTGCACTAGAGCAAAAATGATATCAGTTCTGCACTGTTACCGAAGGCGCTATTTGCAGCATCAAATTACACAAAACTACAGAATATGAAGCAAAACGAGATTACAATATTTAATGCTATAAAATAAAAGGGTTATTGCACTAATATTGGTCGATATTGTCCCTTCATGGGGATATCTACGGACGCTCGCAAGTTGCGTCCTTCGATATCACAACTCGGGGCACCATTCACCAATATCAGTGCAATAACCCTATAATATATAATCAGAAATTATCATCCAATAATTACAAATCTGTGAATTGAAACGCATAAGCATTGGTCCGCATTACTTGTGCCTATTTCTCTCTACTTATGGTGCCACATGTTTGCAACAATAACATGGTAAACCTGGTTATTTTAGTGGCATGAATGACAAGATACGTAATCACAATAAAAAAATGAATATTTGAAAATGACGGTTGGAAAGCCACATGCTTTTTCGTTTTCGATGCGCCGAATGATATGTTAAAACCTTGAAATACATTTCTCATCTAAACTGTTTCCCAGCGCAAGATGGAAACTTCACCTTTTTTTTTCATTTTCATATGTGTTTGTTGCTCATTGCTTTTAGAATCTGTTTAACATTTGTGTATGGTATGAAAGAATACTTGAAATGACATGTTGCCTAAAGATTTTAGGAAGTTGCAACTGAGCACGAGATTTTAATAATTATGTTGGCAACCTATAGATCTATTCAGATTAAAATGCACGCTTTGCTGGTCCAATATTCACGCTGTTTTTCTCAAACTGAGAGAATCTTATGAAACATATAAGTGAAGATACATAGGAAATGTACTTAAACCAGTTTTATTCGCGCGAAACCTCTCCCGTAATTCTGATATGTTCAGTCCGCATAAGGGTCTACCTCATCAGAGAAACATCACAGTGTAACACATGATATCGAAAGCACTGTAATGAAACAAATCGAAGAGCTAAATAGCGATCTTAAGTCAGAACACAAGAAAACTACAAACAGAACCTTCATGGCCCGACATCTACGGTAACAATATCTACAGTAAGATAGACATTAAACGAATTGTATTCATTGAATAATGCGGAGTTAGTTAGCATTGTGGCCGTGATCTTCACTTTCTTTACACTTTGCTTTCTTTTTGTACAATCTGTATTTTTGATAGTCTTGCAGTTCATGTTAGGACCTTCTTCACAAGATAGAGGTAAGCCGCAACATACCTTCGGGCATGTACGTCCAGCGAAGATTCAGATCAGGCTGCCCATTTACATTGTCCGACCAAAATCTTCCTTAGGACCATTTTGCATAGCCAAGAATGTAAAGTTTCTTCATGAAGACAACGAAGACTCTGATCACTGCGCGGATGCGCAGGTTGATTTGAATGTTCGCTGGGCACACATGTTAGAAGGTACGTTTTCTCTAGTTCTCTAATCCTCCCTTTAACCTCCTTCTGTCAGCTGTATTCGGTCTGTTTTCGTGAAATTCAGTTTTGTGATGTCATTTTATGTATTTCAACACTCATTCGGAACAGGTACAGGGATGCATTCCATGACCGTGCCCCTCCAGGTTATACGACATATTTATCGTTTAGAACATAGCAGGCTATCAGTAATTTCGCCCAATTGTAATATTAAGCTCACATGAAATAGTATCACGAATTTATCAACACTATTACCATTACTAGGCTAATAAAAGCAGCTCTGTCAGTTTCATTAACAAGCACATGAGCCATAATCTGACAGATATTCAATATACATCAACCCAGAGTTTGTTGTGTAGGAACATATATCCGACTAATCTAGTAAATAAGAAGTGTTCAACGCCTCCTATGATTTCAGCTCCAGTGATTCGTAATTTTCGAGAGACACAATCCACAATTTATGAGCCACAGTCTGACAAAAAACGATCCTTCTGACATGTGTGTTCATTGAAATCTCAAATCAGCCTGCGCATCCACGCAGTCTGATCAGATTTTTCATTGTCCCCATGAAAACACTTTTGCATCCGTGGCTATCCAAAATACGCCCGGTGAAAAGACTAATCAAACTGCGTGAATGCGAAAACACATCACGAATACATGCCTATATAATATAAACAGTGGGAGAAACTGTTTATAGTTTTCTATTTTTTTTTTCTCCAGAAAAGAACAGGGTCGGGCCTGTAATGTAATGAAAATACAGGTATTTTGGTAAGGGTCGGTGCTTTACGTTTCTATTTTGCATTTTTGTTAATAAAAAAAAAGCAGAGTCGGGTGTTTGAAACAGGGTCGGTCGGGTTAGCGGAAACACAGCTACATTTTTTTACGCCTAATGAGTATAATTTTATAGAAAGTTATAGTTTCTACACAACAATTGTATGTTGTGTGTACTCATTAGAATCGCCTCGCTGAGGCGTTTCTAATGATGAGGCGATTCTAATGAGTACACACAACATATAATTTCATGATAAAATAAGAAAATTTCCCTAAATATTTGTTTTTATTGAGCCAGCGGAAGAATTTCGTAGGGACTCAAAAATGAGTTCAAATTAGCCATGGTAAACGAGTCATCGGTGTTCGAGCTATTGCGGTTCGACTGTATGGAACAACAACTTTCAATATGTTACAACGTACAGTCAAACCTCGATGGCTCGAACACCGATGGCTCGTTTACCATGGCTAATTCGAACTCGATTTTGAGTCCCGACGAAATTATTCCGATAGCTCAAGAAAACAAATATTTAAGGAAATCTTATTTTATCGTGAAATTGTATGTTGTGCGTACTCATTAGAATCGCCTCATCGTATGTTGTGTGTATGCATTAGAATCGCCACATCGCGGCGAGTCTAATGAGTACACTCAACATACAATCACTGTGTAGAAAAGCGAAAAGATTTCCCTAAATTATCGCTATTTGCTTACTGAACTGGTGCCATGATTAACCCTCAGTGGCTCGAACTACCCATGTCTCGAACGAATTTCCATGGTCCCAAAGATGTTCGAGCCATTGAGGTTCGACTGTAGTTTGCTTATAAGTATGCAAAACACATCGCAATTCATTATATTCAACAATCTCAATTAGTGACCTATACGATACGAAAAGGAAAGATATTATGAAGCTCATCCAGAATTCTTAGATATTCGTAATAAAGTATTTCCCCAAGCAATGAATGGTGTTGAAGGTTGTGTTAACAGTTTCTCATTTAAACGTCTAAGAAAAGAAATCTAAGCCCTTCTGCATGAATAAACGGCTTTAGGATTAGACTGAAAGACTTGTGAATGATTGAAAGGCGAAGTAAATTGAAGTGAGTTCAGGACCGGGAAAGAGAGGATGTACATACATGTAACATACATGTAAAAATGTCTACGATTGTTATTTGAACATCTCGTGGCTGATATCTCTACATATTTATGTTCTTTATAGTTTTGAAAGCATCACAAATAATTGATTATTTAAGCTACCAAACTATAGTCTGTTTTCTATTTCTGTACATGCATGCACGAATGGGATTTCTGGGAGGGGTCAAAATGATACTTCTCGTCATAATGTGTATCTGTTATGTTGCGTAATTGCAAAAGAAAACGAATCTCCTATTCTTAAAAGTGACGACTTCCCTGATTTTCCTTTTGATTGCAAGTACGCTAAGACGACCGGCGATCGAATGTTGAAACTTTGCAATATTCAGCGTCATTCATTGTTTTTTTTTTTTTTAGAAACACTTGAAAAAAAATGTTTTAGAGTTTATTTAAAACATTCAGGTAGAGTAGACTAGCACAAGCAAACTGGTATTTCCTTCATACTTATATGTAGTTCTGTCATGCTGGTATATTTTAACGTTTATTTTAAGTTTAAATGCACAAAAATGAAAAAAAAAAAAAAAAAAAAAAAAAAAAAAATCATGTACATTTACCGAAGAAACAAAGGGAGGGGAATCACAAACGAATAACAGTCTTTGGATTGATCAATAGTAAAATTGGCTGCGTGTCAAATGTGGACGTATACCAGGGTCGCTTATACATGTACTAGTTTTATATATACATAACCTCAATATCAAATGTGGTTTAGTAACAAATTACAATTTAGTGTTTGGTTAATTTCGGCATCTTGACCCAATAATGACCCACTACAAGAACACAAAACTGTGAGGAAACAAAGTAGGAATAAGTAGCAGATTACGTTAGGGTAAAATATACGCAGTTCCACGGTGGGTCCAACCAGACGTACGTGATCATGCAACAACCATCATACGATAGAGATTTAGGATGAAATAATCATTTAGCTGGAGGACCAACCCATGCAGGCTGAATTGGATTCTACTTCAAACATGTGGACAAATATGCCTTTTCTCGCGGGACGGCTTATATAAACAAATACGCACATTTTCTTAAACTTGTTGTTGTTTTCCGTATTTGTTTATATCTGTACAGTACGCTGGCTAAGACGCCCGTTTCTTAAATCACATAATTATTCTTTAATTTAAAAGCGTTATGTTTAATGTTGAAATATAACAAGGCCAGTATAGTTCCCGTTTATAATAATAATAATAATAACAATAATAATAATAACAATTATTATTATTATTATTATTATTATTATACATCTGCATCATATAGATACAAAACAACAACATATACTTATGTCGCCTTGGCAAGGCGGTTCTAACGAGTACCCACAATCTATGTTTTGAGCAGAAGTACGAAAAAATATCAGAACTTGTATATGAAAACTTTCAGTTTTTGGTAGTGATATGTTCAATATATTTGAATAGGCGTGTTGTCGTAATGCTCTGGTTCTATCTATTTGCTCGGGCTTGTCTTAACTCACGTACCCTACATATTCAAAAATCTTAACTCCTTAGTATAACATAGGACAAAGGCATAAAAAAAGATACCCATGGAATGCAACAATCACGAAACACAGCCTTCCAGAGGTACCAAAAGAAGGAGAGATGAGGAACGAATAATGACAAGACAAGCGCCACAAAATCTATTTTACTAAATATAGATATGTCTAAAAACTGCTGGACTAGCGGCAAGTAACGTAGATTTTGGCCGATGTGGTCGATTGTGGATTATTACTTTTATGAGTGTAAGCATTGTCTTTGACAAAAAGCACCGATACACACCCGGGAATCGGTCAACTTGTACTCCGAAGGTGCACTATAAAGAAATAAGTTGACCTGTTCCGGTGGACCTATTGACGTGTGTAAACAACTCCCCAGAGTGCTGATTAGCTGGATAAAATGTGAGTTTATTCACTTATTTTGTATTTTACTAGGAATCGGAGAATGTCATTTGCTGTGATAAAAGTTCAAGACTGTTATAACACTTGTTTTAACGGAATCCTCCGTAGATTTCTCAAGACATCGTTTTTGGCGACCAAACATCATGCACTGAACAGTAAGCACCGAGGCAAATGATGCAGTTGCTGTTCATTTCATGACATTTTAGTGAGATGACACAAGTAGGTATAAAACCATTGTATATTGCACGCCTTTCAAATATGTTTATGAAAAACGAGATGTTTCATTTTTCAGATACTGGTTAAAAAAAACTTTGATGCGTACCAGTTGACTTGCGGCGTACAATTTAGCTAATGTAAATTATATAAGGGGTGCTCCAGTTTTCAAAGTATTTGACATGTACTAAAGTTCTAAAATAGGAATTGAATGATGAATTAGGAAAAATAGGTTACAAATAAATAACCAAAGCTATCGACGGTGTCAAAATGTTAAGAACAGGCGAATTTTCTTGTCTTTTTTTTTTTTTTTTTTTTTTTTTTTTTTTTTTCGAAAATGTACTCGATTGCACAGTAAATTCCACAGTAAATTTAGTTAAATTGTACGCTCCCGGTCAAATGGTACACATAAAAACTGTCTATGTGTACACAATGTATCGGAAGCTAATCACTTCGTTTAAGCAAAAGTGAAATAAATTGACTTATTTTCACATGGACTTGAATTTGAGTTGCTAATGTCCTGGAGAAAAGATTTAAATTGCCTTTCGTGGATAGTTTGAATCACGGTAAGGCATGTTCAAGCCATGACTTTTTTTTACGTCAAAAAATATCTGCAGAAATCCTCCGATTTTTTTCTATGGTCCTTGTGTCAGGATTATCTCCATACATTGTCACAGCATATGACATTTTCCGATTTTCTAAAATAAGAAAATAAAAAATGAAAACATAAACTTATGGTAAACGTAATAACCTTCGCCTCATGTGTTTGTTTACATACAGTCAACTTGTCTACCGGAACAGGTCAATTTATTGCTCAATAATACTCCGACAGCGTACAAGTTGAACAATGCCCGGGTGTGCGATACAGCTGCACTAGCAAGAATGCCAAGGTAACCAAATAATTGTAAGGCGTAAAAAAATAGCTAGCTTTGTTTCCACTAACATGCTGAAAAGAACTTTGGTCGGTAGATAGGAGAAACTGTTTTTATTTTTCTATTTTTTTCTCCAGAAAAGAACAGGATCGGGCCTGTAATGTAATGAAAATACAGGTATTTTGGTAAGAGTCGGTGCTTTACTTTTCTATTTTGCATTTTTATTAATAAAAAAAAGCAGAGTCGGGAGTTTGAAACAGGGTCGGTCGAGTTAGCGGAAACACAGCTATTTTTTTACACCTAATGAAAATAAATGTTGTACATAAAGAAGCCCTATAGTTTGAATTTCATAAACTGAGAACCATACCGATGAACAATACTGGTTATAGGCTTTCCTTATGTAAGTTTTTGATTACTTCAATCCGGAACCGACAGTCTGGTCTGTGTTTCATTATCAACACATGATAAGTGCCTTCTGACAAGGATCATAACACTATTTTGCGTCTGAAGATCTTATTTCTAGACATAATCTGCTCACAGTAAGTTGCAGCCTTAAGGCTGCTTAAATCCATCATCTTAGTTTATTTGTCAGCTTTAATGCAAGATTTATGCTTAAGTAGCTGACTTTATTAGGAGTAACGACAGACGGTGACATCAATCGGCTTCAAGTAGATTTCTCCCGGGCCGCAACGAACGTTAACCCATTTAAGTTTTGCGTCCCATAAAAAAGGACATTGACAAATAATGTAGACCCTGATCAGACGCCGTGTTCTGCGGCGTCTGATCAGGGTCTACACTGTTAACATTAAGTTCAGAAATTTCTATAAACATGATAATAATAAAAACTAACTAGACATCCCTTATATAGGAAATGAACCTGTTCAAAGTTTTAAGGTAGAAGAGCTCATTCGCCAGAAAAGGGTTAAGTATTGAAAGGTAAAAGGACTGTATACGCTTGAAAAAGTTCCTGTCAACTTATTTTTAACAGGTGACAACTTCTGTGATTTTCTGCTTACCAATACTCATCTGAAATTTCGAAAAGGAAATAATTTGTTACCTTCTACAGAGGACCAAATTGTATCAGATGGGCGTAAACAGATTGTATGAAGTTGTCTCCCCTGATAGTGTATCCATGCCCCATTCAGAAACGGTATATTTACCACGCTTTACAAGACAAGAAATAATAATCCGTTCATAGGTTTGTCCGTCTGTTCGTCACATTTTTTGGTAGGTCTCATAACTGACTAAGATTGCATGCTAGTTTCTTGAAATTGTTTACACGGGTAAGAAAAAAACACACAAAAAAACAGCTGACCTGTATTTCCTTCATTTTAGGAGTTATGCTCCTTTAAATAAACGTGGTTACATGACATCACAGAAAATAGGCGTTTGTCTTGTAGGGGCTAAGGAGTAAACCATCTGATTAAATTTGAAAAACAAAAATCGGATTAGGTTTTTTTAAGCTATCCGAATTTTGCAAGTTTGGCATTCAATACCCCCATTGCACTTTGTACCAGATTTCTGTACCTAATAATGACCAACAACAGAAGTAAGTGGCCAGCACAAAAGGTTCGTCTCTGTTGCCTTTCTGAATACAGCTCCGGTACAGTGACTGGATTTCCGTTTGATTTTATAACAGTCCAAGTATAACGTTCAACTTCAGAGCCGTTTTTCATGCAAGATTGCCTGTGCGACCAGCGAAGAGTCCGATCAACCTCGTACTCACGCACTCTGATCAGAGTTTTTGCAGGGCATGGGTAGCCAAGGATCGAAAAGTGTCTTCAGGCAGATAGCAAAGACTCTGCTGATCTGAATCTTTGCTGGACGCAAAACGGATACAATCTAATTGGAAATGCTATGACCCGGCTCGTTTAGTATTCTGATAACAGAAATGTAAAAACAAAAAACAATAAATTAAGTATATCAATGGTAAAACGATGGTATTTTCTTTATTTTGTCAACAGTTAGTATTATGGCTTTAAGTATTGTTACGATAATAGGATATTAATGCCAACAGGAAATTTCTGTTTTTCAAAGAAATTAAAACATCCAGAAAAAAAAGAAAGCATTTAAATGTTAATAGTATGTTTCTCTATACTGAAGATAAAATAACCAGCCGAGCTTTAATCAGCATGCAGGTCTTAAAATAAACATTCATACAACTAACACACTAAAACTATGTCTGAGACCTTGACAACTAAAGTCTTTTCTTATGAACATTTTTCTATAGACAATCTGTCATGCACGAACTATAAATTGCTCAATCAAGTACGGTTATTTGACACAATTAACTTCTGAACTGCACTAATCAGCAGGTCATCAATTTCACTTATCGATAAAATGTCACTGACCCAATGCCATGGAATTATAGTGTTCTGTTTGGCTTTGAATAGTCAAAGGCTCAAGCTATTGTTATCACTATTCAATATATAAAAGCAAATGAAGTTGAAAGCCAATAATATCATTCAGAATAAAACCTTGGCAATATAGTACAGGTTTATTACACTAATCAGCTGATGCAAAACTTACCCCGCTAGATTATTGTAGCAATTTAAAGTACCACTGATTGCGTGGACGCACACAATTGCCGTATCCAACTGGCAACTCTTTCCTGAAGAACGACTAAGCTTCGCATGTCAGAATGTTGCCATAATGTGCTTTAAGATTTTATGCCAGTCGAACAATTTTGTGTTTCACGCCGCAAATTTACTTCTTGCAACGTTTGATAAAGCATGGAACCGTAACACTAATGACGCCATTCCAGTTTATTACAGCAATATTTCGAAATGATGAGCTAGACGCGCCCAACTAGATTAATGTAAGTCGAAATAACCACTGTTCAATGTTTCTTATGAAACATTTGCGATGCACCAATATCAATATATAATAACAGACATACAGATCATTTTAACGCTATATGTTTTACTACTATGTTATGAACCGCCAAGTTTACAGTCTTTCCAAACGTTATCTCTGTGCAACACGACACATGTCGAAAGGTTATGATTTTCTGAGCCAAAAAGTGCAAATTGTGCTCGAAAATGCTGGTCTAAAACGCTTGATGTATTAAGCGATTTCAAGCGGATGTGCTATTTTATCGTTTTACCCTTATGGTTATTATCTATTTAAAAGTAGACTGCAACAGTCTGTGGCATTATACATCTGTACTACTAAACTAGTCATGTAATGAAGCAAAGTGGTAAGGTACACGTGCAAGTAATCTTCACAGAACATATACGCGATGTATAGATGAAGACGCTTTTTGTGTCTAGCAATGCGCCTGCTCAGTTTATCTTATTTTACATTGAATATTCGGTCATGTGGTAATAACATATTGACAGCAAAGACCCTGCGAGTTACGAAAGTAATCTTGATAATCACTCACCACTGAGCATCCGTACCTGAGACAAGGGTACCTCGGGGGGTCTGCGTTCATTCCTAAACTACTAATCCTTGAATATATGGCCCAGACTTAAGCCTGTCGTAGACTTTTTGAACTGTTAGTGCAGCTATGATATATATCCTTCAATAAGTTTTCATTCATGAACCATAAAATAAACCTTATCTTGACCAACGTTTTTTTGCAGACTATCCTGTTCTATAATCAACTCTTGTACAGCTTCCGAATAGTCTTTGAGAAATTAGACAAAATTCTGGACCATGAAATACAGATCGCTGTAAATTCTAGCTGTCCTGTACCATGTAAGAAAAAGCTTTACCAGTCGTTAGCATTTTAGGCAGAAATAAAACAAAAAAAATGTAAGTTTTGGTACGAGATATGGAGGGACGTATAATTTGCTTTTGTCATAGTTCTTGTTTGCAGCTAATTCCACCAGAAACGAAAACTAATTTCCATCAGACTTATTATGAATAGTGTACAGATGACGATTTCTGTAAAAAAACAAAAACAAATACTTTCACGTATTTGTTAAAACTGACAATCATTGACACAGGAAATGCCGTCACATGATCGATGCATACTTTTTATATTATCAACACCTATTCCGCAGATAGTGCAGAAAGTACAAGCACCAAACATCGTACATCCGTATCCATTATGTGGAGCACTGAAAAATACCAAGTACGCCCTCTAGAGATAATCAAGTATATCCGCGTAGTCTAATCACAGTCTTCGCTAGGCACTTCGCGAATAGCCAAGGAGTCAAAGCTTCTTCTCGGAAACAGAGAACAGTTTACTCAGATGGCGTGGATGCGCAGGCTGATAAGAATCTTTACTGGTAGCAAGGCATAGGTACTTTTAACTAGATGAAGTCCAAACATAATTAACTTGTCTATTCGATTACTGGTCGAGGAGTTGTGGCTTTGTTTGGAATTCTTGTACTAGCAACGTAACTTAGTTACAGACTGACACTTTTACCATCTTGTTGGCCAAGGGAGATTTAGACAAGAAAATATCTAATTAACGTAAGGCACCGTCTCGTCACGTACACAGTCAAATTGATAAGTGTCTAACTGTACATATTTACTAGACAACAGTTTTATATAGTTGCATAAACGTTGGATCTACATTGATGACAGTGAACCAATCTATTTTTGTACATGTACCTGGGCCTTTGTCGGGTTCATTTGTCTGTTTTCAAGCCCATCATTGTCTTTGTCTTGTTTGTTTTTCACTTGTGGTCTTGTTTTAGATCGCCATTGGGCGCTTTGCGTTGTTTCATTACGGTTTAAAGTGTTTGTAATTACTTTTGTTGCATTGCGATGTTTCTTTTTTGAGGTAGAGAACCACTGTGAGGACCGAACATATGTTTATAATTTTGAACTCCATCAGAATTAAGGGTAAGATTCATGCGAGTGAAACTGGTTTAAGGTCCTTTTCTATTAACCGTTTCAACAGATCCTCTTTTGAAATTCTGTTGATTTTTTCCCTGTGCCGGTGGTTGCTTATGTGACGTTTGTTTTGTCGTTTATGTTCCTACTCACTTGTTCTTTTGGTCAAGCATATCGGTTTTAGGGGCGGGTGGGCTAACTAGACATATAATTTTGTACAGAATCTCTAAAACAAGGAATCACCCCGATTAAGATGTTTACATGTACGTCGTCAAATCAAGTTATGACCAATTCATACAAAAAAAAAATAAAAAATAAATAAATTTTTGTTTCGTTTCATTGAGGCATGAATGAAAACACGAAGGACGCTATGCATGATACTTCATGAAACGAGTTGAATCAAACAGCAATTCTTAAATGAATTGGTTCATACTCTGATATAGACATAGATATAAACTAACATAGGGAGGGTACGGTGGGTGTGGATTACACATGGAAAATATTTCTAGGACTGCTAGATGTTGTTGCAAAATTGTACTATCTAATGTATACTAATATATAGCACGTTACCACGCCACTGTCCACTTGGATTCACCTACGATATTAATAATAATATAAAAATACATCATGTCCAAGCAGTTGTTGCAGTGTCGACAGGTATCTTCTCACAAAATTTTACTGCAGACGGTCGTTGTTGATAACTGCCTACAGGGAACCGGCTTTGCAGGATGGACCACTAAGGAGCCATTTTGTGTCAGTGATGGGAGTTTTAACCTGAACAGGGGTAAACTCCCTGTACAACGCTCCTCCAATCAACTCCATGATCCTGTTAAACATCATACCTGCCGGCGATGCAAATGTAGCTTGTTGGGTGCCAGAAAATTTCTGATTCCGTGCAGGGATCCAACTTGGGACCTCTAATACCAGAGGGCAGTACACTTACCACTGCACTACCGCGCTCCTTGGTCAACGTAATCTGATTTAAAAAAATGCATTCTACAGTCAGCAACGTTACTTTACAATGACAACTAAATGCATTAACTTAAAAATGAAGGTTTAGTCCGAGTATAAAAATTAATGGTCCAACAATGTATACATGTTCTTGTTAATATGGATTTCGCCCTGTAAATATATATTTGCATAGGCATTTGTACAAGAGCCTTGATTTAACATTATGCGGCTACTTAGTTTGAATTCCCGAATACTCAGTAGGAAGTTGCCATACCTGATCTGCCGGCCACACAAGGGTGGAACCACGTCGATGACAGCTGTTGAATGATGAGCTGTGTTTCTGTTGGGCAGGTTCAAACGTTAGTAGACAAAAGTAGCTGAAAAAGGCTGTTGATACGATAAAAGTTGTCGGACCCAATCATCCTCGTCAGTACTTTGAATTGTATTTTTTTAAGTCAAAATCGACTTATAAAAATCATCTTCAGAAAGATCTTTCGGAATTAGGGTTTTTTGGTGACTTCATTTCTAAACCCGTGATAATAGTTTTTTATATGTGCTGAAGAATTCATACAGGTTATTAATCAGTATGAAAGAAGGATATATTGTATACTCTACACTCAGCTGTTTCACCCACTCAAGGTTAACGACTTTGTTGATGAAAGGTTATAGAGAGGCCAATGTTTACCAATCAAAGTAATATACGTAGGTGTAGATTCCTAGTATTCAGTACACTATATAATGCTAATAATCTGTCATCAACAATCAATAAACATTCAGTCACAGTGTTTCTAATAGCATGCATTTGACGTCTAACTGTATTTACATGAACATGTTGACATCAGATGCAGACATTTGCAGAGTAAATGAATACGAAGGATCGCCTTAACCCTTTCATTCCTAAGATTTTGTAGTGAACTCTTCCATTCTTTAATTTTAGCCTGTCCACTGATGCAAAAAGGGCTTCTAAAACAAAATGAGTCGTCTCATCTGGATCTACACTGTTTGTACGTGAATTGTTTTTGGTCTGCCAGGCTAAAGGGACTAACATTCACTCACACGAATGAAACATATCTAGGGACAAGTCACCTTTGCTTTACGTCCGAATAAAGACTTCGCAAGAAAAGCACCGTTTCTCTTTTGAAATATATCAAACCAAGTTATCCCTTCTTCTGTTTGTTAGACAAAAGCCTGGGTAATATCCTATCTCACTAATCTCCCTTTAAAAAAAATACTACATCTGCAGCATCTCTTTAATGAAATTCTTCATTTTTACCTGCATACAACATTGAGATAGAGCAAAGAGATGAGTTTTGGTGACCTTGACCTTCAGGGTCACATGGGCTGTGTGGGATTGCCAAAAAAGCTGGTGCCCGTTAGAGTATTTTATCCTACTTAACAAAAGTCTTCATTTTCTCCTAATATTAGCCGATGATATCTTTGTGGTTCTCCTGAGCATGAAGTGCTCCTGGTGAGCTATTGTTTTCGGTCGATGTGCTTTGTGCGTCGTCCATCGTGCATCGTGCTGCATCAACAATTTGCCATAAGTGACAAGGCCTCCTACACCCCTGAGCCAATTTCAGTCAAAATTCACAGGAATATTGCCTAGATGACTTTCTACCAAAAGAGCTGAAATTGTCTCGCATCAATGAACATAATGGCCGCCAGAGCTAACAATAGCAAAACAAATTTTTAACTGACAACTCCTCCTACACAATTCGAACTTTACAGAAATGCTGCCTGGTGACTCACTACTGAAATAGCTAAAATGGTTTTACTCCAATGGACAAGATGGCTGCCAGAGCTAAAAACAGAAACGAATCTTTAAATGACAACTCCTATATCATTGACCCAGTTTCAGTCATACTTCACAGTCATGTTGCCTAGGTATCTCTCTGCAAAAATAGTTGAAACAGTTTTGCTCCAATGAACAAGACGGCTGCCAGAGCCAAAAATAGACAGACTCTTTAAATGACAGCTCCTCCCTTATCATTGGGCCAATTTAATCAAACTTCACAAGAATGTTGCCTATGTGTCTCTTTACTGAAATTGCTAAAACGGTTTCGCTCCAATAAAAAAGATGGCCACCAGAGCTAAAAAAGGGAAAAACAAATCTTTAAATTACAACTCCTCCTAAACACTTTGGCCAATTTCGATCAAACTTCATTGTTAAATATAACTGCACAAGAATGTTGCCAGGTGACTCTCTACCAAAAAAACTAAAATGGTTCCGCTCCAATGAACAAGATAGCCACTAGAGCTAAAAATAGAAAAACGATCTTTGAATGATAACTCCTCCTACACCCATTGGCCAGTTTTAATCAAACATCATAAAATGTTTGTTTTGATGATATCTTGATACAAGGGTGGCCCAAGAGTGTAGCAGGAATTGCCAATTTAAAGATATTCTAGTTTGTGCTCTGCGGCCGTCTTGTTCATTGGAGTAGAACTATTTTATCTTTTTTGGTAAGGAGTCACCTAGGCAACAATCTTTGAAGTTTGATCGAAATTGACCGAGTGTTTAGGAGGAGTTGTCATTTATTTAGTTTTCTTTTCTATTTTTTGCTCTAGTGGACATCTTGTTCATTAGAACAGAACAATTTTAGCTATTTTGGTAAAGAGACACATAGGCATTGATTCAAATTGGCCCAATTATATAGGAGGAGCTGTCATTTAAAGATTTTTTCTATCTTTAGCTCTGGCTGTGATCTCGTTCATTGGTGGGAAACAATTTTAGCTATTTTGATACAGAGATACCTTGGCAACACGTCTGTGAAGTTTAATTCAAATTGGCCCAATGATATAGGAGGAGCTGCCATATAAAAATATTTTTTTTTATATTTAGCTCTGGCGGCCATCTTGTTCATTGATGCGGTTATCAATTATGGTAGAGAATCACCTAGGCAACATTCCTGTGAAGTTTGATTGAAATTGGCATAGGAGTTTAGGAGTTGTCATTTATAGCATATTGTTCACGCACCACGAGGCACAACGGACAACGGACGACGCACGACGGACATTGACCGATCAAAATAGCTCACAATGAGCACTTCGTCCTCTTGTGAGCTAAAAAGATATTATAGACAATATGATAGGAGAAAACGAAGACTTTTGTTAAGTAGCAAAAAAATAGCACCTGCCCTTTTGACAATCCCACACAGCCCATGTGGCCTTGAAAATAAGGTCAGTGTCACCTAAACTTAGTCATGTCTATGCACTGCCAAATTTTGTATTCAGGTAAGTTTTAAAATAATTTACCATTCAGTTCCGGAGAATGGCTAGGTTTTATTGAATTCCAAATTGCAAAAATTAACAAAAAAAAAAAAAAAAATGATTTTCATAAAAAGAGATGCTGGCGATGTAATATTTATCTTTACAGGGAGGTTAGTGAGATGTCTAACAAACAGAATAGGTTTAAAAGAGAAACAAGGTTTAAAATATGGTACCTCACATTCATACTGAATTACCGCACCCACTTTCATGATCATATTACTCCAAAACTAGAGCTTACGTTGCGAAGTCAATACTATTTTAGTAAATGGGACACTATAGGTAATGTATCAGCAAAGATAAAATGAAGACTTTTGTTATGGGGCAGAAATAGAGTCTCATGGACACCCCCTTTATTTGTTAAAATATGTATTTGCATTTAGCGTATGAAGTTTTGAATGCAGGGTACTTTAATGTTTTGACCGTTGCTCTTCAATATCATTGACGCTTACAAAAAAAGCAAAATGCATGACTAGAATTTGATGCCTGTATTGACAAATAGACGAAGAATAATAGCCTTTCTGGCGCCATCAGTGGAAGATGGAACGCTTTAATGTCACGGAATGGCAGAAGTCTATTTACTGAGCCACATAGCTATAGCTGATATAGGTTGTCATCTTCCAGTTATGTCTTGGCAGAATCGATAAAATACATTTACGACTGTGAGTGTAGAGTTTCATTGTATCTGTTGACAGCATAGCGTGTGTTCTTCATCACGAAAACATGCCTATATAATGTTGACCCCCTTAAACCCCACTTTTATATAGTATAACTGGGGTTTACAGGGGTATACATCATTTTTCACATTTCTGCTCAAAACATAGATTGTGGGTAATCGTTAGAACCGCATCGGCGAGGCGGTTCTAACGAGTACCCACAATCTATATTTTTGAGCAGACATAAGAAAAATATTAGAATTTTTATCTGATTTTTTTCATATTTTGCTGATAAAATTTCCAATATATTTGAATAGGCTTGTTTTCGTAATGGTACACGAGAACTGCTCTACATGTGCAGATGTTTCCTATACATGTATAGCTTGCATAGCTAATTCGCGAAGTCACGTCAATGCACGCGCATTTTGCTGAGACCATATACGGATGAATCGACGTGTGTATATAAAAGCTACACATATAGGAAACATGTCTGCACATAGGTAGTATCTGAACTTGAGCAAGTCCGGAAATACCGGAAGACAATTTCTGTAATAAGAGACCTTGTGAAATTAATTGTCGTAATTAGCCTAATGTTCAGACACCTTTGTTAAACCTTTGGTATACTTTTTCTATGACTTAAACACGATCATTTTACTACCCGTGACGTATATAGTGTGTAAAAAGGCTGTATGAGTGACAAAAGGTGTGGAATCTGATCGGATGCGGCATCTGAGCTAGGTCTACACATTTTGCTCGGGCCGTTAATCCGAATTCGGGGAGCTCAGTGAATCCTTAATTCTTGGCCTTGATAACGAAACAATTTTCAATATTGACAGTAGTCCATTCACCCATGCGATTCTGGACTCTTCCATCATTGAGTTTGGTCAAAATCATTGTTTCAAACGAACTATTACGGCGGCAGTAAAAATAAAATGGCCATGTAGAGCCTGATGAAATTGTTCGTTATGAGCCATCTTATTCGGATCTACAAGGTTGCAAATAATATGTTTTGGTCCGTATGACTGAAGGGATTAAAATCATTTACGACCCTCGCGTTCAAGTAAACACATTTAAGACAGACCGTGGTACCACAGAAAAACAAATATGAAAGAGAATCTTTGCCACACTTTTTCCAATGTTTTTGCCATATTCTAAACTATCTTTGGGGCATATATAAACAGTGATGGTGCTGATCATCATGCTTCCAAGCTCAGTAAGATTACAATCTTTGCTCTTTGATTGGTTCTTCAGAGCAGTGCATCAAAGTTGTTGTAACTTGTCAGCAAAGGCCTTGATCAGTCAACGCATAATGCCCAAACTCTTCCGTGCCTTCGTTGTCCGCATACTTTACTAAAACCTCTTCCCATCTAGCGGCACATGACTTTTGCACAACGTTGCATTAACCTGGATACAACGTAATGACTTTGTATAAACGGCATGTGCTCAGCATGTACCCGCTGGGTATATGGTAGTGTTAAACTGCCAAATATAAAGCCACAGGTCAGTTGCACGACAACTGGCATCTGCAGAAAGACGTGCTACAATTCATCTGCTGTGGATACATTCCAAAAGGACTAAATATTTGGACCGCAGCATGAGAATCTGTACTTTATATCGGTTGTGCCTAGTGAAGTGTCAGATAGCCCTACGCATGACGTGCTTCCTTATTTGTACCTTCCCTGTTTTCAAAATATAGTCCAACGTCAATGGCTCGAACATCTTTGGGACCGAGACATGGGTAGTTCGAGCAACTGAGGGTTAATCAGGGCGCCAGGCCAGGAAGCAAATGACGATAATTTAGAGAAGTCGTTTCGATCTTCTAAAAAAATAATAGTATGTTGAGTGTACTCATTAGAATCGCCTCGATATCACATAAGCATCATTAGCCAGGCCCCTCAGGAAGCCTCTGCACATATTCCTTTAAACTGTGCCCTTATTTGAAAGATATTTTACTACATTTTTTCCAGTAATTTTGAAAAACTAAAGCGCACAGCGCCGTAATTAGGTCGAATACGGTAATATATTATGCGTTATATTACGCAATGATTTGAGAACAGTGTGTATGTTTTATGGGAACAAGATCTACTTGGCAGGTAATTTGTGTACAAGGGAGATTTTATATCCTTTAGTTTGCCTATTAAAAAGATTTTAAACTAAAAGAAAGAAATTTGCTCCCGCGGGGGGAGGGGGGTGGGGGTGGCGGGGTTGGAGCGGGGGAGTCTACTTTAAAAGAAAAAAATGTGTCCCCTGGGGAAGCAAATTCTCTCTTTTTAGAGTAGACACATTTTTGGAACGTAAAAAACATTTGACAGAGTGGTCTACAATACAGATATCAATTTCCTATAAATAGGTTCTAAAAGTAATCTTCTTTTACAGCAATCAACTCATAGGCAAAAACCAGAAATTAACTGAAGTGTTGAAAATTGCAGGGCCACACTAGCTAATTTCTGAGAGTAAGGCTCATCAGTGACACATATGATACCTTCCAATTCCCGAATTCTGTGCTATTGATTTTATTTTTACTGTCTTGTGATCACAGCGGCTCCCAGTGGTAATCCACGGACAAATTCCGACAGGGTGTCACTTCTGTCATATTTATATGGTTGCTGTCTTGAAGCAAAACAACAAAGTTTCGGGGCAAATATAAACGGACATGACATAGACTAGCTAACTTAACTCCACATTCTGATCAGAGGTTTGCCCTTCATTGATATTTTCTACTTTATACAATGATGCTTAAGCGATCAGCGGAAGTTCTGATACGATTGTGCTCATGCTCAGTATGAACTGGAACTTAACTGTCCTCAAATGTTCGGCAGACTCCTTTTCATACATACATGTTCACTTATAAAGGGCTGTCATTATTTTACATTATCTAAATGGAATTCTCCCATGAGATTTCTAACGTAATTATGTAAAATTCAAATGGCTCCAGTAAAGCAAAAAAGAGCCTTAGAGCATATTTGCAAACTACGCTTTTACATAGTCCCATTGCGTCCTTGCTGTATTTTGATACAAGCTATAGTAGCCAGTGAGTCTCTTCTACCACAGTGAAGGTCTATATACGGCTGCGCACGCAGCCGTATTTAGGCCTTCTACCATTCACTGTCTGCTAAATTCTCAAAGACATCTGCTTGCATGGCGTTGTTCATAATTTGCTTTTAAGAAAGATTTACGTTTCTTTTTGGCTGAAATGCGATGAATTTACTATTTTGAAGGCAATTTGAACTTTGATTTATGTAGAGGGATGGAACGTATTGTATCAACAGAGCTTATTTTAAAGCGGTTTATAAGAATCCCATGGTGGTAAACTTAGTAATGTTTAAAATCAAGTCGCCGTATTTACCCTAGGTAAAGGGAATAGAGGGAGCTTATTCAGCCAATAAACAAAGCGTGCATTTTCAGCCTATTCGTTTAATCATATGTTAAGTGTATGCAGAAAGTTTCTATGTATACGAACAAAATGATGATATAACGCATATGCATTGATTTCCTTTATTTATCATCAAAAATACATATAGAATTACTGTTTAGGTACATGTAAATGACTCGTTAGAAATCAAAATTAGCATGCATGTCATGGCTACACGTTAACTAAAAGCAACCCTTCGGTGACATTTCAATAATTGTAGAAGCACAGACAGAATGCCAAATGAGATATGACAGGCGAAACGGTACTTTATAGTATAGGCGAATTTTGCAAACGCATATGCACAGCCTGTTCTGAGAAGGCAACTTTACCCACACATTAACACACAGAACTAACACATTTGACTGTCTGTTCGGTGGATTGGGTAAAAAAAAATATAATGACTTTGAAGTATTTAGATTTGTAGCACTCAAGAACAAGATCATGTATGGTTTCTTTGTATCGGCTGAATCTGAGTGATCGCAGCTGTTAAACTGTCGCTGTAACCTTTGTTATATAGATGAACATTTCCTGACAAATTAAAGAACAATATATCTTGAGTCGTGATTTAAAGATTGCTATATTTGTGGATGGTGTTAAAGAGGACTTGCTTCCCTTTTTAAGTATACGGCAGTGGGGTCGGTCCTCAGACTAAAGAACGGTCCCCTCCTCGAACTGTCCCAGATGGTTCCCGACAAATTAAAGACCAGTATTTCTTGCGTCGCGATATACAGGTTACAACGCTGGGGGTTGATGATAATGGAAAAGGATATACTTGCAAAGGAGGTAAGTCTGTTAAACGCGTGTTAAACGCCTTTCTGAAAGAAAGGTCTTATCTAAAAAGAAAGAATCTGCTCTCCTTCGGGGTAAAAAGAAACCAACAATATCTGGGCATACTGAATTATGGTATTTCAAGTATTCTTAAAATCGGTTTGGTTATTAATCATCAATATTTTGGTTATTTGTCATCAGTATCGATATGACTAAACAATATGTATTTCATGTTATCACATGGCCGTCAAAGTATTCCGTGAAATAACCCATGTCATAAAAATCATATAACCACACGGGTAATAACACCTGCAAGATTGGTTAGCCTAATTACCCTAATTAATATTCGTATTATTCCGCTTATTGATAGCAACAAAGATGGCGTCCGCGTTCGCCAACACAACTTTCACTTTTGAAACAGTTCCTGCCTGCAATTTTGAGATTATTTCGTGATGAACGATAAATGTCAGACCGATGGAAGGGTAAGACATATAACAATCACAATGTGAATACTACGGCTACCAGAAATATTCATGGTGGTTAAAATTCGATGTTTTCCGGCAACATATTTGGAGGCACTTTCAACATCGATGTTGTCAAACATTCAATGAAAAAAAATACCTCCTCCAAAAATAGCATTTGAGATATCATGACTCCGACAGTATATAAATGTGTCAAATTAAAATCCAAACTACAGTTAAAATGTTTTATATTCTTGAAATCTGTGATTTACTTGGGTGTATCATCCACCGTATAAACTGTACTGATCAAGGTAAATGACCTTTAAATACGACAGCTGACTTCGGGGGATTTCCCTACTGGTTCTCAGTGACGTATTGACTCTCTGGATGACGTTGAAAGGAATATTTATTTTTGAATTTATTTATTCAAATGAAATATTTATTAGCTAAAATAAAAACCATCATTATTTCCTACAGTTTAAAGAAGTAATAAATAGCATATTTATCTTGTTTCTAGTTATTTTCTGTATTTATCAAATAGTATGCGAACTATTTTTGTTGCGTAGTACTACTGAATCCTTGGTAGTGAGTTGTTCCGCTTAGCAATGGAAAGCCGTTACCTTAATATATTTTGTGCATTTTTTGTTATCGGAAGGGCCATGTGATAAACAGAATCTTACATTCGTGATCATGTAATAATCAAATTTATGAAACTCATTGGGTAATTTCGGTGTTTTGCTCGCAAAGGCTCGCAAAATACCAAAATTACCCAAACTCGTTTCATAAATTTCATATCAAATGACCACTCATGTAAGAGCCTCTATTTCTTCCATGATACACAGTGACAAACAGGGGTATGTATCGGATGTTCTACAATATTAAGCAGATTTTCAGATGTTCTCAATCAGGGCCGAGTTGTTCAAAACTAACGATGTCGTTAGTTAACGTATATGAATTGTTAAAATTTTTATCATTAAATATAGCATATATGCTAATATTTTTGCTGAGAAAAAAACGTGATTAGTTTTTGCATTTGCAAAGGCTACTCACGTTTTTTTCCTGCAAAAATACCTGTGAATTTGGTATTGTACTTTCTAGATCAGTTAACATTTTGACCACTAACGAGCTCGTTAAGCAAACGATGCTTGGAATAACTGGGCCCAGTTTATTTCTTCTTGTAACCCTTTTCGGTGCATAAATTCAGTCTGAATGTAATTAAGGGCCATAGTCTTTTTCACTTACTATATTATATGAGCCAGTGCATGACAAACCCAACAAAATGGCATGTGCGCCCTGCGAAGACTCAGATCCGCCTGGGCATCCGCCAAGTCTGATCAGAGTCTTCGCTGTCCGCATGAAGAAAGTTTGGGTCCTTAGCTACCCCTGAGCGCACAGCGAAGATTCTGATCAGTTTGGGCGGAAGCCCAGGCTGATCTGAGTCTTCGCTTGGCGCACATTCATTTTGTTAGTTTTGTCATGCGCTGGCTCATATTATATTCTGTAAATGCCGTGATTTAGATAGCTCTAGATAAAAAGGTATAAAGCTAAAAATAATATATCATCTCTACTCAAAGACATAGGTTATAGATACAGATTAGAAGCACCTTGCAGATGTGCTTCGAATAAATACCCATAACATGTTTTGTTTTTTTTTTTGAGAAGTGAGAAAAAATGACGATATTTTGTTTAAGTCTTTGGCTTTAAATGTTTGGCTGGGGCGGGGCGGGGGAGGTGCGCGTATGAGGCCCCATAAACTTTAATGCTGCCATGTGTAAAGTATCAGTGAAATCGGGCGCCGATTTTCGTATTTCCATGTGCTCTTTTTTCTTTCCAAGGGCAAACTTTATAGACTTTATTATCTATAATGCATTTAGCATAGATGTGCTAATATAACGCATACCCAAGAACTGCCAGGATTAATTATGCATTATTATATAGGCGCGCCGTTTCGTAAACGTGTCTTTGGGCATATGTGGATATTGAAGGTATTGATAAACCAGCGTATTGACGCTATCTGATCAGGGCCTTCACTGTCCGTTAACAGAATCATTGGATACTACGTAATATATGAATGGAGAGCAAAGGCCCGGATTATATTTTTGCGCATGCGCAGGATGATCTGAATCTGCGCATTTTTGCACATGTTTGAAGCACTTCTTTACATGATGCGGCCTTTATATATATAAATAAATGGTAGCCGGTCAGGTCTAATAACAGTCCAGACAGTATCTAGTAAATCATGAGAAAAATGTTGTCGATTGAGAGGCTTTAATCAAAATTACAGACGACAAGACACACGCGATGGACTACATTTGGAAGAGTTCTTAACGGCATTAGTATGACTTCGAATTCCAGCGAAATACATCATCAGCGCTATCATAAAACAGCCGTAACTTGAGAAACCATATTTTCTCAATTGTGCGCCCAATGAAGACTCAGATCAGCCTGCGCATTTGAGCAGTCTGATCAGAGTCTTCTTTGTCCGTATGAAGAAATCTTGTATCATTGGCTGTTCAAAATGCACCCAATAAAGATTCGGAAGATCCGCAAATGTGCAGGCTGATCTGAAACTTCGCTGGGCGCACATACCAGAAAGCGCGTTTCCTGGCGGTGGGGCTCAAATAGGTCTTCGGGACATGAGCGAACAGTAAAGTACGAAAAGCCAGCAAACATGTACCATCTGATTAAGGATTATGTATATATATATATATATATATATATATATAGATATATATATATATATATATATATATATATATATATATATATATATATATATATATATATATATATATATATATATATATGTGTGTGTGTGTGTGTGTGTGTGTGTGTGTGTGTGTGTGTATGTGTGACTGACGAGCCTCCGTAGGAAGAGTACAGCAACAAACGACTGTCGGTGAAACCCGTCCTTACATGTGATCAAATTAAACAAGGAAACTAAAAAGACTATAAACAAAAAAGGCTCAGATTAATGGAAGGATGTTTTGAGATGTAGACTAAGGTCTATATATCAAAGCGTTTAAACGTTAGATGTTCTATAAAGTCGTAACACACCTCGGAAAATATCGATGGATCATCGACTATATTTAGATCATTATTCTCTGTAGACAAAGTCTGTGCACACAATCGATAGTGTACAGAAATATGCGGAATAATTGGGAAAAAAATATGTTATAATTTTCATGGTTACTTTTCCAGGGTTCGTAAATACAAATTATTAAATGCAACATCCTGTCCGCTGATGAACTAATAACTATGTTTATCGTCATGTTGGAGCCCATATTGAATAAACCAGTATCGTACTCATTAAGGTCGGTTAAAACTACTCACATATAACAGAAATGGTCGAACTATTTATGCAAATTACACCATAGATTTTAATATGATACTATTTGACCGAATAATACAATACGGATAAACTATTACGAAAACATGCCTATACAAATATATTGGAAATTTCACCACCAAAAAACTCAAGATTTTTCCGATAAAAATTCTGTTATTTTTCACATTTCTGCTCAAAACATAGACTGTGGGTACTAGTTAGAGCCGCCTCGCCGAGGCGGTTCTAACGAGTACCCACATTCTTTGTTTTGAGCAGAAATAAGAAAAATATTGTATACCCCTGTAAACCCCAGTTTTACTATATAAAGGTGGAGTTTAAAGGGGTCAAAATTATATTAGTATGTTTTTGTGATGCTGTAGGACAAAACTAATACGTAATGGCTTACGCCAAAACACCAAACCTGGAAGTTTTCTCAACTGTTTGACGAGCCGTGATAGTCCTTATAAACATTTTGTCAAACTAATCCAGCAGCGTACATTAAGGAATCCACAGTCTCAATGCAAGCTGTTGAACTCAGTTGAACTCAGTTCTGGGTCCAGCTGTCCAAAACTTAACGAAGTTGTTAGCTAAGATGATGTTAAAACTTCAATCTTGCAACAACATTGATATGGTTTGCTGATAAAAAAAATTAGTAGCTTTTGCACTACTCACATTGCTGCAGCAAAAATGTTGATGCGTCCAAAATAGCTATAACATTTAACGAAATTGTCATTAACGAGTTTGTTAAGCTAACGATGCTTTGATGCTTTTAAAATCTGGGCCCAATTTCATGAATACAGTAATAAATATATTTAACATTTTCGCCTCGGTGTTCTGAGCTGTTGAGCTGTCCCTGTTTGGTTTTCTTCTTCTGTTTTTTTTTTTTTTTTTTTTTTTTTTTTCTAATTCTGAGCTACTGTGCCTGCGCAAGCATCTCTCAGCTACTGTGTATCATTTCGTTAATACACGTTTGTAAAATGTATGCTTCCTAGTCGTAGCTCTATCTAACCTCAAGTTTAACCAAAATCATCGATATTTTCCTTTTATTCCGTAAAACAAATCATGTGTAGTAGCAAATACACATTAGAAGTGAGTCACAGAAGCGTCTCTAATGAAGCCCTCTACTGTGATGCGTGTCTAATGAGAGCCCACAACATATATATATATATATATACTTTTGGTAGAGAAATAAAACATAATGTTTATCTTGATAACCATCTTCTCTAGAGCCAGACAAGCCATGATCTTTTCAACGTATAATACGAAAATAAGCACGGTTTTACTTAATAGCACTTTGATAACAAGTAATGCAGATAACAAATTGAAAAGTTGGTTTGAATACTACAAAATCCTAAAAATCAACCTTATAATGTAGACCTATGCATACCAATGCTTCATAGGTCCGGGTAAGACACTTTTCAACCGAGAAAAATGACAATTTATTTTATTTCATCACGAATACTTGTGTTAAGGGTACTCATTAGAAGTGCCTCCGTTTCCTAGAAAACATAGGTTGTTGGTACTCATTAGAAGCGCCTCAATTAGGCGCTTCTAACGAGTACCCACAACAAATGTTCACGGATAAATAAGAAAAATACTATGTGGATATACCTTTTATCTGAAGCTATGTCGTATTCACTGAATTGTGAGGGAAATAATGATGGACATTGGATATTACCTCCTCAGAAAGCATATTCTATTTACAGAATACTTGCAAGGAAAAGAATATTAAAAATCCAGACAGTAAGATATATATCCTACGATAAAGCACGAAAACCTGTCATTTTGTATGATTATGTATTTAGACACAAAACTGTTTATATCTTTTTAAATACCCAGATGACGAATTCTATATTACTTTTCATTACAACGCACATTGCTAGGGCATTAATTACAACAGAAAAGTACGACTCCCATTGTCTAGGTGGTGTATAGTTGTCTATTGACAGTCCATGCTCTGTTAAACTTAAAGGATAGCATTTTCCTCCCAAGCATTTGGATTTTTTTTTAAATGGGACCTACTCCTAAAGGAAAACAAATATATAGAAAATTTGATCTCTAAAAACTGAAAATGTTCAGGTAAAAAACTCTGATATTTTTTATATATCTGCTCAACACATAGACTGTGGGTATTCGTTACTTCGGCTTGGCGGTTCTAACGAGTACCCACAATCTATGTTTTGAGCAAAATCAGAAAAACGTGCATACCCCTGCAAAACCTCAGTTTTACCATATAAAAGAGGGGTTGAAGGGGGTCAAAATTATATAGGCGTGTTTTCGTGATGCCAGATGAGCCAATTATTTGCTTAATGAGTAGCCAACAATAAGGCAGAAGGCAGCTATTTTCAGGTCAGATTTATTTTCTTCCGTTACAAACCATTCAAGCTATTACACATAGTATGGACATACGCTGAAAGAAAGTGGGTTTCCATTTGAAGTAGGAATTTAAAATCAGGATCTCGGAAATGTCAACATTGACTGTATTTGACATTTACCAAAGGATATATTATTTCTGTGAATGTCGACGACAAGCAGATCCGGTCAGTTACACCGAGCCATTTTTTCATGGCATTTCCTGGTCATATACATATCTGTTTTGATACATGTACTAGCTATTTGTAAAAAAATTATTACACAAGCAGCTCTAATACAATATGATTGTTTGGAAACACGTGAGTTGTGACGTCTTTTGAGCGGCAATCTTGAAATCTCTCTCGATATAATGAACGTTTCTTCATTTTTCCTCTGTAAACTGGTATTTCAATAGCAAGCAAATATGCATTAGCTAATGAATAGTATATTCTGGAACGGATTTAAAAATGAAAAAGAAAGTTTCAACGTTTATTTTGTTAATTTCATTCGGGTTTAATTTTTATTTCAACAATATTTTAGTCATACTGCGATGGTGTCTGGATGTGACAGGGAGCTGAGTGCTCACGTTTAGAATGCTGCCTCATTGAAATATAACGCTCAGACAGATAACTTTAAATTCCACCTAGTCACATTATATTGACCAGTTCCGATTTCTCGATGCTGCGCGCATACGAAAGAGCAGTTGTAGCAACTGAGCCACTGCGCCAGTGGGTTTGAAGGTAATCGGTCTACTGATTGTGGACGCTTTTTTTTTCTTCTTCATATGAGCCAGCACATGACCAAACCAACAAAATGACCTGGCAATGAATATGAGTCAGAAAAAAAATCAGAGAAAAAATTCTAAACAAATTTCTACAACCCCACGAAATTATAAGTGATATAATTTAATTTGTGATCCAGTACCTTTCATCATTTTTACCTCGACACAATTTACTGGATTGTTATGCTGAAAATTATGTCAAAGCAGTGTTGATTTTTTTTTCTAAATTATCAAGTGAAAATAGCGTAATATATATTTGCTGCCTGAAACTTTACATAAAATTATCTCTCATGCACAAGGCAAATCTCCGTTAGCTTGTAAAGAGACGAATAACTGACGGAAGTCTAACTTCGAGGTTGCGACAAAATTCAAAATGGCCACGACCGCAAACAATATAGGCTAATGTCTTAAGTAACGCATTAAACCACCTTGAATATGTTACTTACTGTATTTCGTTGTTGTATTAAAGGGAATAGATACATATTTAGGAGAGACAACTCTGTCATATTATACTTGTTTGCTCCCGTCTGAAAAGCGGTCTACTCTAAAAGGAATTAATTTGGCCCCCATGCCCCCTCCACCTCCCCTTAACTATATACCAAATTAACTTAACTATATACCAAATTAACGTAATTATATACAAAATTAACTTCACTATATATCAAATTAACTTAAATGTATACCAAATTAACTTAAATGTATACCAAATTAACTTAACTATATACCAAATTAACTTTACTATATACCAAATTAACTTAATTATATACCAAGTTAACGTAACCATATACATGTACCAAATTAACGTCACTATATACCAAACTCTTTTCGTTAGAGTAGACCCCTTTTTCAGAAAGAACTGTGTGCAGGAAAGCAAAGAGGAAGTAATGAAAGATGTCCCACTTGTAAAACATGTCGGATAGTCTACAGTGTGTATCAAGTTTCTTTAACCTTTACATGTACCACTCTCGTTTCTGTAGACGACAAAGTGATGATTTCCCAGAAAACAGGATTTGACATTCTATGCAAATTGTCTCCATTGGAGACAGCTTGCATGAAATATCAAATCCTGTTTTCTGGGTAAATAAGAAAACAAACATTTCAAACTGACGTCTGCTGAAAGTTTTACCCCGAGTGCTAAGCGTTGAGTGCTGCTTTTTACCAAGTAACATTTGATACGTTCACTACAATGGACTGAAATAAATAGTTACGGTAGCAAACAACCGACCACTGCTATCATTCACTACTGAAACAATATTATTGTTTTTGTCGTTGTTGTTTGTTGTTGTTGCTTTTTTGCAAACAGACGTATAAACAATATTTACATTCAAGTTATCATATGGATCATTGCAAAATTCAATGAAAACAATTTACACTTAAACTGAAAAAAAAAAAGTTTCCAGATCCTTGCAGGAAGCTGTGTCAATAAATATTACTTTGCTAGCTTTTAGTCTGTGGACGTGTATGGAATTGCTTTGTGCCACTGAAACAATCAAACAAAAGAAACAACATCATTTGTCACAATCTTCAATGCGTTACGAAAACACGCTTTTTCAAATATACTGAAAATTTTACCATCAAAAAAAAGGAAGTTTTCAGATAAAAAATTCTGATATTTTCAAATTTCTGCTCAAAACATAGATTGTGGGTACTCGTTAGAACCGCCTCTGCGAGGCTGTTCTAACGAGTACCCACAATCTATGTTTTTGAGCATAAATAAGAAAAATAATGCATACCCCTGTAAACCCTAGTTTTTCTATATAAAAGTGGGGTTTAAGGGGATCTAAATTATATAGGCATATTTTCGTAAAGAAAATAAATACATATTGTTTTGTCACTTCCGATATCAAACCAGCCGATCAAAAGCATTTTTTTCATTCCATCACATAAAATTCTCATAACTTCTGAACCCTCTCCCCACTCATTACCCCTCTCACCCTCCCTTGCCCCTTTGTAACAATATAAAATAGTGGGTTTGGGTATATGCAATAAAATGATACAACTCAGTGCAGCTGCTTAACTTAACTATATATCAAGCTCTATGATAAAACGTAGAAGAAAGCGTACTGACATAGTTAATTTAGATGTTTTCAGAAACACAATGTCCTATGGGTAAAGAAAGATAGGAATATTTCAATAAAAGTATAACGTGTTTTGGTAGAAAAAGCTCTTTTGAACACGCCTTCATTCTTTATCGTCCCACAAGAATACCAGAACATGACATGTTTAAGACAATACTGTCTGTAAACCAATCCTACTCGGGGCTTCAAACTAACGTTTGATGGTATTTTAGAAATTATATACCTTTGTCCTGCTGAATATTGAAGATGCCACTCCAATTTCTAATTTTCAGCCAATCAGATTACTTGATCCCAATTGTTGCTATAAATTCACATACTTCATGGTAAACAGTGCAGATCCAGATCAGTTGGCTCAGAAGCCAACAGATCTGGATCTACAATATCTGCAAAGGCAGGGTATATCCGGGTTCAGCAGGACAAGGGTTAATAATGTACTGCTTCAAGGCTTTTCTTTAGTGCATTTGAAATGTATTAAACAGCATTTTGCCTTTCAGCTTTGGTTTGTATCAAAAGCATGATAGCTAAAGTGCATTTCAAATTCATTTATTTGCGCTTGTAAGATACGTTAAAGCCCCGAGTAGTTTTAGTCCTGCTGAGTGTTTCAAGAAATTCCTTTGTTTCTGCAAATGTGCTGCTTGGTTTTCTCGAAATTAAGAAAAGAAAAAAAATTTGAAAAGTATCAGAAAAGGCTTAATAGCTACAAGGAAAATAAAAGTAATCAAAGTACTAGTGGGTCGACTCTCTCTCTCTCTGAGTGTAGGCTGGGAAAATAGTTCTGATCAGAAACTTGAAGGCTTCAAAGTTTTAAAAAATAGACATTTTTTTTTAATCCAAGAAAGGTTAAATAAATTAATATATAGTATTAATACGATAATAAAATGCAGCATCTGACAGCTTGTAAAATTTCAGTTAGTCTCTCGTTTGGATCTGCATCTAAAATGGAGTGATTTTTTATCTAAATAATGGTATCTCTGAATTAATGCTGGCAACGTTAATTCAGACATTACGAAAACATGCTTATTCAAATATACAGAAAATTTCACCTTAAAAAACTGAAAATTTTCAGCTAAAAAACTCTATTTTTTTTCATATCACTGCTCAACACACAGATTGTAGGTACACGTTAGAACCGCCTCGCCGAGGCGGTTGTAACGAGTACCCACAATCTATGTTTCTGAGCAAAATTAAGAAAAATAATGTATACCCCTGTAAACCCCAGTTTTACTTTATAAAAGTGGGGTTTAAAGGGGTCAAAATTATAAAGGCATGTTTCCGTGATGGATACGATACAAAAATCATTTCATTTCGAGAACGAGAGACCAATTGTAATTTTACATGCTGTCAGGTGCCACATTTTATGATAATATTTATACCATATATCAATTTATTAAACCTTTCTTGGATAATAAAATGTCTATTTTTGAGGATTATGGCGCCTTTAAGACTGTCTCGTTTAACCCTTAACTTCCTGTAATTTTAGCAAACAGTGCAGACCTTGCACATACGCCGCCTTCTGTTGCGTCTGAACTGCGTCTGCACTGTTTATCAGTGACCAAGTCAAGGTTTTACATAGCCCTCTTCACTCTGCACTCTGACGTCACAGCGAAGGAAATAGCGCGGATATAAATAACCGTTACCTGATTTTCGTACAACTGCGCGCTTTGATTTCATTGGTCAATGATAATCACGTGGAGAACAACCTTAAGGATATTTTGGTGTGTGTACTTTGCCGCGACCTAACAACTACACTATGATGAAGTCCAGGCTTTTAACACATCACGAAAACACGCCTATATAATTTTTACCCCCTTTTACCCAACTTCTATATAGATAAACTGGGGTTTACAGGGGTATACATTATTTTTCTTATTTCTGCTCAAAACATAGATTGTGAGTACTCGTAAGAACCGCTTCAGCAAAGCGGTTCTAACGAGTACTCCCAATCTACGTTTTGAGCAGAAATATGAAAAATATCAGAGTATTTTATCTATTTTTTTTTTTTTTTTTTTTTTTTAGTTGTTTTTTTCGGAGGTGAATTATTCTATGTATTTGAATAGACGTGTTTTCGTAATAATGTGATATCTGTCGCAGGCTGAAGCTATCGGTTAGTGAGAGTGGCCCGGAGCTGTAAAAATTCCTCAAAATATCTTATGGAAACTGTGTATGCGGTTAAGTAATTAAGCTTATAAATGAAATTTAACCTTATACCGCTATCTGGACTAGATCAGCAGACGACAAACTGACGGTGTATTTTATTTTTTTAAATTTTTTCAAGAAAATATGCTTTGACATTTGGCGACAATTTGCATGAAATGTCAACCTATTTGCTGCAATAAATATAAAGGTATTTTAAAATGTCGTCTTGTAAAAATTATTACTTAGTATGCTAAGTGTTAAATACCATCAGACAGAGTACTTTAGTGAACTAGATGTTTACATTTCTCATTCTGATGCGGCTTGTAATTCTATGGCCTTCTGATATAGAGTGTTTAAATAGTCAGGTTTCATAGACGAGAGTCTTGCACCCTAATTAGGATGTCTGTGCCCGTATTGATATCAATTGTTAGTCAAATGAAAACCAATGACAGTAAATCTCTTCTGCAAATAATCCTGATGGTATCACAGACAAATGGGCCGCGTCAAGCGAAACTACGAGTGTCTTCAAACGTGCACAATGCAAATGGTCAGAGTTATCCCACGTATGCGTAAAATCTTATCCGAGCATTTGCTTTACATTTATACATTCTATAGTGCCCAGATATGCACAGGCTGGTCTTGGCCTTCACTATCCGCATCCCAGTCAGCATTCTACGTAAATCTATATCGGGCCGTCATCGGCCCGTCAGGGTAGCTGACGGGCCGATGACGGCCCGATGTAGATTTACGTAGAATGCTAGCTGGGATATGCCCGAAGCCTCGGCCAAACCCTGACAGTTAAGTGTATTGATACTATAGCACGGGATTAATGATTTTAAACATAAACTATAATGTTTTTAGCCAGGAAAGGCCTTAGACTTAGACAATTAGAAAATATATGCCAAAATATATGATGTTAGTACTTATTAGAAGCGCCTCACAGCGATGATTTTACCATCACGAAAACATACCTATATAATTTTGACTCCCTTAAACCCCACTTTTGTATAGTAAAACTGGGATTTATAAGGGTATATATATATATATTTTTTTTTTATTTTTTGCTCAAAAACATCGATTGTGGACACTCGTTAGAACCTCCTCGCCGAGGTGGTTCTAACGAGTACCCACAATCTATGTTTTGAGCAGAAGTTTGAAAAACATAAGGTTTTTTTTTTTTTGAAAATTTTCAACTTTTTGGAGGTGAAATTTTCTATGCATTTGAATAGGTGTGTTTTCGTAATGGTCTCATACATGTAATACGGGAGATCAGGAAGAGATTCATTATTCAGCTTCCCTCGTAAAACAGGTTCACTGTAGCCGTTCCAGATTGTTTTTTTTTTTTTTTTTAAACTGATGCTTAATTGAGGCCTAATTGGCCGATACTAGCCAGGCTTGGAAGAAAACATGACACTTATTTTGTTTTTGGTTCTATGCGTGTTTTCATTGCTCTCAAGTGCCATTCATTTTAGAATCTATTGGTATCTACTACAGTTGGTGTAAGTGTCGTGTGGCGGCCGTCAGACGTCCCCCCCGTTCTTCACAAAAGTGTACTTTATATTTCCCAGTCCTTTGTGAGCACTGAGCCTATTGCAGGATTCTTGAAAACTTACTTGAGGTTCACTGATAAGGCCTCATAGGCCGAAACAAGTTAGACTGGTCCAGAAAACATAGTTCTTCACTGTTTTACGTTTTGTGAATGCGTTCATTGCCATAAAGATCACTTCTTTTAGGATTTATTTATGCAGTACAAATGTTGCAGTACAAATGTTCCAGTACAAATATTGCCAAACAAATAAAGAAAACGTTTAAAATTGCAACATTCAAAATCCCACCTAATTATGTAGACTCCTACATATCCATGTTTTAATTGCATTATAGAGGGGCATGGGAGTACAAACATTACATAGACATTGAATGTAATCATCTTTCTCTGTAAGGTCTCCATGTATTGAGTACCTCTCTATTTTGGAACGCAAACGGACGTCACACGTGTCATGAATGACAGAAATAGTAGAACCAAACCTAGTATTTAAGAGGTCCCATTTACATGTTACATTAACTTTATTGATGATAATTCTTATTATCGGTCTCATGTGACTGTTTTTGGAATAATATTCTGGAAGAAAACATATTGTTTAGTATTCCTGTCCTCAATCATTAAAAGTACATTTGCCCCCACAATATTTCTTGAAATGTAATTAATATTGACTGCGTGTGCATGTGTAACTAAACGGGTCTTTATAAGGAAGTAGTATCACGAAAACATGCCTATATAATTTTGACCCCCTTAAACCCCACTTTTATATAGTAAAACTGGGGTTTACAGGGGTATACGTTATTTTTCTTATTTCTGCTCAAAAACAAAGATTGTGGGTACTCGTTAGAACCGCCTCGGTGAGGCGGTTCTAACGAGTACACACAATCTATTTTAAGCAGAAATATGAAAATTATCATAATTTTTCATCTGAAAATTTTCATTTTTTGGTGGTAAAAAGTTCAGTATATTTGAATAGGCATGTTTTCGTAATGGTACGTGATGCTAATCTGCATCTTCGCTGGGCGCACATGTTTGACGTTGCAGCTCATATTAAGGTACGTTTTCTGACGTTGCAGCACACATTTAACGCAAAGGTACCTCTGGACATGTGCACCCAGCGAAGATGCAGATCAGCCTACGCTTTGCGCAGTCGGATCAGAATCTTCAATAGGCATGTTTTTAACAGCCAGGGATACAAAGTTTCTCTATGCGGATAACGACGACTCTGATCCACACAGGCTGATTTGAGTTTTCGATTAGGGCACATGTAAGAAGGTAAGTTTTTCTCCGTTGCGGCTCAAATGTATTGATTGATGCTAGACTGCTACAGTGTTTTTGTGGAAGATTAGAACGGATTATATAATGGCCCTGCACTTTTAGGTATCGTGGCACATACGAACATTTAAGGGGATGTAGCTCTCTCAAAATAGATTTTCCCTCCCCTCCGGTAAATGGGTCGTTTCGAAAAGGAACGAGATGGGGTCTGCTCTTAAAAAAAGGCCCGATTGAAAGCAAATTCTTTATTCATACAGTAAATTCCTTTTTTTATAAAGGATCCGGTGTGCATAAAAGTAGAAAAATGGCGGCCAATATCAAATTTTCTTAAACATACAAATAAGGCCCAGCTCAGTCTCAGTTATAAAGACTCTGGTATGTACATTATTACGTTAACACACCTATATATTATCTTAAATCAAATAATATGAACATAATATGAACATAGGCAATGCCTTTAAGCGAGCTTGCACTATGCTTTGAAAACCCTAAACCCTAAGCTTGCAGTTACAGTACAATTGGATAATATTAAAGCCAAAAGTCGTCCAAAAATCAAAGTATAAGACCCAAGCTATACCGTCAAATTTTGGTATCGGAATCTGGTACCGGATTTTCCCAGTTGGTCCCTGTAAAGACATACAGATCTGCCACGTTAATTGAGAAGTCGACAAATTGCAAACAAAAATTTATTTCCGGTTTGGTTTGACGACGTGCTGTACCATAGAGCTACATGCATGCATAGTCCACATGCGGCAGCGAGCTCACTAAGTGAGCTCACCCAGGAAATGCACCAATCACGTAACAAAGCCTTTCCGAGGCATCAAAAGAAGAAGAGATGATGAACCAACAATAACAAAACTAAAGTCACATAATGAAAACAAGGTAAGAGAAAAGTCCAGGGAGTGCCACAATCACAAGCCTCAGCCCTTTCCAGGTACGAAGAGGAAGAGGAAACAGACAAAAGTAGTAGATCGAACAAACGTACAAAAAACACTAAGATTAGATCTCTTTTCCCCAAGACAGGTAATCGCGATGCAAAAGGACTGAAAAACACAAGAACAAAATAACATATGGCAAAACCTAAAACAAATCGCCTCGCAGAATAAACCACAAAGCAACAAAGAGTAAAACCGGGACCACCGCCTTAGAACGGTCAATAGAATAAACCACTGAGGGGTTTAAAGCACTTTTACGGCCAGCCAACTTCACTCTGGGTCCCGATGCTACTCTTAATACAGAAAGACATAAAACATCGGTTCGCATAAAGGCTCCCAATCAGGCAATGCATCAAAGCGAAAACAGAGTAAATGAAAACCAATAGTTGAACCACGGCGGGCCAAGCCAAAACCATATCGTGAAGCCCCAACACAATGGTTGAAGTTTTACGAAGAGGCCGTCATTGAGCCTGAGGCCCGAACCGCCGGCATGCAATTAAAGAGTGAAGCGTAGCCATCAACAATAAATGGGTTGATAACTAGGCATACAGTCTGCCGCATAATATCCAGGCTATAGCCAATTCTTTTATAACGGTTAATTAGTTTTCTTAATTGCTCCGAAAAGTTAAGATTTTCCCACAATTTTTCTAAATCTGTACACTAAGTCACCGTAAAATTCTGGTTCCGATTTACCTTGCTGTAGAACTGTTTTTAGACTGGCGTTATATTTTTATACCAAGGCACTGTGTCTGGGATAAAATTTCGAAAACGCCTTGCGAAGTTTAAGAAAACGATAGCCTTGCCTAAGAAGTTTGGCAGTAAGGGCTTTATTAGCGCAGTTAAAGTCACTACGATTAGAAGAAGCTCTGGCGAATCTAATAAGTTGAGATATGTTTACCCCATATGAGGTACGCCGGGGGACATCGCCATCCAGAAAAGGGAAATTGACTATGTCAAAATCAAAATCGCCCCGATTATCATAAATTTTGGTGGAAACTGTACCATTTGATATATACATATTCAAATCCAAAGCATAGTGCCTCGGTTTTGGAAGAATTGGCTTTATTTAATTGGAGTTCAGTAGGGTATATGCAGTCCACCATTTGGTCAAAGTAAATATTGTCAATATTTAATAAATCATCAAGGTATATTGAAGTGGAATTGACAGCCTCAATAATGTCAGCCTGATTTTCCCGTGGGAGAGACTTCATGAAATCTCTTTCATAACAAAAAAAAAAGAAACAAATCTGCAACAAGAGGAGCACAATTAGTTCCCATCGGAATACCAATAGTTTGCCTATAAAGTTTAGTTCCAAATCTAATAAAAATGTTATCCAAAAGATAAACAAGGGCATTGCAGACTTTTTTACAAGACCATACATTGTAATTCTTTTACACATAAGAAATGAAAAAAGCACATTTTTCGTTGCAAGCCAAATATTGGGTATTCTCCTGAATAAACGTTCGGTTAATTAAATCAATCAATGTTTATCTTTTATAAGATGATGAGGTAACGTAGTATACAGTGTAGAAAAATCATATGTAGACAATTTAGAAGCCTTAAAGTTTTTAGATTTAAGTTTATCGAGAACTTCATTGGAATTTTTAATTGACCAAAAATAGTTAATTCCGTCCCTTTCGTAAACAATATCAGAATATCTAATCCAATGTTTTTTGACAGCAGTAAGGCATAAGTTGGCAGTTTGGACAAAATAGTAGTCGTACATGACCTAGAATTTGCAATGAAACGTGCTTTATAAGGTCGTTTATGAAGTTTCGGTAACTAATATAAGAAAGTTTGTCTTAGTTTTCTTTAATACCCACTGCAAACTTAGCAGTAATATCGATAGAATGGGAATTAACAATAGATCTCTCGACAGTAGAAACCCGTCTATATGTTTTGGTACTACCAAGTTCTTATATTAGAGTATTGATATAGTGAAGTCGTCACACAGTAACAACATTATCAGCAGTTTTATCAGCTGGCCAAAACATACTTACTATTAAATTCTTGGATACCTTGTTTCAAGTACCGAACAGATAATTTAGACTTAGGAAGGAAAATAACACACGTTCATCAATGATGTTAAAAATCCTTAATTTCTAATTATTTAAAGCATTAGACTCAACATGCTCTCGTTTACACCAACGCGTACAATAATCATTTAAAGCACTGGCAATTGTATCCTGACATTAATTGAAGTCAATGTGGGTCGGGAATCTTTATTTAGGTTCTTTTGAAATAATTGAACGGATTCGTGAATCAGTTATAAGCTTCAAATTACAAGTAACAATATGATCCACTGGTTGATAATAAGATTCTGAATCTTTACAATCTCAAAAATCCGAGGAACTAGTTTCAGTATCAAGATCAGAAACTAATTTATTGAAATTAAGTATAGAATTACGGATAGGTTTGTTATATTTATAACAGAATTAAAGGAGATCCAGTGTTTTCGAAAAATGAAGGTATAGATGATATAACATTATTATCTCGAAATATGCTGGGTAAATTTATGAATTCAATACATTTATTAATGGATGGAATTTTGATGAAGTGTCTAATGTGGTTAATTTCAGAATCAGTGGAAGGACGAAAACAAGCCTACGCAAAAAAGAAGAACTGCAACATAGGACGCCGGCTTGGAATAGTCGGTAGGAAAATTACTGGTAGAGAGAGAGAGAGAGAGAGAGAGAGAGAGAGAGAGAGAGAGAAAGACCGGGTGGGCTTATACTAGTTTTACTTGCGCGAAGCCTAAACCTTGGTTCTACATGCAGGTAAAAGTGTTTTGCACCAAATAAATAACAATTTTCTCATTATTTTCAGAAAAAGACAATGTAAAAGATATCTTGGCTGCGTCATGCGGAAAAGCCCCCTTCGAGCATGCGCTAATTGGGCGGATTCAAATCACCCTGCACATGCGCAATGTCTCATCAGCGCATTTACAATGTACCCTTCTATGAAACATTCTATAGTACCGAATTCTTTTTGCGGACAGGGATGGCCCTGATTAGATTGCGCGGATTCGCGTGCTGTTCTGGACCTTACCTGTCTTTATTTGCTCAACGATACGTTTATGCATGGCGCTTACCAAATGATAATTTTCTCATTATTTTCATAAAAAAAAAAAAAAAAAAAAAAAAAAAAAAAAAAATGAAGAAGATGTTTTGCGGATAGATATTTATTGGAAGCACGTAGCAGGTGTGCATCTAAAAGGTAGCTGTCCACACCATCTGTTTTGTTGAGAACAACTTGATAATTAAGTATTAAGGCGGACTAGTTTGTTATTATATTATGTAATTATTACATTTGTATGCATTATAAAATACTAACAACAAATATTAAAAATAAATAAATTAATGAATCGATAAATAATTAGATAAATGAATAATGACATCTCTTCTTCTTTTGATGCCTCGGGAAGGTTATGCTTCGTGATTGCGGTATTGCCGGGATATCTTCACAATTTTTCTTTTTTCTTTTTTTTTTTTTTTTTTTTTCAAAAAAAAAAAAAAAAAAAAAAAAAAAAAAAAAAAAAGAAAAGAAAAATCTAAAGTTTGTCAAAATTCTATACCCTGCGTTCACTATCTTCTATACGATGGTTCTGCAAAAAGTTCTGTCACTAACAGGCTTCCTAAATTTTATCCCAGGCATATTTTAAAATGCTTCACTGCAATTGAATGGTGTGTTGAATAGCTAACGATACCCGTTTATTTCCTGCAAATTGCTTTCTAAGTGACCGAGTTATTTCAAATTGAAATAGATGCAGTCATACACACTGACCAATTTACGTGTTACAATAAGAAATGACCAAGCAAAGGATGGTCAGGAGTCCACCTTTTACATGACAACGCCTCCTCTCATAAGTGTGAGGTTGTTAAGTCCTTTTGGGCTTCTGAAAAGGTGAAAGTTTTAAACCATCCACCTTATTCACCTGTCCTGACTCCCTTTGACTTCTTTCTATTTCCAAGGCTTAAGAAAATGCTTTCTGGAAATAAGTATACGTCTAGATGTTCTCTTGGCAGCGCTGTTTATCAGTGTCTCCAACAGATACCAAAAGAAGACTATTTATCTGCTTTTCGCGACTAGGTAAAGAGGTTACAAAAATGTGTTTCAGTAAAAGGGGAATGCTTTCAAGGTTTGTAATAAAAATATGTTTGATAAAACGTAGCACTGAAGTAATCCGAACTCAGTGACAAAACTTTTTGCAAGACTCTCGTAGAGTAAAAGGGGTTATACAATAATACATAGACCGGACAAACCTAATGCGCCGAAATGTCAAAAAAAAAAAAAAAAAAAAAAAACATAAAAAACGTACATTTGGACATGTGTGACCAGCAAGGTCGGAATCTTCACTGGGTACATTTTGTATAGCCGAAGATGCAAACTATCTTAATGCAGACAGCAAAGACTCTGACCAGGCTGCGTTGGACCCGCATGTCAGAAGGTACGTTTTCTCACGTAGTGGCTCTAATGTCTGAGCTGCTCACATGTCAGACAACACGAAAACATGCCTATATAATTGTGACCTCCTAAAACCCCACTTTTATATAGTCAAAACTGGGGTTAACAGGTTATACATTATTTTTTTTTCTTATTTTTGCTAAAAACATAGATTGTGGGTACTCTTGAGAATCGCCTAGTACCCAAATCAATGTTTTGAGCAGAAATATGAAAAATATCATGAAGCATTGCGCTTTCAATTTCGGTCACAAAGTGATACGTAAAGGTTTTGTCTTTCATTAGCAAACGGTAGTGCCGAAGATCAGTCTGCGAATCAGATTATTCTCACAATGGTATTTGCTTAACATCAATATGTTTTAAGTAACCGGTTGGTTCTGTGCACATCTAAATGATAATTACGACGACACTGCGAATACTGCAGTGATGTTAACCCTTACATTACGAAAACACGCCTATTCAAATATATAGAAAATTTCACCTCCAAAATCTGAACATTTTCAAAGAAAAAAACTCTAAACAGTTTTCATAGTTTTGCTCAAAACATAGATTGTGGGTATTCGTTAGAACCGCCTCGGCGAGGCGGTTCTAACGAGTACCCACAATCCATGCTTTTGAGCAGAAATAAGAAAAATAATGTATACCCTTGTAAACCCCAGTTTTACTATATAAGAGTGGGGTTTAAGTGGGTCAAAATCATATAGGCATGTTTTCGTGATGAAACGCCAAGAAAACCTGCATCTGAAAATGTCGTCTGTTTATATCGTCTGCTGAATATTCTTGCAAACTTTTCAAATTTATTTTCGCATACAGGCATACAGTGTGGACCCTGATCAGACTGCTCCTAGAGGTAGGAAAATTTCAGTTCTTGGAGATGATTTTTTTTTTCATATATTTGAATAAGCGTGTTATCGTAATGTAATTTTATTGTAGCTAATAGTTTTGGTCCTCTGAGATCACTAAGCTCATTTGAATGTTTTTGAAAACAGTACGTATGTTAGTTAATTATGGACTAGGAGACGTGAGCAATGTTTTATGTTATATGACGTTTCATGCTATCATCGCGAAAACATACCTATATAATTTTGACACAGTTAAACCCCACATTTATATATGTAAAACTTGGGTTTACAGGGGTGTACATTATTTCTCTTATTTCTGCTCGAAAACATGGATTGTGGGTACTAGTTAGAACCGCCTCCAAATGTTTTGAGCAGAAATATGAAAAATATCATAGTTTCTTTTATCTGAAAATGTTCAGTTTCTTTAGGATAAATTTGATATATTTTTGAATAGGCGTGTTTTCGTTATGTAACTCATTTTATTGTAGTTAATAGATTTGGTCCTCTGAGATCACTAAGCTCATTTGGATGTATTTGAAAACAGTATATTAGTTAAGTATGGGTTAGGAAACGTAGACAATGTTATATATTACATGACTGTTTATGAAAAAAAAAAAAAAAAAAAAAAAAAAAAAAAACAGAGTATGCTATTTTCTGTGCAAAACAAGAAACATATCTTCAATTTCCATCTTAAGAAATTTTTACACAATACGTAGGTTTTAAGGCAAATTTTAAGACAACTATAACCACAACACGGTCATTAAGACCACCTGCTTTACTCCAGTCTATTACAGTACTACATGTACCTCCGGCGTGTCTTTCAATACATCTGCCATGTAAAAAAAAAAAAACTGTAATGTACCCTAAATATTGGAACACATTAACTAATTACCATATTGATTCTAAAGTTTGAACATTTCAATTTTATTGTTTGTTGTTTTATTTGAAATTAAGCTGAAGGGGGAAAAGCAGTGTAGTAACGGGCCAGATGCCGCGCTGGGTGGCGTCTAAGCCGAGTCTACACGGTTTTTCTTAGACCAAATTGTTCCAATGCTAAGGATTATTCCGATAAAAGGCAAAACCCTAGAAGGCATACATTGTATGTGTCTCGTGCAGATTTTCGGTTTCCTCTTCCTCTGGGGTCTGGGAAGGTTTGTGATTGTGGCACTCCCTGGACTTTTCTCTTACCTTTTTCGTAATAAGCCATAATATCAAAACTTTCTGTTATAGGTTTTTTAAAACAAGATAACACCTAGGGTGACCACGATGATTGCAACGTTTAACTGATTCTTTTTTTTTTTTTTTACTTTTAACCCATTATAGTCGGGATACCCGTAAAAGGGTACTTGGCAAACAGTGCAGACCTAGATCAGACGCCGCATAACGTGGCGTCTGATCAGGGTCTCCACTGTTTGCAGTTTAGCCATATTTCTCTAGGAATATGTAAATCTCATAGCCTCACCTCCCTAAAATTGAAATTTGACCCTTCCAATATATGGTGTTGGAGAGTCAATTCAGTCTACAATGGGTTAAATGTATTCTATAGGAAATGGCCTTTGAGTCACACAAAATATTAACAATACATGCACCTATAGTGTCAGGTTCGCCTGACCTGACTAGTTAGTTTGCGCCAATAAGGCCTAATCAGTGACTCTCATAAATGTTCAAAAGTCCCGTAATACGCTTCATAATCTGAAAAGAATGGAAACATTAAACTGTTTACGATTATATATTCAATCATTTTACAAAATCAGCTCAATAATTATTTTCATCTTATGGGCAAAACGGAGACTTCTGGCATTTAGGGAAATCGCTACACATTCAGAGGAGTTTCGTTTCTGAAAAGGTGACTACTCTAGAAGCAACGGACACTTCACCGATGGAACTGAAATACTACATAGAGGGCCGTAACACTCTAGAACATCACACTACTACACTTTATTGGAAGTTTCTTGTTTCTCTCATTTGTTTCAAAGGCGGCAATTACTGTTACTGCGTGTTTGCTTAACAGCACACCAAGCAATCCCATCTTAACGCAGGACTTCGCTGAGGTAGCAAATGCTTTCTTGTTACGCTCGTAGACTAGACGCCCATTCCAGCGTGGCAAAAATGTGTTATCCATGCCACTTACCGCTTTGTATACTGGGTAATTATTTCAGCAGACGACACATCAAAATATGTTATATACAATATCTTATTTTTGCCAGAAAAAAAACTTTGACATGCCATGCCAATTACCTTTTAGAAGACAATTGACATGATATGTCAAAATCTATTTTCTATAACAAATAAATAAATAAATAAATAAATAAAATTAAGAACAACAGCATCACTTTGTCGTCTGCTATATTAGCTCGTATAATTGTAAAGATTAATTTAAACATGTTGCTTAAGTAGCTTCGTCTTATTTTCAAAATTGAAACAGACAAATGATTCTGCAAATGAAACGTGAAAACAAGTCAAATAGTTGTATAAATGTAATATGTCTGCTATTCCCCTGGTATAACATTTGTATAAGAGACAGATTTATCACTCTTAACGCTTACAAAACAGCATTTATCACTGTTGATTTTACAGAAGCCATAAGTCTGTTAGGTCCTACTGTTCTTTATATCATACACTGTGGCACGTACGGCGCTATTCTATGATCTTGTGCAACTAAGCAATTATTTGTAATATTTACTATTGATTATAAACTGGCCAAGGGCATTTGTTAATTTTATCATGCTAAAATAACATTGTTTTCATGTCATAATTATTTAAGCTATTTTTTGTTTTACAAGTCACTGGTTCCTGTCAATACTTCCCATCAAGTTTCAAGTCAAATTGTGTTTCGGTTCAGGAGAAGAAGTTCAAAATAGATTTCCAAGATGGCGGCCATCTCTGATTTCTGATCGGAACGATTTTAACTACAATGGATCTACAAGTCGCCTCGATATTGTCTACTAGGTGTTTAGTCAATTGGCCGTTCGGTTCAGGAAGAGAAGTTTAAAATACAATATCAAGATGGCGGCCCTAGCGACTCTTATGGATTCGGATCGGGAAGATTTTAGCTATTTGTGATCAACTAGTCACCCCAATGCCCCAAAACAAGTTCCGAGTCAATCTGTTTGACAGTTCGGGTGGAATTGTTGAAAATGTTAAAGCTAACGGATGAACGAACAAACATACGACGGACAACATGCGACGACACAATCTGACCTTCGCTCTAGGTGAGCAAAAACATAAACTGAAATCAAATTAAGAATGGTAACAATTCTGACATGTTGCTTTATTAACACGTACCCCTATTTCCCTGTGAGTACTTTATATCATGGGGAAACATGTAGGTAAAAATTATAAAGACTTCTTTAAGTAATGAGAACTTGTGGCGAAGTTTATGTAATGTTTTTCTGTTAAAGCGCACCCTTCTCAGCAAGGCATATTTCCGAAGCATATGTCATTTTTAACACCATCATATAGCAATCATAAGATCACGACTCGTGATATACTGTTCTATAATTTGTCAGGAAATCTTCGTCTATCTAGTAAAGGTTACAACGACAGTTTAACAGCTGTGATCATTCAATGTGATTCAATACAAGCAAAAACATACCTGTTCTTGTTCTCGAATAAAGATATACAGCGGATATCATCAAAGGTTATGCGCCATTCGCAGAACAAACTATTTAGGGCTTAATTTTGTGTTTGTGTGTGGGATAAAGTACAATCTCAGAAAAAAAATTCTAAAATGCGCTTGGCCATCTAAGACTGCATATCTTGCATATTCTATAACTTAAAGGTACATTTTACCTGCCACGTCTCATTTGGCATTCTGTCTGTGACTCTAGAATTACTGAAATGTCGCTGAAGGGTTTCCTTTAGTTAACGTACAGTAATGACAGGCATGCTAAGTGTGATCTCTAGATATTTATTTCCCTAAACAGTGATTTTGAACTCTTTCTGATGGCAATAAAAACAATGCTGGTAGGATCGAATGTATAAGTAATAAGTTATATCATCATTTTTGTATACACACGTTCAGCATACACGTCACATGGAATATTCTATGTATAGTATGAGAGCTAAAAATTTACGCACTGTAAATATTGACTAAACGTGCAACGATATGAGAAAGACTCACTTTCCATTTTTCTGAATCTTTTTTGTATGCTGCTGTTGTAAATTTGCTACTACCAATTTTGTATTTCAACCTGACTCTTAGACCAAAAGAATATGTTTAAACCAAAGATTTACAAGCAACTAAAATGTAGGAAGAAAACGAAAAATAATATGTGGACATTTCCTTTGACGTTCATCATACTGCGTGAATTAAACAAAATAAATAAATAAATAAATAAACAAATAAATAAATAAACAAATTGTATTGGAGTGTGTTGTATTATATTCCCAAACAAACCCATCGTGTTGAACCCGTTTACGTCCATAGGATTCTGTTACAGCTCTTCGGACCGGTCTGTTTTCAGTACGGTAGGAGGGCGTCTGGTTAGTTTTTATTATTGCAATATTTAAAAAAAAATACCTGTATTTAAAGCAAACAGTGTTCTTTGATGAGACGTCGCGTTCTGTGGCGTTCATACTGGGTTCATACTGTTTGCTAATTACTCTTTTCGGGGTCGTCAGACAAAAATGGGTTAAGGGGGATGGATACTCATGGGAGACAACGCCTCGTCTGTCATCTTTTTCTGCAAAGCCAAAAAATATCCAATCTAAAAGACAAAGACCATGCTCCCCTCGGGAGCACATATATTCCCTTTTCAAACAGATCCCTTTTCACAAGTGTATTGGTGTACAAGTACGCATTCAAGAAGTCACATATGTTTCTTCACTTGTGTCAAAAGCACAGAATTTCTACCAGATATAGCAAGTCCCTTTAAGATAAATGAAACTATATGCAGAACATAATATGCCCAGTAAGCATTCTTTATGAATCTATAGCGGGCCGTTGTTATCGGCCCGTCAGGGTAGCTGACGGAACAATAACGACCTGCTATATATATATATATATATATATATATATATATATATATATATATATATATATATATATATATATATACTCCTCCAATGATAAAAGTTGCACTGAATCGAAAATCGGTTGATTATATACGAGCCGCCCCATAATGGAAGTTGTCTTAGGAGTATATGCAAACATTAAAAGCCTGGATCATCCAGCGAATGCATATACTGTCGACCCTCGTTACCTCGAAGTCCAGGGGACTCGCTGAATACTTCGGGATATCCATACGTCGACATATCAGATTTGCGGAATTGAGAAAAAAATAAATCGTACAACCGTATTTCATAAATGAATATGTAATTTGACTCTTAAGTTAGAGATATGTTGAAAATATTGTGGAAAAAAGGAAAATTTACCCTTTTTCCTCAATATTTTGTTACCTGTTGATAGATTTCCATGTTAAAACAGGAACCAGATTTTAACTTCAAGACAAGTGCTTATTCGATATAATTCGCGAAGTCGAGATAACAAGAGTCGACAGCATTGTTACCATGGACTTAGTTGTACGTAATTATATTTTGCAGCCCCCAGTGGTTCCGTTAGTGGATAGTTAAATACCTGATCAAGCTGCGGGGATACTCATACTAATGTGAACTTCCGTTGTCCGCATAAGCCCCGAAAACAAATGCGCCAGCGCAAGATAAACCTTTGATAAACCTGTGTGACCGGCAAAGACAGATGAGCCTGTAGGTCCATCCAATATGGCAAGGGTTCCCGTTCACCGTTCTTTCGATAGTCCGAATGTTGTAGAAGGCACATGCGATCAGTGAAGACTCTGATCAGACTTCGCGGTTGTGCAGGCTGATCTGAGTATTTGCTGGTCGCGCAAGTATTAGTGTCGGTTTTGTCGTTCGCTGTCTCATATTTCTCATACCAAAGTTCATATAGAAAGCTATGAAATTGCTTTTTCAATTGACATCTTAATATTGACTGATTGTACAAACACTCTCAGACAAGCATGCATCAAATACGACAGTAAAACAAACAAACAAACAAAAAATCGCAAAAGGATTTGAATTTAGATCTAAAATTAAGCTCTCTATGGTTCTACTAGTTATTTTCTTTTCTCTCACATACCGTAGTTGATTTTTTATTTATATTTGTAGGTGATTTGATCAGATCACTCAATAAAGTCCTAAGCGGAAAGAACTGTTATGTGTCGTTGGAAATGTATCAGGAAGAGGTACAAGGATTCGGCTCTTGCTCATAAAACCAAATAAACGCCCACCAACAGTTTTGTTAATATTTTTTCTAATGCGGTTCTTCCTTAAACGGTTCCTTGCTAACTCGTTCTGTTTTCTAGAAAGAGTTTTGTATTGTCATTCTTGCTTATCATGATATCCATACGAGGTGACTCCGAGTGACTGCGTTTCTAAATCATGTATGTATGTATGTATGTATGTGAAAAAAATGAAACTAAAGATTGATATTTCACAGAGAATCTCCAGTAATAGCCGAAAGGTTTCAGCTGAACAGGAGTTTTATTTGCGAAATTACAAACATAAAGTGCAGTTCTCAAACGTTTCAAGAAAGTGTCATCATTTCATGCCATTTCAGGTATTGATAAGTGCACCTATATCATATAATACCAACGATCAAAGTATACTAAATTTAAAATCCTTATTTATTAATAGAACAAAGCAACCACTGTAAACATGTACGATGAACTAGGTGATATTCCAGTATATCCAGAGTGATATAGATAAAACAACACGCGAAAGAGTGCAAACGTTTCTGTTTCAAAGTATATAAAATGCACACAAAAAAAGGTAAGAGAAAAGTCCAGGTGGTGCCACAATCACAAACCGCAGCCCTTCCCAGACACCAAGAAAGCCATTAGAATGTGTGAAGGACACACGGTCTGCAGAGCCACTGTTCTTTTAAGACGATGTTTTTTTGTGTGTTTTCTTTTTTCTTTAGTTTGTTTTATTTTTTCTGTCGCAAACATGATATTTGTTCTATATTTTGACGTAAATATGAACTGATTACACAGGTAAAAGTTAAGCGCGTGTAAACGCATACCATAAGAAAGGAATTGCAAGGAAGATATAAGGTCTAGAAAGCGAACCCCGAATCGCATAGGTAGCCACGCCTACCACAGCGATTTTTCCATCGTCTGGAAGTTTGGTCAGTATCTTGCCGAACCATGTAACAATGTAAACGTTGGAGAAGATTACATTTTGCTAAGACAGGCTTCCAAGTATAGCGGCACTTTCATTGTGGTATTCCATGTTACATATTTTGAAGTCTTTTTTTTTACCAAGCATGAAAGTTAAAGATATGTTCTTTACGTTTGTGCATATTTCGCCATTTGCCATCTGTTCTTTTTGTGGCTGTTTAATTGTATTGGTCTGTTTTCTTTCCTTTAATGTTGAGCGCTTGAAGTGGATCCGATTGTATCAGTTCCTGAAGTCACTTATTTACTTTCCACATTCTCTGTAAATACCTGACAGCGAATGGCTGTGACCATGGTTTAGATCAGCTACCTACCTACAAAGTCGGATAGCTTAATGCGTAAATATGCTTATATACTGATTCATTTGGCTACGTGGTGATTCATATATAGACGTTATTATCAGTAAAAGTAACACATTTCCCGGAATGTAAACGTATTTTTCAAACACTTACTGCATTTCGCTCAAGAGCTTTCTATGAGATAATGTTTACTGTTGAAGAGCTAATCAGCGCAATGTATTTCGTTTTATTTTATTAAAATAAGCTAACGAACGATAGGAAAAAAATGTAACACGTACAAGAAGAAAAACGAGGCCACTGAATGGGAAACAGCGTGGAGCTAATCTGACGCCATGTTTAGTGACTGGTCTTCAATGGCTGCTCTAGGCTGTCCCCATACTTATAGATAATACGGCAATTCGAATTTAAACATGATTTAGTCCGTCATAATAAATTTCTCACAAAACTTAACAAAGGAAGCTCATCAGTGGATGCAATACGCCCCATGCCTTTACAGAAATTAAAATTACTTTCCGAGAAAGCTGTTTGATAAACAAAATAATAAATTCTTCGCACTTTAGACAGACTGAAACGTAAATCTTTCTTAAAAGCAATTTATGAACAACGCCATGCAAACAGGCGTCTTTGAGGATTATGCAGACAGTGAAGGCCAAGATACGCACCTTTTCGCTTAGCTAGATCAATTTGAATGTTTCATAATAGCGTTAGAAATCCTGTAGGAGAATTCCGTTCAGATGATGCGAAATAATTACAGCTCTTTATAAGTGAACCTTATTGTGTTAAAAGGAGTTTCAAGAGCGCTTCTGACAGTTAAGCTCCAGATTATAACTTATAACGCGCATGCGTAATCTGGTATGAATATTTGCTGTTCGCTTACAGCATCATTAGGAAGAATATATTGAATGTGGGCAAACCACTGATCGGAATTCGGGACTGAGCAGGCTCCTCTATGCCATCCCTGTTTGTATTTGTCTCAAACCTGTGTTGTCAAGTTTCAAGACAGAAATCTTGTAAATCACTTATTCTCAGCGAAAGGGGACAAATGCTGTCTTCGTACTTCAATTCATTGGATAATCTTTGAACGACATTTTAGATTTGTTGAACGATGATATCTGACAACAAAATTAAACTTTTATCTGCAGACAATACGCCAGTCTTACATAATATCACAGTCTGAGCAATTCTGGCAGGGCACTCAAAACTACATGTCTTCATGTTGTTTTTATCATTAAGGTCAGGCTATCATAGATAAGCATACAATTATACCAGGGATTCTTCAACGAAATATACGTTCTTGTGGCATACTTTCATCTGGACAAATAAGCAAAAAGGGTCAGAGAAAAGTCCAAGGAGTGCCACAATCACAAGCCGCAGCCCTTCCCGGACATCAAAAGGATGAGGAAACAGACAAAACCAAACAAGCAAAATCGAACAAATTTACGAAAAGCATTAAGATTAGTTCTCTCTTCCCCAAGCGAGGTAATATGTAATGCTAAAAGGACTGAAAAACGCAAGAACAAAATAAGTTATAGATAAACCATGGTTATTGTCGAGGTTTTGGGTATACTGTAAATTATACCAAATTATGAAATAATTTACAGTATTCCCAAAACCGAGACAATAACCATGGTTTATCTATAACTTATAACACGGCTGACATATTTAGACTGTAACATTTACGAATGTTTTGTTATATTAGTTTTTCAGTACAAGGTATACAAGTACTTGAAATACAATACAAATATATGTTTTGTTATATTAGTTTTTCAGTACAAGGTATACAAGTACTTAAAGACCAGATGCATCAAAATATATTTCTGATTCTAAGAAAATGAGACAACCATCATTTACGGTATGTCATTTACAGGACAATCATCACGAAAACATGTCTATATAATTTTGACCCCCTTCAACCTCACGTTTATGTAGTAAAACTGGGGTTTACAGGGGTATAAATTATTTTTCTTACTTCTGCTCAAAACATAGATGATAGGTACTTGTTACAATCGCCTCGCCGAGGAGGTTATAACGAGTACATACAATGTATGTTTTGTCCAGAAATATGAAAAATATATCAAAGTTTTTATCTGAAAATTTCATGTTTATTGGGGGTGAAAGTTTCTATATATTTGAATAGGCGTGTTTTCGCAATGATTTATCATTTACAGTACAACATCAATTCTCAGTTTCCTTATTTCTAACATATTCTGGACTATTCAACAATATTTGGGTTCGTTAATATCCATTTACAGTCTAAGGGTTGCTCAAGTTGCTGTTTGGTACTCAGCTTTTAATTATTATTCTCATCATTTACAAGACTAAGTCATCATTTACGAATCATTCATAAGTTTCGTCTTGAAGTCCAATTTTCTGATAAAATTTGTGTGTTTTGCCTTTTTACCGCAATTAAAGTGTTTTTTTTTTTTTTTTGTTTTTTTTTTTATTTAATTATAAACCACATGGCATTGTAAAAGTATGCAGTAATATATGAAGCAATGCTCGTAAATGACGGACTGTCTTGTAAATAAGGGATGTACGCAGTTTGATTCAGATTTCAAAAAGGTGAACATTTTAACATTTTTTTTATTCCTATTTGTTTCCCTTAACTGAGACTGAGCGAAATTTGAATGTAGGAAATGACTGTCTGTGGATTTCCATTAACAACTACTCTGAATCATATATTTGAGAATATACAACAGTATTTTAGATACATAAATTTGACAATGTACAAATTATTGGAGATATATCTAAGACAAAATATAAACTGTATCTCCAAACAAATCCAATAATTACTGAAGAAAAGGGAAAGTGATGATAAGGAATAACGTAATGTGAAGTGAAATCTGAGCCTTCGCTGGGCGCACATATTATAAGGTATATTTTGTTTCATCTTGCGGCATAAATAGTTTGACCTTTTGGAATGTATCTGCACCCAACGTTATCCTGTCGTGGCCTTTCAGATACTAGCTGGCTCCAAGCTGGCCACGGCATTAGGCTCTATTATTGACAGACGAGCTTAGCCATGTGGATATGAGTTTTCGTTGCATATTCGAACAATGGAAACACCGTTCAGCCAGCGGATCCCACGCCATCTAATTAGGGTATTCCCCATTCATATTACAACATCTTTGTTAAGAACTAACTCTGAAGAGCCTTTCAAAGAGCAATCGTTAATGCTGAGCTTGTGAGCAGGACTATCTGCATACTCGCTGTTTGTATATTTCTCAACAAAATGCCTGAACCTGGCGCATTTATTGTGAATTATTATTTACCGACAACATGCGTTAATGCTTCTCTTGAATCTGTTTTCCTCCAATGCCTCGGTATCTCTTGATGGTATTATTTTTTCCCGAGGATCTAAAATGATTTTAATGGCAAAATCGCCCACTAAACTCGATAGGCAGGCCAGGAATTAACGATTTACTGAGAGTACCGTATTTTGCCTAACGTTTTTGGACAAACAGGCTAGAACGATACAAACCCGATCATGCACGGTATGTGATCAGATTCTACTTTGTTTGCCACACAATCAGCAATTTTAGATATTGCAACAGGTAATGCAATGGGCTTCAAATCTTACATATAAATACAGCAGGGGTCAAAAACAAAAATGTCACATTTAACAAACAGTTTATAATCTGTCGATTGTCCTACCCATTGGCCGTTTCAGGGTTAGTAGTTGCGGTCATGGTACCTAAGCCATAATCCAAACTCATAAATCCGTAAACGAATGTCAGATCAGAATGTTCAGACCAACAGATATGGACTCCAGAAAAAAAGGTATAATCAGGCGTCCGCGGATAGTAAGCATTACTTGGTAAGCAAGCTTCGCCCACCATTCCCATAGGCTTGAACGAAGGAAATATCGGTAGAAACGTATGTCCGGGATTTTGGAAGTTTACTTATGAGCTCATAAGTTATCTTAACTACTCCTGAAAACATCTGAATGGCAATGATATTCGTATAGATTGTATCACTCAGACTGAGTTTGAATTTAGGTTCCATCTTTTTTTTCTGTTTTATTGTAATTGCCGTACAAATTTAAGAGGCGGTTGCCTTTAGCTACTGTATATTGTTGTCTGTTTATTGAATTTTTTAGTGGTAGAATTATGCCATGTCAAAAAATAATTATTTTCCAGTAGTTTCAAACAGTAAGGGAGGCAATTCTCCAAGCTAACAAATTTGATGACGGACAGCCTCTATTTTATTCAAAGTCATAAAGTTGCTATTTTGTGTTTTTCTGGTTACGGAACCTTTCAGCAACTGTCATGTATACCTGCTACATATTTTTTTTTCTTAATTGGCATCCACTGTCTTTGCTTTCGTAATGAAATCTGATCAATCTAGAATTCCTTTTCACACGTGTGGAAATTTCTGGAAATTGAATTTCGTAGCGCAATGTACTGCCACGAAATTTAACTTTTAGAACTTTGCTTGATTTAATTAAATTAATGCTTCGAAGCACAGAACATATTGCTAACTCAGGCTGTTTATTCTCTCTAGGAATTGTAGAACACACACTACACTTCTTTCATGCTTTTTCAATACACGTTACCAATAAGGCTTTGTGTCAGTGAACGCTTTACTTGTCATTAGTTTTACGGAGCTTTTCATCGACTATTCATCATTGGTTATGAATTTAATTTCAAAATAATTACTAAAAAAATTATTTTTATTCATACCATCTACAAATACAACTCAAACATGTCATGAAGTAGTACAAATTACATGCGACTGGACTGGAATTAACAACACACATTCAAACGTGTACAACGCATCCCAGTAATTCAGTATAGGGATCAAACATCGTTTTCCGTGCATTAACATTCGCCAGGTCCCGAAGGAGGTGTTGAAAACCGAGGCCTAAGACCGCAGTTTTCAGCACCTCCCTAGGGACCTGGCGAATGTAAGTGCATTGAAAAACCATGTCGATGGCTATTCTTGCATAAAAACTGAAAACATTTGCTACATATAGCGTTATTTCTTGCACTATTTTGTTTCGCCTTTTCACCGCTGTCTCGCGAACGCAATTTCCACGGATTAAGCTCCTTCTAGGGCTGGGCAGTACACATCTCGTAACGGCAGCAAATCTGTGGCCCCGGTACGATCATATTGAAAGTTGCGTAGCCGTACATTAACAGCGCGTGAATTGCCTTGTTAATACATGGCATTTCGCCGGTTAATGCACGGCTGTTAATAACGTGCGACACTGCTTTTGTATGCAATTATATAGTGTAGTTTATGTTTTTTGGTCCTTTGTGAAACATTTTGCCACATTTTCTTGGATCATAATTAGCACAGAAATTTCGAGGTCATTCGGATTATATTTCAGTGAATTTCGTCGTCGCAACTTGTTTAAATACAAGTAAAAAAAAAAAAAAAAATGCAGTGCTTTGATAGATAATGATTTATTTCTTGTAATATATATTCATTTAAATTGATTTTGCAATAATAATACTTGTCTAAGGCAACTGCATACACTTTGTTTACTTTCTACCATTCTTTACAAAGGAAACAACTTTTGTGACTGCCTGTTGGTTTTGCTGCAGAAAAAAAAACAAAAACATTTTTTTCTTAAAACAATTCTACTCTAAATACAGTCGACTCTCGTTATCTCGAAATCCAAGGGACTCTCTAAAATACCTCGAGATATCCGTAGTTCGACATATCAGATTTGCAGACGAGGAAAAAATAAATCGACCAATCACATTTCATAAACGAATATGTAATTTGACTCCTGATTAGAGATATATTTGAAATGTTGCGGAATAGAGGAGAAATTGCTCCTTAGCAATTTTCCTTTTAAGATAAGCATTTATGCGACATAAGCGAAGTCGGGATAACGAGAGTCAACTGTAGAAAGTTTTTGGTTACATTGGTAAGAACTCTTCCGAAGGTACAAAGAAGAGCCAAATCCTTCCTTTTAGAATAGACGCTTTTTTTAAGAAAGAGGCATTTTATTTATTTATTTATTTATTTATTTTGACAGAGCTGGCTCTCTGAATTATTTGCCTATGTGTTTTATATTATTAGGGGGTTTTGATTTCAAATTTGCTGTTTTATACCTGAAGCAGCGTTAAAATTGATTTTACTTCTATCAATTTTTTTTTTTTTTTTTTTTTTTTTTTTGCTGAATACGTCTGTCTTATATCATCAGGTTCAGCAGGAAATGAGATAGATACTAAAGTGTCCAGTAAGTTGACCAGCACTGCTGGAATCAATCTCTGTGTCATAACATACTCTCTCTCTCTCTCTCTCTCTCTCTCTCTCTCTCTCTCTCCCTCTCTCTCTAAAAAGTCGAAAGAAGGACAATTTCCCTGCGTTATGGACAGATCATATCCAAACTTATTGATAATAGAAATAAAATAAAATGGCAGCTAACTGTTACTCAGATAAGATTTACATGTAAGTGATCTTTGACCGATTCTTGTCTCTAGTGACTTTATTTATTACTTTTGATAACCTCTTTGACATAAACAGTGAATTTAAACCAATGATAAAGACATTACTAACATGCTAAGATAATGAAAACCTGGTCACCAATTAAACTGGCAAACAGTAATGGAATTTTCAGTATTACACTGATGCATATTTCTATAGGATTGTGTTTTTCTCAGTAAACCGAAATCTGTCTATATGTTCTCAGAGGCATCATGTTGGTTGCGCTAACGTTTATAAAACTTCTAGTTTAAAATTAAAGACGAGATTCATGTTTACTTTGTGAAAATCCCATAGACAATTATAAGATGAGTGGGTGATCGTTTGCTTATCTGATAACTTTGTATAGCTTAGCACGTTAATTGAAATTGCTTCAACTTATTCGCAGACTAGACATACTAGGCGATTTATTGTGGTGGCGTTAAGATTAAAGTAGCCGTTGATATATAAGAGTCTTAATACTTACTATGTTAAGACACCATCCTAAAATACATCCTTCCGCTCGAAGTTTATTTGTCTATGTTGCACAGCCCCACAAACCTCCCTTGTTTCAATGATCTGACAAACTTTATGATTATTTCAAAATAAGGTTCTAAAAGCTTAAGACTAATATAAAGCTCTTAATCTATCAAACAATGATAAACAAATGATACTAGACAACAGTACTCGTTAGAACCGCCTCGGCGAGGCGGTTCTAACGAGTACCCACAATCTATGTTTTGAGCAGAAATAAGAAAAATAATATATACCCCTGTAAACCCCAGTTTTACTATATAAAAGTGGGGTTTAAGGGGGTCAAAATTATATAGGTATGTTTTCGTGATGAGAAAGTAGATATTAAATTGATATATCATATCGTCTCCATCTCCTTTTATATTAAATAAAAATCAAATATTTCCTCTGTCATGTTATATGCTATTTCAAAATAGACTTCTTACCGAGCTCCGAATTTCATGATTTTGTGTGTTATTTCTAAAGGCAGTCCTTTTCAACTTTTTTTACTCTACTGTAGCTGGCGTTGTGCCGTGTGGCGGCCGTAAAAAGTCTCCCCGAACATCATTATAGTGCAGGTTATATTTTATTTCCTTTTGGATCACTGAGACTATTTTGGTTATTTTAAAAATCGATTACCGCTTATTCCGGCGCTAGGGGGCGTATGCAGCCTCGCAAACTACGTAGTTGCATATGAAGAGACTCAATCAACTTCAGTCTCCGATTTTCATAATTTGTTTCCAAAGGCAATTCTTTTTGACGTTTATTTTACTCTACTGTAGCTGATGTTGTGCGTGTGGCGGTCGTATAAAAAGTCTACCCGTGCACCATCATAGTGCAGGCTATATTTTATTTCCTTTGGGATCACTGAGCTTATTTTGGTTGTTTTGAAAAGCGAATACCGCTTATGCCGGCGCTAGGGGGCGTATGCAGCCTCGAAAACTACAGTATTCGTATGAAGAGACTCAGTCAAACCGAGTCTCCGATTTTCGTGATTGTGTGTATTCTTTGTTTCCAAAGGCAATACTTTTTAACTTTTATTCTAATAGCGTAAGAATGTGAGAAAGCTCGTAAACCCGCGAAAACTGATGAACAAATATGTGCCAACAAGTGACTTGTAGTTTCGTATCTTTCCCTAAAAATACGAATTAGCATTGCATGCGATTCGCCCCTAAAAGAATTCTGTTACGAAGAAAACAACTTTATTTCTTATCGAATAATTCAGCTTTGAAAGGAACAGCATGATCTTGTGACTTAAGGTGTTTTTCTTTTGAGGTATATTCATTCTACTCAATAGACTGTGGTAAATCTTTACTCCCTTGGGAACAAAGTCTTCACTTTTAGAGTAGACCATTTTTCATTGAGCCTTGTGACCAAAAAAAAAAAAGAAAAAAATCAGTAAAGCAAAACTACAAACGCTAACGATACCATTGAGGGTCCTAAGCAATGCCTGTTGTTTCTATATTGTGCTTTTGACATCTATCGAGAAAGAAAAGGCTGTTTTTTCTTTCTCTTGACGTTTTCTTCTCAATGTGAAAATACAAAAGTATATTCGTGATTTACAATAGCCTATCAGGAAACATTTTTCATTTCTGTTTCAGTGCGCTGTATTCCTATATTTACCATAAAATTAACTTTACGGCCTACAAATGGGTCTGACATGTAAAATTTGTATAGTAAACTGGACGTTTGGAAGCATTTTTATGAGAAATCTATTTTAAATTTGCTTTTCTCCACCGATGTTAAATTATTGTTGATCCATTACGATAATATTAAATATCATAAATTTTGAACAAGAGGAACTGTTGAAATCCTGTATCAAAATCACCAATCCTATTTCATTTTTGCATTTTTCCAACTTTATTGAGACCAATAAAAGAATAATTCCGTTGTTACACAGGTATTTACGACAAAATTTACTTTAATTCACCGTGAGAAGTTTGCAAATTCAATTTATTTATTTGCTGCACTTTACAGACCCTTCTTTGAAACATGGAACAACAGGCGTTTGTTGCATTCTTATAAATGTGTGGTTAATTTTCTAGTGCTCCATAATCGACAGTAGAAATCCAGTATGACGGTCCCTGAAGCAACCGTCTCCAAAGATGAATTATTCGATTGTTGTAAAACCAATAAATTGAATAAAATCTTTGGTGCCTAATAGTTACAACAAAAAAGTTTTCCACCATATCATGAAACAGTTTGCAAATTGACTTGTCGGTAGTTTCATATGTGCCGTTTGTTTTGTTATTACACCACGAAAACACCGCCTATCTAATTTTGAACACCCTTAAACCCCATTTTTTTTTGCGTAAAACTGGGGTTTACATGGGTACACATTTTTTCTTATTTTGCTAAAAACATAGACTGTGGGTACTCGTTAGAACTGCCTCGCCGAGGCGAGGCGGTTCTAACGAGTACCCACAATCTATGTTTTGAACAGGATTATGAAACATATCAGAATTTTTTATCTGAAAATGTTTTGGTTGTAACATTTTCAATATATTTGATTAGGCGTGCTTTCGTCATGATTGTTTCTTCATCTCTTCTTCTTTTGGTGTCTCGGTAATGTTATTCTTCGTGATTGTGACATTCCCTAGGTATCTTCACTTATATTTTTTTTCCACTGAGTAAAGCGTCGCGAGAAACAAAAAGCTTTGTAGAGGATATCGAAAGTAGGGTGGTATTATGAATCTCAGAAATCTTTACTCGCAACATGTATATGTGCTAATAAATGGCAGTTGATGCACCTCTGGCATGGACAATTTGTCTGCTCTGTCACAGCGGGCTACTTTAAATGGTGCGACTTCGTTCCATCTAAAATAAGATTCCATTCAAATTCTCTAGAAGCACATTCCTGTCCAAAAAAGTTATATTTTCCAAAATGACGACAATATTTTTCAGATGCATCCAGCTATTTTCAAAATATTTAGCAGACGACATTTTGAATTATTTTTCTTGATTCCCTAGTAAACAGGATTTCTCATTTCACGCAAATTGTCTCCATTGGAGACAACTTGCGTGACATGTCAAATCTTGTTTTCTGAGAAAAAATGGAAAAAAACATCACCAATGTGTTGTCTGCTGAATGAGCACGAGCATCTTGGAAGTTGCTGACAACAAGTGCCATGTTTGTAGGTGTCGCGTACTGTTCTAGTTGCATTTTGTCACTAGTTCACTAGTATAAATTACCCATATAACCATCTCGTTAAGACGTTATCTCTCTGTCTCCTCAGATAATTACAAACAAATTGCTTAAACAATGTAATTACGACCGAAGTACCAGGGAATAAGGTACGTGAAGGAATATGCAGTTGTCAAACAAGCAAGTGCATGCGCGCTTTTCACAAAGTCTGTACTTCGCTACACTCAATGTACTTTGAAAAGGTGTCCAAATGTTGTTTCAGTCAACCGTAAATCTAGTGACTTCGACTCAGACGCCAGACAGGTCTCAACATCTGTTTTTTCAAATTAAACCGCCCTGTATGAAAACATCATTCTCGGTAGGGGCTTATTAATGTTTGCGTTTGAGTCGCGTCTTGTGAAAATGAACCCCCGGGGCAGATGCGGACAGCAGACCAAGATAAGACTGCGCATGCGCGCAGTTTGATTTGGGCCTTCGCTGCCCTCTTACCAAAGTCATTTGGCGCTGTAGAATTTATATCAATATCTTGCGAAGACGCTTATTACACTGCGCAATTTATAGATTATTTTAGCTTTTATATCTGGTCTGGATCTATTGAATAAACTTATGCAAAACGCATAATAAGCATAAGACATAGCCCTAGATAAGCCATTTATTAACAAAAAATAAAAAATAAAATAAAATAAAATAAAATAAAAAATAAAAAATATACTGCTTCCTCATTATTTCACGAATTTATTTACTGCAAGTATTTATTAAAAGCATAACGTATATTAAAAAATATATGTTATGAGTATTCATTATAAAAAAAGCATAACATATATTTAAAAAATATGTTATGAGTATTCATTATAAGCGCATCGCGATGCGCTTATAATGAATACTCATAACATATATTTTGGTAAAGAAATAAAACAAACTATCCTGATACACCATTTATTTAGAGCTTTGTAAGCCATAGGGTTTACCTTTTATTTAGAGCTTTGTAAGCCATAGAGTTTTCATCAAATAATATGGGTAATGAAGAAGATTTGTTTTATTAAGCACATTAAGACAAGTTTATGCAGTAAAAGAGAAGGTTGGAAGAAGCTAAAAATTACGAATTGAAAAGATTCGTCAAACCTGCTATAATCTGACTGAATACCACCCTAATTTGCTGATAAAGAAGAACAACTTACCCCTGTTCTCACTATATATTATAGGGGAACATAGAGCTATACACTGCAAAGACTTCATACGTTATGTTGTTTTACTGTTCGCAAATGAAACTTGTTCTCGTGGTGCGGCTTACTATATAGTTTATTAAGAGGCGGAATTAACCGCGGTTTTCTCATTTTCTTGAACTAAATGAACCACGAACAATATTATTCATGCAGTATAAAAACTACAGGCTGCACTGAAATTATAGTGGTACAGTTCGTTATATTCTTTCAAATACTTCTTGTAGATTTTCCACCATTTTTGCAAGGGATACAGTGTTTGTGAGTTCTGATTTACTTTCCGGCTCATATACTACTCAAACCTTATTTTTACTCTTTCACTGCCACAGGCGGTAATAACAGATTTTTGCAAACAACATAGATCCAGATGAGACGGCTCATATGAGCCGTCTCATCTGGATCTACGCTGTTTGACATTCACTCTTTCAACTTTACATATAAACGTCTTTCCAAGAGATAGTTTGTTAAAATAATAATTTTTGTTTTTTTTTTTCTTTTTAATTGAACAGAGGTCTGCTTTAAAATAAGGTTTATGCAGTATATATTTCTAAAAATGTATAATGAGATGTTTTGTATCGTTTTGCCACCTTGTATTATAATTACATGTACATATTTCTGTTTTCCTCTCATGTTGTTTACTTCTGTAAACCTGAGCAAATAAGTAACTTGAACTTGACCTTGAATGAAAGTATTTTTTTTTCTGCTCTCTTCATTCCTTATAAGTGGAACCCTTTTCAGAAGAAAGATAAAAGCAGTTCACAGACAGAGTGCATCTAAAAGCTGAGTCTGTTAGGCGCGTCTAATTCTGCATAATTGTTGCTAATGTTTTGCGTAAAAAAAAGAAAACAAAAAATATTTATCTTGATATCCCTCTTATCTGGAGCAATGTAAATAATGAAATTGGCACTATATAAAATATTGAAAATAAAGGAGATTTTGGCAATGAAAACATTAATGCATTAGAAAAAGATTGCTATAAGTAAACAATGAATTGAAAGGCTGGATTAAAACTCGTAAATTTCTAAACAAATGAGCCAATCATGGAAAACCAACAATATAGTAAAAATGGATGTGTGCCCTGCGAAGACTTAGATCAGCCTGGGCATTCGCCCAGTCTGATCAGAGTCTTCGCTGTCCGCGTCAAAACGCTTGGCTCATTACCTAATGAGCGCACAGCGAAGACTGATCAGACTGGGCGCATGCCAAGGCTGATCCGAGTCTTCTCTGGGCGCACATCCCATTTTGTTGGTTTGGTCATGAAGTGGCTTAGAAATCACCTAACAAAATGTAGACACCACATCTCCCTGTATTCAATTTACAGTCGAACCTCAATGGCTCGAACATCTTTGGGACCATGGAAATTCGTTCGAGACATAGGTAGTTCGAGCCACTGAGGGTTAATCATGGCACCGGTTCAGGAAGCAAATAGCGATAATTTAGGGAAATCGTTTCGATTTTCTACACAACGATTGTATGTTGAGTGCACTCATTAGAATAGCTCGATGAGGCGATTCTAATGAGTACACACAACATACAATTCCATGATAAAATGAGAAAAAAAATCCCTAAATATTTGTTTTCTTGAGCTATTGGAAGGATTTTGTAGGGACTGAAAAAAGAGTTCGAATCATCCACGGTAAACGAGCCATCCGTGTTCGAGCCATCGAGGTTATACTGTATATGAACGTCAAAAAACAACAATAACAACAACAACAACAAAAAAAAATCAACAACAACAAAAAAAACAACAACTGTGGACATGTTGCTCTAGCGAAGGCAGATAAGTTTGATCAGAATCTTTACTTTGCGCATTTTGGATAGTCAAGGATGCAAAGTTTCCGTCATGCGGACAATGAAGACACTGATCAGACTGCGCATATGCCCAGGATGATTTGAGTATTCGTTGTGCGCACATGTCAGAAGGTATTTTTACTCAAGGTTCGGCTCATATGGTTTATGTACCGGAAAACATAGGGTACGCATGTACACATTGCATTACGAAAACACGCCTATATAATTTTGACCCCCCTTAAACCCCACTCTTACATAATGTATTTAGTGAAACTGGGGTTTACAGGGGTATACATTATTTTTCTTATTTCTGCTCAAAATATAGATTGCGGGTACTCGTTAGAACCGCCTCGTCGAGGCGGTTCTAACGAGTACCCACAATCTATGTTTTGACCAGATATATGAAAAAAAGATGGGTGGGCATCATATTTTTCATTTATTTTCCAAAGTACTTTCCAGCTAAAGTATGTAAAATCCCACTTCTGTTTTTTCCCCGAGTTATCTGTCATCTGTCTTTTTTTATCTAGTCACCAGGGTATCTACGCATCAGACCCGTCTAGGGGGGAAACGTTGATAGGTACATTACTGCAACAACCGCCAATTAATGTCCCAATTTGTTTCTGCCAAATGTTTATTGTGAAATGGACAATACTCTGAGACAATTCTATACCTTTATTAACGTCCTGTATTCCCATTCAGTCTCTCCTGGGAATACTGCGTCTCATTTAATATTATTAAACTAACATACCTTCTTAAAGTGAGACTCTAGATAACCCTGCTTGCACAATTTATGCGCCACCTCATGACAAAATAAACAAAAAGGCATGTGCGCCCAACGAAGACTCAGATCAGCCTAGGCATCTGCCCAGACTGATCAGAGTCTTCGCAGTCCGCTTGAAGAAAACGGGTCCTTAGCTACATGTACCCATTGAGCACACTGCGAAGACTCTGACCAGACTGGGCGGGTGCCCAGGCTGATCTGGGTCTTTGCTTGGTGCACATACCATTTTGTTTGTTTTGTCAAACGCTGGCTGATATGGTAAATGGGGAATTTTTTAGCCATTAAGCGCACTAATGCATTATAATGATACTATAAGTATCAGATAAATTGCAAAGATGTAGTAAAACTGAAAATTCTTATACACTTTGTAGTCACTTTACAAAATGTAGACACCACATATCCCTGTATTCACTACATGACAAGGAAGATAAGACATCGTACCTTCAGACATGTACGCCAAGCGCAGATTCGGACCAGTCACGCAGTCTGATCAGGATCGTCACTGGCCGCATTTGCGATAGCCAAGTTTCTTCATGCAAAGTTTCTCTTGCGGACAACGTAGACTCTTATCAGACTGAGCTAAAGCACAGTCTGATTTGAGTCTTAGTTGTGCGCACATGTCAGACGGAATCTCGCGATGCGGTTAATATGGTACCAAGAAACATGGATATACATTGCATAGACTTGTTAACAAAAGGCTTAGGTCAGTTTCCAGAAATTAATCAATACTGAGATCCTTACCATGAACTATAATTTTGCTTTAAAATCCCGTATGTGGGTTTCAGATTTTTCACTCCTTTCCCAAACAATTTCTAGCTCGGGTATATAACATTCCAGCCGTGTTTTTCAGCGGTCTGTCCAATTGCTGAGGGAATGGACCTTTTTGTTGTCTAATCACCAGAGCTTCCTCGCCACCAACCCCGGGATGGGGTCGGGGAATCAGTCATAGGTGCATTACTGCAAGAACTTCCAATTAATTCCCATTTCGTTTCTACCAAATGTTTGTGGTGCAATGGACATTACTAAATCTTTATTAACATACCGTATTCCCATCCAGACTCTCCTGGGAATACTGCGTCTCATTTTATTGTTTTTAATTAACGTACCTTCTAAAGATGAGACACTTTATATACGGACAGAAGTATCTATCTTTGTCAAGCTATCGTCTTCAGATCAATAGAGAACTTATACATACGTGCCACATCGTCCGAAAACGACCTTTCAATAAATGCGCTCAGCGGAGATTCAGATCAGACTGCGCATGCGCAGTCTGATCTTAATCTCCACTGGGCGCTTTTTGGATAAACAAAGATGCATAGTGTCTTCATGTGGACAGCGAAGACTCTAATCAGTCTGCGCGCATGCGCAGGCTGATTTGAGTCTTCAATGGGCGAACATGTGAGAAGGTACTTTTTTTGATGTTCTGGCTTGTATGTCCCTCAGCGGCCTACCAGAATTCGCGTAATCTAGGAATCAGAGGTTTGATTACATCTACTAATAACAGACTAATAATTACAAAAGGCATTATACAGTACTGATTTTCGCCGCCTATATCTAAGAAGAGTAAATTCTAAATTAGGCAATGCTAGAAACGAGATGAACATGTTTATGCAGATGAAGTAAAACTGTTATAACTCGTACACAGATACCGTAGCTGGTTAACCGTGGCTTTCGTACTTGGTTTTGATTCCCTTTAAAATTTTTCCTATAGCTCTGGAGAAAAAATGTTTCGGGATACCTTCTGGACGTTTTTTTAAACTCATCACAAAAATATATACATGTTGTGTGTACTCATTAGACACGATGTAATTCTAATCAGTATACTTAACATGCCATTATTTTATAGAGTATCGAAAAGATCTTCTCCCATTATTTATTATATAAACTATCCCCATTTGCCCACTGGCATGGTGCTACGCCAATGTCTGGAACTAAGTAAGTCTAGAACAAGTTCCCATGACCCCAAAGATTTTCGAACCATTGAAGTTCGACTGTATAATTTTTGTAGACCTTAAAGAGGTTTTGGCACCTGAAGTCATTTGCAATGTCATTGTTGTTCAATACCAGTCCTATATAATTCGGTATGCAGCACATAATTCGACTGACGTCATTGGTTTAGACCAAGCCGATTGCCAAGAAAAAAAAAGATTAAGTGTGTGCATGACAAAACCAACAAAATGGTATGTGCGCCCAGCGAAGACTCAGATCAGCCTGGACATCCGCCCAGTCGGATCAGTCTATGCAGTGCGTTCAATGAGTAGCTAGGGACCCAAAATTTCTTCATGCGGACAGCGAAAACTCTGATCAGACTTAGGGGATGCCCTGGCTGATGTGAGTGCGTATACCATTTTCTTGGTTTTGCCATGAAGTGGCTAATTTGTCATCCTACATGTAAATGTGCTTTAAACAACACGAGAATCTAATCACATAACTAATTATGGACCATCAGGAAAACCTGCCTATATAATTTTGACCCCCTTAAAACCCACTTTTATATACATGTAGCAAAACTGGGGTTTACAGGGGTATACATTATTTTTCTTATTTCTGCTCAAAACATAGATTGTGGGGTTCTAACGAGTAACCACAATCTATGTTTTGAGCAGAAATATGAAAACTATCAGAGTTTTTTTTTTTTTTTTTTTATCTGAAAACTTCCAGTTTATGGTAGTGAAATTTTCAATATATTTGAATAGACGTGTTTTCGTAATGACTCGCAGTTGTTTAATTAACATAAAAATCTGCAATACAATATGAACCGTAGTTATCCTAAATATTGGTACACCTTAACTCCTTACCATACTTGATCTATACCTTGAATGCGTCCATTTTCCTACCGGCTGTTGTGTTTAAAAGCTAAAGGATGTGTCATTACGAAAACACGCCTATTCAAATATATTGAAAATTTCACCACCAAAAACTGAAAGTTTTCAGATTAAAATTCTGATATTTTTCATATTTCTGCTCAAAACATAGATTGTGGGCACTCGTTAGAACCACCTCGCCGAGGCGGTTCTAACGAGTGCCCACAATTTATATTTTTGAGCAGGAATAAGAAATAAAAGTGGGGTTTAAGGGGGTCAAAATTATATAGGTATGTTTTCATGATGTGTAAACAGTGTAAACCCTGACCTGCGATGTCTGAATTGGGTCTAAACTGTTTCTTCAGGTTTGTCTGTCTCAATACTGAGGGTTATCCCTAATTCTGCTATCCAAGCCATGCCTATTTTAAAAGGTTTCAAATACTGAGAAGGCTACCTGCTCTTTCGAACTGTTGTCTCTACTCTCAGAAACTAGTGATTAAATCTTAAAATTGTATCCCTTTTACTTTGATTTTCTTAATCCTTCTCTTGCTGAACACGACATGTCCTGTCTTAGCAAACAGTGTAGATCATGATCAGTTGGCTTTTGAAGAAGCCAATTGATCTGGATCTGCATTGTTTGTCATTAAATATGTGAATTTCTATCTAAAACCCGGATCGAGTAATCTGATTGGCTGAAAATTAGAAGTTGACGTGGGATCTTAATTTATTCAGCATGCCAAGGGTTAAACAATTGCACAAATCAGTGCGGCTTTGTGTGACTATAGAGATACCCAATGGGTAACTCTCTCACTCTGACAGCGGTCGTGAATGCCAAAACTAAAATTCTCCATATGGGTTGTACCATTATAAGACAGTAACGCAAGACTGGGACGCTCGGTAGGTGAGAATTAATCCTCCTCGGACCCTTCAAAACGCACGCCGGTGTGTAGAAATTGCAAAATCTAGCGGTCAAATTGCATAGATTCATTGACATGAAAAATGTTGCCCCTCCCGTCCTCGGCAAAGCGCAAAGTGGCTCCCCTAAAACAGGCATTTTTCGCGAAGAAAAAAAATCAACAACGGAGTTTATTGTCAGTTTTGTGTTTCTTTGTTTTCTTTTTATTATGAATTTTATTCTCTGTCTATACAGTCGACTCTCGTTATCTCGAATTCGCTTATCTCGAATATCCGCTTACTCGAAGTGAAAATCTGGTCCCTGTTTTAACATGGAAATCTAACAACAGGCAATAAAATATATCTGTAATTTCAGGAATCAAATAACATATTCATTTGTGAAATGTGGTCTTTGATTTATTTTTTTCCCTCAGTTCTGAAATCTGATATGTCGAGCTACGGATATCTCGAAGTATTTCAGAGAGTCCCTTGGACTTCGAGATAACGAGACTCAACTGTATATGTTCACGCACTTTGATTATTCTATCACCTTACTCTGAAATGACTGAAACACCATTTCTGCGTCATTAAACCACTAAACGTATCAACGTCAAACTATAGCTGCAACGCCTAATGTATGTAAATCTTGCTTCGGAAATGGACTCTAGAGCTTAAAGCTAGCCCTAGTCAATTATAGTCTATTAGGTTTTGATATTACTTATTAAGTAAGTGTCAGTTTTTGCCTCGCGAAGATGTCTAATTTTAGTGTAGGCTAGTGCCAAACTAGGTCTATTGAAAGAGATCTCATTTCAGTAACTCTCAGTATTCATCACGAAAACATGGCTATATAATTTTGACCCCCTTAAACCCCATTATTATATAGTAAAACAGGGGTTTGCAGGGGTATACATTATTTTTCTGATTTCTGCTTAAAAACATAGATTGTGGGTACTCGTTAGAACCGCCTCGTCGAGGCGGTTCTAACGAGTACCCACAATCTATATTTTGAGTAGAAATATGAAAAATATCGGAATTTTTTATCTGAAATTTTTTTATTTTTTGGTGGTAAAATTTTCAATATATTTGAATAGGTGTGTTTTCGTAATGTGATCTATTAGCACACGTCTTAGATAGAGATATGATACGACACACTATTAAAAGGATCTACCATATATGTGATCAGGTAGACCTACACACACTTTCCAGTAGGCATAAAAGTTGTCTCCCTTATAAAACAAGGCAGACAATCTAACGAGTATATCCAGTCCCCTTACATATATTAAATGCATGTACATTTAGGAGCGATACCTCTGTTAAAAGATTCCAAGATTCCCGCTTACATGTACCATCATCTAAAAATTAGTAATGTCTAAACAAAATCAAATTATAGTAAATTCTTTCTTTTCCTTTGCAGAAACAGCAAACAGTAAGTTACAAGTGTTAAATGTAACAGAAAATCTAGCATATTTTTTCACTTCCCTTAACATGAAAACATATAATGTTGACCCCCTTAAATCACACTTTTATATAAAAAAACTGGGGTTTACAGGGGTATACATTATTTTTCTTATTTTATGCTCAAAAACATAGATTGTGTGTATCCGTTACAACCGCCTCGGAGAGGCGGTTCTAACGAGTACCCACAATCTATGTTTTGAGTAGAAATATGAAAAGTATCAGAATTTTTTTCTGAAGACGTTTAGTTTTTGGTGATGAAATTTTCAATAATTTTGAATAGGAGTGTTTTCGTAATGCAAAATAAAATATTTGTTGTTTTCGGTGCATCTACGATCATTACATATGCAGATCAGATAACGATACACTGTCTGATAAGAACTTTTCTGTCCGCAATATCCGTTGATTCGGAACGGACAACAATGTCACAGATATATGTACACACTTTGATCTGAGTCGTAGCTGTTTTGTCCCGGGGTTATAAAACGTTTGTCGTGCTCAACTGAGCTGCGCATGAAATTTTCTCTGCTAATAAATACAAAAATGCCAGCATAGTTATGTTTATTTGCAAAGAATTTTTCATGCTCAGCCACGTTTAGTAAGAAATAATTTGCAGCTTTTAGTAACGAGGTTTATTAGCAGGACAAATTTCATGCTCAGCTGAGTTGAGCATGAAAAAAAAAAAAAAAAAAAAAAAAAAATTAGCTTTATAATCTCAGAGTCTGAAGGCGCATTTCTGTTGCGCATGATGTTGCTAAAAGTACAAGTAAAATGACGGGTTTGTTTGCTCTACAGGATTCAATCTTTACGCTTAAATGGTGATTCCACTTTATTGCATTTCTGATGGGGCCTATGAGACGCTTCGCCATTACAAATTTGCGCTAAATTACCTCATTGGCTGCGAAATTGTCAACGGAGACCAGTGGTTCCCGACTAATCCGCACATAATTAAGTTAAGCAAAGTTTTGATGTAGCAGACCTGCAATTTGCCTGGACTCCATTAAGCAGCGCCTGTCTAACAAACCAGGGAACATTCAATTCAGTTCCATATAGAGAAACGGTATGAGCGCGCATATGCCTCTTTTATAAATTATTTATACAATACCGTTCACATACGTAACCATTACGAAAACACACCTATTCAAATATACTGAAAATTTTACCACCAAAAAAATGAAAATTTTCAGATAAAAAATTCTGATATTTTTCATATTTCTGTTCTAACGAGTACCCACAATCTATGTTTTGAGCAGAAATAAGAAAAATAATGTATACCCCTGTAAACCCCAGTTTTACTGTATAAAAGTGGGGTTTAAGGGGGTCAAAATTATATAGGTATGTTTTCGTGATGTAAAGCGCCAAGCAAAATTTGTAGCAGACGACATTCTAAAATTGTTTATTATTATTATTATTATTATTATTATTATTTTCAGAGAGAACAAGTCTTGGAATTTCACATGAATCATCTGCCAAGCAACGATTCACATGAAATGTCAAAACTTGTTTTCTCTGAAAAAAAAAAAAAAATGATAATAAAAAATGTTGTCTGCTGCAGTTCTGATTTGTGCTTTACGGGTAAAAACAATCTAATTGGTCTCAGGTAAATTTGAAACGTTTCAAGGAGCAGAAATCTTGGGATTATTTTTTCTAAGTAGATTTCTAAAATACACTATTTGACTCGCGTATGAATTACTGAATTATGAAGTACGAATTTCACGTGTTTTATGGATTTTATCGATGTGCTAACGCCAGTAAATCACTGACAAACTTAACCTAAAGCCCTTTGTTTTGTTTTTTCATTTTTGTATGTTTTTTCGTTTGTGAGTTATTCGCCGGCGTTTACTAATGAATACAAACTACAAAAATAAGTTTCGTTGATATTATGTAAAATTGATACATCTAAGCTATAAATTTTACGAAAAATATTGACACTTTTCCTGGTTTCCCCAAAACAACACATGAGGCGCTTTAAATGAGTTCCAACAACATATGTTTCATGGAAAATTTTGAAAATATATATATCTTTACATCCCGCTAGCGCTTTTATATGCCATAACATTATTATAATAAAACATGACTAATAAGGAAGCATTTGGTTACTGTTACTACGAGCAGTAGTTATACATGTAATGCAATACATTGGTCGCTAGAAAGAAAAAAAAATTGGAAAACTGATATTTTGTAAAATTAATACATCTTACCTATTAAGTTTACAAAAACAAAAACAAAAACAAACAAAAAAAAAAACAAAAAAAAAAACAACAAAAAACACATTAACATTTATCCTGGTATTTGCTGGACGCACTTGCAATTTTTAGGAAATGCTGTTCGTCGGCACATTTATCAATGAAAGGAGCATTTTCTTAATTATTTTAAGCTCTAATCAAGTCATGAGTCAATGACGTGTTGGGAATCACTTATTAGGATATCATTTATTTATTTATTTATTTATTTAGCTAGTTAAATTGTTGGTTAGTTAGTCAATAAGCTAGTTAGTTAGTTAGTTAGTAAGTGAGTTCAGCTTTTAATAATATAACTACGGTTTCGATAGAGTAAAAGTAGTTTTACACCCCTCACTCAGACTGGCTCCAGTCTCGAGTGACTAAATATATTTTTCTTATAACCTGTTTAATAAGCCACTAAAATAAAAACAAAATAATATCATGATAACTAGGCTGATCAATCCAGTGACCGGCTTTTATAGTCATGATAGTTTTGGGGGTTTTAGTTAAGTGGATTATCAAACAGGATTGTGAGAATAATATTTAGTCACTGGAGACTGGAGCCAGTATACCCTTACTCCCAACCCAGTTTTCCATTCCGATAAGGTTTCTTCTGTTGTTGTTCGGAATTGTTTGAATTGTGTTTATTATTAAAACGGTGTCGTTATGGCTTGTCATTGCCCTTTTCTTTCATTACGAAAACCCGATTATTCAAATGTATTGAAAATTTTACAACCTAAAAAGGAACATTTTCAGATAAAAAATTCAGATATTTTTCATATTCCGCTCAAACTATAGATTGTGGGTACTCGTTAGAACCGCCTCGCCGGGGCGGTTCTAACAAGTACCCACAATCTATGTTTCTGAGCTGAAATTAGATAAATAATGTGTACCCCTTTAAGCCCCAGTTTTATTATATAAAAGTGGGGTTTTAGTGGGGTCAAAGTTTTATAGGCATGTTTTCATGATGGATAGAGTAAAAGTTGTTTTATACCCTTCACTGCCAGCCCAGAATTCCATTCCGATATGTTTTTGTTATCTGTTGCATTTCGGAATTGTTTGTATTACGATTGTCATTAAAACGGTGCCGTTATGGCTTGTCAGTGCTCCTCATAGATCTTTTCTTCGGTGTCTCGGGAACGCTTTGTCGTGATTGTGAACTTTCCTGGGTAACTTCATTCATATATTATTGCATAAAAAGCAGTGTCGCACGTTATTAACAGCCGTGCATTAACCGGCGAAAATCCGCGTATTAACAAGAACATTCACGCGCTGTTAATGCACGGCTACGCAAATTTCAATATGATCGTACCGGGGCCACAGATTTGCTGCCGTTACGTGATGTGTACTTCCCGGCCCTAGAAGGAGCATTGTCAGTGGAAGTTTCGTTCGCGAGACATCGGTGAAAAGGCGAAACAAAATAGTGCAAGAAATAACACGAAATGTAGCAAATGTTTTCACCTTTTATGCAATAGTAGCGATCGAACATGTTTTTCAATGCATTAATATTCGCCTGGTCCCTTGGGAGTTGTTGAAAACCGCGGCCTTTGGGACCTGGCGAATGTCAATGCATGAAAAACCATGTTTGATCCCTGTATTAAGGAATACTTTGAGAACATTTTCTAGATTGTCGCATTTCAAAGAAGGAGAAGCCCATTTTAGCTGACGCGTGATGGTCCATAAACTGACAGTGCAGTACAAAAAGTTTTCATATGTACATTTGGGTCCACTGCTTCAGATATCCTTATACAGTAAATATTTATATGACTCGACCACCGGCTCTCATACCATAGTCGATGCGACCTCGTTTTTAAGTCCCAAGGAAATTCTTCCTACAGTATAAAAAGCAAATATATAGGGATACTTTAGGGATTTTTTTCTTTTTTTTATCATGAAAATGTAATACGTATATACTCATTTAATCATTGAGGCAACACTAATGAGTAAACTCAGCATACCATTATTTTATAGAAGATCTTCATTTGCCTCCAGATCTGGCGTTGTGATTAACCTTCAGTAACTCTAACTATCTGCGTCTAGAACAAAATTCCATGGTCCCAAAGATGTTTGAGCCAAGGAAAGGTTTACTTCTTAAGAGCGAGGGTTGTGGCCATGTAAAATCTGTTTAAGCCAACCCTACTCCAACCCCCATCCCCAGTAAATTTTTCACTGAACATTCCAAGGCGGTGCTTCTGCTGTGGTTTATATTTTCTGTCATTGTTTGCCTTTGCATGTTATGTCATGGTATTTTTTTTTATTTATTTTAGATAGCCCTCTGGCCAATGTTTTTGGAAAGAGAAACTGTCCTTTTGGGTTTCTGCTTGTAGTGTTTTGATTGTGGTGCCGTTGCTTTAAGTGCGTCTTTTTTTTTTCCTTTGGAGTCTTGGACGGAAGGTGTTAGGGAATTGTATCGATTCCTAACCATTGCCTTCCTTTCTATTTAATGTATACTGCTAAAACGATTTGCATCAAAGCTGGAGTTTGGACTCTTAAGCAAATTGATACGAACGACTTTTGTTTTGTATTATTTTACAGATAATATAAGGCTTGGTATTTCATGTGAATCATCTGCTAGCCAGACGATTCACATACAAACCCAGCATTATTTTATCTTAAAAATAAAAGATAAATAAATAAATAAAACAAAAATCGCATCTGCTACAGTTCTGAATAGCGCATTACAGGTTTATGTTAAATATTCATTTATTATTCATAAAAAAGATCAATGTTTTTTTTATAGATCTAAACAAAAAGTCCAGGAACTAAATTTTGTTGTTTTTTGAAATGAATATATAAAATAATTATATTAGAAAAAACAAATTGTCAAAACAGCAGAGGAAAGTAGTATGCATTCATAGTGTGGGTTCTATAGCCAACGAACAAGGAAACCATTCATAGCATTTTGCGCAGTATATCTTTTTTTGCACAGGTATATTGCTATTATCTGGAAATGTTGCATTAAATCAGTTTTAATGTTTTGTGCAAGTCAGTTTATGAAAATGCCGTCTTTCAGATGTTCGAAAACGTTCAGCGGAAAAAGAGTTGCACGCCAAAAGTGTCTACCGTGTAAAAGGAAACTAATTTTGTTATAGGTGCGAGCCGAATAACAACACAAAAAACACACTGCATGTGAGTTTGGGGAAGAAAAAAGAAAAAAAGCAACATCTGCAATTTAAGATTGTTTCATGCTAACTGTCCAACTACCATTACTGAAGTGATATGGCGTCCGCAATTTGTAAACACTTGCGACTTTAGCGGCGACTGATAAAGCTTGCAAAAGTTTGTAAGATAAATTGCTTCAATTCTTAAATTTCAATTCACATATAGTTCGGGGTGAGGGCGGAGGGGGATGGGGGGGGGGGGTGGGGTGGGGGGTAGGCTTATTCTCCATTTTAAAACGGAAGCTAGTAAATAATGTTTTTAATAGATAGCCTAAAGGCTAATCTTCTCAACAGCCTTGCGGTCGTAGAGGCTGTTAGAGTCCACCCAGCAATTAGGACAATTTATAACAGATGGCCCATCACTGTCGTTACCCACTCGATAACCAATTCACTGCTGAGTTACAAATGAGGATGCCGCCTTCCAAATGTCCGAAAGCACTCAATGAAAAAGAAATGCACACCAAAAGTGTCTACCGAGTGAAAGGAAACTGATTTAGTTGCATGCGTGAGCCGAATAACAACACAACACACTGCATGTCAGTTTGTGAGTTGAGTCTGTTTCAATTCTTAAATTTAAATCCAAAAACTGTCGGAGTGTGTAAGGGTGGTATATCGGGTGTGTGTGTGTGTGTGGTGGGGGGAGGGGGGGGGGTGGGGAGGGAGGGAGGTGTTAGAATTAGAGCCCAACCAGTTTTGAAGACAATATATGACAGGCAGCCCAATCACTGTCTTTAATAAGACAATTACCGTTGATTGTTGAGTTGCAGACAATAACACATGAAATATGAGCCGTAACTTCAGATACGTACCTCCGGACAAGTGCGCCTAGGAAAAATTCAGATCAGCCTGCGCATTAGCACACCCTGGTCAGAATCTAAGATTGGCGCATTTTGGATGCCAAAAGATGCAAAGCTTCTTTATGCGGACAACGAAGAGTCAAATCAGCCTGCGCGAATGCGCAAGCTGATTTGAGTCTTCGTTGGGCGCACATGTCAGAAGGTACGTTTTCCCACTTTTGTGCTTCATACTATTTATTTGAACTGTTCAAAGGGTTCCATTGTATGAATGTTAATCGTGCTGATTCCATTTTCTTGCAATATTGTTGTTGTTCAGTTCAGCGTCGAATTTCATTTCCATAACTATTTTCTTGCTTGAAATTACTGCAGATTGTGCAAACGAATATTCAAAATCCGTCGCGTCAGTCTGAATAAGGTTTTGAAGTTTTAAAGAACAGGGTAAAATCGGATCTATACTTTCACCCATTGTGATTAGTTTCTGCAATAAATTATATTTATGTCGGTGGATTGTGAAGTCTAGGATCTGAATTCGTTGAAACACAAAATACTAAATGATCCAGTGGTTTATTCATGTACAGACTGGTTATTAAAATTGGTTTTTGAAATGCAGATATTCTGATGCTGTAACTTTAGCATTGTGGTCCCCGGATAAAGGACTGCCGACGTAACTGTCTAGTTTACAGTGCCTATGTTGTCAGGTTCTGATGCTAGCATTGAAAATGTCCGCAACTGATACTCAAAAGTTATGTGGTTCACCCCCTTGATAATGTGGCAAACATAATTTATGCTACCACATTTTTTCAAACCATTATATAAATGTTACAATCATATGCTATGAAAACGTACAAATGGAGAGGAACTCAAAATAGTCGGTTAAACTATATTCGATTTGAATGATATATGTGTCGCAAAGCGTTAGAAATAATAATAATAACACTTTTACCACAGATGATGATCCTGTAAATATTAATGGCAAGTACGACATATCAACAAAAAATCGCTTTAATTTTGTTGGTAAATGGTCATGCTTTTGTGTAACATAACGCTGAAGAATGCATGTAAACTGTGTAAGCTATAGTAAGATACTATTTTATACCTCGCCCCCACACACTGAACAAAGCCAAAAAGAAAAACGAAAAAAAAAAAAAAAAAAAAAAAAAAAAAAAAGATGTTTTTGCCGATTTCTGCACAAATAATATGTTATTGGTAGTCATTAGAATCAACCGTGCATATCAAGACATTTCCAGTCCTCTGACCTATTCATTTATTCTGAAAGCACACTGGGGCAAGTCCCAATTAGACTGCACAAATTTGCAGCCTGTTCTGGCCTACTGCTGGCCGTATATGCTTCAGTATGACGCGGCTCAAAAGACCAGGGCCCAGTTGTTCAAAACTACCGAAGTTGTTAGTTAACGTATCGTTAAAACTTTGATCTTTAAATATGGCATGTACGCAGATATTTCAGTTGGAACAATGTGAAAAGCTACTCACATTTTTTCAGCAAAAATACCTGTGAATAAGTTATTGTACTTAGCAAAACAGTTAACATTATGATCACTAACGAGCCCGTAAAGCTAAGGATGCTTTGAACAACTGGGCTTAGATGTTTCATCGCTGCATTTTGCAGCATTTGCTGCAGAGTTAATAACATCTGGAAATGAACAATGTAGTAAACGGTCTGCCTGTTTAATTACATGATAAAACTAATTGCATTTTTATGCCAAATACCTTGCTTATTAATTATAGTAGATAACAAAATATATAGGATACACATGTAGTAAAATCGATTAAGTATATTTATTTATTTTAACTTAAAACAACAGAAAGTTTCGACGAACTGGTATTATATGTAGTCCATTCTGTATATTTTTCCGCTTGGAAACGGAATTATACATTAACAGGTCATCTAATTTCAGAATCTTCTTTGTAGTGCGCTCTTTGTTTTTAAAGGCATTTTTTTGACGTTTATTTTACTACACTGCAGCTGGTGTTAGTGCCGCGTGGCGACGGTGGAACGTCTTCCCGTACATCACCATAGAGCAGATTATATTTCATTTCCTTTGGGATCATTGGGCCCATTGTGGTATATTTGAAAATGGAGTTCATCTCATGTATACGCTAGAGGACATAAACAGTGTTGCAAACTTCATTATTGCTTATGAAGAGACTCAGTAAAACCAAGACTCTCATTTTCTAATATGTAGTGTGTTCTTTGTTTCCAAAGCCAATCGTTTTGAAGTTGATTTATTCTAGCAAGCCTTTTTTTTATTGTTTCATTTAAGGCAATCTAACATGCAGCTAAATGTTGCCTGCTTATCAAAAAACAAATGCATTCCAAATCAAGATTGATAACTAATCATGACACCTGTACAGTACGTAATATACATAGAGTTTAAAACTATACGAGCTCCGCATAAACTGCTGTGAATGCGCATTTTAGTCTGGGACAATCTAGTGCAGTCCACGACTCTTGAGACGGAATCTGTCATGACCATTAACAGTCAGTATACTAATACAGTCGACTCTCGTTATCTCGAAGTCCAAGGGACTCTTTGAAATACTTCGAGATATCCGTATCTCGACATATCAGATTTGCAGAACTGAGGAAAAAGATAAATCTAACAACCACATTTCACAAATGAATATGTAATTTGACTCCTTAAAATAGAGATATACTGAAAATATTGTGGAAAAGAGGAGAAATTGTTCCTTAGGAGCAATTTCTCCTCTTTTCCACATTATTTTGTAACCTGTTGTCATAGTTTCATGTTAAAACAGGGACCAACTTTTCACTTCGAGATAAGCAGTAATTCGAAATAAACGAGTTCGAGATAACGAGGTTCGACTGTATTTGAATGCAGTATTACCATCAAGAAACAGACGTATGCTTAGAGTGAGCTTAGCAGTACATGTAGCATAATATTCTCGGTACTTTACTAAACCTCAGTATTCTAAGGTGAAATTAGAAATATCAAATTTATTTGTGGGCCGCGCCAAGCGAAAATGTGTCTGCTGGCATATGCGGACAACGAAAGCCCGTATCAGCCTGTGCATTCCCGCAGACTGATCAGCACATTCACTCACCGCTAACAGAATCATTGGATACAAATGTATCAATTGAGAGCAAAGACCCGGATGATACTTTGCACATACGCAGGATGATCTAAATCTGCGCGTTTTGAGCATGTTCGAAGGCACTGTTTCGCTTGACATGGAGCATGTGATCAATTTCTTTATTCTCTTCAGACAATATTTTGCATAAGGAAAGAATTTGCTAAAAACAAAATATCAGACCCATGTTCAAAGAAATATTATATGGGCATCGTCCAGCGAAACAATGTCTTCGAGCATGCGCACAATGTGCAGATTTACATCATACATCACATGCACAAAGTCTCATCCGGGCATTGCTCAACATCGAATCATTCTCTAGTATCCTATGATTGAGTTTGCGGATAGCCAATGCCCTGATCAGACTGCGCGCATGCGCAGTCTGATCTGGACATTCGCTTTCCGCAGATGCCCGAAAACCCGTTTTCGTATGGCACGGCACGTATGCTATTTGTTAACGTTTAAATTTAACATGCCAAGCGACAGACAAATTTTACAAGCACGTATTTTGCTCTCAGTGTGTTTCTCGAAATCTATCTGTCCTCAGAGAGTAAAAACAGGAAACAATTGACATGGTTTTAACGGCGTTATAGTCCTTGCGCTTTGATAATGGAATGAAAGAATGCAAGATTTGCATTACGAGCGTATTTAGTTCCACGCTGGATCTCATAAATCAGTAGCAATATCTGTCAGGTGCAACGACGTATGCCATTTTATGTGCATTGGAGGATAGTAAAAAAAATCCACATTCTATTGATGAATGCAATTTACATATGCATAAATATGCATCTGGATAACGTTTGCTTCGGTGGATATATATATAAAAAGCAGTTTCATAAGAAAAGAGAAGTACTTCCTGCAGGAAATATTCAGTACCACCTTCCTAGAGTGAGAAAAGAGGTCCGATGGAACCGTACTACGCTTAGAGAGGAAAAACAAAAACAACATCAGAATTACAATATATAAGTAAGATAATTTAGAGTTAAGTACATGACTTAATCTTCCTTCGAGACTTGCAATTCTATAAATAAACTCGTGCTATCGCACTCCGATGTTTATCGGATTTGCAATTCTCGGTATATTTCTTTGGCTCAAATGGTATTTATATATTTGAATTTATTAGTTTGTACGGAACCCGGAAGTCTGTTGTTTCTATATATTGATTTCCATGTACTTTTGCTACTGTTGCACGTACGGGTCGGTTTCCCGTTTCACTGTTCACAGGTAATTTTGTCTGATTCAATTTCATCTGCGATGCTGTTTTATGTCTAATAAACAAAACTATATAATTACAGTAACGTGCATTCAGTGTTTATTATGAAACGCAAGAAAAAGGTCCTACTCTCATACTGTAACAGCGAGACCCATTCCAGACTGCAGATTCGCGCGATTTGAACAGAAACTTCTCTCATCGACATAGACAAAACCATAAACTCATCGACATGGACACAACCATTCAAAAGAAATACTTCGTTTAAACGGAATTCAGGCAAACCCGCAAGTTTAAACAGTAAAATCGGGGAAACAAGGTGAGTGGGAAAGGGGTAAGAAATTATAGCAAACACACGCATTACAGTAGAAAGGCTGTCAAACATACTTAGGCATCCGAATCTCGTATGGAATCTCGTTGCAAACTTCGTTTTATCTCGTTCGTCATAATTTAGCATCACAGGGTGCAGACCAATAAACGATTAATCGGCTGAAAATGAGAGCTAATTATTGATAAACAAGTTTAAGGTTGGTTTTGAATAAATATAAGCTCTGCTGAATTTAAACAACCGAACGTATCACGTGACTTCAGTTAACCCCGGCGCGAGAGGCCAAATTTGTTTGTAAACAAACTACTGCCAAATCTTATACATATCAGAAAAGAAAAAAAAATGGTTGGTTGTGTGTGCTTGCATCAACAAGAAGTGCCTTTATTTCATATTAAAGAAATTCATGTGATATTATCAGGGCATTTGCTCACCCTGGATATAGGCTGTTAATGCTTCTTAAAAGCACTTTATAGTTACACTTTATTGTTTATTCTGCCATTTTGAAAAAGGGGATGGCTTTTGTGACTTCCTGTTTGCCTACAACACAATAATACCCTTCTGAAAAGGCGTCTGTTCTAAAAGAAAAAAATAAATGCTACCAAGGAAGCACATTCTTTCTTTTCGGAGTAAACCCCTTTACAGAAGGGAGGTTGTTCAACTTTGACAGAGCAGTCTCACATGAAAATGCATAAATTCCCCTTAAGTGGCTGACGGAAGCGCAGTCAGATCTGGGTTTTAGCTGTCCACATAGGTAATAAGGGCCCACAGCTCATAATGAAACACATATAACTATCTTTTAGCTACTGAATTCATTTTCAGAAACTCATTAACTGATTAACGAAGACAACAATTACATGGAGATAAACGCAATAAAAATTCCGTTGCTTGCCTATTTGCATTTTGTACTCCAAGAACTAGTCAATAAATTATAAGCTGACGTGTATTATCTCCTAGTTTATGAAACAATAATTTCGTTCAATAAACTAATAACATGTACTGCACTAGACAGAACAAAATGTATGCCATACCAGACAGAAATTAACTGCTGGCGTATTTGTTATGTAGACGGACATCAGTCAACTGGTACTTTCTAACCAGAGTTTAGGATCTAAGCTCTTTGGTCACGAATACCGTTTTCAAAATCCACACATTGTTAGCCTTTATCAGAGTGCGCGGAGGCACACACAGATTTAGGTTTACTTTGGACCCAGATGTCATAAGGTCGATTTATTTACGGAAGGTTAATATATTATAAAGGATCTAAAGGTATCTTTTAATGATGTTGTATTTTACGATAACAAGATGGTTTCATGCCAGAAAAAATATTCAACGAACAGGTGGTATGAACATTCTGTTGTGTTTTTGTCAGATATAAAATAGATTTTGTGGACAAACGTTTTGCAAACTGTATAGTGTATTGTGTAGCCACGCAAAATTCCATCCGAGCAAGGAACTGATAAAGTTGTTATGGTCATTTCTAAAAGATGTATCTAGTATCATGCATATAACTCTACATTTAAGCCCTTTGTACGCTGATGACAAAAATTGCAGACAACAAATGATACATATTTTTCTTATCTTTCCACGAAAAGTCAAGTCCGTTGTTTGGAAAAGTAACAAATTATATACAATATAATAAGCTAATATTTAAGTTTAGCGTAAAAAGAGTTAAAAATGAGGAACAGCTTTAACTTCATATATCTGACCATTGAATTTCAGTAGAAAACATGTACCACTGATCAGTTACCATAATATATTAACCAATCTATGTAATGTGTACCCCTTTTTCCGTTTCCCTGTAATATACATGTACAGTAAAAACAGCAATATGTAGTTGTCTACATTACATTACGAAAACACGCCTATTCAAATATACTGAAAATTTCACCACCAAAAACTGAAAATTTCAGATTAAAATTCTAATATTTTTTTCATATTTCTGCTCAAAACATAGATTGTGGGTACTCGTTAGAACCGCCTCGGCGAGGCGGTTCTAACGAGTACCACAATCTATGTTTTGAGCAGAAATAAGAAAAATAATGTATACCCCTGTAAACCCCAGTTTTACTATATAAAAGTGGGGTTTAAGGGGGTCAAAATTATATAGGTATGTTTTCGTGATGATAAGGGTGATTTTCATAAGTATTTAAACCACATCACGAAAATACGCCTAGTATATAATTTTGACCCCATTAAACCCCACTTTTATATAGTAAAAAAAGGTAAGAGAAAAGTCAAGGGTGTATCACACTGAGGTTTACAGTAAAACTGAGGTTTACAGGGGTAAACATTATTTTTCTTATTTTGCTAAAAAAACATAGATTGCGGGTACTCGTTAGAACAGCCTCGCCGAGGCCGTTCTAATGAGTACCAACAATCTATGTTTTGAGCAGGAATACGTATCAAAATTTTTTATCTGAAAAGTTTCCATTTTTGGAGGTGAAATTTTGAATAGGCGTGTTTTCTAAATGAACTTCCAATTTTTTTTTTTTTTTTTTTTTTTTTTTTTGTTACTTCTATCAACCATTTTACTGCATAAACATGTCATAATGTGCTTATTAGGCTTAATAAACAGACTCTTCCTCATTCGCCACATGTTAGGGTGAAATGCCTTGGCTTCCATATTTCTAAATAGGATAGTTAACAAGCTACACTATATCGTTCTATGACTGAAAAAAGTCTTTCATTGGCTGAGAGCAGTTTTCAGTGAATATTTCTGATGTTTTCTGGCTCGGCGTTTCCCCCCATTGAATATATGTATGTGTACTTGAAATTAGAACATCGCGTGAAAGAATGTATTTTGGAAAAATTATCAGTCTGTTCAATGGGTATATAGTAAACAATTGTTGACTATTGAGTCATTGAATATGATTTGATATTTACCGAAGAATACGAATATAAAACATCGGCTATCGCCTCGGTCAATATTGTTTATCTCTAGTTGATATCACATCGTATTCAATGACTCAATAGTCAATATCTGTATGATGTTTTCATGTTCCTCTACATAAAATGTATGTTGATGAGTGCATACATCACGAAAACATGCCTATAAAATTTTGACCCCGTTAAACCCCACTTTTATATAGTAAAACTGGGGTTTACAGGGGTATGGATTATTTTTCTTATTTCTGCTCAAAGCATAGATTGTGGGTACTCGTTAGAACCGCCTCGACGAGGCGGTTCTAACGAGTACCCACAATCTATGTTTTGAGCAGAAGTATAAAAAATATAAGAATTTTTTATCTGAATATTTTCATTTTTTGGTGGTAAAATTTTCAGTATATTTGAATAGGCACGTTTTCGTAATGATAAAAGTATATTAAGCACAAAAACATATGTTGTGCGTACATATTAGAAGCGTGTCTGTGAGGTGCTTCTAATGTGTATCCACATCATATGTTGTCCAGAAGAAATAGGAAACACGTGCATGTATTAGCTTTTTTTAGCTAGCGGATCGTTTAGCTTTAACAATTGCTTGTATGCTTATGACGCTTATAACGCACATGAATGCATATGCAACAAGATTCATTCATTGAACTTACCTGAAAGACTCCAGTTACTTTCCGAATTTTGGTTCACTCCGAACTGGTTTAATTAATCTCTGACATGTACTCAAATAATAAGTACCACGGACTATGCTTCTTGACGGTTACTATTACCTGTGAGTTTTTTTCAACAATTTGACTAGAGCTGATCACTAGATAGGGAGTCCTGGGCTAGTATTAGCTGATTCGACAATGGAATGCCTTCATTTTAATTACAGTAAAGATACTCTTTTGATGGGTCCATTTCAGCGTTAAAGGGTGTCTGATTTGTGTGTGTGTGTGTGTGTGTGTGTGTGTGTGTGTGTGTGTGTGTGTGTGTGTGTGTGTGTGTGTGTGTGTGTGTGTGTGTTATCACTTATTATAGAGATTTCTGCACCTTAAACAGTGTAGATCTAGATCAGACCGCGCCGTGCATAGTCTGATCTTGGTCTAAACTGTTTGCCACAATATTTTTATGGAACGCTAGGCACATATGGGCTAATAGTACACCCTAAAGAGGACAAGATTGGATAATAACTTATTTTATTATATTCTATGTGTTATCAGATGCACGACTACTATGTCACCAGTTTTGGCAGTTACTTCCGCTTAAGCTTGGTTCGTTATGATTCCCGTACTTGATGTGTCATTAGCATAGCTCCTATTTTTGCGGCTCGCCAGGGAGACCCGATACAATATCAATACTTTTGTTGAAGAAAGCAACCTATCTACAGCTATGTCTATGAAATACACATTTCTCATAGGCGTGGCCACTTATCTAACAGTTATAACCTGCTATCAAAGATCTTTAAAAATAAACATATCACGAAAAACACGCCTATTTCCAAAACTGCACATTTTCAAATCAAACAACTCTGATAGTTTTCATATTTTTGCTCAGAAAAAAAAGATTCTAGGTATTTGTTAGAACCGCCTCGGCGAGGCGGTTCTAAGGAGTACTCACAATCTATGTTTTTGAGCAGAAATAAGAAATTAATCTATACGCCTGCAAACCCCAGTTTTACTATATAACAGTGGGGTTTAAGGAGGTCAAAATTATATAGGTATGTTTTCGTGATGAAATACGTGCACAAAGTTACCAGAATCGAGGTTTGGTGTCTATGTGTCTATACTCATAGGTATATGTAGCTTTGAAACGCAAGTTCAACCTAAGAAATACAAACACTTGACTGCTAGAACAGAAAACTTTGCTCAGTCAAAAACGAGAACAACCTGAGAATATTATAATGCACATTCTAATGCTCAGTTGATTGCTTTGTATAATAACAAGTTTAAAGGCCAGAAATTCTTACAGTTACAAAGCATAACTTTCACAAGTTCTGTAGCGAATAAAAAAATAATAAAATAAAATAAACATGAAATCAAATGGTGTTGAATATTTTTATATTCTCTATGTAAAGCACTGCAGACGAGTACCAACAATATGCTATAAGCTCATTAAGATATTTTTTTTTTTTAGAATGCAAACCGTTAATAATAATATTAAAATGTTAAAGCCAGAAATTCTTACAGCTACAATGTATAACATTCTCAAGTACTCAAGCGAAGAAAACAAACAAGAAAGCATATGGTGTGGATATTTTTACATTCCTCTGTGTGGCGCTGCAAACGAGTACCTGCATAATAAGTTATTAGTTCATTAAGATACCTTTTTGCAGTACAAACCATTGACAGAAATAATAAACAAACGAAAATCTGGTTTAAAACAACAATTGTCTGAAAATTCGCTTTTTAAAGTAAACCCATGCATATTTCTGATTTCTCTATATATTATCTTCGAATACATATAGGTATAAATTCCAAGCGTATTAACGTAATATAAAAGGTAGTGTAGCCTTCCAACAGTCATGTTGGAAGAGTTCAATGAAGAGATCCAGGTATAAAAAGATTTAAGGGGAATCTATGCAAGAAAGTCCACTCTGTCAAAACTGTAAACTGTTTTAACTCTTTTCTGAAAAAGGATCTGTTCTAAAAGAAAAATATTTGCTCCGTCTCGGAGAACTCTCGTTACTTTTAGAGAAGACCTATTTTCGGAAAGGAAGTGATGTACAGGAAAGCAAGCATAAAGTCATAAAAGTTATCTCCCTTTTCAAAATTGGCGAACAATCTGTCAAATTATTCTCTTCATCTAACAGTCAAGTTTTAAGACATCAATTACGATATTCTGATATAAATGGGCTTAGATACTTACTTTTGTGAAATCACCAAATATAAATCCCTGCTCTAGGCCGACAAATAGGACTAGGGGTATCAGCAGCTGACAACGGGAATCTTTCAGCATTTTGATTGTTGACAGGAATAACTCTTTCGTGGTTATTTGGACCTCTGCATTGAGACTCTTCGATCCAATGGCGTCTTTGTCCAGCAGAGACATAAGAATGACCACGCCCATAATTCCGCAGCCCAGATAAATACTGAGAAGCATGTATTTCGTAGTTTCAGGAATTTCTGTATCAAACATGTTATGAGTGACATCGTACTTGTCTAGATCGTCTTCTAATGTACTAACACCGCAAACAGAAGCACCACAGGTTGGAATTATTGAATGGTTTGAGTTATATGAAATGTTGAAACTGGAAGCGCTTAGAGTTTGATTGTTCGCAAGCACAAGTGTTGTAATGAGATTTCCCCAGATATAACTACTGCGATAAAATCCACAGAATATCCCCATGTATTTGTTAATAACAGCATCTTGATCGATTATGCGTGAATGTTGAGCGTATGTCAGAGCAAGTGTAGTAATGAAAGTTGCCTGGGCGCTCATCAGTGGGCCGCCCAGTAGGCCCAGGGTGAGTCCCAGGGGTATGAGCATAAAGTCTTTCGGATAAAAATTCCCTGCGAAGTAGCCTGTAAACAAGACGAATGCTACGACCATAGTCCATTTGGTGGATATTTTGTCTATTATCCAAGGCGCCATCATGCAAGAAATGACAGTGGTAGCGTATATACAGCTTATAGACACCAACCCAACCCATCCTTCTGGGTTCATAATACTTTGTAGACTAAGAACAGAAACGAATGCCGTATGCACGAACATAAAAGCAAGTCCTAATACTGTCACATTTTTCAGTGCCTTCCCTTCTTTCATTTTCTGGACTGTGCGTAACGTGGCTGGGTCTTGAGGTAAGGCATAATAATTAACAAGATTATAAGAATGGATTGTACTTCGACGTCGATTCTTTCCTAAGCTATTAATGTCACTTAGACTATGCTGTGAATTTGACGCCGGGTGATAGCTTGTGCTGACACGAGGTGATCCCTGATAGTACGTCATACTGACACGTGGAGTACCCGGATAATGTGGTTCCATGTGGGTAGAATATATACAAAGTCGATCACGTGTTAAGGTACTGGAGTCCGAGCGTTCGTCACCTGATATATGACAGTGTGCCATATTTCAATATTCTTTCTATCACTTTATTTTTTTTTATTTTCTATTATATGATTTTATACAACAATCCAAAATATATACACTCAAATGTTTTTCTCCGGGATTTTTTAGGCCCCTAGAAAGTTAATTCATTAATGCCTAGTGCAATCTTCAACCTCACTATTTAATCAATCTTTTTACTCTTTTGTTTTCAATTTATCCCTTACCACTGTCTGGTCTGGGCTTATTCAACAGACAACAGATTGATGATAGTTTTCTCATTTTTCCCAGTAAAAAAAGTTTCGAAATTTCAATCGGATTGTCTCAAATTTGCATGAAATGTCAAAAGCTCTTTTCTGAAAAAAAAAACAAAAAAAAAACAAAAAAAAAAAACAAAAAAAAAAAAACAAAAACAAAAAAAAACAATAAAAACAAAAAAAAAAAAAAAAAAACAGAAAATATTCCAATATGTAGTCTGTTGAATTTTTTACACAGCATGCTAAGCGTTACGGAAATCTGGTTTATTTTCATTATTATTTTATGGAAAGTCCTGCATTTAATGCACACAGCGTAGACTCTGATCAGATGCTACGTACAGTGGCGTCTGATGTAAGTCTACACTGTTTGCAAATGCCCATTTTATGTAACGCTAAGCATAAACGAGTTCAGCATTTCCAATACTTCACAATAAAATTATCAGAATCTATCAGCCAAGCAATAAAAATGCCATTGTACAAATATTGAAACGAAACCCACATAAACCGTATCATAGAGCTGTTTTATACACTCCAAATATTCTCTATCCGTGTTCTGCTCTGCATAACAGTCATCGATTAACGGGAAAAAAACTTTCCGCCACTTGTCGCTTCTCTCGCGGAATACCAACTGAGCTAAGCCAGCCTCGGGAAAATGCTATCGCGAACAGAATGCCAATATAGGCTTGACATATCTTTTTTACTGAATGGCTTCTGCGAGTTTGTTATCAAGGAATCTCAAACTATTCCGCGGTGGCTGCGTCTGATCTGATACTAGCATTTTGAATATAGTTTTGTGAAGCAATATATAAGCATGTCAGGATAATTGTTATATTTCTGTCTTTCTTATCGATACAACAATAGGTGGCCCGTTGAATGGATTAAAATGAAAACTTGTAGTTGATATGCTCAGTTATTATGACTTCATCTATAGCGAGTTTTTATTTATTTTGTATCTTTTAAGAAGAAGAAAAAAAAAAAAAAAACACAAAAAAAAAACATCACTACATTAGAACCTCTTTACAACGTAAACATTAATTCCCAGATTGTTTTACATTAAACTGTGTTTGTTGTTTATAATGTGTTTTAAAGCATTGGCATTGTTAACTTAAAGAGGGTTGATTATATGAGAGATACTAATGAAATGATGCATTTACCAAGACAGCTGGTATTGTATTAACCACAAAACAGGGTCAAACGATATGAAATTTAAAACACCGATATACGATTCATTACTGTCAAAATTAACCCTTATCCATCAGGATCTACACTGTTTGTCAATCACTTTGTGAATTTGAACAAAAACATTATATGATGTAATCTGATTGGCTGAAAGGCAGAAATGGGTGTGGCTAATTAAATTATTCCGCAGGATAAGGGTTAATATCGAGGGCTTAAACCTGAGCCCGAGGTTATAAAACTTTTTTCGTGCTCAACTCTGCTGAGCCTAAAATGTCCCGCTAATAAATCTCAAATTACTAATAATTACAAATTCTTACTTGCTTAACATATCTGAACATGAAAAATTCTCTCCTAATAAATATGGAAATGTCAATTATTGTTGGCATTTTCATACTTATTAGCAGAGTTGAGAACGAAAAAAGTTTCATACCATCAGGTCATTGTTTTTTGAACGGCCAACCCTCACAACCCTGATATAGGTTCAGCTACCAATAAACTTTTGGTACATAAAGGCGTTCCCTAACTGTGGTGCAACACAGAAAAAATAACAACAAAAAAACAAAAAAAAACAAAAAAAAAAAAACAATATAAACATATAATAATATTAGTATACAATAAGTACATTACTTTAATGCTTAGCATTCTGGGTAACAATTTCAGCAGGCGACAATTTGAAATATTTTTATATTTTTTCGCAGTAAACAGGTTTTGACGGTTAATGACAATGTTTTTCCAATAGACAATTTACACGAAAGATCAAATCCTGATTTCTGGAGGAAACATATCGCCAATTTGTAGTCTGCTAATCACAAAAACACGCCTATATAGTTTTGACCCCCTTTATACAGTAAAACTGGGGTTTACGGGGGTATACATTAATTTTCGTATGTCTGCTCAAAACATAAATTGTGGATACTCGTTAGAACCGCCTCGACAAGGTGGTTCTAACAAGTACCCACAATCTATGTTTTGAGCAGAAATATGAAAACTACCAGAATTTTTTCATCTGAAAGTTTTCATTTTTGGTGGTAAAAGTGTCAATAAATTTGATTAGGCGTGTTTTCGTAATGGTATTGGCCCAGAGAGTGGTAAAGTTTTACAAGTTTATAGAAACTATAAGAAAATATGTTTATCTTGATATTCTACTTATCACGAGCTATGTTAGCCATGATATTTCACCATATGTTATAGGAAATAAGAAATATTTTGGCTATTAAGCACGCGTAGACATTTGATGTAGTAAAACTTGTTACTGTAAGCAACAAACAGCTTGAAAAGGTGATTTAAAAAGAGAAAAGGTCTTAAATCCACCGAAAAATGCAGACAATGCATAAGTGTTTTCACTATATATATATTTGGGAAAATTGGGGTACACATTTAAAAGACACGCTTACGTAATGATACTGCACAACTGCCGTTTTCCCAAAGTTCTGCATCCAGTGCAAAGAGGGTTTCGTTACATATTACGTCTTATTCGGAAATTTGATTACGCGTAGCAACATTTCCTTTAAAAAGGGAAACTTTATTATAGGATATTGTTAAGCGAATGGTAACTAATTCAGTTTTGATGACTTTTCTCAAATGCTACACACGAGGAATGCAGTACTGCTTTAATGTTATTGATTTTAGCTTCATTTGTTGAGATTGCTTATCATCTTAAAGTCGCTGGGTTGTGCATGATGGATGGAGATCTTTGTAACTAGACAAGTCATTTACAGTTTGATTATTAGATTATCCTTTTTTAAATATTGTATTGATAAACCTATGGACTTAGTTTGAATAATGACCTTTAATTTCCTGCACTATATGAAATGAAACAAAACAAATTATTATACTGCAAAGACATCTGTAGACATTTGATTGGATAGCGCTAGAGCAATTATTTCCATGTACCCCGTGAGCAAAATGTTACCCTCTCTCGTTCAACTGCATTCTTTCCGTCCCCTTGGATTTGCTGCAAGTTGATGAGAAATAAAAGCAAAATAACTTCATGCACCACGATAATTTTAAGCTTATAAATACTTAAAAACAAAACTTTTTGGTTGTTTTAATCCATTCGGTACTTTAGGTCATCGCTTAACAATATTAAACTCGCATTCTTAAATAAAATCCTATGAACATAGCTGTTTGAAGCGATTCTTTAATGGACCAGACGCAGTGTTCATACGACAAAACCCATGTTCAAATCATGAAAGTCACGTGCTGTTTGAACAAGGATTTTAAACTTTTGATATCACAAGACTGGACTTGCTTTGTTGACGTTACGTTGAGCGACGTAACGTTATCGCCCTGAACGTAGAATTTTAAAATTTGATGATGAAGTCAGAGGTTCATTAGCGCAAATGGCGTCATTGTAAATAGCATTCTGAACTATCCCTCATGTTTGTTTGCCGTCGCATTTGAAGAGTTTATATGGAGCTTCCGGGCGTCTTCGTCACAATTTTCCGTTGGAAATCGTGCGTAATGCAAAAACAACGTTCATTCATGGTTATTTCATTGCAATAGCATTTACAGAGTCCCTCGGAAGATATTTGAACACTCGGCCTAGCGGCCTCATGTTCAAACAGCTTCCTCGGGACCCGGCAAATGTTAATGCATGAAAAACCATCAGTGATCCTTATATTCTTACATGACGTAAACGTTATCCCCTTGAGCCTAATGGAAAAGTCACCGTTATTAAACTATATTCTAACACTCCTCGCCTATATAGCCAATGGTTAAACTCAGTGATATATTATGCAATAAATCACTGGGCGGAAACGCGCGACGCTATCTGGCGCCTTTTCGACGTCATTCCGACACTCTGCTGACGTCAGTCTTAGTTTCTACGATGCTAGACTGTGTAACGTCGTTTTTCTCATTTCAGCAACGTAAGAAATGCATGTAAACGTCAGCGTTACAGACAAAACTTTTGGCGGGATTTCTTTATTCGATGGCGGAAAGTTTGAAAAATCTAAAGGATACAATTACATTTTCGTCGTTTTCTATGTGTTAGAATCGAAATAGATCAGCTCTTGTGCGTGATTTGTTGAGAAATAAATCACAGTTTGTCGGTCAGTTGTAAGAAGATAAATCACTCGCGCTCCGCGCTCGTGATTTGATCTACTTTACAACTGACTTCCACACAGTGATTTATTACTCAACAAATCACTGCTAGAGCTGATCTATTTCTTAAATAACTCACGTCATCTACGTAGTGCGTGCAAAAAGCTGCGTTTGATGACGTCGCATGTAAACAATTACTTCTCACGACGTCCGCTGCAAAAGAAGTCTGAAAAAAAATAAAATAAATAAAAACAACTTCGCAGTACAATGAATTTGTTAATTTGATTCTTGACGTGGAACATGGGATCATATGTTTCGCTTGAGAGCGATATTCGCACTCAGGCGAGAATGGATAGCTTGCTATTCGCCGACAAGAATAGAAATACAGTTGACTCTCGTTATTTCGAACTCGCTTATCTCGAATAACCGATTATCTCGAAGTGAATATATTGTCCCTGCTTAAGCATGAAAATCTAACAACAAGTAAAAAATATTGTGGAAAAGAGGAGCAATTTCTCCTCTTTTCCACAATATTTTCGATATATCTCTAATGTCAAGAGTCCAATTACATACAAATTTGTTAAATGTGGTTGTTCTTATTATTTTTTCCTCAAATCTGAAAATCTGATATGTCGAGGTACGGATATCTCGAAGTGTTTCAGAGAGTCCCTTGGAATTCGAGATAACAAGAGTCGACTGTAACTAATACTGTACCCCTTTTGAATGCGTGTACTTTTCTACTAGGGACTTCAGTGTAACGTCAGTGACTCGAACTCCGACGGCTCGTTTACCGTGGCTACTTCGAACTCGTTTTTGAGCCCTGGGAAGTTCTTCCGATAGCTCAAAAAAAAACAAATATTTAGGAGTACATATATTTTAGAGAAATTTTCGTATTTTATCATAACAATATGTATTGTCTGCACTCATTAGAATTGCCTTGTTGAGACGATTCTGATGAATGCACTCGACATACCATTTTTATAGGATTCAAAAGTCATTCCTTTTATACTCATTGGTCTCTTGACCTGGCGCCTTGACTAAACAAATTTCTATGGTTCCAAAAATGTTTGAGCTATTGTAGTTGTACATTTGAATTTTCAAGTCTACTCTCATAGACTGTGTCTTGAATATAAAGGACCTTATTGTCTGAGTAAGAAGAGATTGACATAATAAGAGTTAGCATTTTTGTTTATATACATAAAGGTTGCTTTAGGAAAAAAAATGAAGCTATAAAAGAACGAAAGTCGGAGTCTCAGTTACACTGAAACTCTTCACATGACAGCATAGTAGTTTACAGGGCTGCATACGTCCCCAACCCAGCTAGCATCCTTTATAAATCTACAGCGGGCCGTTATCGCCCGTCAGCTACCCTAACCTGACATGAAACGTTAACGGCCCGCTACAGATTTATGTAGAATGCTTACTGGGAAGCAGTATTCCATTTTCAAAGTAACCAGAATGCTCAATGATCTCAAAGGAATTAGAAATATTATCTGCACTATGGTAAAGTACGAGGCCATTTTACGACCACCACACAGCAGCACTTTACACCAGCTGCAGTGAATTTGAATGCAATATATACATGTAGAAGCTAGTGTATGTCATAAAGCTAACTGTTTCTTCTAATGTTCGTTTCATTTACGAACGAATTGTCCTTGCCTCGTCGCAGCACAGACCATTACAGCTGAACTAGGACACAGCAGTTCCTACAATGTTGCATGTGTGCCCAGCGAAGACTCTAATCAGCCTGTGCACCCGCGAAGTCTGATCAGAGTCTTCACAGGGCACTCTGTGGGTAATGAAGGCTCCAAACTGTCTTCAGGTGATTGCGAAGACTGATCAGTCGGCGCGGACGCCGGACATGCACTCTTGTACCGCTTTAATTTCATACAGTTTGTTTATTAACATATGTTACCTATCAAGATATAGGTTTACTTTTAAATCATTGTTTCATGTCAGGTTAGTGAAGACGTATGATGCAGCAGCAATGTTGGTCTGACTAGATATGCTTTCTTCTGATTCTTTGCAGGTGTTTACAGGTGCTAGTCAGATTAGCTGTCAAACTGATGCTGCCGTTTTCAATAAGCGCAACTGGATTCTGGATTGTTGACAGGAATATTAGTTTTTTTGTGGTAATTCGTACAACGTATAATAAATGATCTCTCTCCTCTCTCTCTCTCTCTCTCTCTCTCTCTCTCTCTCTCTCTCTCTCTCTCTCTCTCTCTCTCTCTGTGTTTGTGTGTGTGTTTTCCGATTTTCTAAAATCTGTTTGTTGTATGGTCGTCTACATTTCGATGTGTAGATAAGGTGAGACATACAAAGAATACGTTGACACCTAATTTGTTCTACATGCAGTTTAAATCTAGAGTGTCTATTTAGATGCTTCTGAAATGTTAATGAATGAATGAAACATATCTATATCTAACATATCTGTCCTTGGAACTAAAGAACACATACAATCGACTCTCGTTATCTCGAATTCCAAGGCACCCTCTGAAATACTTCGAGATATCCGCACCTCGACATATCAGATTTGCAGAATTGAGGAAAAAATTATTCGAACAATTGCATTTAACAAATATATATGTAATTGGACTCTTTGAAGTTAGAAATATATTAAAAATATTGTGGAAAAAAAAGGAGAAATTGCTCCTTAGTAGGAGCAATTTCTCCTCTTTTCCACAATATTTTGTTACCTGTTGTTAGATTTCCAAGTTAAAGCAGGGACCAGAATTTCACTTCGAGGTAAGCGGTTATTCGAGATAAGCGATGTCGAGATAACGAGAATCAACTGTAAACAAAAGAAAATCCGACTAGATTTAACTGAAACTCATCGTATGACAATATTGTTATTTGCAAGAATGCACACACTCTTCACTACCGACTTTCGATGAACATGATTTTCCATAAACAGAGAACAGGTTTAATTATCCCACGGAAAATTAAAATAACTAGAAATGTGTTCAAATGATACGTATGCACCCGCGTGAAAAAACTTAGACGCAAATTGCCATCACTAAAGTTTGCCTAGATAATATTGACCCCCTTAAATCCCACTTTTATATAATAAAACTGGGGTTAACAGGGGAATACATTATTTTTCTTATTTCTGCTCAAAACTTTGTAGGTACTCGTTAGAACCGCCCCGCCGAGGCGATTATAACGAGTACCCACCATCTATGTTTTGAGCAGAAATATGAAAAAATTAGTTTTTTTTATCTGAAAATTTACAGTTTTTGGAGGTGAAATTTTCTATATATTTGAATAGGCATGTTTTCGTAATGTAACGCCTGATAAACTTAAACGCAAATTGCTAACGCTATCTAGGACGCGGACGGAGACGGACGGACGGACAGGGGTAACACTATCTCTTTGAGTGGCGTGGGGGAGGGGGGGGGGCATAAAACTACACCATGATGAAGTACGGGGAGACTTTCATCGCCGCGACTAGGTACTTAACACCAGCTGTCAAGTAAAGTCTGTAAAAGATTGCCCTTGCAAATAAAAATGCATAAAAGAAAAAGTTTTAGTTTAATTGTGAATCTTCATATAATATCATTATTTTAGTCCACAGAACTGCATACGACCCCTAGCACCGATTTTCTAAGAAACCAGAATTGCTTTGGTGATCCGAAGAAAAATGTCAACAAATGAGTAAGACATTCGATGGTAAGGAATACTTATTTCAACCATACCTTCGCTGACTCAAGTTTTCAAAACGGTACACATAACTAAATTATACTACCAACGATAATCCCGGGCGTGACAGACAGATTGTTCCTAATAACGAGCCTAACAGTTCCAGTAACGTACTAGTAAAAATGGACAATGCAGTTTTATAGCTTTATGGGTAATATCAGAAAATCTGAGAATAGGATCATTATTAAGATTGGTGAGACAGATAAGGGATCATAATAAAGTGTACATGGTTTGAGAAAGTTTAAAAAGTCATATATATTGGTGTTACTAAATGGGCCACGTCATGCGACAATGTGCCTTATAACATGCGCATAATGCGCAGATTCAGATCATCCTGCGCATCCGCAAAGGATCATTCGGGCCTTTGCCCTCCATTGATACAATCACAATCTATAGTGTCAGATAATTCTGTTAGCGGACAGTGAAGGCCCTGATCTGCGCGGATGCGCAGGCTGAGCTGGGCCTTCGCTGTCCGAATATACCCGAAGACACGTTTTAACATGTTGCGGCCAAAATAATATACATCTAAGGCATATTCATTAGGTTTAAAATGGCCAAACGAAAAAATGAGACATCTTTGTTTATTATTCGGTTTATATTTTTGTTTAACTTGAAACCGGTTCATCTGTAAATAGTACCACAGATGCATAGCATGTTAACATCGGAATTAAAGATTTGAAAGATATATAAATATTAATTTTGTATCAAGCTTTGTATTATTTTCTCTAGATTGTTGTATTAAAATGCTGAACAAAGTTATAAATGGTTGGCCTTAAACCCATCAACTGTCTCAGCAGAGACAGCTTCGGTCGTAAGATCATTGGAAGATGTAACCATTCTTGGGAAAAATGAATGCTCAAAATGTTCATATTAATTTTGCATTTGGATGGCTGCACTAGAAGGCGTGGGATCTCGTACTGTGCTTCATAGAAAATTCTACTGTTTCAGACTCAAAATAGTTTACTGATGACACATCTAGCAGTTAATCACTTTGCTTACCTCTTAAACTGCACGCCGGTGGGTCTATGATGGCCCGACTTAAAAACTATTTATTAGATGGTCTGGGCTGGAACTTCTATGTCTATTTCTCGGCTCACCGTGGTTCAGATGGTGGTTGTCTTTTGCTCTAGTATTCTAGTGGTGGTGTTTGACAAACCAGGGATCTCCAAGTGTGTCAACATGTTGTTTCTTTTAATCTTCTTGTTTGCTTCTTTATAAGCTTTATCTGTGATTGATTTGTTGCTCGTTATGATTCATGGATGAATTAGAAGATCTTCACATACGTTTTATCATTATGTAAGCTAAGGGCGAGGGTTGGGATCCCGTAAAACTAGCTTAAGCTACCCCCACCCCTACCTCCAGTAGTTCATTATTGACCATTTCAATTCGGTACTTTCATTGTGGTACTTTTTTGTTAATTGTTATGTAGTATTCCAGTTTCTTATGTTTATCTTAAAATTATGTATGTTTAGAGATGTTCAGTTAAGTTTGGGTAAAAAATGCGCCATTTTTTAGGGATAGAGTTGACTCTGCTTGCTATCTGTTCATTTTGTGGTTGCTTAATTGTATTTCTCTGTCTTTCTCTTTGGTGTGTGTGTGTGAGGTGAGGGGAGGATGTGTGTGTGTGTGTGTGTGTGTGTGTGTGTGTGTGTGTGTGTGTGTGTAGAGAGAGGAGGTGGTAGGGGCTTGATATGGATCTGAATGTATCAGTTCCTGAATTCATGTTTACTTCCCATACTAGTCTCTTTTCGACATCTGTAGAAAAGTCGTTTCTTGCCTGGCATTTTACACGGAAGAAGTTGATTTGCAAACTTTTAGCAATGGCTTAATGCAAAATCATTTGTCATAACTATCGTTACACAGAAAAAATTATTCTAGTCCTTAGTTTTAAAAAAGTCGAATATTTTCTTTTTTTTTTTCCTAAAAGTGGTTGCAAAATACATGTATGCAAAACTCGATTGAGTAGGTAGTTTGGATGCAGATTTTCAACAAGTTCTTCTTCTGCAACCTTTCTTGTTATGAATCATTAATAATTTAAAATTAGTGAAGAAAAAGCAATCATAATAATAATAATAATAATAATAATAATAAAATCAATATTTTTAGTAATTAAAAAAAGGCCAATTTACTATAAAAACTGTATGGGTCAGGCCTAATTTGGCCTTAAAATTATTCTGGCGGTAAATAACTATGCACAGGGACAGAAACATTAAATGATTTGTGATAAGATAGTGTCAGTCACAAATCACTTTTTGTCGTTTAGAATAAAACGCCGAACAAAAAAAAAAAAAAAAAAAAAAAAAGTCTTTCCTTACAATGTCGAAAGCACAGTAGAATCTAGCTTTCCCCAGCAAACATACTATCGCTGTATAGTCATCTTTGAGATGATGACTTATAATTATATATGAATTTAAAGTATTTCCATATATAGTTTAACCCCAATGGCTCGAACATCTTTGGGAGCAAGGAAATTTGTTTCAGGTATGGATAATTAGAGCAACTAAGAGTTTATCATACAGCCATGTCAGGAGGCAACTGGGTATGATTTAAATGTGTACATTGTATTTTCAATTTTCTATGAAATAAAGGTATGTTTATTGCTCTGTTAGAATTGCATCTATGGGTGAGTTCTAATGAATTCACACAACATACACTTTCTTACGATAAACTCAGAAAATAATCCCTAAAACATCCTTAAATATTTGGTTACTAGAGCTATCGGAAGAATTTCCAAGGGACTAAAAACGAATTAAAATCAGCCACGGAGAACGAGCCATCCGTGTTCACTGAAGTTTTCTATAGTTACATGTCTTTTCAATATAAACATAACTGCACCAATTAGTGTGTTGGACGTAGGAAGTACATGAGTAAATATCTCTGTTAAGTGCATGAATAAAACATTGATATAAAATGTACAGAATCAGGCAGCATGAAGCGCTTGTATAATGAATTATGAAATTATTAAAACCAAATCATGGGCAGCATCGATTGGGACGAACAAGATGATTATAATGTTATTGATTTTCTTGTTAATTTTACTTTTTCCTCCATTTTTTTGTCCTGCTGTCTTCTAAATATTATTATTGTACTTGATGAGCGCATCGTGGAAGTATTTTTCAAGCTGTGAGGAGGCATGAAATGGGTGCGCGCATGCAACAAAAATTAACATTACATGCGACCGTCAAAGGGAAAGCAAAAGTGAAAGTGAAAGACTTTAAAGACTATCTGAAAAACAGAATGCTTAGGAATTCCTGAAATACTTTAAACATATTATAGATATATCATATTCCCAAGATATGACGAATAAATATTGATTGTAGTACTGATATTCAGCTCATTTTCAAAAAATGAAAATTAGATGATAGGTTTGCTGCTTGTCAATGGCCTACTCTTTTGTCCGCAGAGATGCAACTTTTTTGTGTTAGTTTGGGAATAAGGTCATGTGAAATGATCAAGCAACTTTGGGGGCTTCACCACTCCCCTTCTCTCCCCCCCCCTCCCCTCCCCTCCCCCCCCCCCAAAAAAAAAAACAAAAAAAAAAAAAACGGCTTGATCATCATAATAAGGCCCGCGCCATGCGAAAACGTATCATTGGGTGTACGCGGACAGCTAAGGCGCAATCTGATCAGGGCCTTCTCTGTCCACTAACAGAATCATTGGATACTACAAATGTATGAATGGAGAACAAAGGCACAGATGATACTTTGCACACGCGCAGAATTATCTGAATTCTCGCATTTTGTACATTTTCGAAGGCACGTTTTCGCTTCACGCAGTCCATATAAATATTGAATGCATGAGTAGAAGACTGTATGAATAAACGGACCCTTTGAAAAAAAAAAAAAAAAAAAAAAAATATCCTAAAGGAAGGAAAAGAGTGTGTTTTTTTTTGTTTTGTTTTGTTTTATTTATTTATTTTTTATTTATTTATTTTTTTTTTTAAGGCTGTTTATTTGACGCCGCACACACCCTAGCCAGGAATTGAGCAGAACTCTATTTTCTGTACAACTGAAATAGGCTCTTTGGTATCAAATCCAAAATCTATTTAAAAGCTGTCTTGTGAGTTCACATCACGAAAACACGTCTATATAACTTTGACCCCCTTGAACCCCACTTTTATATAGTAAAACTATATAAACTTTTATACGTATCCTATCTATATACACTTTTATATAGTAAAACTATATAGGGGTATATATTATTTTTCTTATTTCTGCTCAAAAACATAGATTGTGGGTACTCGTTAGATCCGCCTCACCAAGGCGGTTCTAACGAGTACCCACAATCTATATTTTGAGCAGGAATATGAAAAATATCAGAATTTTTATCTGAAAGTTTTCCTGTTTTTGGTTGTAAAATTTTCAATATATTTGAATAGGCATGTTTTCGTAATGATGCCACAAACGATGCGATCGGTACATGCAATATCAAATAGATATATTCTTAAATTAAGTTCGAATGCTTAATTTTTAATTATGATTTGTTCATTAATGACCCTTTACAACCTGAATATAGACATTACATTACAGATGTAACTGATACCAATTTCTGTGATCGTTGACGACAGGAAGAGCAGTTGCCCAGCGAACATGGATACTAAGAAGAATGGATAAGAAATAACCTTAACCTTTATCTTACCTGAAAGATCAGAAACTAACAACTTAAAGCAATTACAAGAAAACATTGATGCAAAGCATCAATACGCCGGGAAACTAATCTGTCCTGCATTACTTAGCTCCCTATAGATCGTAGTTTAGTGAAAAAATGTTATAATTTATGAAATGTTGTAATTATATAAATTATCGCAATACTCAACGATAAAAACATTATAAACGTTATCATAGCTATGTAAAAAAAATCAACTCTGATCGTCTGTTTTCTAGTCCGCATACATAATTACATGTCGCCATCCATAGCCTAGGCCGAAAATACTATATCCGAAATCATCTACGTAGCAGTGTTTCGTTCTTTTCTCCACTCATAATGTTTTCTTTCGGCCCAAATCTTTCCATGCTTGAATATCAAATTAAACTGTATTATTAAACCAGCTTATAATCCGTTCGATTTGAGAATGCATATTTCCAATCGTAAACAAAGAAAAATATCTTTTGTTTCTTCTTCGTAGTACGACGAAAAAAAAAAACGAAATGAAAAAATTCAAACCTGTACGAATATTGACAGCAACAAGCTCATTTCAGGTCGAATGGTCAAACTGGGGCTCCTACGGGAAAACTGCTCATTTCTCTTTTAAATGAGCAAAACCCACATTGCTACATTCATTCTACACAGTACTTCCCATTTTTTTATTTCACTATGTTACCAATAGCACAGTTCTCTGCTGCAAAAGTGTGACTTTGAATAATAATAATAATAAAAAAAAAAGTGGGGGATTAATAGTTATATATCACCCCAATAAGAACCCCATAAAACTGGAAGAAAACCGATGTTCTCCAAATGCATACACATTTTACAAAAACAGCCTCAAATAGATACGCCGGGCTGGAACCCGGCGTAAACGTAAATAAAACTGATATTTCGAAAATACTCTAATCCTTCCACCCATGGATTTCTGACATGGACTTTTACATTTTTGATTTGAATATGAACATTGTTGCAACCAGGGATGTCAAAATAAATAAAAACAACAAATGGCAAATAGTGTGGATTCTCATTAGACAGCTCATTTCGACCTGTTGGTCTGTAGGGCTGAAAGGGTAAAGGGGAATGGATACATTGGAAGGTGCATCATCTCTGCCTAAATGTCTGGCTTCCCTCCATGTGCTGGAAAGCAAACATGAAGTTACAAAAATGAATCAGTATTAACCATTTAAGCCTGGCGTCCCATAAAAGGGACATTGGCAAACAGTGAGACCCAAATCAGACGCCGCAGAACGCGGCGTCTGATCAGGATCTACTCTGTTTGCATTAAGTTCAGAAATTTCTCTAAAACATGATAATAATAAAAACTAACTAGGCACCCTTTATATAGGAAATGGACCGGACCAAAGAGTTATGGTAGAAGAGTCCACAATGAGATAACCTAACAAGTCTATGTAGTGAACACTTTCATGCATCATATAAAGTAAAAATCTAGCAGATTTACGGAAGCTTTCTATTTTTGCCCAGTAAATAGGCATTGTGGCAAATTAGAAAGACAATTGGCATGAAATGTCAAAGCAATTGGTTTACGCAGCACGCTTAGTGTTAATGTTATGCGACAAATTGACTCATGCTTATATTTTCGCCTTTAGAAATTGTGCTGACTCACATTACCCGCAGACAGTGCAAACAGAGCAATGTTCTAGTATCTTATTTTTGTGCTCTTGTATGGTAATAATTAGTGATGATGGCAAGCTTACGTATGCAATAAACACATTAATTGATTCTAAACAAAAGCCTAACATAATACCATTATGCTGGCAGAAAAAGATGCAATATAAGATAAAACTCGATAAGTATAATATGCATGAATATGGATGACGAAAATACATACTAAGTTTATTTATTTAGCCATCTTATTTACCCTAAAGTCTCGGACAACTTACTTTCTTAACCCCTCAAAAAGACCCGCACATGTCTGAAATGCATCTGCCGCACACACAATGCCCAAATAAATCAATCACATTTAATTTGTATTCCATGTCACATCATGTGACAGTGTGTAACATTCTGTAATCTTTCAGGGGAGGCAATGAGAAACAAAGTTGTTTATTTTTGTGCCTTTCGGAGTAGGGGCTTGCCCAGCTAGCATTCTTTATTAATCTATAGCGGACCGTTATCGGCCCGTGAGCTACCCTGACAGGCCGATAACGGTCCGCTATAGATTTATAAAGAATGCTTACTGGGTGGTGTTACTAGACTCCTACATCATATGGAAGAATAGATATCCGCTCAAAGCTGCTGCTGCATTTTTTTGTAAAAATATTCAACCTTGGCAGAAATGGCGGAATTGAAAAATATATATACCAAAAGCACCGAGGTCCTTAGAGTGTGAAAATAGAGGTCCGCTCAATGCTGCTAGAGGCCATAAGAGTGTGGTGATATATACTCAATGAAACCGAGTCTGTTATTCTCCGTTTTTGATTTTTTGTTTCTCTATCTCCAAAGGATCCTTACGTCGCGCCGTACTTAAATATAGTGCTGATATTATCAAGTATTTTGGTTCTGTGGAGTTACTAGACTCCTGCATCATATGTAAGAATAGATATCCGCTCAAAGCTGCTGTTGCATTTTTCATAATTCCTCATGAACTATCTCAAGCAAAACGAGTTTGTTTGTTAATTTTTATATTTGGTTTATTCTGTATTAATTTATATGTATATCGCAATAGTCGTATTACTCATTTCATTTACACAGAGCAGGGGTGGGGAGGGGGGAAGGCGGGGGGGTGGGGGGGGGGCATTTAGATAATTACATGTACATATAGTTTGAAGCAGATGCGGCTGCTCAGATATGCTTATTAATCTTTGTATTCATTACTTTTCTTTGTTGTTTTGCCGACGTACCTTGCAAACTCAATACTGTTGTGGGTATGTCTACTTTTTCAACCAAAAAAATGAAAAGATTAATAAATCGATAGAAGATATCTAATGTAATTAATACGATTCAGACTGCATGCAGTTTTAATTGGTTTACGAATGGTAAGTCAAGAGACTAAATCACACTTTTATCCTAAACTTTTCCAAGATGATTTTGGTGTGACCTTACTCGACTGTGACTGGATCAAAGTGGTTCCACAATTTTTTTTTTTTTTTTTCTTTTTCATTTTGCTGCGACATTTAAATATGTAGTCCAATCCTCATTCGCATTTCACCACATTGTTCATAATTTTATTTGCATTCTCTCTCTCTCTCTCTCTCCCCCCCCTCTCTCTCTCTCTCTCTCTCTCTCTCTCTCTCTCTCTCTCTCTCTCTCTCTCTCTCTCTCTGTGTTGAGCCATTGATGAGATATGACACCCACTCGCGGATCGACCAAATAGGTGTTCATCACGAAAACACGCCTATATAGGTTTGAACCCCTTTAACCCCACTTTAATACAGTAAACTGGGGTTTACAAGGGTTTACATTTGTTTCCTTATTTCTGCCCAAAACCATAGATTGTGGGTACTCGTTAGAACCGCCTCGGCGAGCCGGTTCTAACGAGTACCCACAATCTAGTTTAGAGCAGAAATATGAAATCTACCAGAATTTTTCATCTGAAAGTTTTCATTTTTTGGTGGGAAAATTCTCAATATATTTGAATAGGTGTGTTTTCGTAATGGTTGACCATACTAAAGCCGTGTGTCTATACAGTTCGTCTCGTTTGTCTATTCTGTTCTATTCTATTTTCGTCGAAGTATTGTTTTGTGATGTTATTTCAGGCCTTTTGACTCTTATCAAGTGCCTTCGTAGACCCGTGTTCCGTGATTGTCGCCTCTCCTGGGTGTTTGTTCCATGTACATGTAACTTTAGGCGTTTTCTATAACCTCCTGTATCGACATTCAGCATATGTTAATCAGGCTGCACAAAGCGAAAAATTGCCTTCGAGCATGCGCTAAATGTGCAGATTCACATCATCCTGTGCATGCGCAAGGTCTCATCCGGGCCTTTGCTCTAGATTTATACAATCCATCGTATCGAGTGATTCTGTTAGCGGACAGTGAAGGCTCTGATCAGACTGTGCATCAGCGCTGTCGGATCTGTGCCTTCGCTGTCCGCGAATGATCCGAATGCTCATTTTCGCTTGGCGCGGCTCATTAACATTAATAATATAGAGATCAAACATGGTTTTTCATACATTAACATTCGCCAGGTCCCGTGGGAAGTGCTGAAAACCGAGTGCTCAACACCTCCCAAGGGACCTGGCGAATTTTAATGCATTGAAAAACCATGTTCGATCGCTGTTATTGCATAAAAAACTATAAACATTTGTCACATTTCGCGTTATTTCTTACACTGTTTTATTTCGCCTTTTCACCGATGTCTCGCGAACGTAATTACCACCGGCTATGTTCGTTGTAGGGCCGGGCAGTACACATCTCGTAACAGCAGCAAATATGTGGCTCCGGTACGATCATATTGAAAGTTCCGTAGCCGTGCATTAACAGCGCGTGAATTGCCTTGTTAATACACGGCTTTTCGGCGGTTAATGCATGGCTGTGAATAACGTGAGGCACTGCTTTTTATGCAATAATAAAGATTATCTAGCGGTGAAGTATAAGAATTCAGTTACATGTACTTATTTCCAAGAACTCACAGTGTGATGCTATGATATCAGTACCTAGTGAGTATTTCACAATGGACGAACTGTTTTATAGAAAGCTTAAAATTCATATTTTCATATGTTTGCTCAAAACATAGATTGTGGGTACTCTTTAGAACCGCCTCGGCGAGGCGATTCTAACGAGTACCCACGATCTGTTTTTGAGCAGAAATAAGAAAAATATCATATTTTATTTTATCTGAAAATATTCATTTTTTGGCGGTATAATTTTAAGTATATTTGAATAGGCATGTTTTCGTAATGTTTAAAAGGAAATGTATTCTAAACAAATAACACCAGCTATTAAGGTTCGACTGTATAATAATTAAGAGTACTTCCTTGTTTTGAAAAAAAAAAAAATGTCATTCAGGAACTGGAATATTCGGTAGAGAACTCGTTCCGTCATAACTCATCATGTTATTGAACTACCACGCTCCTTCTTGACACATATTTCTTATCAATCAAACACTGTTGAACTTTCTCTACCTAATCGACATGACTCTTGGTCGTACTACAAGGAGCAGAGCTACGCATAAACACATAATTTATACTTTAGTCTGGTTTATTATTCCTCCTCGAAAAGATACGACTTGTATCAGATTGGTCTCAACAAGAAGAGTCTAGAGTCTACTGTAATACAAGTGTATATGATAAGCTCGCAAAAATTGGCTTTTATGCTCGCGCATAAGGGCACCCTGGCAATGCCCGCATGTCCGGACAATCGGTTAGGATTTTATACTGGTCGTTAACATGGACAACAGTATCCACTTATTCTTAAGCGGAAAGCTGCGACTGTGATGACACCACAGGAATGCACAGGCTGATCTGCGTATTCATTGAATACGGAGGTCATTGACTTGCACTGCACAGTACAGTTATTCAATATGCTAATATTTGCATATTAATAGGCCTTGCCGTATTTACACTAAGTATTAGGAAATACCTCAGCAAACATTGTAAATGTCTCAGCAAACACTGTAGTTGTTTCAGCAAATATTATCGATGCTTCCGCAAACATTGTAGACCCAGATCAGAAGCCGCGGAACGCGGCGTCTGATCTGGTTGTACATTGTTTGACAATAAAACTTTAAAAGGTTGCCTTTGGAAACAAAGAACATATTACAGATAGAAAATGGGAGTTTCGGGTTTTTTGAGACTCTTCAAAAGCAGTAATGAAGTTTGCAAAACTGCTTACGCCCGCTAGCGTTTACATGAGCAGAACTCCGTTTCAAAGATGCCACAATAGGCTCAATGATCCCAAAGGAAATGAAAATATAATCTGCACTCTGGTGAAATACGCGGAGACGTTCTACGGCCGCCACACGTATTTTTAGACACATGGATAGGCAGGTTAATGAACATGTTCAAATGTTAGAAAAAGTATGGTAAGTAGTTGAGGTTTCCGAACGCTTAGATATTACGGTATTCATTGTGTTTGATATGTATCGTTCGTAGTATGGCGAGACTGTACGATTGATTATCATTTTTTCAGTATTCGAAAGTAATTACAGAATATGGCAAACATGAAAATAGATTTTTTTTATTCTGCGATAGACACAATATCATTTATACTATGTAGAATATTATTAACTCTTGTCCTGCTGAACCCGGTTATAGCCTGTCTTTACAAACAGTATAGATCCTATTCAGTTGGCTTCTGAAGAAACCAACTGATCTGGATCTGCACTGTTTTTCCATTAAGTATATGAACTTATAGCAAAAATGCAGATAAAGTAATCTGATTGGCTGAAAATTACAAGTGGGTGTGGCATCTTAATTTATTCAGCAGGACAAGGGTTAAGATAACCAGGAAGCCACAGTTGCACAACACAGGCTTTCAATGACATCAAGAGGTAAGAACTGAAGAGATAGCACCCATGATACAAGCCGACAATAAGGAATACAACCAGTTCCCTGTCTCCCGACTAGGTCATCACAATGCTAGACAAGACCCACTAAACAAAACATAAAAAAGCTCTGAATGAGCAGCACAAGGCCCCCACAACAACAAAAACATTAACAACGACAACAACAATAAAAACAACAACACAATGTTTTTTTTTATATACTTTTATGAACAAGATGTTACTTTCATATGAATGTATCGAACTTTCTTTAGAGTAAAACAATACATACATACATACATACATACATACATACATACATACATACATACATACATACATACATAGATTAGATACATACATACATACATACATACATACATACATACATACATACATACATACATTCTCATTTGTCCTACTGCTTTTCTGTCTGAAATTTGACGCCAACATTTTTAGCATTGGTTTGTTCAGATTGTTTTAATTGTTCCATTCATTTCCTTTCGAGTTTTTAACCCTTTCATACTTAACTTTCTGAAGTAGAACCTTCCATCGTTGACTTTGGAAATGTCCATTTATGCAAATAGGGGTTTTTGTCTACAATAATAATAATAATAATAAAACAGAATGGCAAACAGTGTAGATCAAGATGAGACGGCTCATTATGATCCGTCTCATCTGGGTCTACACTGTTTGCTTTCGTATCTGTACAAGTCTACAGGATTGAAAGGGTTATTCTTGGATTACCGCTCTTTCGATCAGACACAGAAGCCCTATTATCAATGTTTTGCGGTTTATAATTTATCTTGTGTGCTTAATGTATTAGTCTTACGTATGTTTGCCACTTGGACAATCATTCAGGAAACGCCAGACAACAGTAATGTGTTTTCTATTCAATATACGTTTAAATACGAAAACTATTCAAAAGATCGTGGTGCGTGTGATTCCGATATTTTCCTATAGTTTGCTTATGAATATTTATGATAACCATTACCATGTCCGTAGCTATCGTGATGCTTAGTGAGTGTTAAAAAGAATGCGTATAATTCCAAAGGTTTTCTTTTCTTTTTTTTTTTTTTTTTTTTTTTTTTTTTTTTCAGATTGTTTTGGCTCTCTACCCTAGAGGAGCAGATGAATTCCTTTCAAGAAAATATGTTTCATATTTCTTCATAAAATCATGCGTTGTGGGCACGCATTAGAACCGCCCCTGTTAGGCGCTCTAATGAGTACGCACAGCATATGTGCTTGTGGAGAGATAAAATTAAAAAAAAAAAACTTTTTTAAATTGCTTGTTAACAAAGAAGCATATGTTTTGCATTGATTTTGAACGTGAATGGTACTTTTTTGTTTTCTTACACTCTCTTTATGTCAATTATGACAGCTTTCGTTCTTTTAAAGATCTAAAATATTTTCATATCTTGCAATCTACACAGTTCAGCAATTCCATTCTAGCAATAAACCTTTCTTGAAAGCAGTTGCGTCATCAGTGTGTTATGCAAGTATAAAAAATTAGCGTAACTTACGTCAAAGGATTAATTTCTTTAGGCAATTTCAGATTCAAATGACGAAGGAAAGTTGCATGTACTTGTTAGCTTTTCTTACCAAGGGAGGCAACTTTTACGACTTCCTGATTGCTTTACTGCAGAAAACCCCCTTTTTTAAAAAGGTGTCTTCTCTATAAGGAAAGAATGTGCTTACAAGGGTAGCATTTTGTTTCCTTTCAGGATAGCCTCTTGGCTTAGTAATTTAGAAAGAGTTGCTTTCTCTGAAATTATATTTCACATAAATAAACGATATGCATTCACCGAATCCTCAATACTTCTTTGAAAATGACAAATATCTTAATTGCCTGCGATTTAGTCAAATCACTCTGGTGAGATAAATAGCACAATGAAGGTTTTATAATCTGGTTTCAGATGTTAGCTTTGGCTAGAAAAGACTACAAGACGCCACCAAGCTCTACATTACCCTTTACCATTCTCTTGGCATATTCAGCAGACGACAAAATTATACTTTCCTTATTTTTGCCAGCAAATAGGCTTTGACACTGCACGCAAATTGTCTCCATTGGAGACAATTTGCATGCAATGTCAAGTCTATTTTCTGATACTGAAATATGAAAAAAAAAATCAAAATGTCATACTCCGAAAATTTTACCCAGCGTGCTAAGCGTTTGGCTTTGATAATGATATTTTTCACAATAACGAGTCGTCTAAGCGATCGCATCATACGTGATTAGGTGTTTTGTAAACATGTGTCGCTGCTGGTGGTTAGCCTTTACTATGCCAAATATAACGGTTGACAGACGACATTTTAGAATTGGCAAAACATGAGAATACCTTACACTCAGCAAAGCCGTATTAATGTGGATAAGCATAGTCTGATCAGAGTCTTGGCTGTATGACTCGAGAAACCGCTGATCAATGGCAATGCAACGAGCCCCCAACCCCCACTCCCCGCCACCCTGAAGAAGATTAAAACCTGTGGATCCGTTCAGTATGATCCGTAGACTGGAGCCTCTTTATAAGACGATTGGTTATAAGACGGTCCGAATATAAGACGGTTTAATGATGGACCCCAAATGTGTTGTATCCAAACAAAAATATCCAGATTAAATAGAAAACAACTATTATTCTATATAATGTAGACATTTTTTTTTGCTTGGATACAACACGCTATTTAGCTAATACGAGTTTTACTTTGGATGCCAGCAATCGTGTTATATATACGTTATGGGGTATTTACTTTTCGTCTTAAGGAACACACACAGTCTGATCAGAATCTTAGTTGTTCCCTGGAGAAGCCTTGGATCTCTGGCAATCCAACGACCGCCTAGCTCAGACTAAGAGTTCTGGATCTGCACAGCCTTGGTAGCGTTTTAGCTGTCCGTTCGGAGAAGCATCAGATCCCTGGCAATCCAACGACCGCCTAGCTCAGACTAAGATTTCTGGATCTGCACAGCCTTGGCAGCGTCTTAGCTGTCCGTCCGGAGAAGCATCAGATCACTGACAATCCAAATAGCACCCTGCGAGATCTAAGACCTGTAGAACAGCTCAGTTTAATCAAAGTCTTAGATTTTCTTCTGGAGAAACCGTGGCTTACTGGCCCCAGTTGTGCAAAGCATTGTTAGCTTAACGAGCTTGTTCATGACAATAAACTCGTTAACTGTAGCTAATATATTTTCAAATGCATTGATATCTTGCTGCTAATATGTGAAAAGCTACTCACAGCAAAAATGTCAATGTATTTGCTGTATTACAAGATAGAAATTTTAACGTCACATTAGCGAACAACTTCGTTAAATGTTGATCAGCTGTGTTCCTGGTGATCAAAAGAGCGCTCAATTAACACTGATTACATCACGTGGACGCGCATGCTGATGATAACATTCGCTGTGCGCACATGTCTGCAAGTTCGATTTCGCATGTTTCGGATCAAATATATTTTTTCTTTTGCCATGAAAACATGGTTTGGCATTTGATTGATTGTACAATCAAAGCACTAAAGTAATCGTGTGTATGTTTAGAAAAAGGTTCTGATCAGGTTCTAAACGGGGAAAAGATTGTTTCAATTAGCCCTTAACTGCCTGTAATTTAAACAAGCCATGCATACCCTGATCAGGCGCCGCGTTCTGCGGTGTCTGATCCGGGTCTGCACCGTTTGACAATTTCCCAGGCCAGATTTTACAAGTAACACTTTTTACACGGCACTCTGAATTCACAGCGACAAGAATTGCGCGGTTATAGAAAACTGTCACCTGGGTTGCATACAAACGCGTCGTTTGATTTCTTTGGTCAATAATAATCACATGGACACCAACCTTAAAATTTGGGTGTATATTCTATGATTCGATTGTAAATAATCGACCCAAATATTTGATATAGAAATGGCAGCAAGACACTCACAAACTGAATAAAGCACTTCGGGATTTGTGTAAATTTTGTTAGTGATCGCCAACAGTTAGACATCTATAAAGTCCACAAAAAAGATATTTGTTTTAAACCAGCTCTGTCATGTTCACAATTAATGCATAAACCGAGTATCTCATTTTAGAAATTAACGCTAAGAAAAATAGATCCAGTATTAATGCGCCGTGGATTTACCGGTGTATAAACGGCGTTATGAATTGGCTCTTGACAACTCACATTGTGGTTAATTATGATAAGCCTCATCCATTACGAAAACATGCCTATTCAAATATTTATAAAAAAATTCACTTCCAAAAACTGATTTTTTTTTTCAAATAAAAAACTCTGATACGTTTTATATTTATGCTCAAAACATAGATTGTTGGTACGCGTTAGAACCGCGTCGTCGCCTCGGCGAGGCGGTGCTAACGAGTATCCACAATCTTTGTTTTATTTTAGCAGAAATAAGAAAAATAATGTATACCCCTGTAAACCCCAGTTTTACAATATAAAAGTTGGGTTTAACGAGGTCAATATTATATAGGCGTGTTTTCGTGATGGATTCTAATGAGTACACGCAATATACATAGCTTTACTACAAGATCAAAAAGACATCCCTAAATTATCCTCATTTGCCTCATGAACTGGCACTATGATTAACCATCACGAAAACATGCCTATATAATTTTGACCCCCTTAAACCCAACTTTTATATAGTAAAACTGGGGTTTACAGGGGTATGCATTATTTTTCTCATTTCTGCTCAAAAACATAGATTGTGGGTACTCGTTAGAACCGCCTCGCCGAGGCGGTTCTAACGAGTACCCACAATCTGTGGTTTGAGCAAAAATATACTGAAAGGAAAAAGAAACGCAGGGTAGAGTTTTTTCCTTCTTATTTTAATTTTTTTTTACGGTGTTTACTATAGCCATACACTTTTACAGATTGTCCTGTGAATGTGAAAGGCGGGTATACGAGTCTTTTGTCGATGTGCTATCTACCCAGTGTGTGAAATCATTCAACCGTGCACTACACAGTGCATTGCACGGACGATACGGAAAGCCAAAATTTCGTGCAAAACAAGCATGTTTAAACCTTCAGCACAAGATTTCCTCACACCATTTGGTACACTTCAACGATACACAACGCTCTTCGATTCTTTTACCAATTTTTCTTTTCATTTTTACGCTACTTTGAACTTTTTATCAATCATGGTACGATGGACTGATGGACTGATGTTCAGATGGGTAGGGCAATTGCGTTGCTGATGCAGGGTCAGAGGCGACAGCAAGTTACCAATCATTTTGGGGTTAACGTCTCAACTATTGAACGTTTTGTTAGACGTTTAAGGGAGACAGGGCATTTAGCAGACCGACCGCGGTCTGGGCGTCCACGCGTGACGTCGCGACGTCAGGACAGGACAATGCGTCTGGCACATTTGCGGAATCGTCATCTCACTGCTACCGAAACTGCCCTTAATACAGTAGGTACGCATAATCGACAACTTTCTCCGAAGACTGTTGGAAGTCGATTGCGTGAGATTGGTCTTCGAGCTCGTCGTCCATACGTTGGTCTGCCTCTGACCCAGGCACGTAGGTTGCGTCGTATGGCGTGGTTGACGGCGCATGCGCCCAGGCTATTTCCGTTGAGGCAGTGGAGACGAGTTCTTTTTACGGACGAGTCTAGGTTCACTCTCTATCGCGCAGATGGTCGACGTCGTGTGTACCGACGTCGCGGAGAACGCTTTGCCGACGCCTGTGTTGTCGAACGGGATCGGTTTGTGGGTGGCTCCGTTATGGTCTGGGGAGACAGTTGATTATTGTTGTGGGCAATATGACCGCAGTAAGGCATAGGGATGAGATCTTGCGTCCTGTTGCAGTCCCGCTTGTGCAACAACGTAATCTGATTCTGCAGCAGGACAATGCCCGACCACATGTTGCCCGAGTTTGTCAGGATTTCCTGGCAAACAATAACATCGCACCACTAGCATCGCCACTGTACAGTCCAGATTTGACCCCAATAGAGCACATGTGGGATGAGCTGGACAGAAGGGTTAGGAAGCGCGGAAATCCCCCGCAACTCTCGCATAACTAAGGATTGCGTTGATCGATGAATGGAATAACATCCCGATGCGAACTGTCAATGCTTTGGTTAACTCTATCCAAAGGAGAATTAGGGCAACAACGGCAGCAAGAGGGGGGGGGGGGGTGGGGGTGGGGGGGGGCACACCCGATGTTGATTTTCAGTTTGATTTTGATTTCAAGATTTGGGGGGTAGCTACCAATGAACTCAATAACTCGAGACTTGTTGATCACAAACCAATGAAATTAGGAACTTTTGTTTCATACATGTACCGTTTTGTAATCATAGTAAAATATTTAACAAACTTTTTCAAACTTGAATGAAATTTAGGAATAAAATTTACCCTGCGTTTCTTTTTCCTTTCAGTATATGAAAAATATCAGAATTTTTATCTGAAAATTTTCTTTTTTTTTTTGGTGGTAAAAATTTCAATAAATTTGAATAGGCGTGTTTTCGTAATGCCCTCAGTGGCCCGAACTACCTTTGTCTTCAAGAACAAAATTCCTTGTTCCCGAAGATGTTCGAACCATTGAAGATCGACAGTACTTTACAGGGGTGCATACGACCTTCAGAACAGGCTTAAGACAAGTTATATATCCTTCCACAGACAAAACTACGATCTGCAATTTCTTGTAAATTACAAGACGCATTACGATGGTCGTTTCCCACGGCGGTCAATAGACCGCATCAATGATTGTCTCTTCAGTGTAATTAGGAAAATGTAATTTGAGGAGACAATTTATTCAACTTTAAGGAGACTCTGTCTGTTAAGGTTGTGCTGTTGAACGATGAAACAATGCAATGAATACGCAGTGACGCGAAACGCAGCAAAACTGGATTTAGCGTACATATGGGGGCAACAGTGGCCCAGCTCAGCCTGCGCGAAAGCACAGGCGTGTCTAACCCTTCTTTGCCCCTATACAGAGTCACTGGAGTACGCAAAAAATATTAATGAACAAGAAAAACAACAACCATCACGAAAACATGCCTATATAATTTTGACCCCCTTAAACCCCACTTTTATATAGTAAAACTGGGGTTTACAGGGGTGGACATTATTTTTTTTATTTCTGCTCAAAACATAGATTGTGAGTACTCGTTAGAACCGCCTCGTTGAGGCGGTTCTAACGAGTACCCACAATCTATGTTTTGAGCAGAAATATGAAGAATATCAGAATTTTTCATCTGAAATGTTTCATTTTTGGGTGGTAAAATTTTCAGTATATTTGAATAGGCGTGTTTTCGTAATGATATCAGTCTGTGTAAAATGAACAGTGTAGAAACTGACCACAAAGTGTCTATGTTGTATCTTGTCTGCGTCTTTAAAAAAAAAAAAAAAAAAAAAAAAAAAAAAAAAAAAAACTCCCACCGTAGCCTGCAGGAAAGGTCGATAGCAATCTTGGGCGAATGTTCCACCTCATCTGACCTTGTTTTCTTTTATCTATTTCTCATCTTATTTGCGATGCAAATACGAAATCGATACAAAATTATGAAGCCATTCAAATCGCTGAGACATTTTCCCAAAGGGTACGGTGTTGAGCTGGTTCACCTTTCACATGCTATGGGCAAGTTCCAAATTAATACAGTTTTATGTTTTCCAGAAAACAGGATTTTGCCCTTTCATGCAAATTGTCTCCATTGGAGACAATTTGCATAAAAGGTCAAAACGCTTTTTCTAGGGAAAAATTAAATAGATTTCCAAATGGCGTCTACTGATTTTTTCCCAGCATGCATAGTGTTAATCTTAGAGAAAATATCCGAACTAGGATTCTGTATTTAATTTTGCAGGTCGTTGAGCATTCGTAGCAGAAATTCAATTCAAGTACAATTTGAATGTGAAGTTTTATGAATATTTACAGAGACTGATACTCAAGCCGCAAGACAGGTGGTGATGTGGTGACAAAAAGTCAGACAGGACCTCTTTTAAAAACGGGGTATAACCACGTTAAAAGGGCGCATAAGGACATAGACATAACGAAGAACCAGGTTAGTGTTATTCTCGATCTCTGACAAGGGTAAGTACTGTTCGACTGAGCGAAGCTGCAACATTCAAATGATCTATCTATCTATCTATCTATCTATCTATCTATCTATCTATCTATCTATCTATCTATCTATCTATCTATCTATCTATCTATCTTAAACGCTACCAGGCAACGGAGTCACATAGAGGCAGCGCCGATTTATGTGTAAATGCAACTAAGGTATATAAAGGTTTCCCTTAGAAACATAAAAAAATGAAGTCCCGGTTTCCTTGAGACTCTTCATCTGACAAAAATAATGTTTGCAGGACTGCATACGCCCAATGTCACCGTTTTAAGCGGAACTCGATTTTCCAAATCATCTGAAGGAAAATGAACAGATGACTTGCACTACGATGAAGTACGGGGAGACACTACGATGAAGTACGGGGAGACACTACGATGAAGTACGGGGAGACACTACGATGAAGTACGGGGACACACTACGATGAAGTACGGGGACACACTACGATGAAGTACGGGGAGACTATTATCGGCACCACATGTGAGTGTAGTAGAGATCTGGCCCCGAGGTTATAAAACGTTTTTTTTATGCTCAACTCAGCTGAGCATGAAATTTGTCCTGCTAATAAATCTCGAATTACTAACGATTTCAATTTTTTTCTTGATAAATATAGCTGAGCATGAAAATTTCTCTGCTAATAAATATGAAAATGCCAACTATTGTTGGCATTTTCATATTTATTAGCAAAGGAAATTTCATGCTCAGCTGAGTTGAGCATGAAATTAGTTCTATAACCTTGTGGCCTGGCCTCGAGGTTATAAAACGTTTTTATTTTTTATTTATTTATTTTTTTTTCTTTTTATGCTCAATTCAGGTGAGCATGAAATTTGCCCTGTTGATAAATCTAAAATTACTAACAGATGCAAAGTCTTTCTTGCTAAACACATCTGGTCATTAAACGTTCTCTGCTAATAAATATGACAGTCTCAAACATTGTTTGCTTTTTTCATATTTATTAGAAAGGAAAATTTCCTGCTCAGGTGATTTTAGCACGGAAAAGGTTAAATATAACCTCGGGGACTTGGTGTATATAATATCTGTGCTACTGCATATGATGACAACAATAACAAAAACAAGATAATGTTAAAATAATTAGTTGCCTGAGAAGGACAGAAATTATATCACCTATCTCTTCCAGTGCTTCTTTGTTCGTCCATTTTTTTTGGCATGTGTGTTCCGTTTCGAAGGGATCCTGTGTTGTGTGGTCGTTTCGTGTATATGAACCTTGTTTGAAGGCTGTGGTAGGAGGGCTAGGTTCTGTAATGGTATGGTAAAGAGTTATGGTTTCCGAATATATTTTGGGTAAATGCGGTAAATCCATGTGTGCACCATTCGTAACAACTCCGGCAGAAATTAGGATACAAGTACTTGGCAAGTGCACTGGCGCTTTGACAATTATGCTGACCCTTAGCATGCTGGGTAAAATTTTCAACAGACGGTGTATTTTGAAATATTTTATTTTCTTATTCCCCCAGTAAACAGTTTTGACATTTCATGCAAATTGTTTCCTTAAGAGACAATTAGCATGACATATCAAACCCTGTATTCTTGGAAAAATAAGAAAACGTGTCATCAAGTCGTTTTTCCCAGAATATGGTAAACGTTAAACAAGTGCACATTACAAAAACATACTTACTTTTGATATGCCACAAGACTGCATAAAGCAAAACAAAAGAAAACAAAACAACAAAAAAAAAAAAAAAAAAAAAAAAAAAAAAACTACGAATGAGATAATTGCATCCAAATCTATTTGTACATGACAAAATTCTAGACTAAATCATAATGACCCATGGTACAAGAAGAATTATACAGTAAAACCTGTGTAAGACAGCCACCTTTCAAATTGACCTTAGTGGTTAATGTGAAAAGGTAGTTGTCTTATAAAGGTACATGTCATGTAATTTTGCTAGCAAAATTACATGACATGTACCTTTATAAGACAGACAACTTTTTCCACATCAACCGCTATTTAAAGTCAGTCTCGAAGGTGGCTGTCTTACACAGGTTTTACTGTACAAGTAAACTCCTTCTACGTGAGCCCTACAAAATGTATCAAACTCTGCTTTTAAATATAATCTGCTTCACTTTTTGTGGTTTTGAACACTTACGGCGCTATGAGCAAATTCAGCAAACAACAGATTGATGATATTGTTCTTATTTTTCCCAGAAAACAGGATTAAACATTTCATGCAAATTGTCTCCATTGGAGACAATTTGCATAAAATGTCAAAACCTGTTTTCTTGGAGAAAAAAAAAACATATTTCAAAATTTCGTCTGCTAAATGTTTTTATCAAGCATGCAAAGTTTTAATTTACGCATTGCGTATCCTTTAAAGACTGTGACGAAAAAACTCCCCTTAGGAGTAAACGATTTCCTTGATGAGTAGACTCATTTTTCAGAAAGGACTTGGTGTGCAGCAGCGCAAACAGGAAGTCACAAAAGTTATCTTCCTTGTACAGCATGGTGGAAAATAAATCGATCGTAACCAATTCGCTTAAGGGATTTTGAATTACTATCTTTTAGTGTATTTGGTTCCTCTCGCGGATGTTTGCTGCAGACAACATCTGCTACCTTACTTAGCGGGTCGGAGGAGTTGATGTGGCTTGAAGGAGACTGCCCGATTGTTTTTAAATCTTTTTTTTTTTTTTTTTTTTTTTTTTTTTGAGTTTCATCAGGCATCTCCTGTCTGACATCTTCGGAGGCTTTGTTTCGCGGATCATGATAATGTGTGTACTGTGAGGAATGCAAAATATTGACCAAGATCTGTACTTTAACCGTTTATTGTCATCTTTAGAGGTTTAGTCCACTGGGAAAAGTAGATTCAGAATGTATTTATCTGGAACACTAACGCTAAAACTGGTATTGTTACGTTTATTATATATACGTGTATGTATTATGCTAACTTTTACCAGTCTGTTTGCAAAACCTACATATTACAAATTTCCCCAAAAGCAGAAATAAGAAAAATAATGCATACCACTCTAAACCCCAGTTTTACTATATAAAAGTGGGGTTTAAGGGGGTAAAAATTATATACTATTAGGCATGTTTTCGTGATGATGTCGTCTGCTGAAAATTTTACCCAGCACGCTAAACGTTTCTGTAAAAATCACATGGAACAGACAAATGATAGTGCATTTCCAGTGGAATTAACCCTGTCAAAATTGTTTGCCTCGCTTCTAAAATAGTTCTAATCTGAACGAAAGAAGACCATAGTATTTGATTTGAACGAATTTCCGCCGGGTAAATGCCAGCGCATGAGGAAAAGGTAATTATAACATATGCGCCAAGCAAATCGAATAAGCACAGTATCGCAAGAGCCTCTGTTGTTTGCAGACATGTAGTAGAGACTTTGAGGAAGCTTCAGACAAAAATGTTTTATATTCTCGGGGCCAGAATTGTGAGTAGAACATGTTTTCGCTTTAATGTTTGTCTTGTGACAGGTCAGAGGGAAGTGCTTGGATTTGTGATGGTGTGCAATCGAATGTATCATCTATATATTACAATCTTTTCACATGTCCATATTGATACATTTAATGTGTATAAATCGTGCTGACCGACAAGCATTTTTGTATTGTTTAAACTCTTTGCTTAATCACGCATATTCGGGATTTTAACCCTTGTCATGCTGAATAAATTAAGATGACCCGCCAATTTCTAACTTTCAGTCAATCAGATTACTTGATCCAGGTTGTCGATACAAACTCAAATACATAATGACAAACAGTGCAAGTTTACATCACGAGAACACGCCTATATAGTTTCGACCACTTTTATATAGTAAAACTGGGGTTTACAGGGGTATACCTTATTTTACTTACTTCTGCTTAAAAAACATAGATTGTGGGTACTCGTTAGAACCGCCTCGCCGAGGCGGTTCTAACGAGTACCCACAATGTATGTTTTGAGCAGAAATGTGAAAAATATCAGAGGTTTTTTTATCTGAAAATTTTCATTTTCCGGAGGTAAACTTTTCTATATATTTGAATAGGCGTGTTTTCGTAATGTAGATCAAAAGCCAACTGATTTGAATCTATACTGTTTGCAAAGTCAGGACATATCCGGGTTCAGCCGGACTAGGGTTAGATAAAGAGCACTACGTAATTTTAAGTCAAAATGGTTTTCCTTGTAAAAAGTATATACAGTCGACTCTCGTTATCTCGAATTCCAAGGGACTCTCTGAAATACTTCGAGATATCCGTACTTCATATCAGATTTGCAGAATAGAGGAAAAACTAATTCGATTAGCCACATTTAACAAATATATGTATAATTGGACTCTTGAGGTTAGAGATATATTGAAAATATTGTGGAAAAGAGGAGAAATTGCTCCTTAGGAGCAATTTCTCCTCTTTTCCACAATATTTTTTACATGTTATTAGATTTTTAAGTTTTGGCAGTGACCAGATTTTCACTTCGAGATAAGCGGTTATTCGAGATAAGCGAGTTCGAGTTATCGAGAGTCAACTGTAGTCTTACACGAGGGTAGACATGTTTTGACAGTATCTGGTTTACAATCGCTGCTCAGTCACACCTGTTCAGATATAAAGGGCAATACATACACTCTCAACGAAGCCGAGAAGACTCTGTTAAAATTTCTTTCCTCGCTTCTTAGAAAATGTCTGTTTTAAACGAAATAATTAGCTTGCAAGTAAATTACTTCTTTATTCTGAAGCATTAATTTTAAAGGAATACATAATTTAGAAGGGCCGGCCTTGGTGGCTCAGTTGGATGCGTATCCGACTGGTGATCAGGAAGTTGCGGGTTCGACCCCAGCCGTGTCGGCAGCATTCTTCCGTGGAGATTGGTCATGAAATATTTTCTTACGGTCAATCTCTCCCTTCCGCTGATTTAAGAAAGTCAAAAAGTCAAAGTACTTTTATTCTCTCAAAGTCAAGTATAACATGACATCAGAGGAAATGGAAATACAAAGCTGCAGTCAGGACGGTAACCGTAATTTCATATATATAATAACTGTGGGGTAAGAACTAGGACACATTCTAAAAATTATTGCAATTCGTTGCAGTGACCCAAATTACAGGTGGATGTACAATGTAACTCGGGGGAGCAGAATTGCTGGTGTATAGATAGATAGGTAGATAGATAGATAGATAAATAGATAGATAACATTTATTAAACTGGTAACTATTCAGATAGATAGATAGATAAATAGATAGATAGATAGATAGATAGATAGACAGACAGATAGACGGATAGATAGATTGATAGATAATATTTATTAAACTGGTAACTATTCAGGTAGATAGATAGATAGATAGATAGATAGATAGATAGATAGATAGATAGATAGATAGATAGATAGACAGAGAGATAGATAGATAGATAGTGAGCACTTAAACCTTGAAACTGATGACTAACAATACAATACCTGTACATATCAAACTGTGTCACCTGTGTTCAATGACCAGTGACAACCAATTAATGAGGCCCGCTTCGCCATGACGAAACCAGGAGGACAGTTGTCAGTTTCTGTCGAAAGAATGTGCACAATACTGATTAGCCGCTTAGAGGACTAAACCTGCCCAGTAAAAGCGTGGCTAGGTAAACTGACCTCGCTCGACATGACCCCATTGAGTTGACAGGGCTGTAAATGTAAAACCTTGACAGGGCTGTAAAACCTTAATACAAACAAACAAACATAATTTAGAAATGATTTGGTTTGCAGGTAAGCAGTTAGGAAGTCACAACAGTTGTCTCTGTTGTGATAAGGGTCAAAATGTACAAAGTATATGGACCACGCCATGCCATGTCTTCGGGCATATGCGGGCAGCAGTCTGATCAGGGTCTTTGCGGCCTGCTAACAGAATCCTTGGACACTATAAAATGTATCAAGTGAAAGCAAATGCCTGGATGAGACTTTGCGCATGCGTGGAATGAATGTGTATTTTGAGCATGCTCGAAGACACATTTTCGCTGGACACGGCTGATATCCATTCCCCTTAAGTATGGAACTCCCTTGTGATGTCTCCTTTAATTTATATGTTACATTATTGCTGGTTTAAACACGTAATAAAACGAGGACAAAAACAATTTCCTTTTAATTGTTTGAAACTGTGGGACGTTAATGGAATTGGAATTGAGTTTTCCGCAAATTAATTTCATGGAAGACAGACAGTTGAATTAAAACACAGTACTTATTGGAAGTGCGAGTACCAAATAAATGAGCCTATGTACGCATACCAATATAGGGATCAAACATGGTTGTACATGCATTAACATTCGCCAGGTCCCGTGGGAGGTGTTGAAAACCGGGACCGGAGGCCGCGGTTTTCAACACCTCCCAAGGGACCTGGCGAATGTTAATGCATCGAAAAACCATGTTCGATCGCTATTATTGCATAAAAACTAAAAACATTTGCTACATTTCGCGTGTTTTTCTTGCACTATTTTGTTTCGCCTTTTTACCGATGTCGCGAGAACGCTATTTCCACGGACTATGCTCGTTGTAGGGCAGGGCAGTACACATCTCGTGACGGCAGCAATTCTGTGGCCCGGGTACGAGAATATTGCGTAGCCGTGCATTAACAGCGCGTGAATTGCCTTGTTAAAACACGGCTTTTCGCCAGTTAATGCACGGCTTTTAATAACGTGCGGCACTGCTTTGTATGCAGTAATAAGTATCTAGCTTCTTACAGAGGCACGTCTAATTAGCATGCGGATATGATTTCTGGCGGAGGACTACTGTATCATAAGATGTAGTTTCTTAGTTTACTACAAAGTAGAACTATTTGATCCTCTACAAACACATATGACATTCCATATCACACGCAGGCTGTTTCTATACAATAATACTGGACATACAGAATAAAAACTACTGTCCAGAAAAGATTCATCATGATTTTCTAAACAAAACAAAAATCCAAAAATTATGAACGAAGTCTTGTATCCTGTGCGAGCCATCCCCGTCTCTGAACTAGTTGTGTTACTGAACTTTTCTTTCACTGTGCCTAATGGGGCGACATGGTCTACGTGTATTCTTTTTAGCTCACCTGAGCACGAAGTGATCATGGTGAGCTACTGTGGTCAGTCAATGTCCGTCGTCCATCGTCCGTCGTTCGTCGTTCGTCATGCGGCGTCAACAATTGCTTTAAAAGCCTACTCTTCCTACACCCCTGGGCCAATTGACTCGATACTTGGTAGGAAGCATCGGGGTGACCTGTAGATAGAAAAAATAGCTAAAATCGTTCCGATCGGAAATCCAAGATGGCCGCCATGGCAGCCATCTTGAAAATCTATTTTTCGCTTCTTCTCCTGAACCGAAAGGTCAATTGACTCCAAACTTGTTAGGAAGCATCAGGGTAACTTGTAGATCAAAAATAGCTAAAATCGTGCCGATCGGAAATCCAAGATGGCCGCCATGGCGGCCATCTTGAAAATCTATTTTTCGCTTCTTCTCTTGAACTGAAAGACCAATCCACTCCAAACTTACTAGGAAGCATCGGGGTGACCTGTAGATCAAAAATAGCTAAAATCGTGCCGACCGGAAATTCAAGATGGCCGCCATGGCAGCCATCTTGAAAATCTATTTTTCGCTTCTTCTCCTGAACCGAAAGGCCAATTGACTCCAAACTTGCTAGGAAGCATTGAGGTGACTTGCAGATCAAAAATAGCTAAAATCGTGCTGATCGGAAATCCAAGATGGCCGCCATGGCAGCCATCCTGAAAATCTATTCTTCACTTCTTCTCCTGTGCCGAAAGGCCAAGTGACTCCAATCTTGCTAGGAAGCATCGAGGTGACTTGTTTAAGCAATCATCACGAATCTTGCTCAAAATGTTTGTCTTGATGATTTCTAGGTCAAGTTCGAAACTGGGTCACCTGGGGTCAAAAACTAGGTCACCTGGCCAAATCAGCAGAAAACCTTGTTAACACTCTAGTGGTCACATTTTTCAACAATCATCATGGATCTTGCTTAACATGTTTGTCTTGATGATTTCTAGGTCAGATTTGAAACTGGGTCACTTGGGGTCAAAACCTAGGTCACCGGGCCAAAATTAGCAGAAAACCTTGTTAACACTCTTGCGGTCACATTTTTGAAGCAATCATCATGAATCTTGCTCAAAATGTTTGTCTTGATGAGTTCTAGGTCAAGTTTGAAACTGAGTCACTTGGGGTCAAAAATTAGGTCACCAGGCAAAATCAGCAGAAAATTTTGTTAACACTCCAGTGGTCACATTTTTTAAGCAGTCATCATGAATCTTGCTCAAAATGTTTGTCTTGATGATTTCTAGGTCAAGTTTGAAACTGGGTCACATGGGGTCAAAAACTAGGTCCCCAGGCTATATCAGCAGAAAACTGTTAACACTCCAGAGGTCACATTTTCTTAATAAATTATCATAAATATTGCTCAAAATTTTCGTCTTGATGATTTCTAGGTCTAGTTTAAAACTGGGTCACTTGATATCAGAAACTAAGTCAGCTGGCCAAATCAAAGGAAAAGCTTGTTGATGCTCTAGAGGTCACATCTTTGAAGTGATCATCATGAATCTTGCTCAGAATGTTTGTCTTGATGATTTTTAGGTCTAGTTCGAAACTGGGTCACTTGGGGTAAAAAACTAGGTCACCTGGCAAAATCAGCTAAAACCTTGTTAACACTCTAGCGGTCACATTTTTTAAGTAGTCATCATGAATCTTGCTTAAAGTGTTTTGTCTTGATGAGTTCTAGGTCAAGTTTGAAACTGGGTCATTTGGGGTCAAAAACTAGGTCACTGAGCCAAATCAGCAGAAAAATTTGTTAACACTTTAGCAGTCACATTTTTAAGCAGTCATCATGAATCTTGCTCAAAATGTTTGTTTTGATGAATTTTAAGTCAAGTTCGAAACTGGGTCACCTGGGGTAAAATACTAGGTCACCTGGCCAAATCAGCGGAAAACCTTGTTAACACTCTATTTGGTCACGTTTTGCAACAATCATCATGGATCTTGCTCAACATGTTTGTCTTGATGATTTCTAGGTCAGATTTGAAACTGGGTCACTTGGGGTCAAAACCTAGGTCACCGGGCCAAAATTAGCAGAAAACCTTGTTAACACTCTTGCGGTCACATTTTTGAAGCAATCATCATGAATCTTGCTCAAAATGTTTGTCTTGATGAGTTCTAGGTCAAGTTTGAAACTGAGTCACTTGGGGTCAAAAATTAGGTTACCAGGCAAAATCAGCAGAAAATTTTGTTAACACTCCAGTGGTCACATTTTTTAAGCAATCATCATGAATCTTGCTCAAAATGTTTGTCTTGATGATTTCTAGGTCAAGTTTGAAACTGGGTCACATGGGGTCAAAAACTAGGTCACCAGGCTATATCAGCAGAAAACTGTTAACACTCCAGAGGTCACATTTTCTTAATAAATTATCATAAATATTGCTCAAAATTTTCGTCTTGATGATTTCTAGGTCTAGTTTAAAACTGGGTCACTTGATATCAGAAACTAAGTCAGCTGGCCAAATCAAAGGGAAAGCTTGTTGATGCTCTAGAGGTCACATCTTTGAAGTGATCATCATGAATCTTGCTCAGAATGTTTGTCTTGATGATTTCAAGGTGATGTATATTTTTCTATCCAGTGACTTTCTTAATTTTTTCCGTTTAGGTCAGTTTCTCAGTAATTATTCGTCCTACAGAGTGATTTTTGGTACTTGTGAAGTGTTTGTGTTTAGGTCAATTTGTCAGTAACTATTGCTCCTACAGCCAGTGATACTTAGTCCATGCATACATCTTAGCAAGGCCTCTTGAGTGCAGTCATCCATATTTGACCTTGACCTTTATTTCACAGTCCAATAGGCATGCTACATTGTCTTACTTGTTAATATAATCATTTTGAATTTTGATCAGAATGTTTGCCTTGATCAGTTCTAGATCTGGTTCTCAAAGTGCTATGATGCTCAGGTGAGCGTTACAGGGCAATTATGGCCATCTTGTTTTGTTTTTTTTTTTATATATATATCTGTGTATAAAGTTGCTATATATTTTATTTCTTGATTTACTCAACTTATGCTAGAAGACTAGTTAACCAAAGTTTTGATTTTCACGGTATAGCTGGAAATTACTGCATGGCTTTGCTTTTGTTACAAGCAAAAAATAAAATTAGAACAATTTCCTCACCGAACTGCTTTGCATGGACTCAGTCCTTAATGCAAACACTTTTCATGGGTTTATGACAGAGTCTTAAAGGAGTAAAACTTGAGAGCAATGAAAAAAAAAACATAAAAATTATAAAATAATTGACGTGTTGATATTTAAAGGGACAGACTAGCCAGTTCCTGCCAATTAGGCCTCACCAGTGACCCTCATATACATTTTCGAGATTCCCGACTTTGGCTTAATGATCGTAAAGGACCGTAAAATGTGAACTACATTAAAGTGACGTACCGGAGACGTTTTATGACATCCACATGACACTGAAACCAGCTTTAGTGAGGCTAAATAGATTCTAACAAGAATAAGCTTCGAGAGCAGTGGTCACATACACATATGTGTATGTGACCACTGCTCTCGAAGCTTATTCTTGTTAGAATCTATTTTTCTCGGCCTAGCTAGCTAGATAAAGTCGGGTAGGCCAGTCAGTGACACACAGAAAAATTATCGAATTCCTATGCGATCATAGGCTTAATGATCAAAGGGAATAAAATAAAATATAAACTCCTATGTACTGAAGTACAGGCAGACTTTTTACGGTCGCCACACACCCTTATCATTAGTTCTTGGTAAATATTTGAAAATATGAACCTTGAGAGAAATGACTGCATATGCAAACAAATGAAAAAAGCTGAAATGTCGACTTTTTTCTAAAGAGCTAGCTAGTTTCGGCCAATAAGCCTTTTAAGGTAAAACCTTTTTATTTAGCAATTTTTATAAAAGCAAACATCCTGATGCTAAATAGTAAATATCCAATCAATATTTTTACATTCATACAGATACGTTTATTACAAGGGTACTCGCCGTTCTTTCATGTAATATCAAAAGCTTGATGAAGTATACACAGAGACGATGGCAAATTTATGTCTTTTACTTTCCGCAAAGCGAAGTAATGCTACATTCCTTTCTGCACAACTGTGATAGAAAATGGTATTTGCCGCTACTTGCAGCTCTTATTGGGCTGATCGTCGAAACCCCACTGTAAATTTTAATGATCTGTAAACTCAAGTTTTATTAAGGTAATCTAGGTTACTGTATTAACACTTAGTATCCCGACAGAAAGACCTGGGCAAACGGTGTTTCGTGACGTATCATCTAGGTGTACGTTATTTGCCTCTTATCCAGCAGAAGTTAAATGCATTAACAGGCAATAAAAATGATGGGTTTTTTTTTTTACATTTTTGGACACGTATGCGTATTAGTCAAGGTCTCCGAACTAAAATCAAATACATAGGACTTTTACGGCTTCTTTAGGAAATTAGTTCAGCCTTTGTATCGAAAAGATAAACAGAATGTATCGCTCTCAAATTGTCAGTCGATAATTTAACCTATCTATTCTGAGGACCAAACAAACGAATTTGCAAATAGTGTGAAGACGGCTCGCAAGCAGGCATCTAATTAGGATCTAGACTGTTTGCCACTGTGTTAATGCTTTGTTTTCATCGATACCGCTACCTAAAACGAAGGAACTGTTCATTTCAGTAAAAGAAGAGTCTTCGATAAAAACTCAGGGGTAAAAGGAGTTAGAAGCGTCAAGCAAAAGTGTGCCAAGACTCTCTTAATGGATAAGCAAGCATCAATGGTCGGCATTAGTCTGTGTAGTTCAGGCTCATCAGCTATATGTGAAGTGAGACCCGGATCCAGAGTGGGCAAAGGTAATTTCATCATTTGATACACTTGTTGGCCTGTTGGCCAAAATATGTCATTTGGAATAAAACAAAACACCTGCAACCCTTCAACATTATATTATAAACTGGTTTAGATACCGATAGTGCGTACTCTGATGATACTAGTATTTACAGCAACGAAAGTCTCATACGATGTTATCAGAGTATTATGTGGCAGTTTTAGTGCACTTAACATTAAGACTGTTTTGCCATGCACAATTGATGTTTCTCGGATCTGTTGGGTGACAGTGTAATGAAACCTTTAAAAATACGATTAAAGGTAAATTAGTGAACACGAGAACTGATACAATCAGATCTACATCTAGTTCTTAGCATCAAAGGAAAGACAGACAAATTCAACTAAAGAGCCACAAAAAAAAAAACAAAAACAAAAAAAACTGATGACATGCAGAGTTGGCAGCTCTTTCCCAGAAAGGTGGCAAGTCTGTTACCCAAATTTATCTAAATACATCTTAAACTTACATATGAAAAAAAAATCACTTGTAAGTGACACACTAAAGAACGTTTAACAAAAAGTACCACAGAGAATCGCCTTGGAAAGGATTGCCTGTGGAAACAAAATACATCCAAAATTCCGAAAATCGGAGACTCAGTTTGGTTTCGTCTCTTCATATGCAATACTGGGAGGCTGCATACGTCCCCTAGCGCCGGCTTAAGTGGTATTCAATTTTCAAAATAACCAGGATTGGTTCAATGATCCCAAGGGAAATAAAATATAACCTGCACTATGATGGTATATGGGGAGACATTTTACAGTTAGTCTATTTTATAGATTGTAATTATTTGATGTGCATTATTAAACCCAATATATTATATGTCTATGTATAGCAATGAAATGACGACGTCATATGCTGTTGATTGTTTTCTAATTGTCACAAAAATGTATATATGTATTTCGTAAAATTACTCATCCGAGTTACAGTGATAATGCTGATAGTTTTACGAAATGCATTTGTTTCTGTGATAGTTAAACAACAGCATCTGGTGTCATTTCATTTCGATATATATTTGTCATCTTGGTCGATTGTTTTTCACCTGTTTCTTAAACATTGATGTATGAATGCAGTAGTAACTTCTAAACGACGTTATGGATTATTCTAGACATCACCTGCACGTTCTTGCGTCGAACAGAAATTTCAAGAGGATTCTAGAAGCAAAAAGAATCTATATGTTTCATCTAGAATAATAGAGATTTTTTATAAAAAAGCTAACAATTTGTAGAAGATATCAGATCCTTTCTTTAAGATTGCCTCTGGATCTATCACTGATGAAATGAAAAGAAATTGCTTCATAGGCTGTATCCAGAAACCAGGTGTAGTTGCATGAAAATGAATTGTGCCCTGTAAACTTTTTTTCTAATTTTCTATGTTATGAAAGACTGAGATTGTCTCTTATCCTTTGTGAAATATGTAATCGTTGCCAATTGAAAAAATAAAGTCTTTCGGAAATAAGGCTATGATTTCTAGGACTAAAATATAAAAAAAAGACTTCCTGAATTAATTCTGGATGTCAATATCAGCTATATGTTGCAAAAGTGCAGTTCTGTAATTTTGGTGTCGCAAATGATTTAATGTATTTAGGGAGAATGTTTGTACTTTCAATGAAGACAACACAGTGAAAATGGTTTTAGCCCTTTATAAAAAAAGGGGTTACACAAAATATAAAGAATTTGCTACCGTTGTGAGCAAATTCTTTCCTCCTGGAGTAGACCCTTTTTTACAGAATGGGATTTGGGTACAGAAAAGCCAACAAGAAGTTACAAATTAATGTTACCTCCCTTGGAAAAAATGGTAGGCAAATTACAAAGCGTATCTAATCCCCTTACATTGTTTATTAATAGATTTGTCAGTAGTTTGAGCTTGTTGTTGCTTTGTTTTCTTTCTCGTTACGCCTGACTCGTAACCCTATCAAAGCGCATTACCAATAATTGCAAATACACTTGTCATTATTGGATAATAATCGATTAGTATCTCCAGACAATGTCGTGTGAATAGCATACTCATAGTAATAATTCTTCTTCGACAATCGTCTTGATAGTGATTCCGCCTTCTACATACCAGTTACATTTCTGTACAGAATACTTTCGCAGTACTCGACAAAGTTCCTCCGCAATATGACCTTTATCTATAAATATTTGCAGGCATGTTTGTTCTCTGCTCAAACTTATAGCCCTTTTCATGTGAAAAATAACATGTCTCTCTACACTGTTGTCATCAGAGCCAAAGATATCGATTGTGTACGATCGTGGCGGTTTATTGCAGTGATAACTACTTCCGGCCGATAACAAACCAGTTACGCAATTTCCGCTAATTCTAACGTCTGAGAAGAATGCAAGATTCCTGCCTTTCATTAACGGAATATTTTCTTTTATTATGCCAAATGGAACATAGTCAAGTAGAAGCCGACTTGAAGGAAACAAATGTTGTCTTAGTTTGAAATCTGTAAAGTAGTCTTCTAATTCATGTTCGCCGACGTCATATAAATTGTATGTGTCACTAATGTATGCCTTTCTTGTAAGATCTCTTACTTCTTCTGTTATAATACCAGCGTAATGTAGCTTAAATACAAAGTAAAGGACATTTTATATGAAATAACATTACAAACAGTTAACAACATCAGTATACCTAATACCCTAGGTACATATATTATGACAAACGTTATTGTAATTATCATCATCATAGGCCTCTTCTTATTTTTTTTTCTTTTTCTTTTTTTTCCTTCTGTATGTGTATATACTTATGCAGTATTACGGTGGTCTCACGTTTTTCCATGGTTATCGAGATGAAAATCAATGAAAGGACAAAGACTTTCACAAAGATGCGTTATTACTATTATTATTATTGTTGTTGTTGTTGTTATTGTTTTTGTTGTTGTTGTTAAAGTTGTAGTTGTTATTGTTGTTATTAGTATATTTAATATGGCATGCACGCAGTTTAGTATAGCAAGCAGCCTTCATCCAGTTACCGAATGTACAGTAATTTGGACACCTTAACGCCTTTTCATACTTGACCTCAAGTTAAACAAGTTAATCATATGATCTGTTGATGTGTGTTAAAACTGCAAAATGAATGTCAACAAGTGTAAACAATGATCAGACGTCACGTAAACACTGTTTTCTTAATTGTCTGTGTCCCAATAGGTAGGGTTATTACAGCAAATGCTATAGAAGTTAAAAGGAAACCCATATACTTTCAGAGGACGCAATTCTATCAAACAATTTTGAGTCCCTTCTGACAGGGGTATTCTGTAAAAAGAAATAATTTGCTCCCTGTGAGAGCAAATTCTTTCCTTTTCGAGTTTTTCTCTTTTCAAAACGCACTTGTGATGCAGGAAAGCAAACATGAAGTAACACAAAATGAAAGTCTTGTAAAAGTAGCGGAAATTCTACCCAGTGTATCACGTCACCTAAAAGACATAGCTAAAATGAGACCAAAGGTGGTACCATTCCCTCATCACGAAAACATGCCTATATAATTTTGACCCCCTTAAACACCACTTTTATATATACTGAAAGGAAAAAGAAACGCAGGGTAGAGTTTTTTCCTTCTTATTTTAACCATTTTTTACGGTGTTTACTATAGCCATACACTTTTACAGATTGTCCTGTGAATGTGAACTGCGGGTATACGAGTCTCTGGTCGATGTGCTATCTACCCAGTGTGTGAAATCATTCAACCGTGCACTACACAGTACATTGCACGGACAATACGGAAAGCCAAAATATCGTGCAAAACAAGCATGTTTAAACCTTCAGCACAAGATTTCCTCACACCATTTGGTACACTTCAACGATACACAACGCTCTTCGATTCTTTTACCGATTTTTCTTTTCATTTTTACGCTACTTTGAACTTTTTTTCAATCATGGTACGATTGACTGATGTTCAGAGGGGTAGGGCAATTGCGTTGCTGATACAGGGTCAGAGGCAACAATGTTGCCAATCATTTTGGGGTTAACGTCTCAACAATTGAACGTCTTGTTAGACGTTTAAGGGAGACAGGGCATTTAGCAGACCGACCGCGGTCTGGGCGTCCACGCGTGACGTCGCGACGTCAAGACAGGACAATCCGTCTGGCACATTTGCGGAATCGTCATCTCACTGTTACCGAAACTGCCCTTAATACAGTAGGTGCGCATAATCGACAAATTTCTCCGAAGACTGTTGGAAGTCGATTGCGTGAGATTGGTCTTCGAGCTCGTCGTCCATACGTTGGTCTGCCTCTGACCCAGGCACGTAGGTTGCGTCGTATGGCATGGTTGACGGCGCATGCGCCCAGGCTATTTCCGATGAGGCAGTGGAAACGAGTTCTTTTTACGGACGAGTCTAGGTTCACTCTCTATCGCGCAGATGGTCGACGTCGTGTGTACCGACGTCGTGGAGAACGCTTTGCCGACGCCTGTGTTGTCGAACGGGATCGGTTTGGGGGTGGCTCCGTTATGGTCTGGGGAGGCATTGCTCACGGGATAAAATCACAGTTGATTATTGTTGCGGGCAATATGACCGCAGTAAGGTATGGGGATGAGATCTTGCGTCCTGTTGCAGTCCCGCTTGTGCAACAACGTAATCTGATTCTGCAGCAGGACAATGCCCGACCACATGTTGCCCGAGTTTGTCAGGATTTCCTGGCAAACAATAACATCGCACCACTAGCATGGCCACCGTACAGTCCAGATTTGACCCCAATAGAGCACATGTGGGATGAGCTGGACATAAGGGTTAGGAAGCGCCGAAATCCCCCCGCAACTCTCGCACAACTAAGGAATGCGTTGATCGATGAATGGAATAACATCCCGATGCGAAATGTCAATGCTTTGGTTAACTCTATCCAAAGGAGAATTAGGGCAGCAACGGCAGCAAGAGGGGGGCACACCCGATATTGATTTTCAGTTTGATTTTGATTTCAAGATTTGCGGGGTAGCTACCAATGAACTTCAATAACTCGAGACTTGTTGATCACAAACCAATGAAATTTGGAACTTTTGTTCCATACATGTACCGTTTTGTAATCATAGTGAAATATTTAACAAACTTTTTCAAACTTGAATGAAATTTAGGAATAAAATTTACCCTGCGTTTCTTTTTCCTTTCAGTATAGTAAAACTGGGGTTTACAGGGGTATACATATTTTTTTCTTATTTCTGCTCTAAAACATAGATTGTGGCTACTCGTTAGAACCGCCTCGCCGAGGCGGTTCTAACAAGTACCCACAATCTATGTTTTGAGCAGAAATATGAAAATATCAGAATTTTTTTATCTGATTTTTTTCATTTTTTTTGGTGGTAAAATTTTCAGTTTATTTGAGCATGTTTTCGTAATGTAATGATTTTATTGTCCCTACCTAGGCGCTATATAAGAGCCATCAAAGGCGTGTCTGGACGAGGTGATTAAAGAGGACGAGGTGCTTGTAAAGAAGCCTTCTAAGGGGTATTTAATACTTTTGTGGGGATAATACCCATAGATCAGATAAAAAAAGCCAATAGATACTTCCCCTATTTGGCCTCAGCCTGTATATTATTTATTGACAGTTTACTAGGTTTTGTTGTGCCCAGTCTCTGATCATTGCATTACGAAAACATGCCTAATTAAATATAATGAAAAATTTACCAACAAAAAATGAAAATTTTCAGATAAAAAATTCTGATATTTTTCAAATTTCTGCTCAAAACATCGATTGTGGTTACTCGTTAGAACCGCCTCGACGAGGCGGTTCTAACGAGTTCCAACAATCTATGTTTTTGAGCAGAAATCAGAAAAATAATGTAAACCCCAGTTTTACTATATAAAGGGGGTCAAAATTATATAGGTATGATATCGTGATGAATAAGACTAAATGTGACCAAGACACATCTTATTGTTTTGCCTTAAAGTACCTTTGATGAAATCTCTTTATGCGTTTTTCGAAACCGCTCCGTTCTTGCATATCTGTTTAATGTCGTTTCAACCAAAGCCACTCTACGGACACAGCCTTGTTCCTGCGCTAACCTATTACAGTAGTTGGACAGACGTTTGAAGTTCCACTGTTTTTCATAATTTCTGTGAACCCGACCCGCCTGGCTTAGCATAGACTTTCCGTCGTCGATAATGAACATCACTCCAAAGCAAACCTTCAAATAAAAAAAAAAATAAAAAAATACGGCATTGGAAAATATTTGTGAAGATACTCAGAAATGCCTTAATTACGAAGCACAGCCTTCCCGAGGCACCAAAATCAAGAAAGATGAGGAACAAACAGTGACAAAACAAACATTGCATATGAAAACTACACCGACAAAGAAGAACTGCTACAGAGGAACCAGCCGGGGTTGTATGTTGTTCACAGAAGATGATTGTGTCGCTAATTCAAAGAAGTGATGAAAAAGGAAACAAAAAGAGGAAACATGGTAATCAAAGATATGTATCTGACCTCGGATAGAGTGACGTATATCTTAACTCCGGGGCACTGTAAAATACCAGAGAACAATTCTCTGAAGAGGTGACAATAAAGGGTAAAAGTGAGGATGAATAGCTATCAACGCTACAGTCCAGATCGGAGGAAATGGATGTGATACTTTATGTCGGGGCACTGTTGAAGCAACCCAAAGCAACACCGGTATCAATAATATGCTTATTTATTACAATACTAAATAAAGAAAAGACACTCCAAAATTACCAGACATTATTTGACAGAGCATTACATGTGCTCGTACTGAAGATTAAGATCAATCTGTGTATCCGCAGTGCAGGATGATCAGAGTCGTTGCTGTCCACCTTGAGACGTTTTGGATCCTTGGCTACCCACAGAATGCCTTGTGGAGGGTTTGATTAGGATGCACGGATGTGAAAGCTGATCTGAATATTCGCTTGGCTTACATGCAATTATGTACGAAAAGCTGTGCCCTAGCTTATTTGGAAGTTGATATCTATATATTTACTATAACAGAGGTTGCGCTAATAAGTTTGCTAGAACAACTATGAAGGGCAAGTTTACACAGGGTAACTATAATGCTAGATTTACATAAAATGGCTTAGCGTCAGATATCTAGTTTGCTTTTCTAATATTTAGGGAAATTTTCGTATTAGATCATGGCCTTATCGAGATGATTCTAATGAATATCCTTAAAATACCCTTATTACACAGAAGATCGAGAAAAATCCCTAAGTTATATCCATTTTCCTGCTTACCTGGCATTATGATTAATCCTCAGTGGCTCGAACCCATTTCTAGAGCAAAATTGCATGGTCCTAAAGATGCTCGAAGTATTGAGGTTTAACTGCAGTGGCTCATATACAGCCAAGTCCCTAAACCAGTCACCTTGGATATCATTACGAAAACATGCCTATTCAAATAAACTGAAAATTTTCCCACCAAAAAAATGAAAATTTTCAGATACAAATTTCTGATATTTTTCATATTTCTGCTCAAAACATAGATTGTGGGTACTCGTTAGAACCGCCTCGACGAGGCGGTTCTAACGAGTACCCACAATATATGTTTCTGAGCAGAAATAAGAAAATAATGTATACCCCTGTAAACCCCAGTTTTACTATATATGTGGGGTTTAAGGGGCTCAAAACTATATAGGCGTGTTTTCGTGATGTGCATTAATTTGGAGTTGGCTGTTTAAAGATGGTATTTTAGATACGCTAAGGATATTAAATACTCTTTCTGGAGAGGGAACTCTGTCAAATTTGTTTTCCTTTCATTTGGACAAGGTCCACAAAGAAGGGGAAGAATGCCTCTTTTTCGGAGAAAATTCTTTCCTCTTAGAGAAAACTTTTTTTTAGAAGGTGATTTGTGTGCTAAAAAGCAAATCATAAAGTTTAGCTCCCGTGTACAAACGCCGTCTACCAAATGCATCCGATCCCCATAAATGCATAAAATAAATACTTTGGTGATGCAGAGGCGACTGATCTTTGGAGGTGACCGGTAAAGGGCATGCGTCTGTAAATTTAATGAGTTCAATTTCAATGAATTGTCTTGTTACGCCCCATAGCTTTATGGGCCAAGATATTAAGTATGCATTTACTTATGGAAGAGGCAGCTTTTCAACAAGGAATAGATCTGCGTTTTTATATAACAAAGCATTCTCTTACAGTCAACCCTCTTTATACTGACACATGATACGACGAAAAAATTCGTTATAATGACAATTTGAATGCCACGAGACCTTCGCTCAGGAGGTGACAGTTAATGCAAAATTATGCAAGTATATTGCATTAAACCTTCAAGCAGCATATGTTTTGGACATTGGTTAGAATCGCCTCATTAAGGCGATTCTAACAATTATCCAAAACACATGTTCTATGAGGAAAGAATAAACAAGGTCTTCTTTACATATTATTCTGTCAATTAACGATTCTTTACAACAGCAAATTCATTTTAATGACGACATCATTGGGAACAAATGCTGTCGTTGTAACAAGGGTTCACTGGATTATCACGATGACACCTCCCCAGCTAGCATGCTCTTTAAATCTAAATCGGACCGTTATCAGCTCAACAGATTTCCTGTCGGGCCGATAACGGTCCGATATAGATTCAGATTGAATAATATAACTCGGTGAATGTTTACTGTCGTGTCAAAGGTTGGACGAGTTCATTCAAAATCCGTTTTCGGTGAGCATGACCAAAACTAACATCTCGTGCATTTTCGGACTTCTCCGTGAAGCGTTCGGCGATAGCGTCTCGAGAATACTAAATAAATACACAATATTCTGTAACAGCGGACACCGTGGTGTAATGGATACATCGCTGAAGTATGACAGTCTTCAGTAAATTGTCGTACTGGCACCTCGCAATCTTTCTCTCTCTCTCTCTCTCTCTGTTTTTTTTTATTATTATTTACTTTGGAATAATTGTTGTTTAAACATTGTTTATTTACCCGAAGTCTGAGCAAATAGTGCCAGAGCAGAACGCGGAGTGATTAGAGTCGTTACTGAATGTCTCTCATTTGGCAATTTTAGATAAATAAACAGGTAGATGAATGACTTTGTTAAATTTTTGGGGCAAGTATGGTAAGGTGTCAGAATGTTAACTTTTCTTCTTTCTTTCTTTTTATTTATTTTTCTTTATTATTTATTTATCTATTTATTTATTTGCAGTAAACAACAAGATATTACGTCGACATCTCAACACTTTATCATCATTCAGTCTGATTAGGACCTTTGTCCGCTTAAAATTAATAAATACTATAGAATACATGAATAGACAGAAGCAATCCAGAGACGATCCAGATAAGAATGTGCGGATGCACAGGTTGAGTTTGACCTTAGCTATTCGAATGCAAAAAGAGCTCATCACTACACGCGTTGAACACTTTTTGGTACGAGTATTAACGTTTAGCATGCTGGGTAAACATTTCAGCAGACAACATTTGGAAATATTTACTTAATCAAAATGTTATGAGAAATAAAGGAAAAACTGAATGGGTCAAACTATTTAAAGTAAACGGGTAACACAAAAAAAAAAAAAAAAAAAAAAGGAAAGAAAAAAAAGGATAGGAGCGGTGGCGGCTCAAAATTGTAGCTTGAAACTATCATCAAATTGTCAGTTACTTTTAACATTATTCCATTTGACTTGCGACAGATATATTAAAACAAGGACTAATGCCCTTCATCGTCGTAAACACATATACATATACATACACACATATACACATAATAAGCAAGGAGCAACTTTGTATAATCACTGAAGCGGCCGTATATATTCTATTTCATATTGGAAGGGAGAGAAATGTAACAGAAACTGACTTTGCAGAACTGAAGGAATAATTCCAGCCAACAACAATTAGCTTCTTGTCCATCATGAAAACATGCCTATATAGTTTTGCCCCCTTAAACCCAATTCTTATGTAGTAAAATTGGGGTTTACAAGGGTATACATAGCATAGTCGAGGCGGTTCTAACGAGTGTCCACAATCTATGTTTTGAGCAGATATATGAAAAATTTTGGAATATTTCATCTGCTGTTTTTTTTTTCAATTTTTTGGTGGTAAAATTTTCAGTATGTTTGAATAGGCATGGTTTCGTAATGTCACCTTTATAAAGATGCACTGTTATTCAAACCAAGGGGCGGGTACGGTATTAATTCATGGGCTCTATTAGTGTCTAGCGCCCAGATTGCAAATCTATGCGAATAGAATAGATCCAAATCAAATGTCACCGAAAATATAGCGTCTGATCAGCTCCTAACTCAGCTAGCATTCTTTATAAATCTACATCGGGCCGTTATCGGCCCGTCAGGGTAGCTGACGGGCCGATAACGACCCGATGTAGATTTATAAAGAATGCTAGCTGGGAATCACGAAAACATGCCTATATAATATTGATCCCCTTAAACCCCACTTTTATATAGTAAAACTGGGGGTTTACAGGGGTTTATATTAGTTTTCTTATTTCTGCTCAAAAATAAAGATTTTGGGTACTCGTTAGAACCGCCTCGGCGAGGCGGTTCTAACGAGTACCCACAATCTATGTTTTGAGCAGGAAATATGAAGAATATCAGAATTTTTTATCTGAAAATTTTCATATTTTGGAATCAAAATTTTCAGTATATTTGAATAGGCATGTTTTCATAATGTGTTCTCCTCTACTCAAAAAAAGCTAGAGTCATGGAACACAACATCCACGAGTGTGTAAATCATTTACATGAGGAAAAAAATCTTGTACAGCGAATAATATTGATATTTATATTTATAATTCTTTTACTAGAAAATGTGTTCATTTACATATGTGATACTAACTAGAGCTGACTATAATGCCAAATTATGACTATTTGAAGAATATCAGAATGATTTATCTGAATTTTTTTCAATTTTTGGTTTTAAGTTTTCAGTATATTTGAATTGGCATGTTTTCTTAATGTCACCTTTATAAAGATGCACTGTTATTCAAACCAAGGGGCGGGTACGTATTAATTCATGGGCTCTATTAGTGTCTAGCGCCCAGATTGCAAATCTATGCGAATAGAATAGATCCAAATCAAATGTCACCGAAAATAAAGCGTCTGATCAGCTCCTAACTCAGCTAGCATTCTTTATAAATCTACATCGGGCCGTTATCGGCCCGTCAGGGTAGCTGACGGGCCGATAACGGCCCGATGTAGGTTTATAAAGAATGCTAGCTGGGAATCACGAAAACATGCCTATATAATACTGACCCCATTAAACCCCACTTTTATATAGTAAAACTGGGGGTTTACAGGGTTTTATATAAGTTTTCTTATTTGTGCTCAAAAACATAGATATTGGGAGTTCTCGTTAGAACCGCCTCTCCGAGGCGGTTCTAACGAGTATCCACAATCTATGTTTTGAGCAGAAATATGAAGAATATCAGAATTTTTTCACTGAAAATTTTCATATTTTGGAATCAAAATTTTCAGTATATTTGAATAGGCATGTTTTCGTAATGTGTTCTCCTCTACTCAAAAAAGCTAGAGTCATGGAACACAACATCCACGAGTGTGTAAATCATTTACATGAGGAAAAAAATCTTGTACAGCAAATAGATTGGTATTTGTATTTATAATTCTTTTACTTGAAAATATGTTCATTTACATATGTGATACTAACTAGAGCTGACTATCATGACGTATTATGACTATCACGATACTGTCACTATCAGAGGTATCCGTATCACGATATCATCACTATCAAGGTCTAATATTACGAGACATCATGATACTATCACTATCTCCAAATCATATAGTATTTTGATGAATTTCCATCACGAAAACATACCTATATAATTCTGACCCCCTTAAACCCCACTTTTATATAGTAAAAACTGGGGTTTACAGGGGTATACATTATTTTTCTTATTTCTGATCAAAAACATAGATTGTGGGTACTCGTTAGAACCGCCTCGGCGAGGCGGTTCTAACGAGTACCTACAATCTATGTTTTGAGCAGAAATATGAAAAATATCGGAGTTTTTTATCTGAAGATTTTCAGTTTTTGGAGATGAATTTTTCAATATATTTGAATAGGCATGTTTTCATAATGGTTGATTTTATAAAACCAGACAACCTGTAAAGTCACCTAACATAGCTACCTCTCAAATATCTACTTTAGTATCATTTTAGCGAACAGTTGTTTTGCAAAACAGAAATCCTTTCTGTTCTCATACTTTGTTAATTTAGATGAAAAACGCTTCAGAATGATATTGCAGAAGGAGAAAATCTGCAGAAACAAAAACTAACAAAACTATCGAGACTATTGGCAAAGTTATCGATAGTTGAAAACACTATCACGATAGCACTATCATGGCAGTCACTATCACGATGCATCGATATACCGATGTATCGTTACATCACTAATACTAACATGGCGTTCAAGCACATATCACTCTTATGGAGCGAAAAAGGTGTGATAATGTGTCATTTCGGCTATACGACTTTTTCTGCATGGGTAAGTGACCAGGACAAGTGGGTGATACGTTTTGTTTTTCTTGTCCGGGCAAAAAAAAAAACAAAAAAAAACAAAAAACAAAAACAGATCACCACATTAGAAGCACTCGGTGGTCTTGCCTTTGACTCCGCATACATGTACGATATCAAATAAGCAAACCTGTCAGAAAGAAAAGTGTATGATAAATAGATTACGATATGGCAATTTTCATAGCATACCCCATATCAACCGAGACACCTATATCAGCCCGAGGGCCGAAATAATAATCTCTATAAACGCTATACGCTGTAGTGCGAGATTTTACCATCTGAAAAAAAGAATTTAACAATAACAAAATCGTTAGTTTTGAACTCTTTAAGGGGATGAAAGCAACAAACTAGGCAGACAAATTACAAATACAGGTAAATATATGGTAATTCAACACATACTATTGTATTCGCTATTTCTCCAACAATACATTGTCTATGTTCATCCTGGATGAAGAAATCATAATAATCCGGCAGATAGTCCAATCCTCTGTACACATTTTCTCTCATTCCAAGAACACTGGGTTTATCTTCCAGGCTCGCTTCTCGGAACTTCAAATGTAGCCCTGAAGGTAACAATGACCAGCGGTTAATAATTATTACAACGAAAATACTACATGTAACAGCTGTACATTTCAGTTTTAGATTTGGGTTAATGGACGTTGGATAATATTAAAGTGGAATTAGTACATTTTCAAGAGAGACAACTCTGTCAAAATTGTTTTACTGCCTTCTAAGACAGACTAATCTAATCTGAAAGGAGAGTAGGTAAAAAAAAAAAGTCCCTCTGGTTTAAGTCGACCCTTTTTCAGAAGGGAACGGGAGCAAATTCGTTCTCCTTAGAGAATAGACTTTTTTTCAGGAGGAACTTGGTGTGCAGATTAACAATTAGAAAGTCACAAATGTTGTCCCCTGTGTAAGAAAGGTCGGATAATCTACTCATCACGAAAACATACCTATATAATTTTGACTCCTTTAAACCCCACCTTTATATTGTAAAACTGGGGTTTACACGGGTATACATTATTTTTCTTAATTTTGCTCAAAAACATATATTGTGGGTACCCGTTAGAACCGCCTTGCCGAGGCGGTTCTCACGAGTACACACAATCTATTTTTTGAGCAGAAATATGAAAAATATCAGAGTTTTTATCTGAAAATTTTCAGTTTTTGGAGGTGAAATTTTCTATATATTTGAATAGGAGTGTTTTCGTAATGTACAAAAATATATCCAGTCCCCTTAAATAGTCGTAATGTAGTCGTTCAGACGTAAACACACAGTAAAACGTCAATTATTCGAACACCGATAGCTCGTTTACTATGGCTAATTTGAAATCGTGTTTTGAATCCTTAGGAAATTGGTACGACAGCTCAAGAAAGCAAATATTTAGGGAAACTTTAGGGGAATTATCTTGTATTATCATGAAAATATAGACGATTCTAATGAGTGCATATCATTATTTTACCCCATTTGCCTCCTGGCCTGGCGCTTTGATTAACCCTCATTAGCACAAACTACCCGTGTCTCGATCAAATTTCCATGGTCCCAAAGATATTCTAGGCATTGGAGGTAGACATGCACCCAACAAGAGAACGGGACAATTGCCGCCTATGCGTGATATGAAAATATTGATTAGCTTGCGCTTTCAATCATTTTAATTAGGTTTTTCCCTCTTAAATAGCTCGACCGTGAGCCTGACATCAGTCTAAATGATGACTGCTTCCAAAAGCTTGTTCAGGTGGCTACAGTTTGCCATAAAGCCATTACGAAAACATGCCTATGTGACATTGACCCCCTTAAATAGTAAAATTGGGGTTAACAGGGGTAAACATTATTTTGTTTTTTTCTATTTCAACTCAAAACATACATTGTTGGTACTCGTTAGAGCTGCTTTGCCGAGGCGGTTCTAAAGAGTACCCACAATTTGTGTTTTGTGCAGTGTTATATGAAACATATCAGAGTTTTTATCTGAAAATTTTCAGTTTTTGGAGGTGAAATTTTCTATATAATTATTCGAATAGGTGTGCTTTCGTAATGCCTCTACTTTGTTTAGTGAATCATTTGTGGTTTACAATGAAGATTCATCGATGCGGTAGATGATCCTTCGGACAGAATGAATATTTGTAGTATGGAACTGCATCAGAGTTAAGGCTGAGGTAAAACTACAGACGAAATTCAATTGCTCGAACATCGATGGCTCTTTTAGCGGGGCTAATTCGTACTCGTTTAATCTTTTTTTTTTTTTTTTTTGTTTTTTTTTTTGTTTCCTACGAAATTTATCCGATAGCTCAAGAAACAAATATTAAAAGAATTGTTCTTATTTTATCATAAAATTGTATATGTGTCTACTCATTAGAATCGCCTCATCGGGACAATTTTAATGAATACACTCAACAAGCTATTATTATCTACAAGATCGAAAACAAAAATCACTAAGTATTGCCTTTTACTTCCTGATTGCGTAATGATTAACCCTCAGTGGCTCGAACTACCCATATCTTGATAAAGTTTCTATGGTCCCAAAGATGTTCGAGACAGTATTGAGGTACAGCCCTGTTAGTATTTTTCCTCACCTGTCAAACTGATTCCTCTGTTGCAGTTTCCTTACTTTGTGTATCGGTTATTGCAACTAAAATGTTTTATCTTGTCATTGTTTAGTCTTCATCTGCTCTTCTTGAAGCGTGTAAGGAAGGCTGTGCTTCGTGACAATGGCCTTTCCTAGGTTTATTTGTTCATTTAGGTTTTTCGGGCTCGACCCGGAACCTTCAGCACCGCACTCAGTCGTAACCATTCGAGTACGGCGCCCCTCTAGATGCAATAGGGTATGGCAGACCTCTCTGTCTCTGACTCTCTCCCTCTCTCTCTCTCTCTCTCTCTCTCTCTCTCTCTCTGTGCTCCGTGTCTGTCTGTCCCTCTATTTAGAAGAAACACTTTTTACTGTAACATGATTCTTATGCAGTTAACCGGGTTACATAAAGCGAATCTGACTGACCTCTCTCTTTCTCTCTCTCTCTCTCTCTCTCTCTCTCTCTCTCTCTCTCTCTCTCTCTCTCTGTCTAGTACACAACACGTGAATCTAACATTGCTTCTGAATAAGAATGCTACTACTCACCAGTATTACTGTGAAACAATTGAAATGATGACGTTATTCAAACAACAGCAACAAAAGCAATGATAAAACATCAAACAGTGTACATGTAATACGAAGCTGGAATATAGTCTACTTCTGTACCATATTCTGGCCATTGTACCGTTGATTGATTGGCATGCATCATATATGGCACTTTGTGTTTGTACAATATTTTGACTACAGCCCTGTTGACAAAAAGGCGAAAACCCTGATAAAAGAGAGAGAGAGAGACAGACAGACAGAGAGAGAAAATTATAACGAGATTTTTGTACGTACCATTTGTATGTAACACACGCGTCGTGTAGACAACACACGAAACGAAGTGCTTCAGTCTGTTTCTCGTAAGTCCATTACACAATCGCAAATATCCATTCATCATTACATTATTGTTTTGATACTAAAGGATGTGATAAAGTTTGTTTTGTTTTTTTATGATTTTTTTTAAATAAGCTACTACTTGCATTAGACTTAACCCTGAACACTGATGACAAAAATAGCAGTCAATAAATGATTAATATTGTTTTATTATTTTTCCAAGAAGAGAGGACTTGGCACTTCATGAAATGTTAAGTCCTAATGTATTGGAAAAACTTGACGATTCACATAAAAGGTCGTCCTGTTTTCTTTGGAAAATAACATGAATGTTTACAGTATAAAGTACGAATATTTAAATCTAGCATATAAAGTGTTAAAACGAGAATCATCTTTAACTTTATAGGTTTGACAACTGCAATTCAGTAGAATACTACTTATCTAACAGTAATAATCTCTTATCAAAGAACCTGTGTGTAAGTGTACACATTTGTAACAAAAATGAGTTTGGTGTCTGTACTGTTTTCTTCAAACATTCATTATAATTTTGAACAAGCGCGTGAGAAAACTTACAAAATGGCATGTGCGCCCAGCAAAGACTCAGATCAGCCTAGGTTTCTCCCCAGTCTGATCAGTCTTCGCTGTGCGTTAAATGGGTAGCTAGGGACACAAGCTTTCTTCATGTGGACAGCGAAGACTGCTCAGACTGGGCAGATACCCAGGCTGATCTAAGTCTTCACTGGGCGCACATGTCATTTTGAAGGTTTTGTCATGCACTGGCTCATTTCATTTGCTATAAACAAACGAACGACGCCATTTGAAAACGGGCCTTCCGGGCATTTACGGGCAGCAAAGGCCCAGATCACCCTGCGTCCTTGCATTTTGATCTGAATCATTGGATACTGCAGGAGAGATCGCTGTATAGCAAAGACTCTTATCAGATTGCGAAGCTGCACTAACTGGTCGATGTCTTTACTTCTTGCATATACCTGAAGACACTTGTCGTATGGCGTGGCTCAAATGACACTGTCTATTCTCGCGAGAATAGACAGTGTCATTTGAGCCACGCCATACGACAAGTGTCTTCAGGTATATGCAAGAAGTAAAGACATCGACCAGTTAGTGCAGCTTCGCAATCTGGGTCTCCGCTATTCGCCAATAAATTCGACTGTATTGAGTTATTATCGACGTGAACAACGACAACCTAGACTAGACTGTGAAGGAGCGCAGACTGATCCGGATCTTTGCACTTTGCATACTCACTAAGCCTGATTATTTGTGACCCGCCTCTTATCTCTGGGCATCATAGATACTACATAGGTTGTATATTGTTAATATGTAGCGTGCTGGCTAAAAGTTTAGCAGACAATATTTTTAAATACTTGTGTTGTTTTTTCTACAAGATGTGCGTTGACATTTAATGCTAATTACCTCTAGAGGAAATTTGCATGAAAGGAAAGTGCCTATTACTACATACAAAAAAGCAAAAAGTTAAAAACATTGTCTACTGAACTTGCCCAGAGAGTGACATCGGTTAAGGACATACGTAGATAAGTTATCAGATAACGCCAAATTCATATATCAAAAACAACTGTGTTAAAGAATTCTTAGGTGATAGTTAACAACTTTTGAAACGTATAATAACGCGGTTTCACTTTGTTATTTACATAATCGAAGCTGTGTTGCACGACCCATCGAAATTCAGTAGGCTAATGGTTGGTCCCCCAACTGGTCTGTCTGTGGTCAGTTTTTGAATCCGGGGCCGTAACTAATGAACTGAATATGATAGTTTCACAACATTTTACATATGGCTATCTTATCAAGACGATGCAAACATTCTTCAAAATGAATTTAAGTTTTGAAAATGATGCAATGTACCAAAACTACAAAACTATCCGCGCAGTGTGATCAATGTCTTCGCTGCCTGCCTGAAGACGCTTGGATCAAAGGTTACCCACAGAGTACCCTGTGAAGACTGATCAGACTGCGCGGATGCGCAAGTTATCTGAGTCTTCGCTGCTTGCACATGCAGTATTGTAGGAAATGCTGCGCCCAAGCTCAGTTGCAAGCAAACAAGCTCAAAGGACTTTAACCTATTGATCGCAGTACTGAATCGGTAAAGACCAAGGGTAAAAACTGTCGTTTACAGTTGCCGCGGTATCGCACGATACTTTTGGATAAACTCGCGTGTGGAAGTAACACTAGCCTACATGAAACTTAGCCCATGTAGTAGTAAATTGGATTTTCAGGAAAAGCCATAATCCCAGAAAACAACGTACTTATGACTAACAGAGGAAGAGTAGATTGCAATGCTGCATATGCCGCTTTAGCACCAGCTTACCAGAATACCCGAATGGTCTTGATAACCCCAAGATAAATTAATATATAAACTGAACTATAACGCACTATAATTTTGTTGTTCAATGCTTCCTCTACAGTGTTTGCAACAAGTGAGTATTCAACAAAAAAAATTGCACATCGTCTGCTGACAGGTCTGATAGGCGTTGAGGTAATTTTACAATTATGTAGAAAACATAGTTGCGGGACATTAAAGTAAATTTGCTATAAAACATGCTTGATACGGTACGTTTTGAAGTTTTGGTGACCAATAAAAACGAAGAATGTATGTCATGCTTCTCTTTCATACTGACTGCAAATTAGGCAATATAAACTTTATGTCCATCTAGAATTGACTACTCATCAAAAAGTGTCTCAAGATAGGTAAATATAAGAGGCGTCAGGCAACAGCAACAGTGTTTGCGGATTTGGGTCCATTCTGTAAAAAAAATGAACGTTTATATAAGGTTACTGATGAGGCATTATTGACCGAAGTAGCTAATTTGGCCTTGAAAACGTCGACACTTTAGCTGTTTTGTTTTCATTTGTGAGTGTGTGTTCGCCTTGCTTTCAAAGACCAGTAGTTCAAGAATATATGTGTCGTGACTTAACGGGTGCAAGTGCTATGTTAGAGGGGTAATCCTCTCCCCACTGTATTTTATATTCTGTTCCTTCGTAAACACTGAGCCAATATGATGATCAAACATGGAGAAATTGTGTAAAAGATCTATAATGCGTCCACTATTTCTACAAGTCATGTGAATGTCTCTTTCATTATCACGAGGCTATTGCAGGTCTGTCTATATTTTATTCTTTTTCTACGCATGGATGTAAGAGGGGCAAATGGACAATATCCGGACTGTTTCAAAGCAATGGAAACGTGCCGGTTCCTAACCTCTCAAGACATTTGTTGTCGCCATATGCTGGCTAGGTTATGCTGTGTCTTTTATTTGTTTCTAGAACTGAAAAAAGGCTCGCTTAAAAAAAAAAGAACAGGACGGCTTTGATTTCAGCTGTAAATCGGCACCTCAGCAGTAGGTCTACTTCATGGTTTGAGGACGAAATACAAAACCTCCCACGAAGATGGCAAAAGTGTAATGACGAAGATGGGGAATACTTTGAAAAAGAATAAAAATGTTTGAAGAATGTTTCACCGTATTTGAGAAAGAGCAATAAGTCCGGATATTTTCCGACCGTCCCTCGTATGTATCAAAATATCAAATGGCCAATGTGCTATAGGCGAGTACTCCTCGATATCCTTAGCTTCCTTCCTTACTGAAATACTGTTGTTTATTATATACATGTACATGGAGACTAAGATTATTTCAATTCAATTTATATATACTAGCGGAAACAAAATAAATAAATAAATAAATAAAAAACGTAAGCGGTTTTGGTGCCATAACTTTTTTTATTGGTCAGATGTCAGACATAGCATGTCTACGTTAAAACGTCACTGCAAACATGCTAACTGGTATAGGATTAAAGTATTCATTAAAATCGATCAAAATTGTTCGAAGCACACATACGTTAAAACATTTTATCGAAATCATTTATTTTTAATCCAAATGAAAACTTGCGGTAGTTATTTCCGCAAGTATATATACATAGTGGGTATTAGGATGGATGTAGTTGAAATCAGTAAGAAAAATACTCGAAAACTAAAATAATAAAGCAAATATAAGTGGACATCATCGTCATGCCATCAAACCATTCTCTTTCTTTTATATGTAAATGAACAAGGCAACACTGAAGAAATATAGTTTTTTTTTGTATATCCAGTTATAAATACATTGCTACCTTCTGCAAGGCACTCTATAGGAACATATACATCTTGCTGTTGTAGGAAGGTCGCTGTTGTATAGATGTTGAAATATATAGAATTCTGCACTTTGGAGTAAAGGAAGAGTGGCTTTTATTGCGTTCTGGTCATTGCTGAGAGGTGACCTTTAGTTGAGGTTGTAGTGTAATCAACTGAAATTTATACGTATTAAGATTGATTTCACTTTGTTAGAACATTTCGTTGAATATTTTGTGAAGCTGTTTTATGTTGTCATAAAACGGTCATCAAAACATATGCAAACAATTAGCAGCAGCCAATGTCACATAGCAATTGCTGCTGAACCTCCTGTCGAAATTAAATCTTGTGTTGCATGCAAGGCACGAAATACCATATCCACAAACCGATCGGGACTTCCTTTTCTGTGTGTCCAGGAAACAAAATTAAGTACGACACGAAATTCACGGTTGGATTATTGGTTTAAACATTATTTTATTTATATGAGATATATGTAGATACATTATGCAAGAAAACATCAATATCACAAATGCAAACACTATGCAAAATCGATTAAGACAATTCAAACAAAAAGTGATGTTCTCATCAATGTTGCGGTTCCTTTGCGCTTGGCGTGTTAAAAATTGTTATATATTAGAATGGTTAAGACCCAGCCAAGCGGGCGAAGCCGCGCAATCTAATAATAACAGTTGTTACGAGCCAGCGCACGATAAAATCTACAATAAGACGTGCGACCAGCGAAGACTCAGATCAGCCTGCGCATCCGCTTCCAGTCTATTCGAAGAGAAATAAACGAGAACCTTGCCATACTGTGTGGATGTACAGGCTGATCTGAGTCTTTGCTGGTCACTCAGTGCTTACCGTAGGTTTTCATAACGAAAACATGCCTATATAATTTTGACCCCCTTAAACCCCACTGTTATAGAGTAAAACTGGGGTTAATAGGGGTACACATTATTTTTCTTATTTTTGCTCAAAACATAGATTGTGGGTACTCGTTAGGACCGCCTCATTGAGGCGGTTCTAACGAGTACCCACAATCTATGTTTTGAGCAGAAATATGAAAAATATCTGATTTTTTATCTGACAATTTTCAGATTTTGGTGGTAAAATTTTTAGTATATATTTGAATAGGCTTGTTTTCGTAATGTGTAGTGCGCTGGCTCATACATCTATCGGACTTTCCGTCGAATTGTCTGAGCCTTTGCTCTTCTCATATGCTAAAACGACTCTTTTCTCACGACGCGGCTCATATTTGAGCCAGCGCATAACAAAACCTACAATAAGACCTGTGTAACTAACATCAGCCTGTGAAGTTATTATGTATGGCAAGGTTTATCGTTGATCTCTCTGGATAGCCTGGAGGCTGTAGAACCCAGTCAGCATTCTACGTAAATCTATATCGGGCCGTCATCGGCCCGTCAGGGTAGCTGACGGGCCGATGACGGCCCGATGTAGTTTTACGTAGAATGCTAGCTGGGAAGGTGCATGCGATTAGCGAAAACTCTTATCAGATTGCGCGGATGCGCAGGCTGATCAGCGTCTTTGCTAATCGCACAAGTCTTAATGTAGCTTTAACCGTGCGCTGGCTCATTAATACTACGTATTCTACGCGGAGACAAAATGTATCAACATGTCTATGGTTTGCTTGACAATTATATAGCAGCACGTTACAGGGCAGGAGTAGTAGTCGTAACATTTTGTAATATTGCTGAAGGTACAATATGAAAGTCGTAAAGGCTTTGTCCTAGAGTCTCTGTACTTCCAATGAGAACCAATACACAAACGACGTTTAGTATAAACCCACATGATACCTGAAATTAAAACCATGGGTTGTGCATGTAGTAAAAGCATATACAAGACGTGCTTGCGAATAAAATGTCATGTGTAGCTAGCAAAAGTCCTGTATGTAAACACACCTGTGTAAAATGCACTTTTCTAAGCTCTAGCTAAGTCAATAATTCAACAACATGAAATTGTTAGCATGCATTCACAAATCCTCACCATTTGAGACTCATTAGAAGCGTATCTGGGAGGCATTTATAATGAGTACCTACAACATATGTTTGTGTAGAAAACATTAGAAAAAATATTTATTTCACCCATTGTAAAATCTTAATATGAAATATGAAATGGTGATGATTTGGGTTATTAAGGACAAGAAGACAAATTTATACAGTACAACATATTGCTTAAAGTAACACACACATTGAAAAGCTGACTTAAAAGCTACAAAATCTGAAAAGCACAAACATGATAATGTAGATTCCTACATGATCCTGTTTTTATTTTCTGTGATCTTACTCTTATCATGCACGTTTTTGCTGTAACTGACTTGCACATAAGATCTGGCAATCATGAAGGATCCGGTCACAGCATATTAATTCGATCATCAGGTTTTAGTTTGCAACCGTCTAAATAGGAATATATATGCACGCCACATAATTCTACATTTCGGCTTTAAGAATAAGACATTTTCATGTGCGTTGGCTGTCATTTTTTGTCTCCCTTGAGAGAAGTATTTGTCTCTAAAAGGAAATAAAAACCTTCTTGAAGTAGCAGATAATCTCCCTTCAGAGGAGCATCCATTTCAAATATAATTACATGCGCTTGAATGTAAACTGGAAATCACCACGAATCACAACCTTTCCTAAACATCGAAGAAAACGATGTGTAACAAACAATGTCAAGGCAAAACGCAATAACTTTACACAATGTTCAAACTAAAGATAACTGCAAAAGATGAACTTCTAGGTTTGTGTGCTTAAGCTAATTTTACTCGATCGGAACCTAGCATTCAATTCTGATTAAGCTTTCAAAAATGTGTTTGGTCTGCGTAGGGCCTTTACCTTCAGACTGTGATGCAGCGCACCCCCATCCCATCCCGCCCCGTAGTAGTTCTCCTGCTGACGGTTCAAAGGCGGTGCTTTTGGGGTGAGAGTGGGGGTGGGGGCGGGGGCGTGTATTACCTGTGTAGCTTCACTTAGATTCTTGGAAAATGCAACTAAGTGTACCTATGCCCATTAAAGCATTCGTGCTTACCATATCAATAACCCTGACATAACCATACGAAAACACCACAGCATTAGGAGGCGTAGCTACTGGTAACATAAAGGCAAATGACGTTGCTATAGCTGAAGGATACATCAGATACATCGGATTTAATTTTAGAAACAATGCCTGAAAACATAAACATACAAATGCAGTTGACTCGCATCTCAAACACTACTGACTCAAACTACTACTTATATAAAACTAAATAAAGGACAAAATGCCATATTTTTTTACATTTCAACACTTGTTTTACCTCAAACTACTATTATCTCATATAAAATAAAATCTGGTCGCTTGGAGATAATTAAAGTTGACAGTATACAATCAATTGTTTATGTCCGTATTTACCATAAATGTTGAGACACCCTAGCTCATTACTATGCTTCTCTTAAAATGTGTAGATGTAGATTTCTGCTTGGATGTGCTTTTAGTGTGCATTTTGTAAACAAAAAAACGTATAGCTCAAACGTGCAGAGCATAGATTGACTTGTACATTTAAAGTACATTGTATTTTCAAAATATCAGATTGATGTCTGCTTCAATTTTGCCGTGGCGAAGGATAGTGCAAGCTGACCTTCAACAAAAATATGTAGACTTAATGGTCCATACTTAGCAATTATTGTGTGTTGCATCATGAAAACATACATATATAATTTTGACTCCCTTAAACCCCATTTTTATGTATTAAAACTAGGGTTTAAAGGAATATACATTATTTTTCTTATTTCTGCTCAAAAAACATAGAGTGTGGGTACTCGTTAGAACCGCCTCGCTGAGGTGGTACTAACGAGCACCCATAATTTATGTTTTGAGCCAAAATGTGAAAATATCAGAATTTTTTATCTGATAATTTTCATTTTTGGTGGTGAAAATTTCAACATATATGAATAGGCGTGTTTTCATAATGGGGGCCCTGAATTCAGTATTAAACCTTCATGTCTAGCTTGTACACCTTCGCAAAAATAAATTACATAGGCTGAGGATAATAATTACACTTGGTAGAGTTTCCGCCAATTTTCACAACACCTATTCAAATATATTGAAAAATTTTACCACCAAAAACTGAACGTTTCAGATAAAATTTCTGATATTTTTAAAATTTCTGCCGAAACATAGACTGTCGGTACTCGCCGAGACGATTCTGTGTACCCACAATCTACGTTTTTGAACAGATATAAGAAAAATTATATATACCTATGTAAACTCCATTTTTACTATATAAAAAGTGGAATAATTATATAGGTATGTTTTCGTGATGAGGAAAGGTATAAATGAAGCTAACCAAGAAAATTCCACAATCACGAAGCACAGCATTTGTGACTTCCTCACACAGGTGCTTGTGACATGCTTCCCAGTCAGCATTCTACGTAAATCTATATCGGGCCGTCATCAGTCCGTCAGGGTAGCTGACGGGCCGATGACGGCCCGATGTAGATTTACGTAGAATGCTAGCTGGGTTGTGACTTCTTGTTGTTCTTACTGAGCACTTAGCTCCATCTAAAGGGACATCAACTGTAAAAAGGAAAGAATGTATTCTTAGAGGAGATGCCGTTTTATAAAGTAGCAAACACAGTTTGGACAGAGTCGGCTGTCCTGGAAGGGTATACATTCCATTTAAATTGCCTTATACGTGCATTATCGATACAACATTGTAAAACTGGTTTGCAGGGTGCTTAATCTTAGTGTTTTTCGTACGTTTGTTCGGTTTGTGCTTGTTTGGATTTGTCGGTTTCCTTTTCCTCTTGGTGTTTGGGAAGGGCTGCGGTTTATGATTGTGGCACTCCCTGGACTTTTCTCTTATCTTGTTTTGCAGTTTCTTTTGTTTTCTCACCGTACTTCAGTTTAGAGAAGCTTATATTTTTGGCCCGTTCCTGGATTCTAGAAAATAAATAATGGTCAGTGAAGAGGCCTAACTGACCGAAAGAGGCCTAACTGACCGAAAATGACCGAAACTAGCTGCTGTCCTTTCGACATTACTCGGGAAGACTTTTTTACTTGGCGTTTTGTTTCAAATGAAACTATTTTGATCTGATCGACCAAAAACTTACCAGAAACTATTATTATTTTATGTTTCTTTGTTTTATTCTCAAATATTTACCATAAATTAAATTAACGTCAAAAAAAAAAAAAAAAAAAAAAAAAAAAAACTGGTCTGGCCTATGTGATTTCTATATTAATGTAATTATTTTTGGAATTTTTGTCTGATAAAATATTTTTCGTTTTTCTTTGCTGAATTTGAATTATTTTGCACAAACATATTGTGAAAATTTCAGAAACAATAACAAGCGAAACTTGTTGAAAATCTGCCCTACAGATTTCTGTGTAATTTGCATTTATTTTACTATGAGAAAAAAGAACAATATTTTATGATTTAAAAACAAATGACTTAAATAAAACTATTTTGCACACACACATATATATACGACAAACGGGTTTGCATTAAATCATGACAGAATTTGCAAATGTACTTCTTCTGTGTATAGCTCAAAGCAAAAACGACTTTCTGAAAGATGTCGAAAGCACAGAAGTCTGGCACCAAAAAAGACTTGACACTTCAGGAGATTTTCGATTTTTATGTATATTTCATTGATCTTAATGGTCATTCCTTTTAGAAGCTTATTACTATAAAATAGTACATTACCAGGTTTGACAGAATCGGCATCATAAGTGTACATATCGCAGTATTGCTAGTAACTTCTGTTGCAGCGGCCATTATGTAACACAGTACTAAATTTAAGACCCATGGTTCAAGGTAATCCAGGACAGAGAGTTTAGCTCCCAGCCACTGCGATAAACCGGATTCCTGTCAAGAAGACAACACAATTTAGGGGCAATTTTAGTAAGCTGATATTATTAAAGTGTCATATTTGTTTAGATATGTTGCTTCGTTTACTGTACTATTAATAGTTGTAGTCCGGTGTTTCCGGTATTGTTTGTTCTTCGTGTGCACTTGTGACTACTCGCTGCAGGGCTTTTTCGTATTTTGGCTTGTTAGCTGTCTGATGGTCGTGTTAAGTGGATCCTGTCTTGCAATGCGATCACCTTGAATGGGAAGAAGGGGCTGGCTGCTTTGCTATTTCTTCGGTTTGAGGCTTGTGTACAGTCCGTCTTGTTTGTTTGGTGACATTGTTAGGTTATGTTCTGTGATTGTTGCTTTTCCTGTACATCTTCTATACTATTTGTCTATAGTATTAAATGAATGCATATGCCACTTGACAGATTGTTTGAACATTCGAACAACTTTTTTGATGTAATGTTTGCGTTTTGCTGTCCTTTATATCAAATCCCTTCTGGAAATGGGTATTCTCAAGTTGGAAAGAATTTGTTCCCTGGCGGGGAATAGAATCGATTTGACAAAGACAATACGGAAGAATGGCAACGGAAGAACTAGACGGGCTCTAGTTCCTGGTGACCAAGAATATTAATGTTTACAATTCTTTTTGATATAAACACTAAAATAACACTAATGTGCTATGGTGCTCTTATGTTAATATTGTCTTGATTTTATTTTAGTGTCTATAGCAAAAAGAATTATAATAATTTACATATAGTCACTAGGGACCTGAACCTGGACAGAAGGACTAGTGAACTTAATGATAGGCAGTGTGTAAACCTATTATTCTCTCTGTATGACCACAGAAGAATAAATATACATCGGTTGAAACTATTATTTACATTTTAACCACATACAATGGGTATTCCAAAATAATTGCTTATTTTGATAGGTCACGTTCAAAATGTAAGTAATCACTATCTTTAGTTCATACCCTCTAAGTAGTCCCCATGACTACAAATGCATAATTTCAGTCGATGAATCCACTGCCAGAATATGTCACGGTACGCTGACTTTGGTTAACTGGTAAAGTACTGATAGTAGGATTATCGGAAAATATGGCGTTACGTCATCGCGCTACATACGGTTAACTCTCACGGGCACAAATCAATTGTGAACGCATTAAAAACTATATAGAATACAGGTCAAAAGCCTCCAGTTCTATATTTCTATATTTTGACTTACATTTGTTACTCTATTGCATGTAATGTTTCAAAGACGAACTACAAAACAATCAATTTTTGCTATTTTCTTATATTTCTTTTCGTTAGAAATTTATTTATGTACTAGTGCATCAGAAATGCATTTGGACAATTTTGGCAGGTCATCAAAGGACTGGCTTGAGTTTTTCAAAAAGGGTATTTTCTATAATTTTCTTTTTTCCACAACTTGGATGAAATTGCATGTTTTAAACCAATTATTATATAGATTTATATTAAAATAATGTTATAAAATATGTGTGTTAGTCGATAAACAAAAGTTTGAATCGTAAGATTATTTGTATTCATCTCAGCAGTTATAGGTTTTCCAGCTTTTGGTACTAAAACCACTGTACTGAAAACGTATGCGTGCGAAAAACAAAATTATTTCGTGTTATTTCATAATAAAAAATTTCAAATTTAGCTATACAACAATAGAGGATATTGTACGACTTGCAATAACGTCATAGTCATCTTTTCCGAAAACTGATATTCGGCAGATTTATCGAACTGTTAGTTCTTCTTTTGCAATAAATTGTAGCAAAGCAGACGTACGTGCTGAGGCATTATCATGTACGTCAGCTATTTTGGAAACCCATGACTGTTTCTGATCGTATTAGTTTCAATTTCTTCAATATCACATCTTTTCCAGTAATGGTTTGCCTTTTTTCAGTGGCACCTGTATTTCAACGCCTTCATCAGAGAAAAAGTTTGCATCCAAAACATTCATAACGTGTGTTTAGCAATTACTGGTATTTTTGTGAGTTTTGGTAGTCCATATTTTATTGCCAAACTTCTAACCAGGTTCAAAATAGTAAACCCAAGTTTCATCGTCAGTGAGTGCATTTGCAAATTTCTTCATTTCGGAAACATTTTTAGCAATTGGTTGGCTATTTTAACTCTCTTCTTCTTCTGACCATCCGCCAACATATGAAGCACCCACCTTGTAGAAGTGTTCCTAACATTCAAAATATTCTTTAGAATGTAATGAACTCTTGATAGTGAGATTCCAACCATTCGTGATATATCATGTATTGTATACCTAGCATCTCTTTCAACCATTCCTTTTACTTTTGATACAATTTTGTCACAAGATGTAGAATTTTACGTTCCATATTTGGGTGCTTTTTTATCGGCTCTAAACCATATTCATTTCTTTCCATCTACGAACAGTGTCATGAGACACATTAGTAGAACCGTACACAAAATAATTCAGTCAATATGTGTTTCAAAGGACAACCTATCTTAGAGCGGGCTTTTATGTATGCCCGAATTTCCTCCATCTTATCAACACTTTTACCAACCATTTCATTACGATTGGTCCTTGTCAGTAATGACAGATGAACCACACTTTACCAATCATTTTACTACAGGATGCAACGACTGCATGTATTCATATGGCAAACTATTTATCTTTCAATCACATTCATGGGCAGATATACACATAATTCTGTAGGTATTGAAGAGCGCTATACATGAATAAATTGATTTGTTTGAAGTTGCACCTTCTTATCGAGCAACGACACAATAACCAGTTTTTAGCACCTCTAATATGGTAAGCTGTTACTTTTGTACAATAAAATGAAATCCATATCCATAAACGGTGAATTAACTATTATACATATGCTCTGTTCAATGACAGGTTCATATTTGCGAGTCTTGTTAAGGTGAAAGATGTTTTGTTGCACATGCGCATATTAAATGTCTAGGTCAGGCAGCAACTGCACCCAAACAAAGAGTAGTTGTTTTATATTCTATTATTTCCAATGAATATACGAGTGCGAAGGCCCTGATTAAACGCGAAGGCTAGGCTGGGCTGTTGTTGTCCGCATAAACCCTGGATTCACATGTTCCCACAAGTTCTAATTACCTAGGTTGCAATGTTCTCCAGATTCTAGAATAAGCAGTACAAACCTCTGAAGCATTTGCCATAGCAAAGCCTCCACCCAATAAGAAGACAACTCCCCAGGGAACTTTCTCTGCTGCAACCTTCCAGGATAATAATGGTTTTAGTGGTTCCCGCTTACCTGGAATATTATACCATACTGTTTCATATATTTAAAACTGCTGAATGTTTAAATACATATACACCAGTTCTGTACTGTTTTAACGGTCTAGTCAGATTAATATCCGTTATCAGTATTACTCTTCGCATGAAGACATTATCACTGTAAATTAATTCGATGATTGACATGGCGAGATATAAGACGGCATAGCAAAAAAGTAAGAGAAAATTCCAGAGAGTGCCACAATCACAAGCCGCAGCCCTTCCTAGACACCAGGAGGAAGAGGAAACAGACAAATCAAAACAAGCGCAAATCAAACAAATGTACGAAAAGCACTAAGATTAGGCTTCTCGTCCCCAAGCGAGGCAATCGAATATTCAAAGGACTGAAAAACACAAGAATAAAATAACAGCAGGCACAAAAAGACTCAAATCCTCGTGTACATCCACAAAACCTGATCAGTGAATATGTATTTTTCTTTACCTGCTCATATATAATTATTCGTTAATACTAGATACCTGCCTATAATTTTCAGTGGTAACTTTCTATTACTCTCGCTTTAGATCACCATTTATACCTTAAATTTATAGTTTCATCATAGAAACTGTCATTATATATGTCTTTCTTTCATATTCCATTTGCTAAATTAGAAAAAAAAATCACGTGGAGTAAACGCTGGTATTAAACGGTTTCTGCAAGACGTTCCAGAATTGTTTTTTCCTCTTGCAGTTCATTAGTTTTAGTACGATTACCATTGTGTAATTTTATTTTGCCTTTATTTGTTTCTTATCTCACATTCTTTCTGCGCTTTGCGAAGGCCTATGCGTCATAACTATGGCGTCTCATATGTAACTTCATAAAATGTTTATACGTACTTTCTTTGCGACAACAAAATACTTCAGGAATCTTTGATGGAAAAATGAACAAAATAGAAGCAATGAACATAGCAGAAACCGCATCTTTTACATACCTGAAAAATAAAGTACACATGTTACATATCTACTCTGTGTATTTGTACACACTAACCACAACATAAAGCGTTGACTAAATCAGACCAAACCTCCTATAAACGGACTCCTGACTGCTTACGATCCTGACAGTATGTTTTGCATGTTTAACTAGGCAGTCAAGTACACTTATTCAGTTTTAGGTCAATACGACCAGGGAGTACGGGTCAAAATTAAAAAGTGGATAACGAAGCAAATGTGTTTCTTATTGTTTCACAGGCAACCTTCTTGCTGCTACCATTTCCAGGGCAGTGCTGACATTGCAATATATTGCACATATTTAATTTGTTGGTTACATTTTCCGTATTTCTGGGTCCGTTTGAAGCGAGGAAGGGCTGTCTAATGTACGTGTTGCTTTCTATGGTTTGTCAGTTTTATTTCTAATGACAAAATACATAATTTTGCTACAACAAAACAGCTACGGGATACATTAGCATTATCAGTTAAAAGAGTTTCATTTTTCGGAGTAAAGCATATTAACAGAGAGCAGGCTCAGATGACCCGTCGCTATTGCATACAAGGGATAGGGAACACATTATCGCATATACGACACGTAGAGTTTTATGCAAAAAAAGTAATTAATTGGTGATAATAATGCGTATGGTATAGTTAAACACTAAAATTAAAAAAAATTAAAAAAAAAATGTTGATTTAATAACAATTAATGCGACATCAAATAGAACTAACTTTTCCCTAAACATCCTGCCCCATCCTGCGGCTCCGCCCATATCACGTGTTATCCACAGGATCGCCAACAATATAAAATGTACGATGACTGCTCCCTGGCCAAATCTGAAGCAAATAATTTCAATAAACTAAATTATTATTTGCCAGAATATAGTATATGTCAGGTCGACTCTGAGAAGAATCTGGCTGAGTTGATTACTCGTGGAAATATTAAATGCAGGCAACCTTCTTGCTGCTACCATTTCCAGGGCAGTGCTGACATTGCAATATATTGCACATATTTAATTTGTTGGTTACATTTTCCCTCTTTCTGGGTCCGTTTGAAGCGAGGAAGGGCTGTCTAATGTACGTGTTGCTTTCTATGGTTTGTCAGTTTTATTTCTAATGACAAAATACATAATTTTGCTACAACAAAATAGCTACAGGATACTATAGCATTATCAGTTAAAAGAGTTTCATTTTTGAAAAACTCATAAACAAGAAACATTAGTTCAGACAGTACGCATATCTTTCGGTAATTTCCGCAAACATATAGAGGAAAATGAAAAGCAATACATGTACAGCATACAGTGTATCTAAAATAAACGTACAGCAAATGATGACTAAGAACGAAAACATAATCTTTAAGTATTCAAAATATGATTTGTGTGTTTCGCTGCTGGTCCTCCATGTTTAAATTTTGTATTGTGGTCACCCGTTATACAAATGTCCAGTTTGTTTTCTGTTTAGCTTTTATTTGTTATTTGTTTTATGTTTTAGTCACTTTTCCACCAGTGTTTGTTCAGTATATTTTATTAATGTCTAAAATTACTTCAGGAGAATAGGGTGAAGATACGCTAGTTAAACATGCTGTTGAGTCCTCCTCTCCCTCCTCAAACAGCAGATGCGTTTTGTTTGATTTTCACCTGGCCCTTTTCAAGGCAGTTTCTTTGTTGTTCTTCTTCTTTGCTCGTAGAACGGTTATCGTGAATGTTGCTGTTATTTCCTCGTCTCGCCTCTTCTTCATTTGGTTTCTCTGAAAGGCTGTGCTGCGTGACAGAGGTCTTTCGTGGATCACTTGTAGAAAATGGAACAGATAAAAAAGGTGTTGTCAAACTTGTGTGTTATTTTATTTAAGTGCTGCTCTTCTTGGTGAAAAATAACTCACGTGATAGGTCCAAGTTTTCTGTATTCTTCCCTAATTACTGCTTTTACTCTTTCTTGTGCTTCTTTGTCAGTGACTTTACAACAGCGCCTACCAAAAGAAAAACAAATATAAAATTACGGTTTCATAATACAGATATGAAAAAGTATTAAAGTAAGTATTACCAACAATTGACATGTATTTTTATGCGTTATTGAAATGCAAATGATTTGAAAATAATTAATTGCACCTTTGGTCCCAATGTCATCCTCAATAGAAAATTCTAAACAAAAAATGACAACAGCGAGTTAGCATTTTAGAATTTTTACCCTGTTTCCACGCTTATTACAAAGAGCGATTGTTATTTCATTTCCTTTGGATCATTGGGCCCATTGTGGTATATTTGAAAATGGAGTTCTGCTCATGTATACGATATAGGGCGTAAGCAGTGTTGCAAACTTTAATACGGCTTATGAAGAGTCTCAATAAAACCGAGACTCCCACTGTCTGATCCGTAGTGTGTTCTTTGTTTCCAAAGGCAATGATTTTGACGTTTATTTTGCCACCTGCTCTATAAAGTTTCTTCAGGCAGCTTATGATGAAATGGCTGTAGCTTTTAGCTTGACACCAGCAAACTGTCGAGCACTCGCCTGCATATAAGAGTTTTGGCAGTGCTGCAGCTATATAGATTTTCAGCTTTGTAGCCAGTCTGAGTCCACTAGGATCACAAACGTTTACAGGTAGCCTGCCAATTACTGCACTGTAGCAATCAGCTTTCTAAATTAGGTTTGTGAACAGCCTCGGTGTTTTGGGGGCTGATTGTGAAACCGTAGTGGTCACCAATTTGTGTATCTCGAGCCATACTTTTTTGAAATTCCGCTCTGTTGAGGCATTTTTCCATGTCATCAGTATAGAATCATCACCCATCATATTTCGCTGCAATTTGGTTTTGGTTTGCAACCTTCTTAGACTTAATGAATTGCTTCAAGGCAACATTGGATCGAAATACTATTATTACATACCTTAAAAGTATTGTAAGCATGGCAGAGAACAGCATGGTGCAGAGGGTTGAAGGTAATATATAGCCTAACTTTACTCCATTAGTCATCGGAAGCGGCTCAGACAACTCTCATGGTCTTAAGCCAATGCAATCATGCTATCATGAAATTATCGTTTCGATGATTTAAACTTTGATGGACAGTTACGCTTTGCTATGCTTTACCTGTCTACATGACTGACTGTCTACTGCTCTGTTGTGGTCAACAAATGTCATTTAGATGTTTAGATTTTGTTTGGCATTTCTTCTTGAATTTGAAAAGATCATGTCTATTGCTCCTCTGCAAACTCTCTCTCTCTCTCTCTCTCTCTCTCTCTCTCTCTCTCTCTATGTGTGTGTGTGTGTGTGTGTGTGTGTGTGTGTGAACAGCAAAACAAAGCAAACCAGCTTCCTCTTCCCCAACAAGGTAATCACAATAATTGACAGGATTCGTCAAGCATAACAATAAGATGACGAATAGGACAAAGCATGATAAACGCGCAGTGGGCAGCACAAACCACATAAAGAACGAACAGCACCAGAACTATCGCTTCCGAAATGTCGGTAGAAGCATGTGTCGTTTTCTACTATTCATATGACATGACTATACTGACATTTACATATGTTGCATCGCTGTTATTGTTATGCATATTTGAACTCCACTGACAAGTACATCTCTTTAATGCCATGTCTACAATGCTAAATTGTATTGTTCTTCACTTTTGTGCAGCTTTTGGGCCAATACGCCTTTTGCAAAGAAAACTGTTTTTAATATGAATGTCATAAAGGATTGATTTTGGAAACAAAGAACACACAGAATCAAGAAAATCGGTTTGATTGAGTATCTTCATATGCAACATTGTAGTTTGCGAGGCTGCATACGCCCCTAGCGCCGGACTAAGCGGTATTCGATTTACAAAATAACCAGGATGGGCTCAATGATCCCAAAAGAAATAAAATATAACTTGCACTATGCTGATGTACGGGGAGACTTTTTATCCTATCTTAACATATCAAACAGTAATTGTACCTGCAGTTAGATGAATTACATGCAATGCAAAACGCAGTGTCCGTAGCAGAAAAAGACTGAAAGGGAATTCTAGAGATAACGACTACTTAATGTAATAATAAGGAACATCTTAGTAAAAATGGATACTTACAGTGAATGCCGCAGACGATACATGCTTATAGCTAGTCGCATTTTTTATGGCTTATTACAGCTAGCATCTCCTTTCATAGCTACTAGAGTGAATGTTTCATTGATTTTTGCTTACAGTGAAATCACCACTTTTGATGGATAAACAGTAAATGTTTTAGTTGATAAATACGTGCAGTGATTTTCTTAGTTGATTGCTACTCACAATGAACAACATATTTTCTGACTACATACAGTGAACGCCACAGTTAATAGCCACTTATAGTAAACGCATCAGTTAATGACTGTTTAAAACTATTCATTTAGATGTTCTGTGCCGGAACTTTAATTTCTGTTTCTCGGCCTACACGGGACCCAACCGGTGTCTTTTTTATTGTTCTAGTATTTTAGTGGTGTTGTTTGACGCCCCAGGGACTTCAAGGTGTCTTAATGCGCTGTTTCTTTTAAATCCTCTATATTGCATTAATATAGGCTTTATCTGTGATTTATTTGTTGCCTATAATGATTCATGGATGAATAGGAAGACCCCAGAGCTATCAAATATAGTTTCACTACAATGGAAGCTTGGTGCGAGGGCAGGGATCCCGTAAAGCTATCTTAATAACCCCTCCAAAGTGATTAGTACATTAACTCACCTAAGCTATGTTCAGTGTTAGTTATAGTAATTATTTTTGCCATCGTACGTCTGTCTTTCCGTTACCAATTTTAAACGACAACTCTTCAAATACCGTTGAAGCAATTTGCCCTGATTAGGTATAAATGTTGCCTTGGTAGGGGATTAAAAATAGCTAAATTTATGCTGATCTTCTTTTTTGTATGGTTGCTTTGACAAATAAACTGTCTGATATTTAGCAGTTATAATCATTTGATGACTATCTACGTAGTTTATGTGTTTTAAGGCATATGGCCATTTTGGTTGCCATGGCAACATTAAATTTTAAAGTAGATCTTTTAAACGACAATGCCTCCAAAACTACTGACCCTTATTCGGTATAAATATCACTTGGGTAAGGGCGATGCAAAAAAAGCCAAAACTTTGTCATTCTACTTTTTGGTTTGTTTGCCATTGTAACAGAAAAATCTTAAAGACTTATGATTGTAAAATGGTTTAATTGCATTTTCTCCATAGCCACTGTAGTGATGTAAGCCATATTTGGCAGTTATGATCAGTTTATTTTTTCTACCCAGTGTATGTGTTTAATGACCAGGGGCCCTTTTTCAAGATTGTCACGGCAAAATTGAATTTTAAGTTTAACTTGGTAATTTTTAAATGATAACCTCCATAAATCACTGAAGCAGTATGACCCTTATTTGGTAGAAATATTTTAGGGTAAGAACAAATAAAAAAATGCTACTTTTCTTTTTGGTAAGATTGCCATATCAACAGAAAATTCCTACAGACTTGTAATGAGGAAATGATTAAATTGGATGGTTTTCTCCATAACACATGAAACTTTATGGCTTAATCCTAGTACATATCATCGAGGACTCAGGGATTATCTAATTGTCCAAATGATGATCGTAGGTCGATCGATGACCTTTCTTAGGGCAAGGTCAAAATTGCGTCCCCAATCATTTGTATGGGAAAAAATAAAAAATCATTTTCTCAAAGACTTTGAATGAAAATTGTAATGTATGAAAAAAGTAGCTAAACATTTGAGTTACAATCAAAATTTTGTCCCAAGCAGGTTATCTACCCTTGCCCCTGGGCCATTTGCATGTATATAATATTTTGCAATCTTTTGATGACTTCTGCTTTAAACTGCTAGCAAAGCTTGAACAAGGTTTTACACGGAGCTTTGTGTCGAAGAGTTACTGGCAATTAATTCAAAATGGTTCTCCACATTCGAGCAAGGTGGCCGTCATGCCCACATAGAAATACATCCTAAGTGAAGAAATCTTTGACTGATCCTTTGTATGTAATACTTGGGACTCCAGTTCTTCCAATGGTGTTCAAATGGTAAAACAAGGATGACTTTTGATCTTTTTAGGGCATGGTCAAATTACTTAAAGTGTCCCGTTTACATTTGTGCGGGGAAAATGTTGAATTTGTTTTTCACAAAATGTATTGGGTACTAATGAATAAACTCTGCAATATATGAATACAGTAGTATATCCTTTCAGTTGAAATAAAAGTTGTTTCCCGCTGGGGTTATTTATCCTTGCTCCTGGGCTTTTTCCATGCATAAACTCATAAAAATATTTATGTATTTTTTCTTCTGAAATAACAGTCAGGGCCAAATTTTTATCAAATATCCTCTGTCAAAGGAGAATGAAATTTTGGTTTAATGGTCAGGCTTCAGTGATCAAGATGGCTGCTATACCTTTAGAATTTAAAAACAACTTAAATGTCTTCTTTTTAGAACCAAAAAGCATAAAAACTGCCTCTTCGTATCCATTATGGATGGGAAATCCACCAGCTTTGTTAATGTAATCATAGTTTGACTTTTGACCTGTGACATAGTTAAATTTGATTCCCTATATACTTGTATAGGAAACTGCCGTATACAATTTTTACAGAGCATCCAGATTTTTAAAAGTTGCTGTGACAATACAGGGAGAATCGTGCATGGCTTCTTTAAATATGCAATGGCTGTTTTAGGCGAGCCAACCGGGGCCCCTTAATCTCTTGTTGATTACTTACCGTTCCAAGGCGGTGTTTTTATTATAGTTCTTTTAGTAAATGCTCTGTAGTTTTTTATTAAACATGTTTTTAGCTTTCAACAACTATGTAAAATAAAAGTCAAAAAGGATTGCCTAGTTTAAGTTATATTCAGTTGAGTTTTAGTAACATAGCTGATGACTTTCTGAGAAAGAGATGCAAACTCTGCTTGTCATCTGTTCTCTTTATCCGTCTTTCCCTTCGATGTTGAAAACTCTATGTGGATTTAATTGCATCAGTTCCTGGGCTCACGTATTTGCTTTGTAGTTAACCCTTTATTTGATGGATACATTCCCTATGAAAATGATACTTACAATGACCGCAAAAAGAACACCTGTAGCCAGGTCCAGATAATAAATACAAGGACCAATGATGTTGGAACACCAAACCCCATCCAGCTAGCATAAGTTATAGGCGACTCGATGTTCAGTTTCTCGTACAAACTGCAAAATAAGTAAAATGCTGTTCTATTGTTGTCATTATGAAAACACGCCTATTCAAATATATAGAAAATTTCACCTCCAAAAACTGAAAATTTTCAGATAAAATATTCTGATATTTTTCATATTTCTGCTCTAAACATAAAATGTGGGTACCCGCCTCGGCGAGGCGGTTCTAACGAGTACCCACAATCTATGTTTTTGAGCAGCAATAAGAAAAATAATGTATACCCCTGTAAACCCCAGTTTTACTATATAAAAGTGGGGTTTAAGGTGGTCAAAATGATATAGACATGTTTTCGTGATGACTTTTGGCGACAGTTCGTATTATAATTCACATAACATTTAATTTGAAAATAATAATAATAATAATAATAATAATAATAATAAACACTATTAATAAGTTACCATACGTGTCCACTAAGTCCTGACAGCAATTAAATATCAGCGACGCAATGTTGCATTCCAATAATAAAAGTGGTCATTATGAGAACTGATATACTGTCAGGGGAGGCAAATATGTTAAAAATGTTATTGTCTCCTTCCGAAAGTGGATTTGCTTTAAAAGAAAATCATTTATTCCCATACAAGCATTTTCTCCTTTTGGAGCCAGATGTAGAGGAAATTAAACAGGATGTCACAAACGTTGACTCGTTTGCATAAACTGATGGAACTGCTACTATTTTATCGAATTCTCTAAAGGTAATATTCATTAGTAACCACATAAAATGACATGTGTGCCCAGAGAAGACCAAGATCAGCCTAAGCGTCTGCTCAATCGATAGCTAAGGAACCAAGCTTTCCTTATGCGGACAACGAAGACGTTGATCATTCTTGGCGGATGCCAAGGCTGATCTGAGTTTGCTGGGCGCATACGCCATTTTGTTCGTTTTGTTGTGCGCTGGCTCAAATAAAAAAGTAACCGCCTGGCCAGAGCATTTGCGGGTGGCTAAAAGATTTTTAGATATTATAAAATTTATAAATACGAAAAATGTCTTAGCCACAATGTTTACAAAGAATACATTTTACTTTTTTATGCTTTTTTTGTTCCAAAGATATGTAACATAAATCATGTGCGGGCTATCCGACGCACGGAGGAGATACCCGGCAGCATTGCACACTTAAGAAATGGTTTGTTGTGTTAACTTTGTTTTTCATGAAATAATATCTCAATAAGAAAATATCCAAATGCTAAATAGAAAAGTGCTCATACATAAAAAAAACTATGACAATAGCGGCTTCAATCTGCCTACCATACTGATTCTTTCTGTCCATTTTGTCGGCTAGCAATGCGCAGAGTTATTTCTTAACCTTACATTAAATGTGTCGTATAAAATATTTATGTTTTAGAATTATACATTTAGTATCTTAAAGTAATTTGAATTATTTAAAAAGATAACTGCTGCACATGACATAAGCGGTAGTCAGAAATACATTCAGATGTTAGCGGATGAATCCGTGTAGTTGATCAGAGTCTGTGCAGAGCACTCTGTTGGTAAACATGGATCCTAAGCATCTTCAAACTAGGCAGCAAAGACTCTGATTAGCCTGTGCGAATGCACAGACTGATCTTAGTCTTAGCTGGGCGAAGATGCAAGATTGTGGGGAATGATGTACTCCGGCTCATATAACTTACGATTCTAACTGTCCTTTGAACACAAGATTAGGAGCAGTTCCTGTCAAACTGGCTATGCCACCGACATTTGCAGAATAGGCTATACTTAATGATAAGGCTTTGCACATACGTAGAAATTGTGGATCATCATTCTCATGCAATCTGCAAGATCAGGATACTATACATATGAAACGACGACAGAAATGCATCAAAGTATATGAAAAAATATTGAACTGCAAAGTAAACGACAAATCACGAATTCCGAGCCTTAGAGTGTATTATATCAGTTATCCTTGAAGAACAAACGTTTGATATGATATATGAGAAATTATTGAACAAATCATCACAGTCTTTAGGATACCAAGCTCGGCTAGCATTTACTTAGATCCCTAATGACAATTTTAGCCCGACAGATTTCCTGTTGGTCAGATGACGGTCCTATATTGCTTTAGACAGAATGCTAGTTAAGTAATCAGCAGGCAAACATTAATGATATTTTCTTATTTTTCACAGAAAATAAGACTTGGTGTATCAATCAAATTGGATTCGAAGAATAAAATGTCAAATCTTATTTGTTATCATAAACAGAGTTTACTTAGTCAATACTTTTGAGAGTATGCATTCAACTCCGGAACTCTCGCATGTATTGTATACGATCAATAAAATAAGGCAGAGGTGCTTGTTAGAAGTTGATTTTTTTAACGTTTTTTTGGTTTTTACCAAGGTGATGCTATACCGTTTAATAATAACGTAAGCCTGTTTCAGAAAAGAGGCAAAATTATGCCCATTACCCTTGAAGGCTCCATATTCCTCAAAAATAGACATTTTATTATCCAAGATTGGTTTTATAAATTGATGCATGATATCAATCCAATCATAAAATGTGGCACCTGACAGCCTGTACAATTTCAGTTAGTCTCTCGTTCTTGAACTGGATCAAAAATGAAACGATTTTTATGATATATCTAAATAAATGTTGCCAACATAAAGTCAGAGATACTATAAAGAATCATTTTATTTTTGATCCACTTCAAAAATGAGAGACTAACTGAAATTTTACTGGCTGTCAAATATCACATTTTATGAGCATATAAATACCATATATTAATTTATTAAACCTGTTTTGGATGAAAAATGTCCATTTTTGAGGAATATGAAGCCCTAAAGTTCTAAACCTTTGGATCTAGTTATGTTATGAAACCAAATTATTACAAGCAAATTGTGGATGTTTTATTTGCATCAATGAAGCAAATAGTATATAATGGGACAGATTACTACAGGAAACTGGCTTGTAAACATTTGTGTGCTCCATAGCCGTGTTATCAAATATGAGTAGGAAACGAATTTCTTTCTGTTCCGTTCTGCTTGGTTATACTACAACGTTGGTCAAGGAACAACTAATAGAAAATAGTTAACTTACGCCGTGTTCAGATCTTCAATTTCTTCCGTAATCAATTCTCCATTTTCACGTACTGTTTCGTCATCATTTTTCTTTTCTGGTATTTTTACCACCACTTCAACCTCTGTTACACCCATGTTGTCTAGCATCACTTCGTCCAACTCAAGTGCTTTATTGATTGTGCCCATCTCTATTATGTAATCACATATAAGTGTTGATCGCATGGTTTAGAACTAGTCAACATTATGTATTAGAGATATTCAGTGACATTACAAAATGTCACGTTTCGCTGAATAGAAATATACATGTACTATACTATATGATAACATTCCCAAGATTTCGGCGGAGCATTTGAAGTATACTGTATATTAAATGTGCAAATACGTAACGGGAATGAATGCAATTTTAGGGATACCCGTCTGTGAAAACTGTGTTGTCTCCTGTCTAAAATGGGGTTCTACTCTACTAAAGGAAATAATTTGATCTGTTAGACTAGACCCTCTCTTCGGAAGGGGACTGGTGAGCAGGACAGCAGTCGTCTACATTCTAAAGTGTGATGGAAATATACCAATTGAAATGTACAGTCAAACTTCAATGGCTCGAACATCTTTGGGACCGTAGAAATTTGTTCAAGACACGGGTAGTTCGAACCACTGAGGATCATTCATAGCGCCAGGTCAGGAGGATAATGTGAATATTTTAGTAATGTCTTTTCAATCTTGTGTACACTAATAGTATGGTGAGTATACTCATTAAAATCGCCTCGATTCTAATGAGTACTCACCACATACATTTTCATGATAAAATAAAAAATACCCCAAATACTTGTTCTTTTGAGCAATCGGAAGATTTTTCGAGGGACTCAAAAACGAGTTCGGATAATCCACAGTAAACGAGCTATCCGTGTTTGAGCCATTGAGTTTTTACTGCATGTTGTCCGCTTTACACGTCTAAATCAGCGTAGCTTAGGAGAAAGGAGCTGAAATTATTCCAGTGTTAAATACATTTTACTCTCGTTATCTCGAACTCGCTTATCTCGAATAACCGCTTATCTCGAAGTGAAAATCTGGTCCCTGTCTAAACATGAAAATCTTACAACAGGTAAAAACTACTGTGAAAAAGAGGAGCAATTTCTCCTCTTTTCCACAATATTTTCAATATACGCTCGTATCTACTTTCAAAAGTGTAATTACACATATATTTGTCAAATGTGGTTGTTCGGACTATTTTTTTCCTCAATTCTGCAAATCTGATATGTCGAGGTACGGATATCTCGAAGTATTTCAGAGAGTCCCTTGGAATTCGAGATAACGAGAGTCGACTGTATAGTAAATGATATTATTAAATGTAAGAAGCGGACATTTTACTGTATACCTCTTCTGGCGAATTTGCACCCAAAGAGTTTTGGGACTCGATTAACTTCTTACCACGCACGTCCTAAATTTTACCAACCGACGGGTAAGCAACTACATGATGAGCGGCAGTGTAGGCAATGCTCATATATCGCGTTTTGCGGCATCTGATCTGTGTCTTCACTATTTTTAAAGCCCGTTAAAGCCCGTCCATCCCACTACTTAGGGAAAACACGGTTCTTTTATACAAAAACCTTGGTTTTACTGAATTTACGTTGATCAGATGCCAGATACTTACACAGTAGTCACTTTAGCCATACGCACAATAAACCTTTATAGGTTTAATTTAAATAAAAAAAGCGCATTCGAGTGCAGCAAAGTTCCACTGAGCGGGCACGTATGCAGTTGTAGCTGTTTGCTGTTTTTCACTAGACCACCTCATTTATATACTAGACCTTTTTCCAAGTTCTTTTCGACTTTTCTAAGTTGTAATAAAATGGCATTGGCGATAGGTACCATCATAGCTGTTGTAGCCGTGTTACTAATCCACATAGATAGGAACCAGGTCGGCATCATCATACCGAGCATCAACCTGCCGTAGAAATAGAAAAATGGACAGTTTACAGCTGTCATAAAGTGATATTACTGATGAATGAACCTGTTTTACAAATAACAGCATCACGTCAATTAACTAAGTATTTTCTGACTCTCCTATATCCCCCGTATTAGAATATAAAATAGTGACTAGGGTTGTGCTTTTTCTGAAAAAAAAATGAAGCATTTCGTTTTGTCGTCATGTGTAAGAAAAAAAAGTCAAAAAGGATTGCCTTTGGAAACACAGAACACACAAAATCACGAAAAATGGAGACTCGGTTTGATTGAATCTCTTCATATGCAACACTGTAGTTTGCGAGACTGCATACGCCCCCTATCACCGGTTTAAGCGGTATTCGATTTTTAAAATAACCAGAAGCCCTAAGAAATAAATTATGAAATATTATTGTTCATTAACTCGGTCATTGAAAATATATGGACACTTTTATTTCACAAGCGCAGTAGAGATATTTCCCAGTCGATCTTATAAATTTTGACCTGCTGAACGTAAGACTTGATATTTCATTGAAATTGTCTCCGAAGGAGAGTTTGAATAAAAATGTCAAGTGTATCTTCTAAATGCGATTGTAGAATTATTTTCTACATGTACATGTTAATTCTGTAATTTCACACATGAAACATACTCTTATCTTCAGTCCAAATATTCAAATATTGGGGGTTAGGCAAGCTGCTTAAACCAAAATATTATCTGGGGAATTTTCTCAATATGTTTTTTTTTTTTTTTTTTTTTTTTTTTTTTTTTAACACGGTTGTGTTAAAACCCTTCAATCATGCTTTTTTTCTTTCGTCCAGTGTTTGTATCGCAAAAGTCTTCACAAACTAAATAGAACAACCCTCATTTTGCTTTCACTTTTTCTGTTTTATTGAAAACAAAATGTAGTTTTTATGAGCACTTACCCAGAAAGAAACACAACACAACTAAATGGCAACACTACTAAACGAAACGAAGACTACCTTATTAACCCTTTCAGGCCGAGTGGACTCTACTACCATAACTCTTTGGATTGTCCATTACCAGTAGAGGGGTGCCTGATTAGTTTTTATTATTATCATGTTTTGTAGAAATTTCTGAAATTATTGCAAACAGTGTAGACCCTAATCAGACGCCGCGTTCTGCGGCGTCTGATCTGGATCTACACTATTTGCCAGTGTCCATTTTATGGGCCGCTTTGCTTAAATGGTTCGATGTAAAACTGATCCAATGTGTAAAGCGCCATATACATCAACAATAGAGGGTATATTCGAATTGTTTATTCCCAATTAGATGCAAGAAATTAGGGACTACACATATATGGACCAACAAGTATAAGTATTTTTTAGGTATTTTATGCCAACAAGAAAAGAGGTATTAATCTAACTTTGGTGGCAATTCAGAAGCGTTGCATTTGTTCTTCTGTCTGACTGTCTCACGGACATTGCTAAATCTTGCGCACTCTCGGCTGTATACCGAATGAATGGTGGCATGATTTGCTTTTGGGTATTATTAATATATATTTAAATCGCTCGAGACATCAACTATCCTGCAACTGCCAGCCTTGAGGAGGCATTAGATAGCGTTTTGTTGCTGATGGCTGTTGTAACAGGTAAATCTTTACAGGGCAATTTGTGTACAAAAGCCTCCGAAAGGGAGGGGAAAACACTTGAACAGCCTTTTATTATCATGATGTGGCTGTGTAGAGGTAACGGTTTTTGAGATTCCAGTGGAACAGAGCAGTGGAATAGCTTTTTAGATAATCGGAAAAGAGACATTATATGAACGGGTTTGTTGATGCGAGAGCAGCGAGAGTAGATTCAGTAGTACCATCTTGGCTCAGATCCAAACCAAATCAATATTTTCAGAGCAATTCTGCGATGAATGTCCCAGTGTTCAATGGCTGCAGCAACGATAAGTCCACCAATAAACAGCATGTTCGTATCCTGAAAAAGTCACATCACGAAAAATACCTATATAATTTTGACCTCCCTAAACCCCACTTTTATATAGTAAAACTGGGGTTTACAGGGGTATACATTATTTTTCTTATTTCTGCTAAAAAACATAGATTGTGGGTACTCGTTAGAACCGCCTCGCCGAGGCGGTTCTAACGAGTACCCACAATCTATGTTTTTGAGCAGAAATATGAAAATATCAGATTTTTTTTATCTGAAAATGTTCAGTTTTTGGAGGTGAAATTTTCTATATATTTGAATAGGCATGTTTTCGATGAGCAGTTGAAACCATGAATGCGTATAATAAGTTGCCAATATTTCGATATTTGGCTATATGTTTATTGAAATAATAAAGGGAAGTTAATACGTTTTCAGGGGAGACAAACTCTGTCAAAACTGTTTACCTCCCTTTTAGAAAATAGTCTACTCTAAACGGAAAGAATTTGCTCCCAAGGGGAGCAAATTCTTACCTTTCAGAGTGGACTTCTTTTCAAAAAAGGACTCTGTGGCCAAGGAAGCAACCAAACAGTCACAAAAGTTGTCTCCCTTGCCAACAAAGGTCTTAAATATACCAAGTATATTCAGTCTATTTAAGGTGAACAGGTGATACATATCAATAAGAGACTGCTCTAAGGGGAAAGTATTTTCAGAAATAAATTTAAAGAAATACCGCCTAACAGAAAACAGTTTACTTTCTTTGTTTCACTGCATAGGACTCCGTCTCCACATGAGGTCACTCTTAAATGAAAGCATTTGTTATCATTGGGAGCAAATGTATCCTTGAAGAGACGTCTCCTTGTAGAAGGGGGCAGTGGTGCAAAAACTCGCAAACATACTAATCTTACTTAAAGGTATGTTTATTTACCTATCGCATTTTCCTGAAACAATTATATTTTCAATTTAAGAAGACATATACTACTTACGAAACATTTGTAGAACCTGGTCAATATGTCAGCTTTTTTTAAGATTTCTCACTTTTAACATTTATTATATTTGTAGTGTTTTTATATAAACAGAATGGTCGGTAAAATTCGTACCCTTTACTCTGACACATGCCTAAGTAAATATTTCAGAGAGAGAGAGAGAGAGAGAGAGAGAGAGAGATAGAGAGAGAGAGAGAGAAACAAACAGAAAGACAGAGAGAGAGAGAGAGAGAGAGAGAGAGAGAGAGAGAGAGTTCACATTTGGCTAGGAACATTTATTAGTTCAATATATTAATTTCTGTATTATTTGTTAGGATAAATTACTTACATTGATATATTGTTGTGACGTCGCTTTGACGGACAGCAGACCAGTGATAGGAAACAAGAATACCGGAAGAAGTGCCGTAACTGCAATAGGAAGCGCCTCTGTTATCCAGAACACCGCCATGATGATGATTGCGTACGCACATACTGATTCCTTTAAAAAACACAAAAAGGGGTTTGGTGACATACAAGTAGTATCGCACTATATTCTCTATTTTCGCTCGAATGTTAACTTCTTAATCCCATCTGAGTGGAACATAAAGTTGACAAAATGTGGCTTCAACAGTGATTCAAGATCTAGGACTTTGACTCAACGTTGAATCGACTTTGTTTTAACGTTGTATGCATGGGAGGGGGTGGGGGGTGGGGGGGTGGAAATATGGATTACACGCAGATTGTGCACACGCACAATCTGCTAATTATAACGGAAACGTGCCTAGTCAAATATACTGAAAATTTTACCACCAAAAATGAAAATTTTCAGTTAAAAAAAAAATCTGATTTCTTTTAATTTCTGTTCAAAACATAGATTGTGGGTACCCGTTAGAACCGTCTCGACGAGACGGTTCTAACGAGTAACCACAATCATTGTTTTGAGCAGAAATAAGAAAAAATAATGTTTATCCCTGTAAACCGTAGTTTTACTATATAAAAGTGGGGTTTAAGGGGGTCAAAATTATATAGGCATTTTTTTTTCGTGATCGGCCCGCCAGTTCATTCTGGGGCACACCATTTTCTACAATCTTGCATGTGTGCTCAGCGAAGACTCAGAGATCAGCCACATGACCAAATACAAAACAAAAATATCTGGCTATCCCAATTATTTAGAGCTATGGAAGACATGACGTTTACATCATTTAATATCGGAAAACTAAGGAAGACCTAATTAGTGGCTATGTCTATGGGCATAAAAATTTTACAGTTTGATATTGTTCCGGAAAACCTTATGAAAGATCATGGACTGGTTCAGTGCTATTTTCCATGAACTGCTAAACGTGCGTTCAACCAAATATTAGCTTTAACAAACACGCTTGCACTGCGCTTAGCACATAATTTGTGCTAAAGGTGGACAAATCTTTTTGCGAATGCTAATACTTGTTGAACACATGAACGCCGTATAAACACTTTAAATCTTGCGTTTTCATGGCATTAAGTATAGGCCCAAAGTTTAAAATCTCACAGAAATATATGTTTTTTTTATAATTGTATCCGTTTGTTTTGCGTTTGCGTTCAATATACATAGTTTCTAAAGCAGAGGTCCCAAAATGAGAACGAATTGACCAGAACCATGAGTACGAGATAACAAAAATGAGTACGAGTTGACCGAACAGTGAGGACGAATTGACCAAATGAGTACGAATTGACCAAATAGATGAGAACGAATTAACCAAAATGAGAACGAATTGACTTAAGCACGAGTTTACCTAAGTACGAGTTGACTGAGAACCGGTGAAAAGGCGAAACAAAAAAAATGCAAGAAATAACGCGAAATGTAGCAAATGTTTTCAGTTTTTATGCAATAATAGCGATCGAACATGGGTTTTCAATGCATTAACATTCGCCAGGTCCCTTGGGAGTTGTTGAAAACCGCGGCCTTCGGCCTCGGTTTTCAACACCTCCCACGGGACCCGGCGAATTTTAATGCATGAAAAACTATGTTTGATCCCTGTATTGGAACATACATGTATTAACCGCAATGTCCGAAAATGTACCTTTACAGCCATGTGCTCCTAACGATGATTCAGATCAACCTGTACATTCGTGTAGTTTTATCAGAATCGTCACAGGGCGCATTTGTAATAACCAATGATACAAAGTTTCTTCATGCGGACAACGGTGATCAGTCTGTGTGAATGCGCAGGCTGATTTAAGTCTTCGTTGGACGCTCCAGTCTGAAGGCACGTTTTCCTACACTGGGGCACTTTTGATTACTTCAACTTTTGGACTGAAAATATCGGTCGAGTATGTACACAAGTCATTATTTGTTATGTTTATACGGCCAGGTGTAAAAGTAGATAAAATAGGCCTCCAGAAAATAAATGAATGCAAATGTTCACAGATTGTACGGATTCGGTCGCATCAGACGAAAAAGTCTTCGAACATTTGCGAAATACACCGACAGATCAGCCAGCACGGTCCTATCAGAGTTTTCAGTATGTTCTCTTCATCTAAGTGTATACAACAGGTACATACAATAATTCTGTGAGTGGGTGGTAAATGTCAATATATGCGCAGGCTGATGTGAGCCATCGCTATCGGCATACGCCCAAAAACACCATTGCGCTCGGTGTGGCTGGCTTTTAACTACCACTGACCACTATGCTAATAATTAACTGATATACAATTGACCTCTTGGAAAATAGCCGTTGGGGATTTATAAATTGAATGACAATAGTCATACAGGTAAAATTTGCAATGCTCGAAAACTGGGTCATTTTCTATTTCCGCTATATATATTTAAAAACAAATTTTGGTGTCAGAAGATACCAAATGAGTGCAAATCTCTACGGTCGTCTCACATTGCTTCCATCCACCATGGAAGACAATGTTTCAAACAAACCTCCTTGCCAGAAGATATACAAAATTGGATACAAATATCTCCGGTTGTTTCACACAGCTTCCATCCACCCTAAAAGACAATCTTTAAGTAGCAGAAGTTTTCCTCTGCTCACGTGTTAGTTTGTAGCTTCAATCATTGCTGCTTCTTGCCTCTACTCCTTTCTCAGAGACTTTCTTGCTATGCGATGTCGAAGCAATTTCTTGGTCTTCAGAGGGGCCACAAACTGCTATTTCCAATCATGTAATGCCAAAGCAGTTATGTGTTCATTGGCTGGGTCGCGAACTGCCCCTTACTTTCGCCATTCCTATGCTTTATATATTCTCTCTGAGCTTGGACGTTACCTGCACTTCTTTATATTCATTTATGATCTTTCTCCTTATACCGATACAATGTACCATGTCGCCTTATAGGTACATTTCCATTTATTTAAGGGGAATGCTCAATAAAACAAAACCAACAATAAGACTTGTGCGACCAATGAAGGTTCAGATTAGCCTGCGCATCCGAGTCAGAGTCTTCGCTGATCATATGTGCCTTCTACAGCCTCCCAGCTATTTAAAGAGGGATAAACGAGAACCCTTGCCGCACCGGATGGAGGTACAGGTTGCTCTGAGACTATGCTGGTTACACAGATCTTATTCTAGGTTTTGTCGTGCACTTGCTCAAATAGTAATTATTGTGAACTGTGCGCTTTGAACAAGGAAGTCTGAACTCACTGTTTGCCCTCTTACAATACAGTTGACTCTCGTTATCTCGAACTCGCTTATCTCGAATAACCGCTTATCTCGAAGCGAAATATCTGGTCCCTGCCTAAACATGAAAATCTAACAACTTGTAAAAAGTATTGTGGAAAAGAGGAGAAATTGCTCCTAGGGAGCAATTTCTCCTCTTTTCCACAATATTTTCAATATATCTCTAATTTCAAGAGTCCAATTACATATATATTTGTTAAATGTAGTTAATCGAATTATTTTTTCCTCAGTTCTGCAAATCTGATATGTCGAGGTACGGATAGCTCGAAGCATTTCAGAGAGTCCATTGGAATTCGAGATAACGAGATTCGACTGTATTTTATTTAAACAGAGGTAGTGCAAATTTTAGGACGAGTGTACAAAGTGACTTAGGTTTTCCTTAAGTTCTTAATTAGCGGCACGCCAACAATTGTATGCGATTTTGTCGCTTTTCAGAGAAAGGGAGAAATGAATAGGACAATTAGCACTGTGTTATACCGTACAGTCTTCCAAATCGAAAGCTGCTGAAACTGTACATCGACAATCAGCTAGTTGCAACTCGCGACAGCCTGTTGAAATCGCCAATTAACTAAATCAAACGTATTTTCAGATCGCGAAAAGCTTACAATTTGAAAGGTAGGAGATGTCTTTTTGCATTTTGTCTTCGAATTAGATAAAAAAAAAAAAATAGCTGTGTTTCCACTAACCCGACCCAATCTGCTATTTTTGTTTCAGAAAAATGCAAAATACTTGTATTTTCATAAAATTACATGCCCGATCTGTTCTTTTCAAGAGAAAGAAACATTAAAAAAAAACAAAAAAAAAAAAAAAAAAAAAAAAAAAACGTTTCTCCTACCTATCGACCAAATGTTTTTTAACATGTTAGCGGAAACACAGCTATTTCTTTACGCCTAACTGATTTTTTCCGGTCAGGACAACGAAAACTGATGCTGCGTCACTGAATGTGTTCCTCGAGAGGTGCGGGAATATGAGGATGGGGGAAAAAGCGAACGACAGTGCTGAAACAATAGAAATACAGTACAGTTCCGCTATCAAGACCACTCAAAATTAAGACCACTAAACTATTAAGACCAGCTTTTTTTTCAGTCCCAAATGTTTCCTTTATTATTACAGTGTCCTAAAATTTCGCACACCAAGGTTCTGACAAAATGGAAAATGCAAACAGTGTAGACCCAGATCAGACTGCTCCTTCAGGAGCAGTCTGATCAGGGTCTACACTGTTTGTCATCCACTAAGTATTTAGAGAAACAATTGCATAACAGTATATTTTTGGCCAAAAAAGTATGGAATAATGTGTTCGAAATGTTTGGCAAAACAGTATGGAATAATGTGATCGATATTGTTGCGAGCCGAGGATTAGCAGCATCTGTAGGACTTCTCCACAGCAATATTAACTGGGGGTGGAACTAAAGCTGGCTAGACAGTGAGAGTCCCAACCGCCTTACCGAAACACCAGACTTAGTCTAGGCCTCGCTTGAGGGGTATAGTGAGTCTCAGATAAAAAAAATAAGTGACAGTGTAAAATAGCACTATGTTCTATTCTGTTCTGTGCCAGTATTCTATTCTATTCTGTATTTCAGGGAGTGAAAAGAAGAAACAAGACAATGACTGTAGAAATAAAATAATTTTTATCCTTTAACGATGCTAAATAAAATAACAATATGAGATTTTTGTTGTGATTTTTGACTAGTGTCGTATCACGCACAGTTATATACTGCTGTATGAAATCATTCTATGGACGGTTTGACATACACTATGAATAAAATGATATGATATGACAGCGGCAGACATCGCAAACTAGTCAAGGCTAAATGACGGCAAACAGAGTAATTTTATGCAATGACAGATGGAAAATGTGAAATTTGATGAACAGTAATGCAGAGCAAGTTTCAGAATAAATATCAATGAGACATAGATTACTAAAGCGAGCTGCCTCTTTAAATTTAAGAAAAGGGAGAAAGAAAAAACAAAATAAATAAAGTAAATAAAATGTCCAAAAGCAAGTTTCTTATTTTACATCCTTAAAATTTCCCCTCTAATAAAATGAATAAATTTTGGCCGAAAAGTTGCTGCACTAAAAAAAACAGAAAAAAACAACAGACAGTTCGGAAATTCAAATAAAGCCAAAATTTGCAGCAAAAAAAAAATTAACGTGACTTTCGCTAACCAAAGCTAATCCGAGACTCCATCGGGAATCCCAAGAAAATGTTTATATAATCCCAGGCTCCCGTCTCCCAAACCCAGCAGATTTTACAACGGTTCCTCGAACCCTAGCAGATTCTCTCTGGGAAATTGGGATTCCCGGACCAAAACCGCAAGGGAATGGTCGCCCCCAGGAGAAAAATGTCTGGGAAGATGCCGCCCCACAGAAATTCCGACCCGCCATCTTTGATTTGCCGATAAAAATCACCCCAGTACCCAACTTCAACCGGCAAATATAAAGCCGTCTTATTGAAATCCCCCAAGTAATTCCAACCAAAATGACCCCAAAATAATAAATTTCATGACTGCCATAACTAGAAAACTTTTTATGGTACCGATTGCATGGAATTCATTAAGAAGTTTAGCTTGACAGGTCTGTGGTGAGTCTGCTGTTTTGACAGTTACGCTTCATCGATCACACACAGGCTCCCATAATTCCATGTTTACACACTAAAACAATGGATGACAGTGACAACAGCATGCTACGATCTGAACAATTTTGTGATAAAAACAGCTTATTAACAGCATATAATGGATTAAATTAACTTGCAAAAAAAAAAGTTATCACATTGTTCAAGAAGGCTACGAATGACAAGTTTGCATCTTTCAGAATAATTAAGTATTGATTGTGCACTGCCAAAAATGTGTAAACAGCTGATTTGCGAACCAGGAAGAAAATTGTAACACAGGAAACTGGGTCACTACAATATTTTAGAACATTTGCCGTATACTGTATTCAATATTAAGACCACACCATTGATAAGACCACTTTTAGACAGTCTCAAAACTGATTTAAATAGCGGGATTTTACTGAACTAACATGTCATTTTCCCCACCTGCTGCAAGTACAGCCTACTGTCCAGAGGAGCTAAGTTGTCCTTACACTTGGAGTAAGTATGTCAAGCAACGCAGTCTTGTTCAGGTATTTGTTGCCCGCTTAAAGAATCGACCAATCAACATTGTAGAAATAGTTTAAGTTAGGGGATAACCACATTCAAATTTATTATTTGGGGAGGTAAATCGGCGGTTTTACGGTCGGAAATTTAGTTTTACGGCGACGCATCAGAGGAGCCGTAAAACATAATTTGCGACCGTAAAACCGCCGATTTACCTCCTACCTCCCTAAATGACAAATTTGAATGCAGTTATCCCCATTTTAATGCATTTATTAAAAAACTATTCAAATTTTTTGTTGACAAAATGTACTATTTGCATAGAGCGACAAGTGCTGTCAGCTGCTTAAAACCAAATGCCAGCCAGTGAGAGGCGAAGTTACGTGATGACGTCAGATTTCCAAATATACCGTCGCAAATTTTTGACGTTATCCATTCAGATGTCGCGTTACATATAGAAATGCATTAGTATATTTATTATATACTGTTGGAACCAACAACTTATTATACTTGTCTTCTAAGGTTTTATCAAGTCCATTTCATTGCCTCCTGATATGCCATAAAACTTGTGGATGAATGGCAAACAGTGTCGACCCTGATAAAACGCCGCAGCGTCTGATCAGGATCGAAACTGTTTGTTCAGGTCTATTTGTTCCTTTATTTTTCGTAAATAAGGTATATAGAGAAACAAACAAAGTCCTGGACTTTCTGGGCAAATACGCAGTCGGATCTGAATTTCGCCATTCGCATATGATATAAAGTTCATTTCATCATGCCGCAAGTCAAAATGTCCTTGGCAAAAGTTGCTTAATAACTTTAACATATCTTTGCCCGGCATCCCATAAAAGGGACATTGGCAAACAGCGTAAACTCATTCTGCGGCGTCTGGTCAAGGTCTACACTGTTTGCATTAAGTACAGGAATTTCTATAAAACATGGCAATGATAAAAACTACCCAGAAACCCCTTCTACTGGAAATGGACGTGTCCAAAACGTTGAGGTAGGTGAGTCCACCTGGCAAAATTGTTTAAGGGCAACGTATATACTTTTAATATTGTATTATACTTTTAAAGGAGGCTACTCCGGCAAAATCATTTTATTTCCTTTCTGAAAAAGACTCCGCTCTAACAGAAAAGAAGTAACTCCCACCCCGGAGCAAATTTAACTTCCTTGTAGAAAGGACACCTTTAGCGGTTGGGATTAGTGCATTTGAGAACAAATCGGAACTCACAAAGCTGTTCTTATTGTAGAATGGCAGACAAATTTATTAAATGTGTGCAGTCCCTTTAAGCTGATATGAAGAGGTTCTGTTTCTGGCTATACTGATATTCTGTTTGTCTACTGAGGACGGGTATTTGGTTACAAACAAATTTCATGAATATACACACTAAATAAAAGTAAATTCATATTTTATCAGTCCAAAATACGTGATATGCTCGTAATAAGGTCAACATTTTTTCCTAGTCGTAATTGTACTTTGGAACCTTTAAGAAAGGTTCTTACAGGTTTATCAAATGACCTGTAGCATTTTCATTTATATCCTCTTATATTCTTATCCCTAGCAATCATGTTGTACAAAAAACGCAATGAAACTATCATGTGTGTTAAGTCTCTTAATTGGAAAACAATGCATGATGAGCGGGATAAATAAAAATAAAGCTTCAATTAAAAGACGTGTTTGTTTCGAGCGGTTGTGATTTTTACGGACAGTCTTCTGCGGCTTTCGTTTGTCGCGCAATCCAGGACGTATTTCGCTGGTTACATCACAGGAGCTTGAAGTTCTGTCCGTAAATAAATCATAATGTCAAAACTCAAAACTGACAGTAAGCCATTTCGCAAGAAATTGCTTCATAGTTTTTATATTTGGACATTTTCAGTACGTTTGATGGACAAAACTTCAAGCGCCTGTGGTTACATGTACCTCAAGCATCGAAGTGACTGAGAAAGCATTACTCATGCATATATATATTTGAGGTAGATTTGTTCTCAAAATGCCGAATGATGCTAAATGTATATTCAATGGAATTTTATCTGCCACTTTCACTCATTTAATATTAAGTGAGAAAAAAACTAATTATGCGTTATCATCTGGTCAGTCAGTATCTACATTGTTTGCAACTTTTATAGCAGTTTGTAGACAAACCAAATTTTAGAAGGATGGTAAGGAGTCTTGTGTCCCAGGATTTAGAACAGAACAGAACAGAACAGAACTTTATTATGATTTAAGAATACACAGCTTATCATCATGCTTAAAAAATGAAAACATTCATCGCATCGTAGGCATGCATGTTCAGTTACAGTATGAACTCTATGTGTAACGCAAGAAAAGTAGAAAAGTATGTAGAGAGTGAACACAAATGTATTCGGTATGATGTCAAAATTGCATCAACGTTTAATTTACGACGTTTTCAGTACCTAATCTTAATTTAAATGCTTTTATGGCATAAACAGCAAGGTTCTTGAGTATCTTAACACTATTTGAATTCAGTAACTCAATGAATTTTTGCATACTTAGAGTAAACGCGGTTATTTGTAATAAAGTACACTAAATCTGCGTCATCAAGGTACTAAACTAGGGAGCACAAATACTTAAGTAGTTAGCCAAACATAACATAAGAAATCATGACAGTTTGAAGAGAATATTTCATATACGTCAGTGCATAGTAAATATCTATTTCACAATAAATCGCACAATAAACCCTTTATAGGGAAACGAGTACCGTATTTACCGTATGTATTCGGACAGACAGGCCTGAGCAAACAGTGTAGACCCAGATGAGACGCCGCAGAACGCGGCGTCTCATTTGGGTCTACACTGTTTGCCACTCATCCAGCAAATTTTAGGCACAACATCGGGTAGTAAATAGTACGTTCAAATTTTAGAATAAGTATGGTAGGGAGTTGAGATGTCCGAATACTTAGGGTAAATACGGTATAACATGGTGCATGCGGCCAGCACAGATCTGTCGCAGGAGCGCATCTCTTCAGTCTTGTCAGGATTGGTTTGTCTTTCTCTTCGTTTTGTTGTTACAATAAGCACTATGAGCCAGGCCACAGCATTTCCTACACAGAATTCCATGACCGCCCAGCGAGGAGAGATCAGCTTGCACATCCGCGCAGTATGACGAGAGCCTTCATGTCCGCCCAAAATCAGCTTCTGATCCCTTGGCCACCCACTGAGTACCCTGCAAAGACTCGTCATACGTCATGGAGTCTTCGCTTGAAGCACTTGCAGTCTTGTAAGAAATGCTGTTCCCGGTGCATATACATGTATATAGTAAAGACCCCAAACTAAGTCTGGGTCTTCCATTTTCGCGTATGTAGAGTGTACCTTTCCTGTGATTTACCATAATTTGAATTAATAACGCGCTAAAGCAAACAAGATTTAGTTTTTAATGTATGTAAACCATTACTTAAGCTAACACACTTAAAACATCAGACATACAATGACATGTTATCAGGTTTCAGTGAGCTAAAAGAAATGTACATCTCTTCCCATCCATCTCTTTTTTTGAGGATGGTGACTACCACTAAATTTTCCTTATACATTACATACATTTTTGTAAATGTTCTGAAGCTTGTTTCCAGACCAAATGGTAAACCATAGATACTTGACTCATAGCAGTCCTTCGTGAAATTGCAAAACCAGAAAAAAGCGTGGACGATTATGTGATATGTTAGAAGCTCGGTGACTTTAAACCCATATTGTTTACTGGGTCTCGACCGATATAAAGGCAATATGTTATCCAAATGACGTTCCAGGTTCATTTTCAAAACGACAACTCAAGACGTACAATTTTGCTAATATCTCCTACAGAATTGCCTGAATTATAATTTTTAGTACTTCTGGAATCAGAACATGTAAAAAGAGAAAAGCCTCAGAAAGAGGTAAATAATATATAGGGAAAGCTTCATTCGTATAGAACTATAAGTGGTGTTCTGCGAGACTTATTAGTATATGGCCTTAAATAGTTACAATCGGAATAAGTTCGGAGGCATTATAGGTGGTCAAAGGGTATCTTTTAGTACATTAAGCAGGGTTCAGCAGGACAAGGGTTAAAACTGAGCCAGCGCACGAAACGTACAAGAAGACATGCGAAACCAGCAAAGACTCAGATCAGCCTATACATCCACCCAGTATGACAAGGGTTCTCTTTTATCACTCTTTGGACAGGTGCAGGCTGCAGAAGGCACATGCGATTAGCGAAGAATCTGATCAGATTGCGAGGATGCGCAGGCTAATCTGAGTCTTCGCTGCTCGCACATGTCCTATTGTATTTTTTCCGTGCGCTGGCTCAAGTAAGACAGGATTAAGTGGGGACACATGATTAGCATTTAAGCCTTGGTGAACATCTGAATTTCTCTCAGTCCGCTCCTATTTAAGTAAGTTAAAGCTTCTGTACAAAAAAAAAAGCGATTCTAAATAAAATGTCCTTGAAAGCAATGAGCACACTCACGAAACAAAAAAAAAAAAAAAAAAAAAAGCTAAAGTGTCAAATTTCGAGGGGCCAGATTAGCCAGTTGCTGCCATCATTGACCCTCGAGTTTTTTTTTTAATCCCGGAATGGACTCAGTAATCGCAGAGGACCAGAATATATCAACAACACTGTAGTATAGTACAGGAAAGGAACGAAATTTCAAATATTATTATTTGTGACAAACAAAATAAAATACGGGTTTTTCTTTTTCTTTCTTTTTTTTTTTTTTTTTTTCATCTAATGACTTTTGAAACCTGCAGAGGACTAGGCTTAAAATGCATATGAGACGTACATGTACCATATAAAATTACCAAATAAGTAAGACGAAACGATGCTGAGGAGTGAACGAGGGTTTCATGTCACACTAAAGAAACCACTAGGTCAAACATCGGCAAGAGTACGAATGCACAATAAACGATACGATATTACTGCATGTTACCTTATTTACCTCTAAGAGTATGGACAGACAGATTTGAGCAAACAGTGTAGACCCAGGTCAGAAAACGGCGTCTGATCAGGGTCTACACTGTTTGCCCCTAATTCAACAATTTTAGACAGCTGAAAATATAGTAAAATTAACTTCTTCAACTTTTAGAATACGAATAGTAAGGAAGAGGCCATGTTATTATTATTTTTTTTAATATGCAATATGGACCAGTTAATTTTTTCCATATACCATATAGACATTTTTTATTCAAATACTGTATAAGTTTCTTTTTTTCGTTTTTTTTATATTTTTATTCTAAAAAAAATTTTTTTTTTTTTATTCATAAAAAAAAGTCACAAATATTTCAGAAATTATGTATTAGAAAACGTTGATACACTATTATTGGTATGGTACAAGTAAATACACTGTTTTTACGAAAACGGGAATAATAAACTGTCAAATATTTGTGGTAATTTATCAATTATTAAGACCAGATTTTAGATACTTTTTTTCCATATGCCATATAAGAGAAATATTTTTCCATATGTCATATGGTTTTGTCATGCGCTGGCTCAGTAATTTTATACGGCACGGAACAAATAATGAAGGATGGAAACTTCTTACCTGTCCCCCTGCTGTGAGTGGCAGGGGTAACAACAATATCGGCGTCAAAACCACTATTAAAAGATTTCTTATATAAAACAGATCTTTACATATGTCCTTCATGTTGAATTGTGTGCCACTGTATATCTAAAGGCCTCAATTTCTTCACGCACTCAGTTCTACAATAATTCGTACTGTTAGCTTATGATGATCTCTCAAAGTTATGCTATTTGATCTAGTTTTCAAACTCTAATGTAAATTAAACTATATAAAAAGTAAAGTTACGTATCAATATACTGCAATGCAATCAATGTCATTAACTTTTATATGTAGCACTCTCTTGGACAATTCAGCATACGACAAATGGATATTTTTATATTTTTTTCCCCAGAAAATAGGGTATGGGCTTTTATGCAAGTTTGCATGAAAGGTAAACCCTATATTCAGTGAAAATACTTTATATTCTCAGAAAATAGGGCATGATATTTCACGCAAACTGTCTCCGAAAGAGAAATGTCGAACCCTATGTTCTGGGAAAATTAAAATTGTCTCTTAAGCAATATCAAAGATTATCTTCTGATAAAAAAATAAGGCAAAAAACGCATTTCATAATGTCGTCTGCTGTTTTGTTTTACCAAGCATGCAGAGCGTTAATATCTGTCATTAGAACTGAAATTTTGTACACTTTAGAGAGATAAGATACTGTCAACACCTCGTCAGCCATTAATTGATATTCACATGTATTTTCCTTCGATTCCAATATTTTTGTTTTAAAAATAACATGTATGTACCTTTAATACGAATCACTTTATATATGCACATACAGGAGCCTCAACTGACCTCTCTAATTACACCAACGTAATGCTAGAATGTTAGATATAAACTAATTTACACCGCAAGGTTGACATATTTGAATGTCGCACATTGCCTCTGTTTGTACAGGTATTTATGTATACTTCAAACTAGGAAGCCTGTCATGTCTGTTTGATTAAGCTATGTTTATACCTAGGAGGGCAGCCTCTAATTGTCTTAGTAGAAACACGAAAATCATCTTCTGGTTAATTGTATGGCGATTTTTTTTTCGTAAAGAACATTGCTAAAATGTAACTATAACTAAGACAATGTTCGAAAGTATTACAACGGTCAAATCTCCGAAGTTAAAAAATTTCTTTATACAGTAGTAGTAGTAGTAGTACTAGTAGTATATATATATATATATATATATATATATATATATATATATATATATATATATATATATATATATATATATAGTATATATATATATATATATATATATATATAATATATATATATATATATATATATATATATATATATATATATATATATATATATATATATATATATATATATATATATATATATATATATATATATATATATATATATATATATATATATATATATATAATATATATATATATATATATATATATATATGGGGTATGCATTATTTTTCTTATTTTGCTAATAAAACATAGATTGTGGGTACACGTTAGAACCGCCTCGGCGAGGCGGTTCTAACGGGTACCCACAATCTATGTTTTGAGCAGAAATATGAAAAATATCAGATTTTTTTATCTGAAACTTCTTCTTATTTTTGGTTGTAAAATTTTCAATATATTTGAATAGGCGTTTTTTCGTAATGTGGACTTAACAGATCATGAAAATCGTCTCTTCAACAGAGGAGTCGACACTATAGAGGAGACGATACAGAGAAGGTAAAAAGTACCTATTATCTTTGGCCCACTGATTTTGTAATAAGCATATGGAGGGTTTAATTTTTTTCTGTTTAATGTTGTTAGCAGTGTGTTTTCCAATAACCAAAACAAATATATTAAATCCTTGAGCCAAGGGAGTTTTGGAACAGTTGTCCAGGAATAATCGGAAAAGGTTCAGAATCGTGCAGCTAGGTTTGTGACTGGTAACAACAAGTTTGAAACTTGAAGTATGACTAGCATTCTTAAACAGTTAGGGTGGGGTCTCGTCACAAGAGACACAAATGTAATGAACTCGTATTGTTTTTCAAAGGTCTAAAAGATAGAGCTAGAATACCTTGTGATGACCTTCAGCCTTCAAGTGCAACATGCTAAAAGTGGTATTTACAAGTGTAGTTTCGTTCCAGACACAATAAGGGATTGGAATGAACTCCCTGCGTCTATAATATCCTCTGCGGAAAGTTCTGAGGACTCTGTCACTAGATTGACATCACGTGTGAGAAGCAGAGACCAGTCTTCGCAATCGTTGGCCCTGCTCGGTGAATGTCTATTGATGTGTCACCGGTAAAATATTCTGATTCTATTTTAACCCTTAAAGCGCCAATCACAACTGCACTAGACGACAATTTTTTATTTTATTTTTTTCTCTGAAAAATAAAAAAATAAAGTTGAATGTCGTCTGCTACAAATTTTGCTTGGCGCTTTATGGGTTAAGGTATAGTATCATCACTCCAAAATTGCGGCTAGTATGCATGAACAAGCCGTGTAAATCCCAGGAGTACTTCCGGGAGCAGCAGGGTATTGTAACCTCATTTGAGCCGGCGCACAGCTTTTCCTAAAGATAACGTTTGCGACCTCAAATTAGTTCCCACAACATATCTTATCGGGGAAACTCAAATTAGTACAGCACATACACAGATCAGCCTGCGCACCAGTAGAGCATTCTGTAGGTAGCAATGGTTCAAAGCGTCTTCATGCGGAAAGCGAAGACTCTGATTTACAGGATGCACATGCAGTATTGTAGGAAATGTTGTGTCCTGGCTCATCACTTTAACAAGTCTGTGCAATGTATAGAGGATCTTACATGAGTGGTCATTTCATATGAATTTTATGAAACGAGCCTTTGGCGAGTTACATAAATTTCATTTGAAATGATCATGACTGTAATATTCTGTTTATCGTATGACCATTTTAAATTGAAATTTATCGCATTTAAAGTAGAATATTGTTTAACAGAAAATGCATGGTTGAGATGGACGTCGTCAAGACGTTACTTGTTCCCGCCAGTGTATTATGTAACTTTTTATGACATTACGCTACTGAATAACAGCATCGTCATATGATAAATACCCCAGGCCTATGTTTCCTCATGATGTATGGTAAAACGAGAGGTATACATGGTTGCATGTATACTTTATTAAGCGCATTTTTAGACTGTTTCTACTTTTTCTTTATTTTTATTTTGTTATTTCTATCAATCTTCCATTCTTCATAATTTGTCTTAATCTACTTATACAAACTGTCTTTCTTTTCTCCATTTTATATTGTGAAAATTGTTTGGCTTACACGGCTTCTGGTAACAGGGATTTACGAAACACACATTGTATGTTTAATCTTTAGACGCGTCTCATGGAGGTGTGCTTCTAATTTGTACCAACATCATATCTTTTCATGATGGAATAGGAAAAAACACAAATACCGTATTTGACATTATTACCACACCGTATGCGCAGGTTTTTCGAAATTACTGTAAAAGCACTTTTACACAATTCCTTTAAAAATATCCACCTAATAAAGACACAACATCACGAAAACATGCCTATATAATTTTGACCCCCTTAAACCCCACTTTTATATAGTAAAACTGGGGTTCACTGGGGTATACACTATATTTTCGTATTTCTGTTCAAAAACATAGATATACGCATATTCAAATATATTGAGAATTTTACCACCAAAAAAATGAGCATTTCAGATGAAAAATTCTTGTAGTTTTCTTATTTCAGCTGAAAACATAGATTGTGAGTACACGTTAGAACCGCCTCGGCGAGGCGGTTCTAACGAGTACCCACAATCTATGTTTTTGAGCAGAAATAAGAAAAATAATGTATACCCCTGTCAACCCCAGTTTTACTATATAAAAGTGGGATTTAAGGGGTCAAAACTATATAGGCGTGTTTTCATGATGATTATTGTTAAAGAAAAGTTTATCTAGATATAAGTGTGTTAACATAATGTGCCGGCATTCATTCAAAGATGTACTGTTAAATCACCTGATACTGAGATTTGTCGAACATTTACGTATATATGGATGTTCGACTCTTTATGGTATTTACGGTTACCGCGGTGGGCAATATAAAATACCCTACATCACGAAAACATACCTATATAATTTTGACCCCCTTAAACCCCACTTTTATATAGTAAAACTGGGGTTTACAGGGGTATACATTATTTTTGTTATTTCTGCTCAAAATCATAGATTGTGGTACTCGTTAGAACCGCCTCGACGAGGCGGTTCTAACGAGTACCCACAATCTATGTTTTGAGCAGAAATATGAAAAACATCAGAATTTTTTATCTGAAAAATTGCCATTTTTTTGGTGGTAAAATTTTCAGTGTATTTGAATAGGCGTGTTTTCGTAATGAATATTAGGCCGCAAAAGCCTGAGCAATTAAAGCACAGTTGACACTCGTTATCTCAGATTTAAAGTGACTAGAAGGTTTGCTTTAAGACAACACTAGTTTGAGATAAAATAGTTGCAATGCAAGAAATATATACCAAACTATATCAATGCTGCCTTTGAATTAGACTTTGGTAGTAGTTTGAATTATCAGCACTCGAGATAACGAGGATCAACTGTATATCAAGGTAACTGAGCATTTAATCCAGGCTTTAATTGTTAGCACTGTAAACATTTTGTCAGATAGTTCTTGTTTTCAGATAAGCATGGTGATAAGTTATGAAAACTTAGATACTCCATCAAGAGGAAAAAAAAAAAACATATGACATAGAAAGCTTATCACTGGGGATGGGGGGGGGGGGGGGGCTTCTCTTAAACAAAAGAGCTCACTGCAAGAAGGCGCAAATCTATTTTTGTTATGCTCTTACAAAACGATCGCAAAATATCTGTATTAGGTCATTTATTTGCCATAATGTATCCGAATGATAATGTAAATAGTTTCTTAACCTTTTTCCTGCTGAATAAATTAAGATGCCAGGCCTACTTCCAATTTTCAGCCAATCAGATTACTTGATCCAATTTGTTGATACGAATTCACATACTTAATGGCAAACAGTGCAGATCCAGATCAGTTGGCTTCTTCAGAAGCCAACTGATCTGGATCTACACTGTTTGTAAAGACAGGGTATATCCGGGCTCAGCAGGACTAGGGTTAACGAAATGACCGTTGGGAGCAATGAACACATTCACAAAGTCGAAGTATCAAGTTTTCTGGACCAGTCTAGCTTGTTTCGGCACATTAGGCCTCATCAGTCACCTTCATATAAGTATACTTTAAAAAATCTCGGAATAGGCTCAGTGATCACAAAGGACCAGAAATTATACACTACACCATATAGCGAAGTGTATGTAAGGAGAGTCTGTGAACGATAATACACGTATGTCTCAGTGTACATTGTTTAATACAGTGACAAAGAGCTATGGACTGGCTCAAGTCCTTAACACATTTTTTTTTTTTTTTTTTTTTTGGTAATTTAAATATTTTAATCAAGTTTTTGGGGCAAGTCTAATTCATATTCTTGTAGCTATTCGAATTTTGATTGCCCTGTATTAAGATATGGCTAGATTCTTATAAAACTAGGGAAAAAACGAAAAAAAAAAAAATATAATAATTTCACTGAAGATGAAAATATTGATTTTGTTTGCAAAACATATCAGTGTTGCAAAGTGTGGTCAGTCTAAATGTGACGATAAGTTGGGGTACCATATCTACCCTAATATGAACAAGGGCAATGCCTATAGGTGAGCTCACAATGCACTATGTTTAATGCAAAAAGTGTAAAATAAAAGTAAAAAAGGTTTGCCTTTGGAAACAAAGAACACACAAAATCACGAAAATCAGAGACTCGGTAAGACCCATGTTATACCGTTAAAATTTTGGTATCGGATTCTGGTACCGGATTTTCCAGTTGAATCCGGCAAATACAAATAGATCTGTCACATTAATTGAGAACCCGACAAACTGCAAACAAAATGTTTATTTCCGGTTTGGTTTGACGGCAACGAAGCGTTTGCTGTGCCACAGAGCTTGCTCGCCTGTCGGCCACATGCAGCGAGCTCGCTATTAATTAAAAAGTATTTGGGCACCTTAACTTGTTACCATACTTCTCCTACAATTTAAATAAGTGCATTTGACTACCTGGTTATGGTGCAGAAACTGCTGGATGAGAGGCAAACAGTGCAGACCCTGATCAGACGCCACATGCTGTGGCGTCTGATCAGGGTCTGCACTGTTTACTCAGGCATGTCGTACCGAATATTCAGGGTAAATACGGTGATTAAATATATTAAACGCGAAATATGAATGACCAACAACTGTTGAATGAAATGCCAAAAATACACCCCATGATCAGACGAACGCAGTATCTGATCTGGATATACACTGTTTGCACATAAGATTCAGATTAAGATATGCCTGTCGTACATAATACTTAGGCAAAGTAGGCCTATAGGGATTCTTATTAAACTTGTACAAAACACATGAGGTAGTCCCTATGACTATTTCGCTATGTGTCTTAAACTACTTGGTGAGTATAAAACAGTGTGGACTCTGATCAGACTGATCAGACGCTACGTTATTTGGCATCTGATCTGGGTCTGCACTGTTTGCTAAGGCTTTATGTCATATTACTTAGGGTAATGGTAATAAAGTCGGTATAGACACAAGGAATACTTATTGAACTTGTACAAACCAGAAGTGCAACCTAGATATAACGACGGTCTTCCTTTTAATTGGCTATTGCACAGAAGTGTGAGATATCCTCCCGCTGCGTTTGATCCACTGGGTGCACCATTATTCCCATCAAGTGCGTGTCATCGCAACCATGGCAGGGTCGGATCTAGGATGATTTCTGATGGGTTTCGATTTGATTTATTTACAGTACTTACTCTACGTATTCGGGAAGACAAGTCTGAGCAAACAGTATATATCCAGTTCAGACGCCGCAGAATGCGGCGTCTGATCAGGGTCTACACTGTTTGTCACTCATCAAGCAATTTTATACACATTCATAGGTAATAAGATTGACTTGTCACAGAGAGTAAAAGGTTAAAAGTAAGGGGTATGAATATTTAGGGTAAATACCGTATCCCAACTGTTTCAAATTTATCCACAATTCCCTAATAAAATGAAATATTGAATTAAAAGGGGGTAGGAGCGACTGAACCTCTCGAACCCCCTCTGAATCAGCCCTTGAACGGCATTGTTTTGTCGCGCAGGTCAAAGCGATATGTACATGTAGCCACATGTAGTTTGGGTCAATTTCGCCAGTTCATTACGCAAACACGCCTATTCAAATATATTGAAAATTTAACCACCAAAAATTGAAAGTTTTCCGATAAAAATTCTGATATTTTTCATATTTCTCGGCGAGGCGGTTCTAACGAGTACCAACATTCTATGTTTTTAAGCAGAAATAAGGCAAATAATGTATACCCCTGTGAACCCCAGTTTTACAATATAAAAGTGGGGTTTAAGGGGGTCAAAATTTATAGGTATGTTTTCGTGATGTGAAAAGGCGAATATTGTGACGTTGTGAGTTGAGTGGGGGCTGTCACCCTATGCATCGAGATAAAACCGAATTCCTTTCGAAGTTTAGATGTAACATTATGCGCCGCGTGAAAACCTTAGAAGGTATGGTTAGAACACGGCTTATTTAGCATTTACTTCTAACTCATCACTTGTGAACTGTAAGGAAAAGTACGATTAAAACATTTTTTCCGCTGGGGTGGGGTGGGGGCGTAACTTGGGAGTAAATTTGGTACGGGTGTGCGAGCCAGTGTTTCGAAACCTACCCCATTCATATACGTGGCCTTTGAAAAAACAGACCCATTCATATACTTGATCGTTCAAAATGTTGATCCATTCATATACTGCCCACTGACTTTATATCCATTTATTGCTTGTAGTTAGACAAATATAGCAGTCAACTCATTGAATACCAAGTGAACAAGCACCCTTGACAAAACTCTGAGCGAAAAAATATACGCATATACCAGAATGTCAGAAAAATGGGGCCTTTCACATACAAATCAAGAAAAAAAGGGTCAGTCATATATTTTTGTTCAAAATAGGGGGCCAATCATGTACCTGGCAGTGCTGAAAAGGGGGGCTATTCGGCGCGCACATCCGTACTATGTCATATATAGGAAGTTAACCCCCCACACACACACCCCAAACCACACACTCTCCACCCCACCCCCGAGACGTGTTGGTTCAAAATTTTCTTGCCTGTATACTTTGAGGAAATAAACAGTTCAAATATACCCTCATTTAGTGATTTGCATGCATTTTACACACTTGATAAGTTTTGCAAGCATAATGTATAAATCTCGCTATTTAGTCCTATTACGTTTCTTTTTTTGGGTCAGTTTAGTTAGTATTTCATGTAAGTGTGAACTGATACTTTGACAAGTAAAAAAGTACATAAAACTTTAATTTTCGGCATAAGTAATACATGTATTTCAAACACTGCCTCATTGTGGCAGAATAAAATACACTTTCCTGGGAACATTACGAAAACACGCCTATTCAAATATATAGAAAAATTCACCTCCAAAAACTGAAAATTTTCAGATAAAAAAACTCCGATATTTTTCATATTTCTGCTCAAAACATAGATTATGGGTACTCGTTAGAACCGCCTCAGCGAGGCGGTTCTAACGAGTACCCACAATCTATGTTTTGAGCAGAAATAAGAATGATAATGCATACCCCTGTAAATCCCAGTTTTATTATTTAAAAGTGGGGTTTAAGGGGGTCAAAATTATATAGGCATGTTTTCGTGATGACTTGATTTTTAGTAATGTTAATTAGCACTGAATACAACTGGTCATTGTTCGAACATCACAATCATCCGGCAACCGGTGTAGTTGTAACATTTTGTGAAAGTTGAACTATTGCATCGGGTACGGAGTTAAAGTCATAAATGCCTTGACCTAGGGTCTCTGTAGTTCCAATGAGAAACAGTACACACACGACGTTTATTATAAACCCACAGGATACCTGCAAATACAAACAATATTTGAACCGAAACGTCAGAAATCGTACAAAAACATACGAGTCGCAACGGGGGAAACGTACCTTCTGACGTCCGCCCAACACAGACTCAAATCAGCCTGCGCATCATGCGCAGTCTGATCAGAGTCTCTGTTGCCCACATGAAGAAACTGTATCATTTGCTATCCGAAATGCGCCCAGTAAAAATCTGATCAGACTGCGCTAATACGCAGGCTCACCGGCATTTTCGCAGGGCGCATGTCTATGAGGGTCCGGTTGCTGACGCTGCGGATAATTTATAGTCAAAAAAAAAAAAAGAAAGAAAAAGAAAAAAGGAAGGAAGGAATGACCTGTTTGTAAATAAAGATTCATACGGATTCTTTTCAATAATAAACTCCATTGTATGAACATAAAAAAAAAAAAAAAAAAAAAAATACGTCACTGTAATTCATATAGCCGTATTTACTGTATACCTACACTACATAAATAGGGATGTGCAGGATATCTATTACCCTGCCATCACGAAAACATGCATATATAATTTTGACCCCCTTAAACCCCACTTTTATATAGTAAAACTGGGGTTTACAGGGGTATACATTTTTTTTCTTATTTCTGCTCAAAATAAAGATTGTGGGTACTCGTTAGAAACGCCTCGGCGAGGCGGTTCTAACGAGTACCCACAATCTATGTTTTGAGCAGAAATAAGAAAAAATATTAGAGTTTTTTTATTTGAAAGTGTTCGGTTTTTGGAGGTGAAATTTTCTATATATTTAAATAGGCGTGTTTTCGTGATGTAATTGTCAGACTCTTACAGATTTTAAACCCCATTGAAAGTTGTGAATCATCCGTATTGCATAAATGTGCCTAAAACGTCTTGACTCCAAATCTTTCTTCTTTTCATGGTATTATATGAAGAAAAAAAGAACTCATCAAATTTATACTTGCACTACTTTCTATGATGAAACGACACGTTTTAGGCACAGGTATGAAACAACTCATTGTCTGTACGAACGTGCGAAACCATTACGAAAACATGCCTATTCAAATGTACTGAAAATTTTACAACCAAAAAATGAAAATTTTCAGATAAAAATTTCTGATATTTTTCATGTTTCTGCTCAAAACATAAATTGTGGGTACTCGTTAGAACCGCCTCTCCGAGGCGGTTCTAACGAGTACCCATAATCCATGCTTTGACCAGAAATATGAAAAATAGTATATACCTCTGTAAACCCCAGTTTTACTATATAAAAGTGGGGTTTAAGGGAATCAAAATTATATAGGTATGTTTTTGAGATGACGTTTTAGGCACAGGTATTAAACAACTCATTGTCTGCATGAACGTCCGAAACATTTGTCAGATCCAGCCTGTCTTAATCTAATAAAGCTCATAATTTGTATGAATGCTTAGAATTTTATTTAAAACAAATTCTACACCACTGTCTCCCTTAAAAGTGCATCACTTTCCCTTAATTGCTAATAGTGCATTGACATGTTTTATCAAAGCTACGGAGTGTAACGTTTGCATTTGTATTGTTTTCTTTAAAAATGTAAAATACAAATAAATTGATGTTGATTTAACGTCCTTATTTTAAAACTCCAAAAATTACCTTTAAATTAATTTGACACCTTCGGCGTTCCGAGGATTCTTTCACTACTTGAAAACTGGTAAGTATTCTAGTATAGTATAACTTAATTGAATTGTAACTATCTGACACCAGATTGTTATTTATCTGAGATAAACAATCAATTACTGATATAAGAGAGATAATCAAGAACCCAAATATCCAATGATTTAGTCAGTTTTGTCGACTCCTGATTTTGTATCATAAAAGTGACAACATATTACATTTTCAGCAATAACAAGATTGGACTCTTTCTTGTGTTTCTGAATTTGTATTTTGTATAGATTTCATAAGTGAGTAATACAGTCAATCCTCATTATACCGACACTCGATACAACGACAAAATTCGTTATACTGACAATTTGATTAGCACGGAAACCCTCTCTCAAAAGGTGACAGTTAATCAGAAATTATGCAGTAGCATTATTATTTAATACTTCAAGCAACGTATGTTTTGGATATTTGTTACAATCGTCATATGGTTTATAAAGAAATTAAATGAAACATGGCATTTGTTGCATATCATTATACTCATTGAGAATTCTTTACAACAGTAAATTCATTTTAATGGCAATAACTTTGGGAATAAATGCTGTCGTTGTAACGAGCATTCACTGTAGTATTCTATAATAGAACTGAGTTTCGAGGGGAGCAAATTATTTCCTTTCAGAGTAGATCTCTTTTTAGATGAAATTTGGTATGCAGGAAAGCCACCAGAAGTAACAAAAGGTGTCTACCTTATCACAAATAGCGGTAAAAACTACTAACCGTTGCCATTGCACGTAAACAGGTTAATATGTGTGCATGCTGGAGTGGTGCGTTGTGGTGCAGTGGTAAAGCGCTGGATTCAATATCGATAGTTAGTGGGTTCGACCCCAGCGAGCACAAAATATTGTGTCCGTAAGCAAGACACTTTATCTACATTGCTTATTATCGTTTTTTTCTACCTACGAAGTGCTGCCAAAATGCCCGCGAGGGAGTGGACAGTATTCGAAGCTAAAGATAAAGACAGATGTTGTGTGCGTTGGTGCGTCTATCCTCGTCAAATTTATCGATGTCGCCATCAAACTGCAAATGATCAACTTACCATATCAATAACCCTGACATATCCATAGGAAAACACTACAGCATTTGGTGGCGTTCCCACTGGTAACATAAAGGCAAACGACGTTGCTATGCAACTTGGAAACATCAGATACATTGGGTTTAATTTCAGTGCTATTGCCTGAAAAAAGAACAATAGATAGTACAGGTTTTTCATTTATGTGTACAAGTTCCCAATAGACACACAGCGTCGTTATAACGTTGTTTCGACGTCGCTTCCACGACGCCAAAATCGACGTTATTTCGACGCTGTGTGTTTGTTCGGACGATTAAATTGATGATATTTTATAGCATGCCAAACAAGGGGATTGGACACAAATTATAACATTACAACACGAAAACTCACCTAAAAAATTTTGACCCCCTTAAACTCCACTTTTATATAGACGGTTCTAACGAGTACCCACAATCTATGTTTTGAGTAGAAATATGAAAAATATCAGAATTTTTATCTGAAAACTTTCAGGCTTCTTTTTGTGTTGAAATTTTCAATATATTTTAACATGCGTGTTTTCGTAATGGATAGTCCTCTCCCTGCAGTATGAAATACATTCACTTACAGATACAATGGTGCAAACAACCGGTTTGCATCAACACTATAGAAACAAGAAGAACGAAGTTGTGGGCCGTAACAGTGCAAACTTTTCGGTATGCTAATATTAACATAAGCGAGAACAATAACGAGATATTTGGAATACTAGCACATACAATTGAAGAGTAAGTCAAACATTTTTGTGTCTGTAATGAATTTTGACTGAGCTTGCAAGAATATTTTGACTAGCTGCGTTGTTTAGATAAAACTGCAGTGGACACATATGGTCTATCGAAAAGATGCTTTCTTATTTCAGTCTGTTTATGGATGGTGTAATCATTTCTTATTTCAGAACAGTGACTAAACAACTTTGATACATTTGCCGCTTACAAAAGTGTATCACTTCGCCTTTAAGTAATACAGTTGACTCCCGTTATCTCGAACGCTTATCTCGAATAACCGCTTATCTCGAAGTAAAAATCTGGTCCCTGCCTAAACATGAAAATCTAACAACATGTAAAAAATATTGTGGAAAAGAGGAGAAATTGCTCCTAATTTCTCCTCTTTTCCACAATATTTTCAATATATCTCTAACTTCAAGAGTCCAATTACACATATATTTGTTAAATGTGGTTAATCGAATTAGTTTTTCTCAATTCTGCAAATCTGATATGTCAAAGTACGGATATCTCGAAGTATTTTAGAGAGTCCCTTGGAATTCGAGATAACGAGAGTCGACTGTATTATTGCATAAAAAGCAGTGTTGCACGTTATTAACAGCCGTGCATTAACCGGCAAAAAGCCGTGTATTAACAAGACAATTCACGCGCTGTTAATGCACGGCTATGCAACTTTCAATATGATCGTACCGGGGCCACAGATTTGCTGCCGTTACGAGACGTGTACTGTCCGGCCCTAGAACGAGCATAGTCTGTGGAAATTGCGTTCGCGAGACATCGGTGAAAAGACGAAACAAAATAGTGCACGAAATAACGCGAAATGTAGCAAATGTTTTCAGTTTTTATGCAATTTGTTTGTTTGTTTGTGTTGAGGTTTTACGGCCCAGTCAACCCAATGGGGTCATGTCGAGCGCGGTCAGTTTACCTAACCGCACATTTACTGGGCAGGCTTAGTCTTCTAATCGGTTGACCAGTATTGTGCACATTCTTTCGCCAGAAACTGACAACTGCCCTTCTTGAATCAGCGGAAGGGAGAGAATGACCGTAGAAAATATTTCATGATCAACTTCCACGAAAGAATGCTGCAGACGTCGGCGGGGGTTGAACCCGCGACCTCCTGGTCTCCAGTCGGACGGCGCATCCAACTGAGCCACGGAAGATGGTAGTTTTTTTATGCAATAATAGCGATTGAACATGGTTTTCTAATGCATTATCATTCGCCAGATCCCTTGGGTGGTGTTGAAAACTGCGGCTTTCCGCCTTCGGCCTCGGTTTTCAACACCTCCCTCAGGACCTGGCGAATGTTAATGCATGAAAAACCATGTTTGATCCCTATATAAAATGCATGTGCATAAATAAATGTATGAATAAATAAAAGAGATGTCCAAGAAAGGCCACATTCACGGATCACAGCTGTCCCAACTCCTCCAACGAGTGTTTATTTACATGAAATTAAAACACAAAGGAGCACTTCTTTGAAAAAGAACAAACACATGAACAAAAATAGGTAATGAGAAATTGCAATAGAAATAGCGCATTGGAACGCTCAATAATGAAACTGTCTGCGGATTTAACCTAATTTGTTTGGTTTTTAAGAGAAGACCTGTTTTTAGATAAGAAATAGTATAAAGGAAAACAACCCGGAAATCACAAGTGGTGTCTCCCTTTCAATGCATCGCGGATAATCTAGCAAATGAATCTGTTCTCCTTGAAAAATAATCTTCCAGATTGGACCAGTTCAATATCATAACTGTACATATCACACAGTATTACTATTGATATCGCTAAAATAAACTCCTCCAGAGTGGACAAATTCGGCATCATGACTGTACATATCTCACAGTATTACTATTAACATCGTTAATATATACTGTTGGACAAATTTGGCATCATGAGTGTTCGCAGTATTTCTGTTAACATATGTAAATTGTACATTACCATATTGGACAAATGCGGCATCATGAGTATACATAATGCGGTATTACTGGTAACATTCGTTACCGCATCCTTTATGTAACACAATACTAAATTTAATACAATGTTCATATTAAAATATACTTCACAGGATTTGAACATATCGACATCATGAGTGTTCATATCGCAATACTACTACATTCGTTAACCTATACGCTACTAGACTAGACCAAATCGGCATCATAAGTGTACAATTCGCAGTACTACTATTAACATTCGCTAACGTATACTCTACTTGATTGGACCAAATCGGCATCATAAATGTACATATCACAGTAGCACCGGTAACATTCGTTAACATTTATACTCTACCACACTGGACGAAATCGGGATCATGAGTGTACATATCGCAGTATTACTGTTTTCATTCGTTAACCTATACCCTACAAGGTTGAATTAAATCGGCATCATGAGTACATTTCGTAGCATTACTGTTTACATTCGTCAAACTATACTATACCAGATTGGACAAAATCGGCATCATGAGTGTACATATCGCAGTATTACTGGTAACATTCGTTGCCGCAGCCATTATGTAACACAGCACCATATTTAATACCCATGGCGCAAGGTAGTCCAGGACAGACAGCTGATCTCCCAGCCACTGAGATAAACCGGATTCCTGTTAGGATAAAACAAAAGTATATTCGATATTTCATCACACACAAGCAATTTCAAAGTAGAGTACGTTTTTGCATATGAGGTTGCTCGAATTTTGTGTTATATCCCGAACAAATAAACTATTCTTATATCTCCCAAAGTAAAATGAAATAACATAGCTAGCATGTTTTGTTTTATCGGGACGTCAGACATCTTGTTCTATTTGACGGTCTCTGGAACATTAAAATTTTGTAAGATTTCCGGTAGGTATTTTGAGGAATTCTTATTATCACGAAGTAGTAAAGCTCAAAACTACCTTAACGCTAAATCGCGAGTTTGGTCGGTAAAAATACAAATATAAACGGTCACATTTTCGCGTATGTATATGAACAGCACATATTCTGATTGTGATTTCACCTTGTACACTATGAGCCTTCGCTGCTGTCTGTGAAAATTTAGACAAAAAAGAAATATTGTTTTAATATAGAGGAACAAATAGTCCGTCCTCGTGTTTGCATATACTGGCAGATACTATTAGGTGTGTTGGAAACAAAGTATATTAAGTGTCCCTTGTTGTTATAGATGTTGTGGGTTTGAATACCTTTCAGAGTATTTTTATGCTCATAGCTAGACCTCGTTTCAAAAACATAACACGAAACAAAAGCCTAAGTATTTTGAGCTTACATACCAAGTCCGTTCACCAAACATCTAAAAACAGTACAAAAAAGTAGGTAACTATCTACCTATCGGTACTGCGATACTGACATCAACATCATTATAGAGATTATCTAACCATCAAAACTATTTTCGTCTGATGTCAGTAGCTGCTCTGTTGTATGCGTCATGGAGAGGGATGTGTGCTTGGTATTCCATTTTGCCAATACAACATTAATACTTTTGCGTTCAAACATTTAGTGTTTTTTGTTTTTTTTTTTTTGGGCGTAGATTAAATTAGTAACTGAACCGTATGCGCGCTCAGTACATTATATTTGGTATTTTCATCTTTATAAGTTCTTTTATTTTTAATAATATGTTCCGTGTAATGACGGGTGCATGCATGTGGACTAATGACCTCAGCTACAACATCATACATACACTAGACTAAAATGTAAAAAAGAAAGTTTAAACCTGTGAAGCTTTCGCCATAGCAAATCCTCCACCTAGTAAACAGATCACTCCCCACGGGAGTTTGTCGGAAGCAACCCTCCAGGATAACAGTGGTTGTAACTGCGTCCGATGACCTGGAATGTTTAGCCTCACAGTTACACGTGAAGCACTCAATCAGACGCGTCGGATGGCCGAGTGGTTAGCGCTGCGACTTTGGACCACGGGATCCCAGGTTCGAATCCCGCTGGAGTCAGAATTCACCTTACCACTTACGGCGCTCCATTGCACATAGCCTTTTATTATCACGCTTCCATCGTCTCGATAGGACTTAAATAATGTTGAAATGGACGTAAAACAGCAACTCATCATATTGGTACTTAACAATTTCATGTTTAGAGAAGATTCATCAAAATTCAAGTTTGCCAGTCTGTGAATTGACTGGTTTCTTTACAGTTGTTTTTTCTCCGAGCATATAAAATACAAGTGAATATACCCAGTAAATGCCACAATCACGTAGTACAGCCCTCCCGATACATCTTAAGAAGAAGAGATGAGGAACAAATAAGGGCAACACAAACGCCATATCTGAAACCACCGACGCACAAACAAAGAACTGCAACAAACGAACCGCCTTAGAACGGTCAGTAGGAAAACTACTGGTGGCTTAACTCAGTTTTACTCGCGTACCCACACTATTTTGATCCCTGAAATATGTATAACACTTTGCAGTCAAGGTCAAACCTCATCTCCGCGCTGGCTGAATGAAAGATAATACTCAAAGGAGTTCATACTAGAAAAGCAATACATAAGGTCGAGTTTCGAGTTATGTTATTCATACAAATTAGACCCTGACTCAGGAACTGGGATGGATCATGAAAATGCTGACGGTTCAAACGTCACCACAATACAGCCAGTGGATGTGAAATGCAGTATTACTGAGTTATAGCTCATAAGAGGTCTATTAAGGTTGCTTGGCATTTGAAACATACAAAGGAACGAAAATCGGAGTCTCATAAAGGCTCTTCATAGGACAATAATGTATTTTGCTGGGCTGTAATCCTAGCACCGGCTTAAACGGAACTCAGTTTTTAAAGATACCAGAATAGATTTATTTATCGAAGACAACTAAAATTAGAAAAAAAAACTTGACTATAATGATGACATACCGCATTTAACACTAGCTACAGTAAAGTCAAATAAGATCTGTCAAGATTGTCCATGTAAACAAAGAATAAATGAAATACCGAAAAAGAATGAATAACTACTTTCTCACCTTTCTTATTTTCATACAGTGTAAATGTCATAAATAGAAACATGCCTATTTAATGTGATGCGTTCACGCTATCATCCGCCTCTCTCGCTGTGCTATGAATAAGCAGTTTTTGTTGTATTTTGCCGTTTGCAGTTAAGAATTAAAATAGTTTGCTGTTTGCAATTTAGAATAAATATTGAAATAATTACCTTCACTGCGGCAACAAAGTACTTGAGGTAGCTTAGAGGGAAAGATGAACAAGAGGGATGCAATAAACATGGCGGGAACTGCATCTTTCACATACCTGTAAAATATTGCATGTACCAATTTTACCCTAGCTTTTTCAAATAAACTACGACGAACCATACTGACTCTTCCGGAATAAATGTTAGATGTGTTAAATTCCAAGATCTCCGATGACTAAAAGTACAATGAAGCTCGTCAAAAGTCGGTTTCTGCTAAACAGTAAACAAATATTTAACTGACAGATGTATGTGACACAAAGAAGAATTTACCGACAAGAAATAATTTAAATGTGTCAATCTAACAATTCTCCTGGTTACCAGATTTGTATCATGAGACACTTGAAGGTATTATAGATAATGATACGACGTTAATTGATAATTGCTACAATAAACATGCATGTAATGTTTCATTACATGACATTATGATTTATATCTTAATTCATTATACTTCTGATGATAATCTCTGTTTTGGCGACTGGCAGTTCTACCGGTTAACTGACTGTTCGCAATAACTAATATCTCATTCAGCAGGGCATGCTATTAAATAAATGAAGTCAAATGTTCGACCTTAGAAAGATACGCTCGTATGCCATCTGATTTAATTGTAAATTCTCAGACATTATCTGAAGAGAGCATTATTACTCGTTTGTTGTCGATCCCTGAATTTTGCTTCATCACAGTTTTAAAAAGTTAATGTACCTGCTGTCTGTGATAATGATGTATATGGATATCCGGACAACGAAGTTGAAACTATCCCAACATTGTTTTATTGTTTACCGATCGAAGGCGGTACTTCTCACACAGTTTCTTTACATTTGTTCGTTTGTGTCCGAGAAAGTTGCGTTTTGGGCAATCATTGTATGTACAAAAAATCTTATGCGATGCTTTGTGAAGGCTTTTACGTAATTGTGACATTTCTAGGGTATAAAGTCAGACCAGAGTCTGCACTACCCGCCTGAGGTTGCTTTGGCTATCTGGCTACCCACAGAGTGCCCTGCGGATATTTTTATCAGTCAGCGCTGATGCGAAGACTGATCTAAGTTCGCTGAGCGCACCTGCAACCCTGTTAGCATTCAAGTTAAAGCCGGCCTCGGTTGCTCAGTTGAATGCGCCGTCCGACTGGAGACCAGGAGGTCGCGGGTTCAACCCCCACCGTGGTCGGCAACGTTCTTTCGTGGAGATTGATCATGAAATATTTTCTACGGTCATTCTCTCCCTTCCGCTGATTCAAGAAGGGCAGTTGTCAGTTTCTGGCGAAAGAATGTGCACAATACTGGTTAACCGCTTAGAGGACTAAGCCTGCCCAGTAAACGTGTGGTTAGGTAAACTGACCGCGCTCGACATGACCCCATTGGGTTGACTGGGTCGTAAAAGCTCAATACAAACAAACATTCAAGTTAAATCTATATCGGGCCGTAATCGGCCCGACTGGAATGCTGTTGGTAGATAACAGTGCGATATAGATTAAACTAGAATGCTAGTTGGGAATCCTGTAGGAAACATTGTGCCCCGGCTTATATTCTCAAATAAGAAAACAACTAAACGCATTTAACATCGTATATAACTTACTTCTTTTTAAACATCATGTTCCAGCCGACGGCTCCGCCCATGTCACGTGATATCCACAATATCGCCAACAATATTGAATGGCCGATGACCGCACCCTGGGCAAACCTGAAAGGCGTTATTGGGTGAGTGTCTTTAAACTCTGAATCCACTAGCCATGAGGTAACATAGTTGAGATTACGGATCTATTTTCAAGGAATCTCCAAGAAATCATCAATTCATTGCGGATATGAAAATAATGGATACATCTTCAAGTAAAATGGTTGTGGTATTACTCTATTTTACGCCCTTTTTCATGAAGGTTACTGTTAAAGGCTACATTTTCCTCAAAATAGACATTTTTTATCCAAGAAAGGTTTAATAAATTGATGTATGGTATTAATACAATCATAACATGTGACAACTGACAGCCTGTAAAATTTTAGTTATTCTCTCGTTCTTGAACTTGATAAAAAAATGAAAGGATTTTATCGTATCTTTGAATTAATATTGCAAACATTAATTCAGAGATGCGATACAAAATTGTTTAATTTTTTATCTAGTTTAAGAAAGAGACACTAACGTAAATTTTTCTGGCTGCCAGATGTCACATTTTATTATTAAAACCATACAAAATTGTTTAATTGTTTTTATCTAGTTTAAGAAAGAGAGACTAACGTAAATTTTACTGGCTGCCAGATGTCACATTTTAATATTAAAACCATATATCAAGTTATTAAACCTCTCTTGAGAAAAATAGTCTATTTTCGAGGAATATGGAGCCTTTAAGTAACAAATGACCTTGTATTTTATGACCCATCTGAACAAATCCAAGCAATGGTAGTTCTACAACAACATTATAAGTCAAAACGGCCTCAATCACCAGTATTTTGGATTATAATGGGTAATGATTCTATCGATAGAGTTGTAATTGGTTTTGTACCAAACCATCATATTAAATTTTGTATATTATATATTGCGGAATAAAACTTACGTTATTGGTCCAAGATTCCTGTATTCTTTCATAATTATGGTTTTAACCTTTTCTGCTGTTTCTTTGTCAGCTGCTCTACAACATTTCCTATATTAATTGAAAACAAACAGAGCGTTTCAGGATAGAGACGAAAAAGAAAGCGATTAAAATTTATGTTCTGTTTTATAATATTTACAAGACAGTTTATTCAAAGTTAAATAAGTAAGTTTGCCCCATTGTTTGACATTATTGTGGATGGGATATATATAATAGCTATAAGCAGGTCTCGTTATCAATCATTGTGCTTCTATTCAGTCATACGAATACTCGGGAAAGCGATTTTGTCCAATAAAATCGTAAAAAAACAAGATGTCATATAAATTGGTTGACATTTTTAATATTAATTAAATTGATAAATATGTTCTTTAAGGAATAAACCTTGGAAACATTTACAGAAATGGAACATGCTTCAAGTGTCCGTGTCGTCAGTATCTGGTAAACTAGTTTTTGCCAATATGGCCTCACGAGTGATTTTCAAATAAATGTAAAACCAATCCCGGAACGGATTCATTGATCACAAATTACCAGAATATATAAACTACACTAGAGTGAAAATTATATGATTTTACCCCAAAAAGGCTAAATCACGACGCACAACTGACAGAAGAAACACTGACAAGACACAACGGGCACAGTTTTGATAACCAATATACAAAACAAAGAAGAACAACAATAGAGGAACCACTTTGGAGCGGTCATCATACAATCTCCTCAAGTAGAAATTACCCTCAATAACTCAATCATTACGCAAATAACCTTAAAAAGCTTAAAAAAATGGACACAACACAAACTAGACTTGTCTGTAGTGTGTTCTTTGTTTCCAAAGGCAATCTTTTTGACGTTTATTTTACTACACTGCAGCTGGTATTAGTGCCGTGTGGCGGCGGTAGAACGTCTCCCCATTCTTTACCATAGTGCAGATTATATTTTATTTTTTGGAGGGATCAGTAGGCCCATTGTGGAATCTTTGAAAATGGAGTTCTGCTCATGTATACGCTAGAGGGCGTAAGCAGTGTTGCAAACTTCATTACTGCTTATGAAGAGTCTCAATAAAACCGAGACTCCCATTTTCTTATCTGTAGTGTGTTCTTTGCTTCCAAAGGCAATCTTTTTGACGTTTATTTTATTCATGTCTACAGTATTTGGAATTAAGCAAGCATTTCTGATGCATCATCAGGTGCTCGACTGAATTTGTGTAAAGCTGAAATTAGGTAAGGAGTTACCATTTTCGAACATTTGGGATATATTACCTGCACAAGCAAAGAAATTGTTAAGGAGGAGTATTATGCGCAAGTTTTGCGATAATGTTCTTATGTCTCAATAAAAAACATATGCGGTGGGTAATAAGTAGAAGCGCCCTCAGTGAGGCGCGTCTAATAAGTACCCACCATCTATGTTTATGGTGAGTTGGAAAAAGGTATCCAAAAATTGTTGTCAAATAGTCCTCTTTAACAACTTCTTTGCACAGGTAAAATACCAATGGACGGATGTAATTATTACTGCCATTGACAGTTATAAGATGTGTCCTCAAGTACATATAAAGACAACGGTCAGTAAAAGCAAACGGCTCAGTTATGCATATTACTGGTAAGTTTTGTTATCGTAAACAAATGCAAGAAGTCACATACAATAAACCCTAATTACAACAACAACATTTGTTTCCAAAGAAGTTAGCAATAAAATAAATTTGCTGTTTTTAAGCTTCTTAATAAGCACAGTGACATGTAAAAAAAGGCATATTTTTATGCTTATTATCTCATAAAACATGTCTCGAATATTTGTGAGAATTTGCTCACTGGTGCGATTTTAACAAACATTCGACACTTACGTTTCTTGACGTATTGAATACAATATTACTGTATAATTTCTGATTAACTAACACATCTTTAACGAAGTTTATGAGCGCATGAAATTATCATTATAACGAATTGTATCGTTATATCGAGTGGCGGTATAGAGTTAACTGTGCTTTCAGTTGACGGATTTTATAGTAACCATAAGCAGACAAGAATCCACCCCTGAGAGGTACTTACAGTGATCGTAAAAAGAAAATCTGTAGCCAGGCCCAGATGAACAACACCAGTATCACAGACGTTGGAACTCCAAACAACATCCAGTTAGCGAATGTTACAGGGGACTCTATATTCAGGTCCTCGTATAAACTGCAAATGAATATATATGCCTAAATTAAGATAAAAGTTGAACCCTAATTAGAATGTGATTCTGATGATAGACTCATAATTATTCACAAATATGTTTAGAATAGTAGCAAAGTATCAGTATTCATTGGCCTGTGCAAACAGATATAAGGATCACTAGAGACATGTGCTAATATACAAGTCGCATTGGGGATATATATATATACGAGCAGTGACGAACTCAAGAAACAAATTATCATAATACATTTAGTTTACAGAGTACCGTATAACATGGTTTTCTTGCTGAACATTAACTGAATGTTTATAAGCCTGAAAAATAAGATCATAGTTTATTTTATATATGAATAGTAAAGGTTCTTGTCACACTTTGTATGCAGTCTTATTTAGACATTTGTTATAAATTTGTTATTTTTAATGCTATTTGCTAATGTGTCCTGGTCCATTTCTTTCTTGAATCAATACTACGTACAAGTAGATATAAGAGGCTTAAATGACCATGGATCGAGACCGGTACTCTGTAAACTAAATGTATTATGATAAGGCGAGTCACAATATGATTAGGACTACTTGTATTTACATATATTATGGAATATAATTTGCTGACAACATATTAAGGTTATGCAAAATACTGTTTAATAAATATGTTTGCTATTAAGGCTCTTAGATACATTTTCAAAAGCAATATACATGTATACTGAGCTGAAAAATATTTGCCTCCAAGTTCAAAGCCGGTTACTCTTATGGAAAAGGGTTTTTTGCATTAAGTGTAGCCGCTTTGAGAATGGTTCACTATACTATGTTATTTCTTCGGAAATAAAGTTCAGCCCTACTACGTTTTCTCACAGCCACCGATAAAGTTTGAAGATATCAGCTACTTGTATATTGTCCTTTTTTTTTTTTTTTTTTTCCGTTTTGTTTTGTTTTGTTTTGTTTTGTTTTGTTTTGTTAATTTCATTTTATTTTCTCTTTTCTGTTAATATGTGAACATTGTATTAGTTTATTTTGAGGCATTTTAATCAAGTGTTTGATATACGTAGATTCTATATTTTAACTTACGCTTCCAACTGTCCTTTGAATACAAGATTAGGGGCAGTCCCTGTCAAACTGGCTATGCCACCGACATTTGCAGCATAGGCAATACTTAAGGAGAGGGCTTTACACATGCGATTGAAATGTTGATCATCAAGACTGAAATACAAAAAAAGATAATTATAAAAGATTATAACGATATTCTAGCCTCAATGTCAGATAATGTACCTTCAGACATGTGCACTTAGTGAAGATTCAGATCAGTCTGCGCGTTTCGTACAGTCTGATCAGAATCTTCACTGGTACATTTCGGAATGCTAAGGATGCAAAGTTTCAAAATGCGGACATAAAATACCTGATCAGTCTGCGTGGATGTGCATGCTGATTTGAAACTTTTCTGGCAGAAAGTGTAAGAAAGTAAGCTTTCTCACGCTGTGGCTTATTCTTTTATTTAGTGTCCTAAATGACAAGATGCCAAAAATGGTCAAAATGTATATTTTCCGATCAATACTGAGAATGAAGATTTTATATATCCCTTAAACATAACTAAGGCATACCATCCATGAATCTTTGAGTTCTACTGTTATTGGTCTTTCCCAAGCCTAAATATATATTTTTATGAATTGCAAGACACACATTAATGATTGCTTTCAATTATAGTATTGGCTACATTAGAATTATCTAGAATTAACCCAATACAATAATAGATCATCTCAACGTTTGTGGTTTTAATAACATCAGCGTAACAGATGATGTTTGTCCGAGTGTAACAGTTGTTGTTTGTCCGAGTGTTTACACGTACTTCATCACGAAAACGCGCCTTTGTAGTTTTCACCGTTAAACCCCTATTTTATATAGTAAAACTGGGTATAAAAAAGGTAACAGAAAAGTCCAGGGAGTGTCACAATCACAAACTGCAGCCCTTCCCAGACATCAAGAGGAAGAGGAAACCGATAAATCCAAACAAGCATAAATCGATAAAACGTACAAAAAGCCCTAAGAGTAGCTCTCTATTCCCCACGCGGGGTAATCACAATGCTAAAAGGACTGAAAAACACAAGAACAAAATGGCACAAGGTAAGACATACACAACATATCGCCTCATAGAATAAACCACAAAGCACCTAAGAGTAAGACTAACACCGGGACCACCGCCTTAGAACGGTCAGTAGAGTAAACCACCGGGGGGTTTAAAGCACTTTTACAGCTAGTCAACTTCACCCTGGGTCCCGAGGCTACTCTTAATACGGAAATATATAAACATTCGGTTCGCATAAAAGCTCCCAACTCAGTCCATGCATCAAAGCGAAAACACAAAAATCAAATTAATTACTATAATAAACAAAGACCGCTAATTCTACTGTATGCCAGAGTAAATGAAAACCAATAGTTGAACCACGGCGGGCCAAGCCAAAGACATATCGTCAAGGCCCAACCCACTGGTTAAAGTTTTACGAAGAGGCCGTCATTGAGTCTGAGACCCGAACCGCCGTCGTGCAATTAAAGAGTGAAGCATAGCCATCAACAATGATTGGGTTGACAACTAGGCATGCAGTCTGCCGCATAATATCCAGTCTATAGACAAGTATTTTATAACGGTTAATAAGTTTTCTGAATTGCTCCGAAAAGTTAGATTTACCTACATTTTATTCTAAATCTGTACAGTAAGTCACCGTAAAATTCTGGTTCCGATATAACTTGTTGTCTTGTGTATACTTCGGCAGAACTAAGGTTATGGCCATGTACAATCGATTTAAGCCCCTCCCCCTAATAATACTTTACTGACCGTTCCAAGGCGGTGCTTCTGCAGTGGTTTACTATAGCTGTCATTGTATGTCTTTGCATGTATGTCTTGGTGATCTTTTATTATTATTTCGGATAGTCACTTGGCCATATTCGGGGAAGAAACTGTCCTTTTGGCTTTCTGCTTGTAGTCTTTGATTTTGGTGTCGTTACTTTAAGTGCATCCTTCTTTCTCTTTATTGTCTTGGAACGGAAGGTGTTAGGTAATAGTATCAATTCCTGATAATTGCCTTCTTTTATATTTATATGATGTACATTAATTTTATTATTTTTGCTCAAAAACATAGATAATGGGTACTCGTTAGAATCGCCTCGCCGAGGCAATTCTAACAAGTATCTACAATCTATGTTTTACGCAGAAAAATGAACACTACCTTAATTTTTCATCTGAATGGTTTCATTTTTTGGTGGTAGAATTCTCAATATTTTTGAATAGGCGTGTTTTCGTAATGTCATCAAGGAGCTGTTTTCTTTTTATATTATTATTTACCTTGGGATCATTGAACACATTCTGGCATTTGTAAAAGCGTGTTCTGCTTAATCTCTGTACAAGAGGTGTATGCAGTCTTACAAACTACATTGGTGTCATATCAAGTCTAAATTAAACTGAGGATCTGATTTCCGTTTTTAATAACAGATTTTATCTGTCATTCTTCGTTGCCACGCACGGTTATAGAGAAAGTGACTTTGACTACTATTCAATTTCGTATTCATCCGCGCACAAAAGTAGACCCAATGTTTCAATGTGTGTATATTAGTACGCCATTGAAGAGCTGTCCATACAAAAGTAGTGCAACTTGTGCTTGATTTATGGCGAGAGTCGCTCAGAAAACCCACCTTAATATATGTGCGAACAACAAAGGCGCAGATCAGCCTGCGCATCCGCGCTGGCTGATCAGCGCCTTTGTTGTTCGCTGAAGCTCGTTTTTTTTTCGACGAAGAAGCGTCTCACATACTTAAATGGAGAACAGGATGATACCTGGAATTTATTAGTTTCTCATAGAATCTGTCATTTCAGGGCTATTCAGCCCTTTGATTTTATATGTTCTCTTTGTTTCCAAGGGCAAACATTATAGATTTTAAATGGTAGTGAATCAAATCACTGACAGCACTAGTGGGTCGCTTATCTCTTGTGTGTAGGGTGGGAAAATGGTCCTGAACGGGGACTTAAGGCTAACTTGTTTAACTCTTAACTTCCTGTTATTTAAGCAATCAGTGCAGACTCAGATCAGACGCCGCGTTCTACAGCGTCTGATCTGTTTGCCAATGTCCCAGTCCAGGCTTTACAGATAACCCTCTTTACACGGCACTATGACGTCACAGTGATAAGAATGGCGCGACGTAAAATAACCGTTGCCTGGATTTCGTACAAACAAGTGGTTTGATTGCATTGGTGAATGATAATCACGTGGACAACAACCTTAAGAAAATGTTGGGTGTATGTATACTTTGGGTCGATTGTTTACCTTTGGGTCGATTGTAAACAATCTACCCGAATATATTAACACAATGTGTAATGTTACTTACAGGATACTGTTAAATTCATTACAAAATCTATAAAGGGTAATTGTTTATATTGTCTGTTTATACATGTCTTTAGATGTACACCTCCATAAAAGGTCGCTTGCCTGGCAAATCAATTTCTATACTGTTCCGGTTAGTTATGTTAGGATTAACCAAAGAGCTGTACGATGATAGCACAATTTATCCATATTTCTCCATGAAAATGAACTTTACATGTAGCTTAAAGGAATATCTGAGTCGCATTACGAAAACATGCCTATTCAAATATACTGAAAATTTTATCACCTAAAAATGAAAATTTTCAGATAAAAATTCTAATATTTTTCATATTGCTGCTCAAAACATAGATTGTGGGTAATCGTTAGAACCGCCTCGATGAGGCAGTTCCAACGAGTACCCACAATCTATGTTTTTGAGCAGAAACAAGAAAAATAATGTATACCCCTGTAAACCCCAGTTTTACTTTATTAAAGTGGGGTTTAAAGGGGTCAAAATTATATAGGCATGTTTTCGTGATGGCAACGTCAGTAAACGTACCTTCAAATGTGCACCCAAAGAAATTTCAGATCAGTCAACCAATTTGCGCAGTCTGAATAGTGTCTATACTTGGCGCATTTTGGATAGCCAAGTATGCAAAGTTTCCTCATGTAGACATACGAATACTCACATCAGACTGCGCGTATGCGCAGGCTGATTTGAGTCTTCGTTGGGAGCACGTCACACGTTTTCTAACGTTGATGCTCATATAACTTACGCTGTACTGCCGTCGTCAGTTTCTTCCACGATCATTTGTCCTTCGTCATCTTTTGTATAGCCGCCGTTAATTTGCTTTTCTGGTACCTTTACTACCACTGAATAGGCTGGTACGTCCATACCTTCTTCCATCGTTTCGCTCATCTCGAATTCTTCATGGACTGTGCATACATATAACATATGTATATCAGTTAAGTAAAATAAAAAAAAAAAGCCCATTCTAGTAACATAGATGGTCGAATAATGCTTATGGCGGTGCTAGGGTGCGCATACAGTCTTGCTAAATACATAGCTGTTATGAAGAGACTTAAAAACCGAGTCTTCAATTTTCGTTGTTTGTTTTAATGCGCGCGCGCGCGTGCGTGTGTGTGTGTGTGCGTGTTCTTCGTCTACAAAGATAACCATTCAGATTTACATTATAATTCTTATAACGTTTTTTTTTATATTACATATACATCTGATGTTGAATTTTCGAGTGAACACAGATAGACATTTATTTTCTGTTTTGTTTGATAAAGATGAGGACCCGCGAAAAATACCTCAGACACTGGTAGCCACAGTAAAAGAAACCACTAGTTGAACTATAACTATGGTGGACCCGACAAAACGCATAATATGAGACATCAGCCCTTTAATGAAAAGTTTCGGGCGGCACCGTCAGTCTGAGGAGACATAGCCATCAACCATGACAGGGTTAAAAACTAAGCATGCAGTCTGTCGCGTAGCATCCGAGTTAAGTTATATCCATTTTTTATAACGGGTATTGCAGTTTTAATTCTTTGGAAAATCGCCACATGCAGCATGATCAATCTTCGGCCATGATATGTAGTGTGCATAACCAATGTCACAGCCATTTTTCGTGCTGACACGACAATTACATTACCTCGTGCAGCTTGCTATGTATATGTCTGGGTACAATAGAATTTATCAGTCAAATGGTACTATATATGGAAAACGTACTTGTGAGTTTATAAACGTGTATTCTCCCTCGTAATATGGAAACTGTTTCAACTGCTTCTTGTCGCCTTAAAACGGTCATGTTGAAAGGACATAATACAGATTACTATTTCGGCTGCTGACGTATGGTATTGTTGTTTAATCTTTTCACACAAAGGAAATTACGTTAATATACAAGACCTTTTTCCAAGTTCTTGTCGACATCTCTAAGTTGTAAAAGAATGGCGTTGGCGATCGGTACCATCATAGCTGTGGTAGCCGTGTTACTAATCCACATAGAAAGAAACCAAGTAGGCAGCATCATACCAAGCATCAACCTAACAAAGAAATTGTAAGATGGTATTTTACCAGGTTTATGAAGTAACGTAACGTACGTTAATATAGAAATACTGGATACAATAAGAAGACACTATGTATTACAAAAGAGGTAGCCTTTGTAACTTTGTGTTTGCGTTCAATAGTAGATGGAGCCGGAAGGAGAACAAAGCCGTTAAAAGCAATAGGAAAACAAAATACCTGACTATTACTCTTTTATAGAGCTTCGTAAGCCAATGTATTTTCACCATAATAATATGGGGGAAAGAAGCGATATTCGGAAATTTCACATATTAAATCTTCCTGTTGTACATCTAAAAAGTAATCAAAATATACATAAAAACAAATACCTAAATATTCATATACAAATAACAAAATTCTAAAAATGCATCTGATACCATATAGCCTGCATACCCATCTTTTACTATACAATAGAACTATGGATCTATTTTAGTAATGTGTGCAGGGAATATAATTTATGATTCCTTGGAGGAAAATTTCCTCCTTAAGCAAAGAAATATTTAATGCCAAGGAAACAGAACGCTATCATGCCGCGCGACTAGTGTAAATGACGCAACGCCGCAAAACTTATTATCATTATCTGAAAACATCAAATAAATGTAAAAATAAAAAATGAATAAATAAAAAATAGACAAAAAAAGTAAAACAGATTACGAAGAAACAACAAATATTTCTATGTTATATAAATATACGTTACTACATCTTAATTTTAGAATTAAGTAAATATTTCTCTTAAGTGTTAGTCTAATTTTTTGTTGCTTTGTGGTTTATTCTATGAGGCGATTTGTTTTAAGGTTTGCCTAGTGTGTTTTGTTCTTGTGTTTTCGGTCCTATGACCATTGCGATTACCTAGCTTGGTGAAAAGAGAGCTGGTCTTAAAGCTTTTCGTGCGTTTGTTTGATTTGCGCTTGTTTGATTTTGTCTGTTTCCTCATCCTCTTGGTGTCTGGGAAGGGCTGCGGTTTTAGATTGTGGCACTCCAAGGACTTTCCTCTTATCTTTTTTGCAAAGCTTATAAATATACTTGTACCAATGCACTCATTTGTTTTAAAGGAGTTGTAAATCTGTGTAGAAAAATTCCCTGTAATTTAAACTTAATGTGCATTAACCTCCATATATTATTTGAACTGGGGCAAATTAGACTGTTGATAAGGTAATACAGTATCAACTTTGCTAACTGAAGAAAGGTATCAAATGGAGAAAAGTGTCTGGTGAAAATTACACGGACATTTATCAGTTTAAAGTATTTGACATTCATATAGAAATATTTATGTACACCCGCTATTAAGAAACCGTGCGATATACAAACAGCCTCATCATTTACATGTATAGGTCTAGTCAATAAACTTGCCAAACGTGTTTTCATTGACAGAGGCATAGCCGAGACTATAATTGTGAAAATGACCATAACCTTTGGACAGTGTGGAATAATTTGATACTTTTTACGTACTGATTACTACCGACAAAATCCACCTTATGTACGCCAAATGTTTGATTTTATCGACCCGAGACTGATTTTGATTATTGTTGGTGCAGGGATTGACACCGACAAACTCGAGCGGCTTGCCAAACGCCACTCGTCATTGCCCGAGAGTAAGCCACAACCATACCATGCGATAATATTACGGGTCGTGTACTTCTAATAAAGGTTGATACCTAGTGATAGCTACAATAAGGTTTATTCTGAAATAAAACTATGATATTGTTCCTTTTTCTCAACAAGCAAAAAGAAATAATAGCACACGACAAAACCTACAAAATAATCTTGTGCGACCAGCTAAGACTCAGATCAGTCTGCGCGTCCGCGCAGTCTGATCAGCTCTTCGCAGATTGCACGTGCCTTCTATAGATTCCGGGCTATCTAAGGAGGAATAAAAGAGAAACCTTGTTATACTGGGTGGACGTAAGTTGATCTGAGTCTTTGCTGGTCACACAGGTCTTATTGTAGATTTTTTCGTGCGCTGGCTCAATTATATATATATACATATATATTACGGGTATTTATTATCTAAAACTATGACTAAGAAGAATGCACTTTACCAAGGTATGTCAAGATTGTGTATATTGGAGACTGGAGCCCAATAAGAAAGAAAAAAAAAACCCTGCACTTATGGAATGGCTGTTCCAATTCTCCAATATGGGGACTAGTATTTCTTTGGTTTGTGGCACGTGTGCGGTATGTCATGGTTTCTTTGCAGTTTCTCATGGTTTCAGAGAGAGACTATATTCTTTGATTATTCTATTTGTTATTGTGGGAATCTTTTCTTTCATGGTTTTGGGTTAAAAAAAAACAGTCCAATCTATATAGTTCACATTTGACAGAGCTGTCATAACATTATATAAAGGGTTCTGTTAGTTGCAAGGTTAACGACAGTACCATCTTGGTTCAGATCCAAACAAAAGCAATATCTTCAGAGCAATCCTACGATGGATGTCCCAGTGTTCAATGGCTGCAGCAACTATAAGTCCACCCACAAACAGCATACTCGTAGCCTGAAAATATCAGCGATTTCAAAAGTAAGAATAATACTAGATCTCCGCAGCTGATGCACAGCTCCTGTTAAGATGGGTTTCCATATAATGCTTTCTAATTTCTCCAATGACACGTATGTTGTGGGTACTCTTTAGAATATGCTATGATTTCATAGAAATTGCGGTCGTAAAATAAAAACTGCACTATGATGAAGTACGGGGATACCTTTTATACAGCCGCCACTTATCACCAGCTGCAGTGAATTCAAATAAAATCTGTAAATGTTGACCTGGGAAACATGTCTAGATCATTTTTACGTGTATTTGTTTTCATGTATCAAAGTTTTAGAAATATGTAATGAACACCTTCATTCATATAATTATTATCTTAGTTTTCAAATACTAAAGGCTGTCTTGACTCTGGCCCTACTGAACCCGGATATGCCCCGCCTTTGCAAACGGTGCAGATCAAGATCAGTTGACTTACTCAGAAGCCAACTGATATGGATGTTCACTGTTTGTCATTCAGTGTGTGAATTTGTATGGACAGCTTGGATCAAGCAATCTCATTGGTTGACAATTAGATGTGGACTATCATCTTAATCTATTCAGCTTTACATAGATGATCGTTTTTTCTCATATTTCCTGTATTACAATTTATAGGTGGATACTGACATGATTTACAGTGCGCTATACAGAATACGTTCTTTTTTGATCATGTGTTCCTCCAAAGCATATTTGGGTTACTCGCCGAGGTGCTGCTAGTGAGTATCCAAAACATACAATTTTACCATGCGTTCCTAACGTTTTATCTAGAACATAAGTGCATTAAGTGCATATATATATATATATATATATATATATATATATATATATATATATATATATATATATATATATATATATATATATATATATATATATATATATATATTAACTGGTTGAAGTGAATCTTGTCTAGAGTTACATCTTGACCGTATAATTTTCACTAGCGTTAAGTGATCACGGGCTGACGGAATGACTGAATGAAATTGCGAGCCGAGCAAATCTTTTGTAACCCCACGCTATCATAGTATGCATACGATTACATGAAATATGAATAATACACGTGCACATCGAAATGTCCTTTCTAACCTTGTCATGTGACCTGAGGATTCTGGTTTCCGTCTTCATTGCGTGAAACAGAAAACTGAAACCAGAGGACAAAGGTCGCTGGACAGGGTTATGTTTACATACTTATATTTTTAAATGTAAATAAACTCAGAGAGAGACTTTGCATCAAGTGAATGTATTATTACGTCAAAACACCCATGTCAAATGTGTACTTTAAGTAATTGCTCTAGATAAGGCATTTAACCATACTTTACTGCTATTTTCTTTTTTTCCATCACGAAAACATACCTATATAATTTTTACCCCCTTAAACCCCATTTTAGAACTGGGGTTTACAGGGGTATACATTATTTTTCTTATTTCTGCTCAAAAACATAGATTGTGGGTACCCGTTAGAACCGCCTCGCCGAGGCGGTTCTAACGAGTACTCACAATCTATGTTTTGAGCAGAAATATGAAAAATATCAGAATTTTTTTATCTGAAAATTTTCTTTTTTTGGTGGTGATTTTTTCAATATATTTGAATAGGCGTATTTTCGTAATGCTTTACAGCAACACGGAAACATAACAGCCTCAATGCCAGGAAACGAACCTTCGGACATGTGCGCCCAGCAAAGATTCAGATTAGTCTGCGCATTCGCGTAGTAATAAAATATGCTGGTTTTGTTGAAGAAATAAGATAGAAATATTAATACCCTTTTATCTAGAGCTGTGTAAGTATCGACTTGTTACATGCAACGATATGTAGTAAAGATTATAAGAATCTATCATGGGTGTTAGATTCTTTTTCTCGCATTCCTTTCATTTCTGAGAGTGTGTTTTTGATAATGTAGTCACTTAAGACGTCTACCATATCGTGATGACAATACCGTGACATTTCGAATATTCTTGCAAAAATGTAAGACAGGTAAGATCAAAACTCATGATCTGTCACGATCCTTCAGCTCAAATACATATTTCACTGACCTTGCTTTTCCCAAGTTTCTTTATCCTCAAAAAAAAAAAAAAAAAAAGAAAGAAAGGAAAAACACAAACCATACTGCAGGTATTCATGTATTCATTTGAAGCGCCTTATATATGTACTTCTGATGAGTACCAAGAACATTTATGTTAGTGAAAATAAATGAGAAAATGAGAAAATGTATCGATAATTTGGAATTGAAACAAGCGCCTTATCGAGAGTTCTGGTCCCGAGGTTATGTTTTTTTGAAGCTCAACTCGGCTGATTATGAAATTTGTCCCGCTAATAAATCTCAAATAAATGAAAATTGCAATTTCTTTCTTGCTAAACATAGCTGGGCTTGAAGTTTTATCTGCTTATAAATATGAAAATGCCAACTATTGTTGGCATTTTCATATTTATTAGCAAAGAAATTCTATGCTCAGCTGAGTTGAGCATGAAGACGTTTTATAACTTCGGGGCCTGGTCTGATACTGTCTTTACTGCTGCGGCACTGTAGTGCCCCCATCGGATTAACGGTGAAAGATTAAAAACAAGAATAGATTCACTTTCAAGGGAGGCACAGCAGTCAAAATTGGTTTTGCCTCCCTTCTGAAAAGAGTTCTACTCTAAAGGCACGTTGTTCTTATGTTCTCATTTTTTTACTTAAAGGTAGGTCCTTTTCAGAAGTGGTTTTCGGAGCAGGTAAGTAAACAGAAGGCCACAAAAGGTGTCTTCCTTGTTAAAAATCAACCAAGTGTATGCACTTTCGAGAAAATACTTACATTGATATACTGCTGTGCTGTAACTTTCACGGACATCAAACCAATAACTGGAAACATGAATACCGGAAGAAGTGCCGTCGCCGCAATAGGAAGCGCTTCTGTGATCCAGAACACCGCCATGATGATGATGGCGTACGCACATAGTGATTCCTAAAATACAAAGATATCTCTACTAATGTTTTTCTTTTGCTGTGACTCAGTTCTTAATAGTACCTTCGTATATGTTTCGTCACTGTGTTGCGAGGTTAATTTATATAGGGTCTGTGATGATTCACCGATGAGTGAGAAATTCCTATATGCGGATCGAACAATTAAACTACTGTGTGTAGATCTGTATTAGGGCTAAGGGTTGACGCTCGTAAAATCCGATGGAAGCCCCCGCATACACACACATCCCGAATAGTTTTACTGCTGACTGTTCCAATATAGGGATCAAACATGTTTTTTCATGCATTAACATGCGCCAGGTCCAGAGGGAGATGTTGAAAACCGAGTCCGGAGGCCGCGGTTTTTGAACACCTCTAGGGACCTGGTGAATGTTAACGCATTGAAAAATCATGTTCGATCGCTATTATTGCATATAAACGGAAAACATTTGCTACATTTCGCGTTATTTCTTGCACTATTTTGTTTCGCCTTTTCACCGATGTCTCGCGAGCGCGATTTCCACGGACTATGCTGGTTCTAGGGCCGGGCAGTACACATCTCGTAACGGCAGCAAATCTGTGACCCCGGTACGATCATATTGAAAGTTGCGTAGCCGTGCATTAACAGCGCGTGAATTGCATTGTTAATACACGGCTTTTTGCCGGTTAAAGCAAGGCTGTTTATAACGTGCGACACTGCTTTTTATGCAATAATGTGGAACAGTCGAATCTCAATAGCTTGAACACCAATAGTTTGTTTACCACGGCTAATTCGAACTCATTTGAGAGTTCCTACGAAATTCTTCCGATAGCTTAAATATATATAGGCAATTGTTTTTTTTTTTTTTTTTTTTTTTTTTTTTTTTTTTTTTTTTTTTTATCATGGAATTGTATGTTGTATGTACTCATAAGAAACGCCTCATCGAGGCGATTCCAATGACTACACTCAACATACATGTACCATTATTGTATATAGGATATCTAAAAAATTTCCCCTAAGTTATCGTCATCTGTGTTTCTGAACTGGCGCCATGATTAACCCTCAGTGGCTCGAACTATCTATATCCCGAACAAATTTCCATGGTCCCAAAGATATTTGCGCCATTCAGGTTCGACTGTATTTCTTTGGCGTTAAGTTAGTTCATTATGTTTGCCTTGTAGTATTGTCCTGTGGTGTCGTTTTGTTTAATCCTACCTTATTCGGTGCCTTGGTAGGGTTGTGGTCCATGATTGTGTCCCTCCCTGGCCATTCCCTGTACTTATTAATTGTAAAAGCGACAGCATATTCTCCATGCCGTGTTACAATATCGGCAAACACAGATAATCTGGCTGATAAGAGGAAGCAATACATTTTGAATTGATAGAAGTGATGCTTTTGTCCACAGCATAAGTGTTTTTGCATTCAATCAATCATCATGTGTTTTGACAACCTTTTTGGTGATTTGGGATTTCGAAAACATTAAGAAGTGGATTTAACTATGTGATAAACAGATAATGACATGGATTTCGGTAATCGCATTCGACCATTATTTTTCCTTAGGCTTAAGCCTTCAAATAGATAATTAGGTCTCGGATTGATACATCAGGCGATAACCCGAACATAGTACGACAATATGAAAGATGACAGTAGTTTTGCTTCTTTTCTGTTATGTTATCTCCCTTGATAGATAAAGTGCAAGGCAGAATACTAATTGGGTCCTTCTAATTGGATACCTCTGTTGTTGTCAGAGTTAACTGATTTTTAACTTTAAATTTTTTCCATATTCATACGAAGAAAGTATTAACACATTATACGATATTGCACAGAAAATGTTGCCTTTTGATATTTCTGAAGCTTTTCCGACATATTACTATGCTTAAGTTAGATTTCTCAGTGAAAAGACAGCTACCCTTGCTAGTGACGCCAATGATACAGTCAGAGGAATCCAATTCATTGGACCTAGTTGTTTACAGAAACTACTCAGAGGAGTTAACGGACTGCTGTCTCCCACTCCTGGGTAACTTCTACTGATATGAAACGCACGAAAAAACAGTTCATTGTCATAGACCTACGCTGCAACAAATGCCCAGTCCCGTTTGTACATTCCGGAGGTCTGTTCAGTCTCCGATGCCCATTTAAAGAATCAACGAAGTCTCCAATCAGACTGCGCAATCCTGCAGTACATCACGAAAACACGCCTATATAGTTTTGACCGCCTTAAACCCCACTTTTATATAGTAAAACTGGGGTTTACAGGGGTATACATTATTTTTCTTATTTCTGCTCAAAACATAGATTGTGGGTACTCGTTAGAACCGCCTCGAAAACCGCCTCGACGAGGCGGTTCTAACGGGTACCCACAATCTATGTTTTGAGCAGAAATATGAAAAATATCAGAAATTTGTATCTGAAAAGTTTCATTTTTTGGTGGGAAAATTTTCAGTATGTTTGAATAGGCATGTTTTCGTAATTAATCGTTCAAAATTTGAATCTTACCTGTCCGTCTGCGAGCGCTAAGGGTAGCATCAATATCGGCGTTAGAATCACTATCAAAAGATTTTTTATGTGAATAAAATCCTTAAGAAGTTCTTTCTTATTGAATAGTTTCATCTTGAATGAGTTCTTCACCGTATAACTTTAGATGTTTTCTTCACTCGCAGTCCTACTTTCTTTTGTAGTGTTTAGGAAGAATTCAATGCAACCCAAAGTGCTAAAAATTGTAGTTTAGACGATATTTTACAATTTGTTTTATTATTTGCTTAGAGAAAATAAGAATTGGCATTTCATGTGAATCGTCGCAGACGATTGACATGGAATGCCAAGCCTTACTTTCTTGACAAGATGAGAAAAAATCAAAATGTCATCTGCTGCGGTTGTAATTAGCACTTAAAGAGTTAACCTCATATACCACAGATGGAAGCGGTTTACTTTTTTTAACATCTAATGCAATTTAAAATGAAATCAAAATTATTGAAATTATTTATTTTATTGCTTGCAAAGAATCAAATTTGTGCAAATATACTTATAAGAAATATGTAATTTATTTTTTTAAAGCTCTAATACACATTAAAATTGAACTCATTGATTTAAGGTGTATCTATATTGTCTCTTAGATACAGTGTCGAAAGACACAGTGAAGTCGTATTTCATTCAATTTCCTTAAATATTTGAACCGCAACATCAGAAAACGTACCATCAGATATGTTTGCCCAGCGAAGATATAGATCAGCCTGTGCATCCATGCAGTCTGATCAGAGATTTAGTTGACCACAGAAAGAAACTTCACATCATTATCTATCCAAGAAGAGCTTAATGAAGAATCTGATTAGATTGCGAGAATGCACAGGCTTATCTGAATTTTCGCTGGGCGCTTATGTCCGAGGGTATATTTTTTTCTGACGTGCGACTCATTTATCATCGGAACCCGCATTGTCCTCTGAGTATCCAATATCTGACACACACGTTCTTTGATCATGCTAGTACATCTCACATTTTGACCAGGCTTTCAAAATATATGTTCAGGAAATAGAGAATACCTGTTGCACGGACAAAGTCTAGTAATGACCCAGTATTTTGTTTGTGGTGACAGAATGCTTACTTTTACGTAGTTGAAAGTTTTGAGTGTCAGACGCAGATACGATGGACAGTTGTTTATACATATACTTAATGCTTAGCATGCTGGGTAAAAAATTCAGCACACGACATTTTGATTTTCCCAGAAAATAGACTTTGACAATTCATACAAATTGTCTGGATAATCAACACCTATTTTCTGAGGAAAATAATACAAATATCATGAATATGTTGTCTGATAAATTAGCCCAGAGAGGTAAAGGTTATGGTGACTAGATGCACTTGGTTTGTTTGTGTTGAGGTTTTACGACTCAGTCAACACAACTGAGTCATGTCGAGCGCGGTCAGCTAACCTAACCAAACTTTTAGTGGGCAGGCTTAGTCCACTAAGTGGTAAACTAGTATCACGCACGTTCTTTCACCAGAAACTGTCAAATGACCTTCTTGAATCAGAGGAAAGGAGAGAATGACCGTAGAAAATATTTCATGATCAATCTCCACGAAATAATATTGCCGTCGCGGCAGGAATTGTCCGCCATGATTAACAAGGAGTCCTTTTTTGTCGTTTAGTTCTAGCTTTCCTGCACACCAAGTCCCTTCTGAAAAAAACGAACTGTCAAATCGAACATTTTATGGGCAGACCCCTTTTCAGAGGAGATGGAAAAGCATTTCAGACATAGCCGTCTACCATGAAAATGTATGCATCACGAAAACATGCCTATATGATGTTGACCCCCTCAAACCCAATTTTTTCATAATAATACTGGGGTTTACAGGAGTATACATTATTTTTCTTATTTCTGCTCAAAACATAGATTGTGGATACTCGTTAGAACCGCCTCACAGAGGCGGTTCTAACGAGTACCCACAATCTATGTTTTGAGCAGAAATATGGAAAATATCAGAATTTTTTATCTGAAAAGTTTCATTTTTTGGTGGCAAAATTTTCAGTATATTTGTATAGGCATGTTTTCGTAATGGCATACCCCGAACCTAATATTAAATATCATGTTATTCTTGCTGACAATTAAATTCTATAAGGAGTATCCATTGAATTCAATGAACACACACACAGAAATGAAACTCATCACGAAAACATGCCTATATAATTTTGACCCCCTTAAACCCCACTTTACCCCACCTTTATATAGAAAAACTGGGGTTTACAGGGGTATACATTATTTTTCGTATTTCTGCTCAAAAACATAGATTGTGGGTACCCGTTAGAACCGCCTCGGCGAGGCGGTTCTAACGGGTACCCACAATCTATGTTTTCAGCAGAAATATGAAAATTATCAGAATTTTTCATCTGAAAATTTTCATATTTTGGTTGTAAAAATTTCTGTATATTTGAATAGGCGTGTTTTCGTAATGAATTGAAGTGTCGACATTTTATGGACCATACTAGCTGGTTTCGGCCAACAAAGGCTCCTCAGTGACAATACATTTAGTATATTTAAACCGATGCTTTGCATATCGAATTTATCCTATATATTCGGAAATATATAGAGCGAATAGTGCAGACTGATCAAGGTAAACAGTATACTGTTTCTAAGGAGCAGTTTGATCAGGATCCCATTCAAACAAGACTTCTGTTAGACATCACGTGAATGTGCATTTAAAAACATAACTCTGGATATCTAGGGTAATGACGGTGATAGACGCTGCTAGTAACATCGTACAATATTGTTTCACCATAGACTGCGTTGTTTCTATGCTGTGAAATATGGGTGATGACGTCACATTTTACATTTCATACCTCATACTTCAATGTGAAGTATGAAGATACTTCAAAGTGAAGTATGAAGTCACCACCTGTCTTTCTTATATAGTAGCACTGACGTGTTTAAGATTGAAACCATAGTCAAGTAAAAGTTACTGCACTGCAGACCGCAAAGGCTTATATCAATTTCCTCATCCGCGTAAACAGAGATTTTCGAATGTGCAGGCTGATCTGAAACTTCGCTAGGCCAACATGTCCGTACGTACGTTTTCTGACATTGCGACTCAAGGCTCATGTATACCCCACTAACATATTCATATAGTCATAGAATACTAAAGCTCACAAGCTGCTGGTTACGGTTCTTCAATATGTATACAAATGTGATTCCATGATAAAGAGTTCCAGACTTTTTGCCTCTTTATAAAATCATTTTTTACATGTTTTGCTGCCAGAACTCGTTCCAGACTTGTTTTCCTCTTTATGTGGTCTTTTTTACATGTTTCGATGCCAAAATGTATACTTCAGGCCACTCTGCAGTAGATATGGACATAAATGTACGAGGGATGTTCGAAATGAATTGCTTATTGTCCTCAAGCTAGATATCCACGTGGGGCACGATAAAAACCAATACATACCTGTATAGGGTTATTCACTATCTACACAATGGTGTATAAATGTACATGTTAGACTAAGTGTAAGACATAAAATTTGCCGTTTGAATACACGCAGTCATTGACCACTGCAGTAAAAATGGTTGGTAGAAGCGTCGACAAAAAAGATGAAATACGGGCTTACATCAAAGCTCGCTCAAAACTTGGTTGTTCTTTGAAGAAGCTGATGACTGAAATTTCTACTGCTTTTGGACCTTCTTGTGTGTCTTATGACACAGTTCGGCGGTGGAAAAAGAAATTTGAGTCTGGTGTAGAGTCCATCAAAAATGCACCGAAATCAGGTAGGCCAAAATCTGCATCTCGTCAAGAAATCGTTTCCAAAATAAAGGAAATCATTGAAGGAGATGCCAGATTTACAGTTCGTGATATTGCACGAAAGGTAGGCATATCACTTTCAACGGTTCGCCTTATTTTGAAGAAGCATTTGAAAGTCAGAAAGATTTCTGCTAGATGGGTGCCACATCTGTTGACTGACGAGCAAAAGAGGCAACGGGTTAAAGTGGCCGAAAAGCTGCTTCAAATGTTTCCAAAATATGACAAAAAGCAGTCTGCCAATGTCGTCACAGGTGATGAAACCTGGGTCCATTATTTTGAGCCCGTCAGAAAGGTTAGCAATAAGATCTGGGCCACTAAACACAGCAAACGCCCAATAATTGCCAAACGTTCTTTGAGTACAAAGAAGGTTTTGTATGCAATCTTATTCTCTGGTGAAGGAGTCGCAATAAAAGTGCCAGTGAAAAAGGGCAAAAGCATCACCGGAAAGTACTACAAAGACGTAGTACTGAAGAAACTGAAAAAGTATTATCAGAAACGACGCCCTGCCACTGGTTTTAAACATGTCCGTCTTCTACATGACAATGTCCCAGCTCATACCTCCGCAATAGTTACGGCGTTTTTGAAGTAAGAAAAAGTAACCGTTTTGCCTCACTCCCTGTATTCCCCAGACCTTGCCTCATGTGATTTCTTTTTGTTTCCGAAATTGAAAGCATTCCTTGCTGGGCGGAAATACCAGTCCCGACAGGCACTTGGATCTGCCATTCATCAGTACCTTATTACTGTGCCCAAATCAGCGTACCGTGACGCCTTCAAGAAGTGGATACATCGGCTGAAACTTTGCATTTCTAGCCACGGGGAGTACTTCGAGGGCATGAAATGAGTACTTTTGGGCTAACTTGAAATTTGAAGTCTCCAGATAGAAATAAGCAATTCATTTCGAACACCTCGTATGTCTTGAATCGTTGGTTTGAAAATGAGACTAGAATGTTTATTGGCGGCAACGCCAAAAAATGATATTTTCGGACATATGCGGCTAGCGAATTTTCAGATCAGCCTGCACATTCGCGCAGTCTGATTAGAATCCTCACTGGGCGCATTTTGGATAAAATATGATGCAAAGTTCAACAGAGACTCTGATAAGACTGGACGTCAGAAGGTACGCTTTCTCACGCTGTGGCTCATATTGTCAGACTACTAAATCTCACAAGACACCGGTTACTAAATCACACAAGACACCGGTTACTAAATCACAAGGTTGATATATCTCACAAGACACCGGTTAGTAAATCTCACAAGACACCGGTTACTAAATCTCAAAAGACACCGGTTACCAAATCTCACAAGACACCAGTTATTAAATCTCACAAGACATCGGTTACTAAATCGCACAAGGTTACTAAATCTCAAAAGACACACAAGACACCGGGTACGGCTCTATACAAGTGTAGTTCCAGAATTTTTGCCTCTTTATGGGATTTTTTTTTTTACATGTTAGATGCCAGAATCGGTCAAAATGTCGACTCTCGTTATCTCGATTTCGCTAATCTCGAATAACCGCTTATCTCGAAGTTAAAATCTAGTCTCTGTTTTAACATGAAAATCTTACAACAGGTAACAAAATATTGTGGAAAAAAGGAGAAATTGCTCCTAACCTCTTTTCCAGAATATTTTTTTTATATCTCTAACTTCAGAAGACAAATTACATATTCATTTGTGAAATATGGTTGTACGATTTAGTTTTTTCCTCTATCCTGCAAATCTGATGTGTCGAGGTACAGATATCTCGAAGTATTTCAGAGAGTCTCTTGGACTTCGAGGTAACTAGATTCGATTATAATTCAGGCCGCTCTGCAGTAGATATGGGCGAAATTGTAGGTCTTGAGTGGTTCGTTTGTAAATCTTCACGAAAACATACCTATAAAATTCTGACCCCCTTAAACCCCACTTTTATTTAGTAAAACTGGGGTTTACAGGGGTATACATTATTTTTCTTAGTTCTGCTCAAAAACATAGATTGTGGGTACTCGTTAGAACCGCCTCGACGAGGCGGTTCTAACAAGTACCCACAATCTATGTTTTGAGCAAAAGTATCAAAAATATCAGAATGTTTTATCTGAAAATTTTCATTTTTTGGTGCTGAAATTTTCAATATATTTGAATAGGCATGTTTTCGTAATGGAGACTAGAATGTCATCTATTGCCTTTACACAGGTCAAGACTTGAGCTAAATCATTTAAAAGGCACGGAATCGTCTTGCATGTCACATAACCTACCACAACCTTTCTACTTTTGGACTTTTCAGAGGGTCTGCTATCAGGCAAGTATCTGGTGTCTACCCTTTTCACTTAAAAAAAAAGAATCTTTGAACTCCAGAACATTTTCAAAAATGTATAAGGGACAAAAACACAGTGCCCTATTTATAGTACAAATGAAGGTGTGCAAGGACGTGAGTCACTCACAAAACACGGCGGCACCTGTGTGCTCATGAAATTACAACTCGCGTTATAAAATATTTGATTAGGTTACGAGGAGTTGAATAACCACTGACCCTATTTTAACGCTTAGCATTTTGGGTGAGCTTTTCAGCAGAGGTCATATTGAAATATATATCTTATTTTCCCAGAGAAAAGGGATTTGTTATTGCATGCAAATTGTTTCCAATGGACACAATTAGCATGAAATGTCAAATTCTGTTTACTGAGAACAATAAGAAAAAGATAATCAATTTGTCGTCTGCTGAATTTGTCCAAAGAGTGCTAAAGATAAACAGAAGAGTTGTGGCATCGCATTTCAAAGTCAAGACACGGTGATCATGTTGCCAAGAACGGGTCCATGTTGTCCCGGATGTAAGGTAACACATTTGCCGTTCTATATTAGCCGGAACGAGAGAAAACGTATCTTCTCATTACGAAAACATGCCTATTCAAATATACCGAAAATTTTAACACCAAAAAAATGAAAATTTTCAGACAAAAAATTCTGATATTTTTCCTATTTCTGCTCAAAAACATAGATTGTGGGTACTCGCTAGAACCGCCTCGGCGAGGCGGTTCTAACGAGTACCCACAATCTATGTTTTCGAGCTCAAAAACATAGATTGTGGGTACTCGCTAGTACCACCTCGGCGAGGCGGTTCTAACGAGTACCCACAATCTATGTTTTCGAGCTCAAAAACATAGATTGTGGGTACTCGCTAGAACCGCCTCGGCGAGGCGGTTCTAACGAGTACCCACAATCTATGTTTTCGAGCAAAAATAAGGAAAATAATGTAAACCCCTGTAAACTCCAGTTTTAATATATAAAAGTGGGGTATAAGGGAGTCAAAATTATATAGGCATGTTTTCGTGATGGACATGTGAGCCCATCGAAGACTCAAATCAGCCTACGCATCCGCGCAGTCTGATCAGACTCTTCATGGTCTGCATGAAGAAACTTTGTTTCCTTGGCTATCTAAAATGCATCCAGTAACGATTCTGATCAGACTGTGCGAATGCGCAGGCTGATCTGAATCTTAACTGGGCGATGGTGCTTTTCCCGACTTTCCGGCTCATGTTTGTCCAGCTAATAAGGCCATTATTAAACAAAATCGGCGTCACTTTTAGGGGAGGCAACTTTGTCAAATTGTTTTTGTTTCCTTTCCAAACAGGGGTTCTGCTCTAAAAGGAAACAAT